>JAEAOA010001929.1:50000-767500 GCA_016746295.1 Potamilus streckersoni
TACAATATTTTATGGGAATTGTTTTGTTTTTTTTATTGAGATTACAACACCCCTATACTATCCGCTGTTTGCATACTAAGGGCAATTGGCACCCAGTGGGACGATGATAACCCAACCAACGATTTGCCTGCCATTTAACAGCAGTTACGGCGCAACAAGACCTGTGGCGCCTTAGACGCCAGCCCGCCAACACCCCCGTTAATACGCTACTGATGCCAACAGCAATAGTGCACAAGAATCAGCATTGTCAACACACACACACACACACACACACACACACACACACACACACACACACACACACACACACACCATAAAATTACTTTCTTATGTTCCAGTTTGAGAACTGCATACTGGTGATGTCGAAGTTGAAATAATTGTCTTCATACTGAATTAAAAAAGAAGAGAAATCCAACTAGTATGCTTGCTGATTAGAAACTTTCCCTGACATGAATTGATTATATGAACAGTTCAACCAATTTGTACGATGTTCGTTAAAATCTTGCGTCATTCAGACAATGATCATGATTATGATCTTAGTTACAATTAATTAATCAATCTATTATTATTATTATTATTATTATTACTATTATTATTATTACTATTATTATTATTATTATTATTATTATTATTATTATTATTATTATTATTATTATTATTATTATTATTATTATAAACAATCATGATATACTTGTATGTTTCATTATTATGAAAATTATCGCCAATTATTATTTTTTGCAAAATAAATAAATGGAAAAATTCTAAGTAAAGCTGTAATTGATTGAATTAATCATAATATCAAGTTAAAATTAATATAATGAGATTGTTTCAATGATTGGGAATGAGAATTACCACATTTAAAACACGTTTCTTATTAAATTTGCACAATAAATACTATTTTACACAGCAGTGTCGCGTCTCATATGAAATCGGCATTAATATCTCGATGGCCAATTTATTATCATAAAATCACAAATTCATATATTTTAACAAAACGTATCACGGCCATATATTCAATGTTCAACTAAAATGACCCGACCATTGTCTGACATTACTGCATGAAGTGACTTCATTAATGTTACGATATATCAGTTATAAATCAATACACAAGGAAACATTGATATAAATATTTTAAAAGAGCCCCGTAACCGCACTGTGGTATGCAGTGGTCTTGTTGTGCTTCCAGGGCAATAAAATTCTCTCTGATTGTTTCGAGTCATATCTAAACTCAGTAGGTGTAGTTGTCTTTTTGATTTAATGCAGTAGTCCAGTCCATTTAGTACCTAAACGACAAAATACGGTAGCCTGCATGCTCATGAAAGATCAGAAGTTAAACCCAGGCTTTCTCTAATAGAACTGCATGACACAATATCTAATTTATATTGATTCTCTATATGTTGTTTACATGACATTTGAAAGTCATTTGAATATACCATTGTAAGAGTGTTGTGTAATTTTCCCGGTGTGTTTAGTGTACTTATATATATATATATATATATATATATATATATATATATATATATATATATATATATATATATATATATATATATATATATGAAATTGTCATAAACCACACAAATTTCATATATGCTTCTGACCTATAAGTGGAAAGGACTAACGATAAGATCGTTCACTTACATCAAAAAGGTGTTTTCAAGATTCATCCATTTAATTTGCCATGTGAATAATTTTGTTTTCGTATGGAGAGCATATTGCTACTGTCGACATTGTTGCTTAAAACATTAAACATAAATGTTTCAACAGTAATTCAGATCATCCGCCTGTCACGTGGAAAGCCTACATTATTCCTTTTGAAAAGCATTATCATTTCATGATCAGAGAAATGGGTTGTTTAAGTTAATGACTAAACTGTCATTCTCCAGTATGCGTCCTGATGTCTAATGCTTCCTAGCCGGAGCGATATATTCGGTATTTCGCATCTGAAGAATGCATATTGTCATTTAAACCTGAAATAATAATAATAATAATAATAATAATAATAATAATAATAATAATAATAATAATAATAATAATAATAATAATAATAATAATCTCACATGATTCTCGACTGTTTTTGCATGTAGCGTGCGCACCAATTCATCGTTGCTACATACCAGCCAAAAATGAGCAGCCAAACGATTACCTATTTCTGGAAGGTAGCAGAAGGAAGTAAGAAAAACACCACTTGATGGGAACAGCTTTAATTTACAATCTAACTCCGTTCAGTTCTTTTCCGTAACCCTCGTGAGATCCAAGCATACTTCAAAGAGGCCACTTATAGACGGGAGTCGGAATTAAATGCCCCGCGCTCCGGTGGCTTTTCATAAAGTCAACTTTGGGCAGGATCTCTCCAGTCAAGCTTATTGAAGTCCCGCTTTGATCGAAGAATGTGAAATTTGCGCGGATCCTATGGAGACCCTTGATGTTGGTTAAATCAACACGATTCTGCTATGTCTACCATACAGTCAAGATTAAACAGTCTGCGTCGCTAGTTTGAACACTAGAGTAAGTTTTAGCGAGTGTTAGCAAAAACATGTTACTTGTCTGTAAATTGCTAAAACATTGCACGAGGTACATTAAAGTCACTGCAAAAGTCAACTGATCATAGTGCTTCTTCCATACAACATTTTTAAATGAAATGAAAAGCAGCGAACAATTACTAAAATAATTTTTTTTTGAATAAAGAACTCATGAACAAAATCTGTGTATGTTGGGGGGGGGGACTATCAGACTGTAAACCTGCTAATTGAACAATGGGCAAAAAAGACAATCTTTGAATGCTGCAATTTTACAGTTTGTTGTACACACACACATATATATATTTATATATATATGTGTGTGTATGTATGTGTGTATGTATGTATGTATGTATGTATGTATGTATGTATGTATGTATGTATGTATGTATGTATGTATGTATGTATGTATGTATGTATGTATGTGTGAAGTTTGGAACACTTAGAATACATATCTACAAACTAAAAAGAAATGATTAATTACTCTTTAAACATAAATTCTTTAATCTAATTTTGGTATCTTGTTAAATATTGCAAGCTTTTTAAAACTTCAGATGTAAAAATTATCAAGCCAGAGTGATGCTTTGGGAGTAAGATGCCCCCTCCCCCCCAAAAAAATAATTCCGAACAGTACCTATTGTCTCTGAAGAATGTGAATAATATGTGTACACTCAACGTGACATATGAGAAGTTTCAGATCCATGGATCATTTCCAAACAAAAATATCTTTTCTGATGCCTTAAAGGTCACCGGCCACACTTCAACATTTTCTGTTTACATCAGATTTGCAATACATGATTAAAAGTGATTATACTCGCACAAAAAAGGAACAAAACAAGTATCAAGTGTAAAAAAAAAACCAATTTAATTACTCGCAAAAGCCGTATACAACGCAGTTACAACCCCTTAGCTACGATTTCTCACCTATAGAGGACGCCAGCCGGAAATGACATGCAATTATCCCCACAATACGAAGTTCATGCTTCTTGTTGTTGAAAAATATAACATTAAAAACCATGGATATGGAACATTAAATGAAACTACTGAAAACTAATTTACTGTTCAGTCTTATATCGATATGCTTTGCACGACGCACTAGATTGTGTCGCTTTCAATTTATTTTGAAAATTCCCATTATTATAATTACAAAGGAATAAATGTTGGCTTTTCTATGTCGGCCGACTTTATTTTAAAAGAAAGAAACTCGGTACACTTAAAAGAATCCAAAGGAACCAAACTTGACATCCTTATGTCGGCCGACTTCATAAGAAAAATTGGCACACTCAAAAGATACCCCAGTCAGTTTTCGGGATTGTTTATTTTGTAATAAAATAACCACTGTATTTGATATCCTGTCGGAAAATTTAAGGAAAGAGTTTATTGCTCGCTCCAAGTAAAAAACAAACAAACAATGATTAGGCTTCAATTTGTTACCCGGATGTGATCATAATTTATAGTTTGCAAGGCAAATAGTATATACAACAATAACGTGCTTTAAATACAACAATAACTTGCTTTAATACAATTTTGTAACCCATGCTAGCGAAAAGATTATCATTTTCACTCACAGTGGATGTATTTTAAAATAATGATTTTTGTTTGCGAGATACCGTCGTATAGTTAACCTGGACACAATACAATCTTGGTCAGTTTGCACCTGGTAACGTCAAGTGTAAATAGCAGGTTCTTTCAAGCAATCAGGTGATATTTTCGTCTCTTTTGTGATTTTGTTATTAGACATAAGCGATACACACTACAGTAAGGACGCATACGCAAGCCAACATCCACTACATACACGGAGTTCGTGGGCATATTTTTTTTAAATATCGTATGATGAAAAAAGAAGTAATAAATGATAACAATGCAAAGTTAGTTCCTTTCATTTTATTTTAAAATAAGTGTATGTTTAACTTTTATGTACCGTGAGGGTGTGGGAGCACAAATTCAACACAAAATTAATTTTTTATTTGTATGGAATAATGAAGCAAATATGATTAACGAATATTGTCTAGTAATGACAAGCTTTAAATTTACGCGCGCACACACACACTAAGACAACTTGAAAAATAAAAACAATCGATAAAATTAACTGGTAAGAGCTTCACCAAGGGTCCCGTAAAACGCCTCATCAACTTATGGTTGCAATTTGTTGTCTTAATTTTCACCAATTAATTGTATATCTAAACATCGATACGCTGCGTAAAGACTAGTGACAAGTTATAAGTACATCTTTCTCAGATAAATAAGGACCGAAAAAGGCGGAGAACAAGGGTTGTGGAGAGCCCCATGCCTGTTTGCCTTAGGCCTCAAAATGGCTAAATCCGCCACTGTGTGTAACTGAGTGTATATTATATGCAGCAGTGTTACAATACGAAGCCTAAAATTAAATATATATTTGTTTTAATATCTAATGTACCCAACCCTTAGTAAAATGTATACATATTCTGTAAAATATTATCTGTTAAGTTTTATTGTTTAATAAATGAATATTGATAATTTGACCGTAAGACTTAAATTGAGAATGTTGTTGTGCAGATGCATATATTTTTTTAGCGAATTGAAACCTTGTTCATTGAGTATCAAAATTAGATTATTCAAATTTTATTGCTGCACTATGTATTGTGCTCCACTGTGGACAAACTTTAGTGAAAATGTGAAAAGAAAATTAGTAATTGGTTATAATAATAGTCTTCGCTTTCTATTAAGTCTTCCTAGATGGAACAGTGGCTCCAACATGTTTGTAAATTATAATGTATTCAGTTTTGAGGAAGTAATGAGAAAGTATGTATATTCAATGAAAACAAGACTTTCTAATAGTGAGAACTGTATATTGAAATCACTTTGGAAATAGACATTCATTTAAATTCTCACATTGTTAGTAGATTGAACCAATTACTATTTAATTGTGTCACTTAATTTCATTTTTTAACAATGCATGGCGCAAATAATTGTTGTAAATGTATCTTAATACTTGTACATATTATATATATATATATATATATATATATATATATATATATATATATATATATATATATATATATATATATATATATATATATATGTGTGTGTGTGTGTGTGTGTGTGTGTGTGTGTGTGTTCTTTTATGTTTACAATGTTTTACTCTATATCCGTATTTTAATTTAGATGTATGGACTATGCAGTCTGAAATAAAGAATTCTTATCTTATCTTTTTAGAACGATCAAGATAGGTCAGCTTGCTTGTAGTTTCTCTCATTCGCTGCAAAATATGATTCTATTCTTTGAAAGAATATCAATTTCCTTTAAATTAGTTTTTTCCCTAACACCTATTACTAAAACGTATCTTACATAGAATATATTTGTTGTTTTAAGAAAAAAAACCAACAAATTGTTCAAACTATTGTTAAGTCAAGCCGAATTGTCTTTCGAGCTGGGCGGAATTGTCTTGGGCCAAATTAGCTATAATCCGGCCTTAAGGATGCAACTTTCCCAGCCCCCTCACCCTATTCTATCAAGCAGCTTGAATTCACTTTTTCTCTCTTGTAAACAAGGTCTTTCGAAAAAAAAGAAAGGATTCTTTTTCCCATCATAACTTTTTTGGTTACATCCATATGCAACACAGTGCATCATATTTGCTGTACAAAAGTACGATCGTAAGATATATCACATACACATTTACGTCGGGAAATTAAACACTTGAATGGCTAGGTTGAATAGAAGGGATAAATGTACGTCATATCCGTGTTTGGCACGTGGAAACTACATATTGTTAACGGAGATTGCCAATTAATATTTTCATCTACAAAAGTGGATTTTTAAGCCTAATTAAGCATTTTTATGGTAGGCAAACATCACAAATGCGTTTTGTATATGACTATAATAATATCACACTTTTGCACAATATAGGTGGCCGGTGACCTTTAAGTTTGACTTACCTACTTTACAAGCCAAAAAATGAGTGTCATAAACTAATCTGAATAATTATTATTTAAAATTGTCAGAGGATATTTAAACTGCTGAAAATAGTAATTGGTATGATGCAATGCTTGTTTAGGTTTGTCCTTGCGAGAGGCACTTGGCTTCTATTTCATGGACATGAGAAGATTGCAGTAAAGCCAACAAAATTGCACTGACAAACACATAAATGAAAAGCCTGAAATATTTGGTGCAACTGTTTGAAGTTGAATGCTGTATTCTGTCGAACGTTGAATCTTCGCTGCTTGGCATATTAAAGCGTGTCTTTGTGACTATGAGATAATGTAATAACCATTCATCGGTTCATTTAGTGTATAATTGATACCTTTAGTATTTCCTGTAAGTAACATATGTTGCCTGCTTCGTTTGCATTTTTCATGTGTTCAATTTGGTGGCTAGAATTTTAAAACAATACTTCATAAAATAAAAATATGTTATTTATTGTCATTTAAACGTTGATCTGGAGAACATAAGAGAGCCTCTTTTGTTTATAAGAACACATGAGGAAAGTTGTTGTTGTTGTTGTTGAGCTTAACGCCATTTTTCAGCACACGATAGACTATTCATGGCGGCCAGTATTAATGGTGGAGGAAGAAACCGGGAAATCACCGGAAAGAACCACCGACCCACGAGAAGCTACTGGCAAGCTTTCTCACATATCCACATTCGCCGAATCCTAGACTCGAACTCACGCAGAGTTGAGATGGCAGTGATCCGTAACGGAGAGCGCTTTAGACCACTCGGCCACTCGGGGCCCCACATGAGGAAAGAAATCGTGAGAGAAAAATACGAGGCGTTTGAATCAGTCTTTATAAAAATCGACAAATCGACAGTTTCAAGCAAACGTGAGTAAAGCTCTTTTTCCCTCATTTCATATGTTGCACACCAGAAAATTTGATTTACGTACCTGTTTTAGAATATATTTCGTAACATATCTTTTAATAATTACGAAAAATATTTATTTACATATATTTTGAAATTTTTAATCATCTTTGCTATTAACTTGAGTCATTTAATGACATTATTTTCATAGTGTTGTCCTTTATGATACGAATATTTCTTTCTCCCTACAAAGAAATTGTATGAATTAAGTTGCATATGAAAGTTCCTTTCTTACTTATATTTTCTTTGTATATTATATACTAGATACGACATATTGTTTTTTTTTTACTACCATCCATTTAATTCAATTAATTGAGAAAAATGGGATATTTTAATAACTAAGGACCCTTCTTTTCTATAAATAACACGAGACGTTAATTTCTGATCAGACAGCACAACTGTTCCTTCTTATTCTTGTGAAAGAAGGTCAATTAGTTTTGGTTATGTCTACTAATTATACCTTAGAATAAGAGAAATATGTGCCAGTACCAATTTTGCTAAAATGTGCAAATGCCAAATATGTGTTACTTTGAAGTTTCAGACCGTCACGAACACATATTTAACAAAGCTGTATTTTAAAAATGTGCATATATACAAGTTCTTGTTACGTTGCAGCTGTAGACTGTCACAAACACATATATTATAAATATGTGTACATGTCGAAATTTATGTTTCTTTGTAATTGTAGACCATCAGGAATACATATTTAAGAAAAAAACATATTTTGTAAAACGTCACAGACATATATGAAAAATGTATACTGGTAAAAATGTGTAAGTTATATATTAATTACAATACAATATTATAATTTACTGTTGTTTTTTCCCTAGCAAGACAAATGCACCTTTTGACTTGATTTTTCCATTTCCTATTGCCATTCTTTTTAATTGAATGGCATTACATAACCTGTACTTGATGAGCTGAAAGCAGCAAATGTAGTCTTTGTCACAGTCCTATCACTATTTATCATTATCAAGCCACATGATTTATTTATATTCATTAACTGTGCTAAAGTAACTGGTAAGAGCATTGCCCTTAGCTAACCTCTATAGCAGGCAGAAAAAATTCCCATTACGGAGGTTTGATGCCTTCTGATAAAAGAGAGTTTCACTGCACTGTCTGAAGTTATACTTGCGAATAAAAGTACCAAGATCGTATGATCCTTCACCTAGTAATTATGACGATAATGTACCTTCATAAAACTGGCAACTATGATTCTTCCAACTGGAAAGATATGCAGTAACTTACCTTGTTCACTACAAAGCCCGTTTAATGGTGAAAATGGTTGTGGTTGTGGTTGTGGAGGTAGTTTTATAAATAAAAGAAGCAGAAAAAATTACGACGAGTGTAATGAACTCTATTCTCATAACACAGTTACATCATCATTGACAACCTTGTTGCATTTAACATGGCTTTTTCGTTATGTTCCTTTCTTAATAGTTGTCGATACCGACACCAATATTTTCGTCATCGTATGTGGTTGCATAAAATATAATTGATGTACATGCTGCATCTTGTGCTCTGATGGCTGTTTTTTATGGTTGCCTTTGATGACTGTCTTTGATGGCTGCCTTTGATGGCTGTTTTTGATGGCTGTTTTTGATGGCTGTCTTTGATGTACTAAATTTATTTTTTCAGTTGGTAGCAGTATTCATTCATTCAGTTGGTACTGGAATTCATTCAGTTGGTGCCAGTGTGAATTCATTCGTTCACTTTAAGTTCACATGTACTAATCAGGGCTGTCTATTCACTTAAAGTTAGAATGTGATAAACATGGCTGTCTATTCTATTCACTTAAAGTTAGCATGTAGTAATCAGGGTTGTCTATGATATTCACTTAAAGTTAGCATGTAGTAATCAGTGCTGTCTATGCTATTCACTTAAAGCTAGCGTGTAGTAATCAGGGTTGTCTATGATATTCACTTAAAGTTAGCATGTAGTAATCAGGGCTGTCTATGATATTCACTTAAAGTTAGCATGCAGTAATTTGGGCTGATGAACTCTCTCTCTCTCTCTCTCTCTCTCTCTCTCTCTCTCTCTCTCTCTCTCTCTCTCTCTCTCTCTCTCTCTCCGAAGTTCCGTCTGAATCATATATGTTTGCTAAATTCTGCTCCACATAACTGATTATTGTAATTCGATCATCATGTAAGCTTTTTGTCCCATTTTATGCGTTTTTAACATACAAATATTCCATAAATGTGAATTATTGAAATTAAGGTTATTCACGATACTTTGCATGCTCAATGGACAGTCAGACCAATAAAAACCTTACATGAAGAATATGTAAAAGAAAACAACAAAACAACAGATATGGAGAGAGAGAGAGAGAGAGAGAGAGAGAGAGAGAGAGAGAGAGAGAGAGAGAGAGAGAGAGAGAGAGAGAGAGAGAGAGAGAGAGAGAGAGAGAGAGAGAGAGAGAGAGAGAGAGAGAGAGCAACCAAAACACCAGAAGGAGAGGGGATCTCACATCCCCAAACTGTGATAATATTTTTCAAGTTATTCTCAGAAGTCAACAACCATCATTGGACCTCCGCAGCTTTCAACCCTCTAAGGTGTCTATATTGTTTAAATATTGTAAAGTATGTATGTATGTATGTATGTATGTATGTATGTATGTATGTATGTATGTATGTATGTATGTATGTATGTATGTATGTATGTATGTATGTATGTATGTATGTATGTATGTATGTAGGTAGGTAGGTAGGTAGGTAGGTAGGTAGGTAGGTAGGTAGGTAGGTAGGTAGGTAGGTAATAGGTAGGTAAGTAGTTAGGTTGGTAGGTAGGTAGGTAGGTAGGTAGTTAGGTAAGCAGGTAGGCATGCAGGCAGGAAGGTGTGTATGTATGTATGTATGTATGTATGTATGTATGTATGTATGTATGTATGTATGTATGTATGTATGTATGTATGTATGTATGTATGTATGTATGTATGTATGTAACCGCTCCGGTGACCTAGTAATTAGAGCTTCCGCCTCAGATGCAGGGGATCGTGAGTTCGTTCCCCGGTCAGCATTAAAGGTTAGTGTTAGGACTGGTCGGCCTGGTGTCAGGATAATGTGACTGGGTGGAACATCATGCAACATGTCTACGGCATGATGTCCCAGTGCTAAAGATCACTATAAACTGCCACACTGCAGACATCGTAGCGATATGACTAAAAATTTGTTAAAGCAATGTTAAGATCATAATCACATCACATCTCATCACATTTGTCATAACATAGACAGTTTAGTTAAATTATAGCATGAGTGTTAGTTTTTCGTGACACCATTTGCAGCTTATTAAAAGGATATTTTTATCAAAGAAATATACATTTGTCCGATCAAGATCAATGGTAATTTTGGTGTATTTTTGTTGACGTCTGGTTCAAATGTTCACGATAATTGAAGTACACGCTGTAACCAGATATGATAAACGTAAGTCTTAGCATGTCACTAACGCTGAAATATATACTTGATGATTCATTGTTATTTTTAACTGTCAACTGTCAAATATTTGCCATCCATCATTCGACATTTGATCTTGCTATTGTAAATCTTTGTCACTGTCAAATTTTCAAATATTATTTTATTGTTCACGCAAAAGTTCATGCTCTAGTCGTAATGACTTAGTCATCAAATATAATGTCAAGTATATCATCTGATGACAATATAATATCGACTATAGAGCTTTTACAACATCGATATACCCGAGTGCAAATATATCAATTCCATTTTCATAATAACGCTTGTCATCAAAATTACTTAACCCAAGTTCGATGATAACATCTGTTTCAAGTTTATGGTGATTTGTTCTAATAGACATTGCTGTTATAAAACTAACACCTCCATCAAGCACATCGTCAAATTCCATAAATATTTTAACAAAATCGCGACGCGGACCTTTCCTTTTCTTTTATTTTATTGTTATTCAGCATTACGGCATACATTTTACGTCGCAGTCCAATAAAATATTTGATGATATGCGTGTTCATTTCATCCTCAAACTTACCAATAACCTTTTATCTTTTATCAAAAAATTTACTCTCACGCGGGTAATCGGTAAATATCCTGATGGACCTCACATTCGATTTTATAAACAGGAGAGTCAGTATTAGTAAACAATAATAATCATTTACGGCCAATTATAATGAATATCGTACATGAGCCACTTCGACAAATCTAACACAGAAGCTCCAACGTAAATCTTGTTTACGTTTAGATTTGTTGTTTTTTTTGTCGCTATAATAAGACAAGATTTTTTATTAAAAAAATTTATATTAACAAAATCATCATCCGATACAAGTTTATGACTAGCTCGATGTTTACTCGTTTTCATAGATTTTCCATTGTCTTACTAAAGACGAAATCGTTCATAAGCTTAAAGAAGTTTTTCTCAGAATCAGTGTTCGTTATAGATCTCCTTGACATGTTTAAGCTAATATGACATCTCACCCAAAGAAACTGATTAAATTTAGTACGCGATGGACTTTACTCAACGCAAGACCGGCGTCTAGAGCTTACTTAAAATGTTTGTAATGCGAAACATAATTTCGTTTGTCAAGTAAATTTGGTAATAGATTTTTGCCACATTTTTTCTTGCAGTTGCTTGTTGTTCTTGAGATAATAAACTGTAATCGATTGTCGTTGATTCCACACAGAAAAGATAATCTTTGTGTAGACTGTGTAGCGAAATAGGATTGTTGATATCACCTTCAACAAAATACTAAATATCGTCAGGTATCTTTTTTCTGTCTCCGCTAGAAATTGGTCAGTCATAATCCAACAAAATCTTCCAAATGACATTGGTTCTGCTAAATAATAACCATATAAATTATTACAATCGAGATAAATGATATTGTACTCCTTGATATATTTGTTATTTGTCTCTGTACACTTTTTTGCTATTACTCTAATATCGCCGAGGATACCTTTCTCGATAAAGTTAAACATATCAACGTCTATCGGTAATTATAGCTTTACTTTACTAAACTTCAGCAGAGCATCCCAATATAACCCAGGGGTCGAGTAATGCCAACAAGGATCTAATCCTTTATCATTATATCTCACTCTTCGAAAACGTTCAAATACATTCGACAGCAATAGCACATCAATAGCAAATCATGACACTCATCAATCGTCTTACAATCAAATTCCTTCTAAATATCTTTTGCGTATTTGTACTGGTCATCATGTAAATGTTCGTTTTTAAGTTATGAATACAATTCTTCCTTTTCAGGTAAATATTTTTCATCAAATTTACCCCAATCGTCGAGATACTCCTACCGAAATGCTCCTCTTTTGTCAATAGCTAAAATTTATCACCAAAACAATCTTGTAAATTCTTAAGTCACTAACTCTTCTAATGATGCTGACATAAACTGTAGGCTGTCGATAAAATGCAACTTAACTTAAGTAACTGACCTACTTTTCAAAATTATTGGAATACACTTAATTACGTTGTCGATTTTTAAACGAGATGCTATTTCAGTATCACCAAAAACTTTTACCATAATACAGCTATCATACCTTTTGAAATTGTGAAGAACAACTGGAATAAAATTCTGAGAGTGAAATTTTAAATTACATTTGTCATGAGCCGCTCAACGATATTATCCAGTCAAATGACAATGGACGCGTACTTTTGTATTATCAGGACGTTCAAAACATTCTCACAAATGTGACATAATTACGCTTACTTGTAATGAGATTATTGTTGAGATGTTAGGTTTATCATTAGAACTTGTTATTTTAACTTATTAAATATATTATTAACTTCATTAATCAAATGCTTGAGAAATCAAACAGCTGTATCCTTATTTTCTTAGTTATATCGTTTAATTTCAGCATTGTATATAACAATGTAACGTAATTTCTCTAATTGATTTTTCGATCGATGACTCACCACAAGCTAGCTGAACAATCGATCGATATCTCACCACACGCTAGTTGAAAATTCAATTAGAAATATAAAATTCATATAGAATAATGACAAAAAATTCGCAAGGGATCAAGAGCTCTATCATGTACATCCCAAGTACAATTTATACGCGAGAAATATGTTAGGATCAGTGATATACATCAATGATGAAACACTGATTGGTAATGAAACACCGGTAGGTTAAAAGATTAAGGTGATAATGCAAAGATAACGGAAATGTTAAAAAAGAACTTATTCATACGTTCTTTTTGTGATGAAATTCTAGTTGAACAGCGCGTTTATCATGTTAACGAGCGGGTACAGATGATACCATTGGAAAGGTATCTTTACAAAGTGAGTTTCACCACATCCAGTATTTGACCTTTACGAGGCGAACGATAAAGGAATTATCCGAAGAAAAGAAATTAAAAAAGTGCTGGGTAATTTGAAAAATAGTAGATATTTGCTTATAGTTGTTCCTGGAAGTGAAACAAATTTTGTTGGTTATCAGTCTCATAGCTTTGTTTATGAGACGTTTAACAGACCTATACCAAACTGTGTAGTAATAGATCACGTCAACCGCATTAAATCAGACAATCCAGAACTTATCAATCCAAAAGAAAAAGCAGACGAGGTAAGATCTGCTCTTTCATTCAATCTTGAAACAGATGAGGAACTAAAGTTTAAATCGATTACATACTTCCCTACTCTACCGATTACATACTTCCCTACTCTATTCTTTAATGTATACATTACAGGTGCTATCAGTAAAACTTTATTAACCACAAATACTTCTTCACTCCAGTTCGGAGTAAATCCTTTTTCAAATACTTTTGTTGTTAACGAACCTAACCTTATCACAAACTTCAAATTTCTGTCTGTGGTACATGTTTTCGTTTCCTAGTACTGTAGTTTTATTTACCTCATTTTTTGACGCGAAAGAGTTCGACATTTTGTGTTATTATATTTGTCAATAATTTGTGAAAGATCATCAATATACCTGTTTGCGTTTTTAGCTGTCAGATGTTTATGTATCATTTCATTTAGTGTGCGTTTAATTTTTCAACTACGACACTTTTGCCCTCGTTTCCTGTAACGTATATTTTATGTTATTTTGTTCCATCTGCTCAGATTTTTTTATTAACAAATCTACCCCGTGATCTGTCCAAATTTGATTTGGTTTTCTTTTTGTACTACCGATAATTTGTGTTAAAGGATCTGTCATTGATGCTTCTGATTCATCCGAAAGCTGTACACTAAACGCGTATTTACTAAAAACGTCGGTAACGTTACACAAGTGTTTCTTAGTATCATTGAACTGAGCAAGTTTTAAGACATCAACTAAATATATTTCCCAGATATTGTCAACGGTATTGGCGACAAATTTACGTCGTGGAAATATTTTTATGTTTGTGTAATTCAGCTACAAGATCATCATATAATTCTATACCAAGTCGAGGCTTACGAAAGACAAGGCTCTATGAGATCAAGTTTGCATTTTGTTTCAATCATTACCTGAATAAATCTTATGTCAAATCTCTCTCTCTGTCCCTCTCTATTTCTCTCTTTCTCTCTCTCTCATATTTACAGGTTACATATCATGTATCACATTTAACATTACCTTATCACAGCCAGGTTTATCACGGTAGCAGATATAATGACGCATTGTCATCGCATCAACATGAATGTAAGGCTCTAATCCTGGTAATGGGTCATCGCTTTTGTCCAAATGTTTGTTCAGTGGATTGTACGTTTTTTTATTTTTTTTTTGTTTTCAGCGATTGTTTTCAGCTCGCATTTTTTTATTGTAATATAATACTAACGATAGATTTGTTTATTCCGTCTCCAGTGACACCGTGATTCAACTTTCCTTGCAGAGCCAGATACTGGCAACCTAACGCAACCGCTAGTCGTAATGCGCCTAACACACGCATAATTTTTGGTGTTGCATTTTTATTATAGAAAGTGCTGATATAAGAAATCAGTCGTGTTTTGACATCGTTATTACTTGTAGAACTGATAGTTTAAGAATAAACGATTTTCCTGCGTTCGCTCGCTTTGCGATCAAGTACATCGGGTTGTTGTTGAGTTAATTGTATTTAAACCGCTGTTATTTGAAGTTGCTGGGTTATTTCTTAGGAGATAAAGTCTCAGGGGATATTATTAGGGAAACAGAAAGGCGAGTAGCAAGCGCTGCTGATAATTGACCGTGTGTTAGATATACTACTATGAATGTAAACTCGGTTTTCATTGTCCTTGATTATACTAAGATTGTCACATAATACTCACATTTGGATCGTCATTCTTCCCTTGTTTACATCAATTGTTAAGAATTTATCACTGACAACTAACGCATATACGTTATGCTGTTCGGCTGGCAGTACGCCATGTGTCTAAGTGACCTCAATATCAACAGATGATCCAATTCTTGGTTCGGAATGTTTTGATATGTCAAAACAAAAGATGGGAAACAGCGATCGAAATTCTTCTGCTGTTATCTGAGCCACATTGTCTGCGCCCTGATAGTTTTGCATCAGGTATATATATATACGGCCGAGATATATTTCTGATGGCATCCATTGCAAAATTGCATTCAATTGCACATTTGGGATATTGTTTAGAATTTACTATATCAAATATTCTTCTGACCTCTGGGTTACCAAATGCGGAGTTGTTCATTTCTTGATGATTTCGACGATCCAGTCGTTGAAATAAAACGAACAAATGTCGAGGTAGTTATTTGCTAGACGTAGTTGTAACACACTAGGTGTAATCAGTTCCATTAGGAATTGCTGTTGATTCTGTTCAGCTGGAAATATATCTTTTTTATTTACGCCGTTTATAATGGTTCGACTTCCATCGTTTAATCTGCAGAGGAACATCTCATAATATTCACATCCCTAATATTGTAATAGCAAACTGTCCTTCAACCACTCCATCATCTTGCATTATACGATCGTTTTGATTAGCTCGATCTGAAATAAGTGTATGTTTTATACCGCGAAAAACTTTGTTATACTCGAGGACAAATAAAAAAACACTGTTCAATGAAAGCATCATTGTTACTTGGCGAGATTCTGCAGTAAATGCTTTCCGTTTGGCAAATCTCTCACTGTATTGCTGTCGTTGTAATCTTGTAACAGGTAAACTTATTGCGTCAACAATATTAGCGACTGCATTAACAGTGGGATTGGCGATTAGAATATTGTTTTCTGGAGCAGGATCTCAAACACCACTACTTAATTCACTTTAAACCGCTGTCCCAAATCTGGTATCTTTGAACTGCATCATATTGTTGGCCACTGATCTAGAATAATTGTCTCTGAACGAGACAATGTTAAATATTGTACTCCCTATAGACAATTGCATTGAAATATATTCTACAATTTGATTAGCCAGTTGATACAGTGAACTTTTAAACAAACTCCAACCGTTACTGACAAGTGCAATTTCTGCACCAATTGCAATATCACCACACATCGTAATCAACAACTGACCACGCACATATACGGCAGTAGAAACATGTCCTCGTCTCTTGTGTCAAAAATTCTGACACCAGATTTATTTGGTTCGTTTGGATTATCATCCAAATACTCTAAGTACTCGAATTCCGTCTCTGTCTCATAAGTATCATATTCTTCTGCAAGATCGATATAATTTTTAACCTGCATTATTTATTTTAGCCACACAAAATTGCAACGACTAAAAATCAGCAGGTGTTATTATTGTTTCCTTTAAAAATTTTCATAATACCTCTTCACCACCTAGATACAGTAATTGTTTTGTTGTAGCCATCATAGCTCGCTGTTTCATCAGGGAAATATCTGATATTGTTCGTTTCATTTCTGATGTTGAAGGTTTGGTGTGGTCTTTAATTTTATCAGCGATTTTTTGCTCTACTGCACTACCTACTGTTGCAAAAAAGCTTTATTTGCGTCAAGTGCAATTGGTGGTATTTTACGCAATTTTTCCTGGAATGTTTTCAGCTATTTTTATAAATATATTTCCAAAAAAATCCACCAGCAATTTTTCTTCTATAAACACTTTTGTCTCATCTTTGTTATATAAAATATATGCTTATGAAAGTTATGCCGTTCTCCTACGCAACGCGTATGTATAAATAATATGTTAGAATCTTGTTATAAAAGAAATCGCCTACCTGATTGATAAGTTTGTTTCGTCATTGTTAGTTATTCGATTTTCAATATATAACGGATAATATATTGTTTGCCTGGGCGTAATTTCCATTAATAACCGAGGCGGAACATCATGTGAAAAACTATAGATTCTTTGACTTTGGCTTCTCTTGACAGAGTACAATCCTAATCCAATAGAACAATTAATAAATATTGTGCTTGGTTTTGTTATATTAATGGGCAGTTCACTATCATATGATAAACTTTGTTCTGTTACACTGCCATATTGTTTATTTTTAAATTCTAGCAGTGAAGCGATACCCCTCGCTGGTGAGAAATCGATTATCAAATTATTTTAATGTTATTCTGTCAATTTTAATATCAAAATTGCTTGCTGCAGTGTACTTTGTTATCAATTCTTTATTGTTTTGCTGAGATCAGTTACATTATACACTCTCTGTGGTATTTTAGCTGATGGTGTTGCATAAACATACGAGGAATATGGTGAATTTAGTATTTTTTCTTCTTTCGATATTTTTCCGAGTAAATATAAAGTCATCGTTAACGTTTGATGTTACATTTGCCATAGAATGCCATACTGTAGCAGAAATTAATCCGATCTCGTACTATTTACCAAGATTTAGTATTATTGGCAGATTGTAGTGAACAGAAAAGTTTGCACTGTCAATCATTGTTTGTAAAGAATCTAGTAATAATGTTGTTGAAATTATATCAAGATTGTTAGATAAGATCGCTGTATAAACTTTGTACTCGTCCCATGTCAGTAATCCACTCGAACCTAAGATTATATAATATAGCAATAATTTCGTTGTTTTATTGCCAGCTTTGGATGAAAAAATAATTAAAGTCGATCAACTATTTCTGCGTTTCTTGCAAAAAAATTACATAGATCAAACGGTTTCCTCTGGTAATCTTCTATCTCGTTCGCTCTCATACTTATCAAACAGTCTTTTAAAGGTCCACCCTTTACAATAATCTACTGGTTTAATTTTGTACTGCATTGCTGTTTTACGTAAATTTTCCGCAATCATCCCTTCTCTAATAAACTCATGTTTTTAATAAATTCTTTTCATCTTTAATTTTTTTCAATCCTTCATCAATACGTGAAACAGATTATATAATTTTTGTTAATTATTCTGATATTTTTTGCTGTACAATTTCAAATTTTGTCATTTTCTGTGATATTATGGTTATTAATAAATTCACCGTATTCCTCGTCTATACTTTGACACGCGAATTATATTCTATAACATTTTATCTGATATTCGATATACATCGTTACCACAGTAACTTCGGTTATTATTGTTTCTTTGCTAATTTCTTATTTTTCTCTGACAAATTATCTATTAAACCCCCTTAACTCTGTTGGAGTAACAGTCAATCTTGTAATATCAGCCTGCCATGCAACTGGATTAGGAATATTAATCATAATTCTCTCAAAAGATTTTTTCTTCTTTCGATATTTTTTCGAGTAAACATAACAAACCTTCTTCCTTGTATTTTATCTAATTCTTGCTGAGATAATGTTGATATTTCTGGTTGTTTGGCAAACATTGCTTCAGTAAATGTTTTTTACAAATTTAAAAGTCTATTCTTCAGTTTTAACTTGTCCACGCCGAGCTTCTTCCAATTTGTTCTTAAAATCTGCTCGAGTTGCAATAAACTTTCGCAATTCAACTTTTGGTGATGTTTGACCATTATATACTTTTTATAGGCCCTACAACATTTGTTTATTGAAATGAGTCAGTACAACAAAACACATTTTTCTTTAGCCAACTGTACGACTCAAACTGAATAAAAAGAAATTATATTTGTTGTTGGTTGTTTGATGATAAAATTCAATAAATCTATCCGTTGTTACATCACTGCATTGGTCATTTGCAATATTTCTGACATCAACATTGTATAGTCCGGAAAAACAGTATAAAACATCCGGTATTTCGCCTATTAAATCTGTCGACGTTATAGTTATTTTGTTCATCTTCTCAGTATTCAGCGGAATATCATCAAATTCAATTACTGTATGCTCGGATGAATCAAGTTCATCGACTGGAATTAAATCTTCTGGTTGTTTTATTACAAATGTGTCATCGCCAACTCGACTCTCGTTACGAATTTTACGGTTGTACTTGCTAATAATTCGTATTTCTTCTGTTGTGGCTCAATTATGTAAATATACCCCCTATCATGGTTACAAATTATCGTAGAATAAAAGATTTAATAGATTTGTTTTACCTGATCCTATGTGACTAACAATAAAATTGGTTGGTGGAGCTTTTTGGTACTTCATCAGCATAGGTATAAGTATAGGTATAACATTAATATTTCGAATGTAAATATTATTGGGTTTGGAATTGCCTATCCACCAGCAACTGTTAAACCATCCGGTGCACAAACGTCAGGTAACATAAATATGAGAAATAACAAAATCACAACGTCATACGTTCCTGTTGATCCTAACGATCTGACAAATAAAGCTTATGTTGGCAGTGTGTTTAGTGGTAGTATAAACGAACTAAAAAAATCAATTTTGGATATGTTGCAATACTTTTAAGGCAGCTGATAATCGAGTTGGGTTTGAGGTAAGTGCATCATCATATTATCTTTCTCATCATGCTTTCTCTGATAGACAGAGATGGACTTTTGGATCATATTTAAATGTTCCATTGCAGTTGCAATTTGGCAATTTCATTTACGCGTGTTGGTCGAATTTATAATTGTCGATTGGAAGGATTGGCAGCATTTCAAATATATGCACTCGATGATAAAACTTAATCTAAGCTATATGATAATGCCTGAACCAGCATTTATAACCGTTGCAAGAGAATTTTATGATAATAATTTTACCCCCCCACACACCCACACAAAAGATGTTGGAAACAAATCACTAGCGGTACGTGTGCTAAATACTACGAAACTCTTTACAATTACAATGATAAATTCTTCATTATCAGATGAAGAAAGAATTATTGTTATTTTTATGCGAGGACCACAACTAATAAAAGACATTAGAAAACGTTGATATTATAAGCAGATACTGTCATTTTGAAGATTGTATAGAAGAACAAAAACAAGCTGAAATCCTGATTTATAAAATGTTGTTTGAGCTTGATTGTACAAATATAGATTTGATAGTACGATCAGGCTTATTAACACGATTAGCTCAGGAGGAAAAATAAACGATAACTATAATCGTCTCAACAAACAAGCGGAATCTAGGATAATAAAAATGAAAAGGAGCAAAGACTTATATAATAGGTTTTGAAAACGAAATTTTTTTAAGTATCTTGGCATGTACTACCACCACAAGGAAAGCCTAGTTAAAATCGTTACCATGACAGCGGATGCGGAGTTAATTATAAAAGCATAAACGAACGCACTTCTACGAAGGATTGAATCCGATTGTTTTTTTATTTTGATCAATGTTGACAGAATTTGATCATTGTTGACAGATCACTAAAGATAATCAAAATTTTTGGCGATCAAATTAGTTATATCGACGATTTTAGAGCGAGAAAAGTTTTTATTTAAAGATGTCTATCAAACTATTTGAAGTAAAGTTTAATGATTATTACGACATAAGTGATGAAGACGATACTCCACTTCCATCGCTCATTAGGAAATTATTACAATGAAGTCGATTAAACACTTAAAGATATACGAAAACTTATGGCTTAAAGTAACTGCCTATACTGGTATCACCTTTCTTGGACAAAAATCGTTCAAAAAATTAATGCTGAAAAATTTCGTAGTCGCATATCCAATTTTCAGACAATACCTTGAATCAAATAAGTTTGGTAATTGGGTATATAACTCCGGATGCGGAAAAAGAAATATAATACGGTAATTTGGTAAATGAAATAAACTTTTATGAACGTGAAGTAGGAATAATGTTTAATTCTTACAGTTGGTTAAAGAAAAATGAAGTACTAACATATATAAGGATATTTCATCAAATGTTTATGAAAAGTATATAAATGTAAGTTTCATGATTTTCTTGATTCAATTGTTGGTGCTACAGTTTTTGACACTGTATACAATCTGAAAGCAAATATTTTATAATTAAAAAATTAGATCGTTGATTTTAATCTTATCTCTGATGAAGTACCAAAACAAGATGTTGATGCACTAATACTATATTACAGATACCATCATAAAATAAACTTTGGTGCGTAAAACGATGTTACAAATACTATAGCAACATATTTTGGATAATATCATATTTACCGTTGTTAATGACTAGATCTGGTATAATCTTAAGTTAAGCATCATTAAATCCGTTTTTTTTAAAAAATATATCAGATGTTGGTTCTTGCAACAGCTTGTAAAATACTGAGCCTCCACTCCAGAAACAAAAATATGCCTGCAAAACAGCGAGTATCGCTTTAAAAAAAGTACTTGATCAAATACGATATTACTTGCAAGGTATAAAATATACGCGAGTTTCGTATTATTTATAGTATCTTAACAGATAGATATTCTACCAATGAGAATTTGTAAGAATGAAAATAATTATCAAAAAGTTATTTTGATGATAGGGTATAAAATTTTGTGTGAACATTAAAAATAATCTAGCTCAACCCTTCGTCAATATCTAAACTTTTTTTTTATAAAGCCATAAACTCTGTTTATTGGGTAAATATAAGATTATGGATCTTCCATGAAAACTTCAATAATCTCCTCGAGAAAATGCATATCCATAAATATTGTAGAAAATTCAGTTTATCTTTTGTAAAACGTAACTATCTTACAGGAAGTTCGCTTGACATATAAAACGTGTGTAGCAAATTGTTAAGGTAATATGTTTTTTTCTAATGAAATTGAATTATTTACAATGATGTAGAAAAAAACTGTCAAGATATTCTGTAAATATATCAATATCGTCATTAGTAATTTCTTCAAGCTCGATAAAACGTGAAAGCATTTTAATTATTTAATTTTGTCTATTTTTGTTCACTCTATTTGTTTTTAAATCTGTAATAGACAATGTTTCAGCTGAATTATCTGAAATGTTCTTTGGAATTTCCATTTAGCAATTTTCTAATCGTTAGGGGATTTCCGCTACATACTTTCTATAACAGTTGGAGAAAAAAAAATCTCAAACAAAACCATGTCTCTTGGTTTTCCCTGCAATATAATACGTTTTCCCAATCGATAATAGGTACCTTGAAATGTTCAAACAGCTGTTCTATGGTTATCCATCGACTGGTAGGCAAATTTGACAATGTGAAAATGGCTTATATAGTAGCCATATCGCCTGGCAATGAGCCAGAATCTTGCGTGAAAATGAGTATGGTTTGGAGGGTTTCTGAGATAGGGAAATTACACTTCTTTGGAGGTGGATCTTAGAGCTAAAAACGTGGTTCATCTCTACTACTTGTCTATACTATATGTTTACAAACCCTACATATCAAAATTTTGTTTAAACTGAGAGAACAAAATAAAAGAAGACGCAATATATTGCGAAATATGGCTTTGTTCTCGCATGAATACGGATTAAAAACATGCGAAAAAGATATTGGACTGAAATAGGTATTTATGTCCTTATTCATTGCGAAAGGAACATGGAAAAAATCCCCGGCAATTCTTTGCTACGGAGAGGGGTCACATTTTTGGATAAGTACGAACTGTGACAAATACGATATACTTGTTTCTTTGCTCATATATCGTTCGTAAATCGTTCTTTGTACTAACTATATTCAAGTATGTGTATCAAAGAATAAGAAAACTATAGCTACAAGAGACGCGTTTACAAAGAAATGAAATGACGATTTGACTCGAAGTATATAACTGCCCCATATGTGCTCATACAAGTTGTAAGAGAAACATAAATAGTCTAGGCGATATTAAAATACTTAAGATGTACAGTATCGGACCAGCGAATGTCCCTACTGTACTTTGATTACAACGTTATAATTCAATGTTAGCAAGACGCAGTCTCAAAAAGCATGCGTTCTTCTGGCTCTGAATAATAATAATAATAATAATAATAATAATAATAATAATAATAATAATAATAATAATAATAATAACAAAGCACCTTTTTAATAACTGCTGTTAGAACATACTAGTCGTAGAAATATTTACTTTTGTGCAAGTTTGAATATTAAAATACTTAATATTAGGACAATTCCAACTTCTGTGAGTATAAATATTGCTGGGAAAAGAAAGAAATCAGCAAAACATGTCCACAGATTGTTATTCCGTTGATGTTTTGTACGCGCCTTGTTTGAAGACAATGAATATTTCATAATTGATTTACTGCCCTGAACAGTTTGTATTTGCTATAAAAATGTGCGTACAAAGTTACCATCTTTCATCTAGAATGGGTGGTTCTGCAATGTGCTTAAGTTACATAAAATAGTGTTAAGACTTTTGTAAACTGTCGTAGCCAATAGCCAAAACGTATCCATTTTCAACTAAAAATCATGTGTGAACAACATATGTTATTCCTGTCCTATTCCGAGATCTCTGAATCTCCATCTATATCTATGTCTATGTCAGAATCTTCATCGGAAGCTGATGTATGCTCATGATTCTCATGATCGTCACACGAGTCTCCGTTTGCTTTTAGTTTGGACCGCTTTGCCTCGTGCGTTTTCACATGTTTACTTAAATGATCACTGCGCATGAATCTTTTTCCACAGTTCTGGCAAGCGAAACGCTTTTCTCCGGTATGCGTCCTTAGATGACGCTGAAGTTCATCAGATCGTGTGAAACTCTTACCACAGAACAACCAATTACACACAAATGGCCGCTCACCAGTGTGCCAGCGAAGGTGGGCTTTGAGGTGAGAAGTCTTGCCATAAACTTTTCCGCAACCTGGTATATGACAAATATGCTGCTTCTTTTTGGATGTATTAGAAGAGTTGTTAGAGTTTTGACAGTTTGGACAACGGCATCTGCGGCAACGCCTTGCCGGTGTGATTGCTTTAATTCCTTGTAGAAACGATGCTACCTGGGCCTGGTACTGCATTTCAGTGGCTGTAACTCCCTGGTGCAGAAGAAACTGATGAGGGAAAGAAAGCTTTAAGTCTGACTTGGAGGTTCGGTTCTGGATACTCCACCATGGTATATCTGCTTCAGAGGCTAGTTGGGGGGAGAGTTGATTTGGGACGGTGTGCGCTGTAATGGGAATGTGGGTTTTCATATGATTGCTTGTAATGGACATTGTCATTGGAACATTTGAGCCTGTACACGGCACTACTGTGCGTCCTGATGCTAAAATATTCTGATGTACAAGTTGAGAATGATGCAGTTCATAATTGAAGTATCCGGTGTGACTAGCAACATTGTTGTGGTAATGAATTCTTCCAATATCTTCTTGAGCATTTTGATGTACGGAGAGCGCGCGTATATTCGTTTGGTTCGGCATCATGGCGTTTATATGTCCACTTTGATCCGCAAGACCTGCTGAATGGTGACTCCAGCCAGGGCAAGAATGGGTGGGGGAGGGTTTATGGATCTCAGAATGTAGCCTGGATAGTGTACCCATCCGTACTGGTCGGTGACACTGAGGTGGAAGAAATGGTATGCTAGTTCTCAGACCACCTTCGGGCTCAAATTTGGGCTGAAAAAGTATATATATATATATATATATATATATATATATATATATATATATATATATATATATATATATATATATAATTTCATAAACCCATTATTATAATTTTAAACCTTTGCATGTGATATTTCAACAAATTAGAAAGTAAAACGTAAAGAGTACAACTATTTAATAAAGATGTAAACCCAGAATTTTTGCTTAACCCTTCCTTCATCAAATTTCAATTTTGTTATCCTGCTGTTAATTTGCAGCCCCTCCTACACACACACACACACACACACACACACACACACACACAAACACACACACATTTTGTTCGCCCCCGACTTTAGTAAGGTATATACCAACTGCAGCGATTGGGATGGAATATATCTCCATTAACCATTTAGACAACACTAAATCACATGTTTAGCAAGCTTGTTCAGAACGAAGTAAAGAAAGTGTCTCCTTATGTGCAATACGGCAGTATCTATGCTATCATGATTTCAATCTTTCCAAATGGATGTGTTCGATTTAGATCTTAATGCAATTTTCGACCATGTCATTTCTTCATATGTATAAAATAAAGTAAACACGACAATAGTTTTTTTTTCTTTAAACATTTTTCTTTAAAGTGAAGAACATGCAGCTTTATTTTGCATTGATCACTATTTTATTGACTAAAAGTTCCACTTAATTCGGCTTTGTCTAACAACTGGACAGCAATGAAAACAAAAATATTCGTTAAATACAAGAGACGATAAACATGAAAATGGCATGTGGAATGTTTCAAAGAATCGCGCATAAACATCATACTATAGTGTTTTGTTTGTGATCTGGATTTTAACGAAGATTTAACAATATTTCAGTCACATCGCTACGATGTCTATAATGTAGCAGTTTATAGTGATGTCTAGCACTAGGGCATCATGCCAGTCACACCCAGTCATATTCTCCTGACAATAGGCCGACCAGTCTAAACACTAACCTCCTAATGCTGAGCGCCTAGCGAGGCAGGTGTTTGTATCAGTTTTATAGGTCATTGGTATGACTCAGCCGGAGTTCGAACCAGCAAATTTTATGATCCAATGCGGACTCTAACCATTAGGCCACCGGAACGGTCTCATACTAAAGAAAGGTTCGCACAAAAATATGACTGTGTACTGATGGTGAAAGCAATAATAATAATAATAATAATAATAATAATAATAATAATAATAATAATAATTATTATTATTATTATTATTATTATTATTGTTGTTGTTGTTGTTGTTGTTGGTGGTGGTGGTGATAGTAGTAGTAGTTTTAATAGTAATTGTAGCTGTTGGTGTCATTTTCTCGTTATCATTATTGTTTTTAGACTCCCTATTAGTAATTCCACAAAGCACTGTAATTTTATCCCACTGCTGCAGTAATAATTATTAATTGAGGCAAATGATGCGTCACGTTACCGGAGACTGTATATACCACGACGATTGAAAGCTACATAAAACTCAGATATCACTCGTTGACATGCAAGTCAGATTTGTATGTCGAACAGTTAAATCAATTACACAGCCTGGGCAAGTTTGCCGTTAGCAATAAAATTATCTGTGGTTACCTAGCTCATAGGTTGAAGTTACCCTAAGAGTGTTCTGTGGGAAAGTCATTTGTAGGTCTACCCCTCCTGTGCTTTTTTAAGATTTTGTAATTTGCTAATATCATGACAAAAAGTAAATTTTGTCTCACTTTTCTAATGCATTCGTTCGGAAATGTCATGATATATATATATACTGTCAATGTGAGTGAAGACTTCTTTTTCTATTCTTTAGCATTCCTGATTTTGAATTTTGAAATATTGACTTTGGTATAAAACATAAATTTTTACCTTAAATTTAATAGTAATGCATTCTTCATGTTCTGCGAGAATATGAATGTAATTGTATTCATATATCTTTTAACCAAATGATCAAAACGTTGTTTACAAAACATCATTGAGCACATTGCATGCTTTAAATTCATAATTTACCTCTCAATTTTCCAAAATATTTTGCATAATTGTGGAAATGAACTTCCCTAATATATTCTCCCTTTTTTGTCACCTCAAGATTGTCATTTTATTTCTTTCGTAATGATAAATACAGTACGCTGTACAAAATAAGTATTTTTAATTAACTTCCCGGGCCCATACAGCAAATCTAACTCATGATCTTAAAAAGTGCGCTGGGAATCTCAGTTGCATAACAATTGGAAAGAGGTTTGATGGGATAGCTATGGAATTTTAAATCTCTGTCATAGTAATTCATTGTTATGTATTCGACTAAAATTAAATTTATTTCGTTACATTTTACTGATTTTATTTATTGTTACTAATTTGGCTAGGAAAAACAAGTTGTATATTGTGAAAAAGCCACTCCATATTACCAACGCTTAGGGCCTATTCCACTTGCTTTGTTTTGAACATTCTCGCGAGACAACATGTATGGTCCCTATGAATGAGAAATCGTTTAATATGACTGTCGCAAAGAGTTATTTTATTCCTTCTCCTATTGTTTGCCACCCTGACCTGAGGCAAGATTTTACACCCTACCATGCCCGCATTTGTCAAACAGTCTATTTGCTAGACGGGAGAATTAGTTAGGAAACGTTGCTCGTAGACCCAGTGAAATTACGTAACCTACTTAAGTTATAAAACGCCCTCTGATAATGACTGCCTCCCAAGAGATTGAAGCCACATCTTAAAGCTGTAGATCTGAATTTTAATTAATAATTACTACATATACGTATACTAGAGTAAATGAATATAGGTACTATCAACCATCTAGCAAGATAAAATATTTTTTTGTTTAAAAAAATATATATTTAACTTAGCAAGTTACACTCTCTATATCTGATAGAAATCAATTATGTTTCATTTGGGAAATGTTAGCCATTAACTAGATGTTTTTTAACACGCACTATGAGAACGGAACTGCTTTGTATGACTATATATATATATATATATATATATATATATATATATATATATATACACACACACACACACACACACACACACACACCGTCTTAATATTGTCGTAACAGGCTTAACTTAGCCATAGAGAACTATTCGAATCCTGTTGATAAAATGGTATATTCTCCAATCCCCAAAGTGGCAGGGATTTGTTTTCTTAAATTATTAAAACTACAAAGTTATTTTCATAATTTTAACGATTGTCAGTATATGCTAGTAAGGCTGAACTTTATACCAGGTTTAAAAACAGATGTGTCCTGAAACAGGTTTATAGCACTTGAAAATATATGACCCATATTTTAGAAGTGTTTTAAGTACAACGCTCAAAAACCTCAAACTTGAGCTCAGAACATCAGATTTAAACAATATACTTGGAGTACGTCTGCATAATTCAAACTTGTTTGAAAAAGACAAAATACTTTTTAAAAAATTCTGATAGTTTTGGAGTTCAAACTTGAATCAATATAATATTGCAGAACGCCTATTGTTATTTATTGAAACTTAAGTTCAAATTTATTGTTTACTGAAAAAAAAAATTAAGAATACGAGATCTCGCATAAATTAGTTGTGTTATCACATTCTATTATGGAACTAATTGCTGTACCTGAATTTCAGCGTTATGAATTTTAGCTTCAGTGTGTTTGGCCAAGAATCTTGACGAAGGGTCCTAGTTAGTATTCACTAATGTCCCTATGGCCGGATCCCAACAAACTAATCCAGAAGCTGATTACATTTTCTTCACACAAGTAGATATGATCACACTTAAATAAATGTCAAGATGTCAATTTTAATGTTTCTCACAGCACTAAAACATTCAATAACTATAGTGTATTTGTAACACATTTATAGCAAAAATTATTGGAAACAATTTTCTTCCGCAGTAAACACGGACAATTATTTTACGATTGTATTGATTTCAATAACGTTTACCAGCCCTTGATTCAGACCTGGCCTTTTTAATTGTAACAAAGTACATTTACCCACTTTTACAATTTGCTGAATATAGCGTAATTGAAGTTTGGCTAATATTTACTTTTAAGCATTATGTGATAAAATATTTTAGCAAATGTGCAAAAATATTTTTTGCAGTAATAATTATACGCTATGAATACTCGCAAGTGAATAGAAAAGTAATTGAAGAGCGAATGTAGTACTTATTTCAACATAAAACAACGTTGATCGCTCCCATAATTAGTGTTCTACCTAAATACACAATTGTTTGTCATTTATTTGCATGTGAAAACTGTGTAGAGAGAATGTATAAGCTAATACAATAATGAATGCAGCATTGCATTACTATTATATGAAAAGGATAGACAACACGAAATGTTTACATATGTTATGAAAGCGGTGGATTTTATTCCGAAATTGCAACCAGCTAATGAATTACTAGGTGCGGCAATGTGACACAAATCTAAATCTTTTCTAAAATTGACACAGAAAGGTGATGTTTCATTCATGAATTTTTAACGACTCTTTGGAATAAAATGTGAAAACCTTTCTGTGTAGAAATTCATTCGCTGTCGTCATCTTTTTGTTCTGTCTGACCAGATTTATATTGATAAATGATTGCAAAATTTAATTATTTTCTGATGTCTACAATTTAATATTGACTTATGATAAGGCTACAATGATACAGATACAATTTATTTTAAAACCGTTTTCTTTTTATTGAAGGTTATGGACAAGAACAAAAACTTGATCAAGAGATACTACCGCATTATTATTATTATTATTATTATTATTATTATTATTATTATTATTATTGAATAGTTATTTGAAACATCTGATTAAAAGCTCATTAAGGACGTCACGACCTATAACGGTACCAATCATCTATAACGGTACCAATCATCTACGAGGGGGACAAGATTAAGACCTTATTTGTATCTCAATAATAATAATAATAATAATAATAATAATAATAATAATAATAACAATAACAACAACAACAACTTGCAAAAGACAGAAGTCTGTTTTTAGTAACGATGTCTCTGCCTGTTTGTTAATATCATTAACCTTAGCGCTTTATGGTTGTTAAATCAGAAATTATATAATTTATTCCTCAGCTGGTGAGTATGCCTCTATCAAAATATATATTCAGCATTAGACAGTATATTTACAGTAAAATTAAAAAATTTTATGTCTCTTGTCACGCGTATAGTTATTTATTAGATAAGGCAGAGTTCGTAATAGTTGATAGTAAAAACGAGCCAAACTGAACTTTCTCGGCAACCTTTAATGGTATCGTAGATATAATGTTATTGTCTTTTCCCTCCGATATGAGCAAACCCAGTCTGCAGATTGGGCGTTACAATAAATTGAAAGTTGTTCTCTATGACATTAAAGTGTATAGCACCCGATTCAACATAACTATAACAAAAGGTAAAAAAAAAAAAACCACTTGCAAACAGCGCATCTACAGACAAGGATTTTGTTTTCTCATTTATTCTTTCTTTCGTGGTACTGATCAGCATTATATTAAATTACCATGGTCAAATTTACTTGAAACCTTTATATTTTGACGGTTATTATATATGGTTCCAGGAATACGTCAGCACAGTCATCATGTAATTTTTTTTCTTCAGAAATATTTACGCCAACTTCCTCACAAACATTTTAAATACGAAGAAAAGACATGGACAAAGTCGCGTCATCGGTATAACAGAATTATTTATTTTCGTCCCAACAAGCTTCATATAATAATAAGAGGCTAACTGAGTACAAGTCGCGAATATCAAAGGTAATAAGGTATGAGCGCGTATATTGATGAGATCGTGAATGGTGTAATTTACCTATATTTTATATCGAAACATTTATTCCGCAGTTGTCATATAATGCCAGTGTGATTTACACATTCACCTCAAATTTCATCAACACTTGTTTGCTTTCCCCACCATATCCGTCAAATGTTCGTCCGTTTGTACTCACCTGAATCAAATGTAGAGCATACGGTTCAGCTAGTGCAGTGGCCATGGTTGCAGTTTGGACGTACGGTAGATCAGATCAATGTGGTATATCACCAAATACGCATTGCGTGCTTGTAACGCTTTTCATCGGACAAATCCACTATACAGTGATATATAATTTCACTTGGTAAGTTCCCCTATAGAATACACTCTCCGCTACCGATGCGGTGTGTACTGAAGTTACCTAACAGGATGTGTGTAATTTCTACGATTTCTTAAGTAGATTCCGGCACTTTTTCCACACTAGCAGTTACTTTGAAAGTACCGCCTTCCAATCAAATAGCGATAAGCTGCCTTTGATCTTTGCCGCGAGCCAATTGTAATCAATAGGCGGGCGTTTTAAAAGGAAATTAAATCTTCTATGTCCTTATGGATCTAAGACGAAGTTTGTTGACTCATATAATAGGGCTGATTATACATCCTTACAAACAGCCCTTTGTAGGGCGGAGAAGTAATCTCTTCGGGGGAATTTACACACAGACATAATTGGATTTGAGAGATCAAAGGGAAAAGGACGGCTATGCTACCTGCTGATTGGAGGGCTTAAGCACGTGATCTAAATGACTTATAAATCTTACTTTATTCATCTCTTTATAGTTTCTTATCGGGCCTGAGAATCGCGGTAATTTCCTAAATGATAACCCGAGCCAGGAGCTTTGAAAGAGGACTCCGCCTTTTCGTACCAAAGGTTGAGGAATTTCATCTCTCGCAGGAACACCACTGTTGACTAATTAAAAGTAGGTTTATGGAGCCTTATTCAAAAGGGCAAGACCTAGCTTATACACAATCTTTCTTACATTTCTTCCTAAATACGCGCTATTTGGATATATTCTGGTAACTATTAATTATTAATGGAAATTTCCTGGCTACATAATCTTTAAATTTATTTGTGTTTTTAATGTCTACAAAATATGATTCTCGGTCAAAGAAAAATCAAACATTAATTTCACAATTTTGCCATATACATGGTTTGCCATTTAAGTGTAGAGGGTAGTCGACATTTCATGCTATTGTCACGCACTTGCTAATGAGCTATCCTATTTCATTGCAACTGATTGTGTGTGTGTGTGTGTGTGTGTGTGTGTGTGTGTGTGTGTGTGAGAGAGAGAGAGAGAGAGAGAGAGAGAGAGAGAGAGAGAGAGAGAGAGAGAGAGAGAGAGAGAGAGAGAGAGAGAGAGAGTATATTCGTATTACAAGAGTAAGCAAATGAGGCCACTACGTAGTCGTAAATTGTGGAATGAGAAATTGTATTACAAAATTACATGACAAGTAAGCAGATTTACCCAATTTTTTTTTAACAAAATGTTTATATAACTACCACTTCTACTGTTACGGATCGCAGACTAGGACACTGTTACTACGATTACAGGAAGGGGGTAGGTCGGATTGAAAGCGAATTAACCATACATGTAACACCTTTTAAACTTGAGCAGTCTTTTCAATATTGGTAGTTGTTAGTTTATTACCATTGAAACAAAATGAATAAAATTCACCAAGAAACATAACAGTTAACTTCTAAATTTGCACGTTTAAATAATTAATACATTTATAACGACAATTTCTCTTATTTAACTTCAGTCTACATATTTTACAGCGTCTGTTTTGTAAAGTGAGTCATTTCCTCCAGATTCTGCATCAATGAAAACGAAATTATTTGCCTTTTTTACCATTAAACGGTATGGCAATAAATTGCTATAAGACGTACTCCACATAACAACCATAGTTATTCCCGTATAAGTCAAACATACAACCAATGTTATTCCTGTATAAGGAATATGACAAATATGCAGAAAATCTTCAGGATGTAAATTTATTATGCTCTTTGTTGACTATTATGTGTAGGTTAAAAATCAGCTCCATAGTGAAAATTAACTCTACTTAGTGCATAAAAATACAGAAGAGTTAGAGACTCCAATTTCTTCGTCATTACATCACGTGACTAGGGCTTGATTGACTTATGTATACTGAAGTTCGAGAACGAAACTGACCAACCATTAATATAGATGTGCCTTGATTCATTTTAAGTGGCGGGTGTTTTGCATTACACAATCTTAAATTGTAACGTGGTGAAAGAAGTATAAAATAAAGATCTGTCAACTGTACTGTGTCAAATCGGTGTATTACGAAAATCATTCCGAGCAGAACCCTGCTGCTGTTTTTCCTACAAGCATAATTACAGTGTAGCAAATCATCACGTATCGTTTTAAAAGTCGGAAAATATTAAACACCATTTTCATAATCATCAGAGACAAATGCAAGTGAGAAGCTTGATTGATGTATTTTTTTATGACACGGCGACACAAGCACGTTATTTAGTGCTAAGGTAATTTGAGCACAGTGCCTTATACGAGATGATGATGATGATGATGATGATGATGATTATGATGATGATGATGATGATGATGATGATGATGATGATGATGATTTTTACAAAAGCTGAGGACCACATGGCAGATGGGTCCGTCATGACCAAATGTGTTATACTTGTTAAAGAAAGTTGTTGTTGATTCTGCTGCTGATGATGATAATGAAACGGAATAGTAAAGAAAGCCAGTCTACTTTCATAGGGTACATAAACACGAACTGCAAACATTAAACCTTTGTTTTATAGACTCATGTTGGGCAAAGAGGAGTAGCAAATATCTTCAGAATATGGAGAAAAGGTTCCATTAAAGAGACGATATCCATTTTGTACCATTTCAAAGAACTACAACTTTTTTTCGAAGAGTTATATGGTCGATAATTTTTCTTAAAAAAGGGATCTTGTGTATTTGTTTTAAATGCGGCTCATATAATAGTAAAGTTGGAGAAACAGTGAAACAGCTCCTCTGTATTCGAATGTACAATATCTTAGTTCTTTTAAAAATCTGTAATTATTTAGATTTGGGGGGATGGGGTGGCCGATTGGTTTAAATCGCTGGCCTTTACCGATCAATGCCATCTTCTGGAGATATTTGCTACTAATCTGCCAGCGTAGGATCAAGTCTAGAACTTTGCCACTGCTGGTATGTTAAAATACTTGCAATAAGCTTTCCATGTGTTGGTGGTTCTTAAGGGTTTTTTCCCTGTTCTTCCTCCACCAATTAAAATGGCCGATATATATATATATATATATATATATATATATATATATATATATATATATATATATATATATATATATATATATATATATATATATATATATATATATATATATATAAACAGCACTCTTTATTGTTGACCACACTGACCATTGGTCATTTCTATTTCTGAAATTTATCTAACAATTAATACAGAAGGTTAAAATATAAATGTAAACCATCTCCGATAATTTATTTTTAGCAATCCCCTTAGAGCGCGTTTTATGCCATTTATAGTTACTGTTATGTTGCGTTTAAAAATAAATTTCATATCACAATACTTTAAACTGAGTGTTCAAATTTAATGCTAGAATGAGTGATAAAATGATCACAGCCAGACTTATTAATATACGTGCTATGATCGTTTTTGAACAAAGATAAATGTTTTTCTTTTCGCGGTGCTTTTCCTCTGTTGTATACCAAATATTAAAAGCAATATTCTATTTACTTTTTTAGTTGGAGGAAATTAGTTCTTGGTAATATTATTCATGACTAACGTTGATTTATTTTTCAAAAAGTCACAACTTATGGGATATTTGAAAAAGAATCTAGAATAGAGGGTAATTTTCTTTACTTTGTTACTTTGAAAGAAAAGATTCATGATTTCGAATCACATTCCTTAAACGAAGATAATATAAATTTATAGTTTAAAATATAAGAACTTTTACTGATTTTTACAACTCTTTGGTCTTAAATTAGGTAACGTAAAAGAGCAGAATCCATCAAGTTTTGTAAAATTCAACAAATAAAGTGATTTTATTTAATACAAAGAAAAAAGTTACAAATAACTTACAATAATATGATTTAAGTCCCAAACAGTCACAAAACGTCTATGACAAGTCCAAATATATAGAGTATTCCAAATTAATTCCAACGGTGATCTAAATGAATATTGATCTTTAAAGTTGTGATATTCCAATTGTCTGGAATAATGATGATGTTCTAACAATCAAGATGTATAAAAAAAAAATGATATAATCAACGATGTCTCTAAAAGAATTCACAATAATTCCAAAATAGTGATTTAGTCAGAGACTTCAGAGAGCACTTGTAATTCCAGTGCATTAAAATAAATAATTGGTTCCAAATCAAATTGAACACAACTAAATAATTGATTTTACTTCGAATGTAAAAATATAAATGAATTTAGTCTAATATAAACAACATTAACATGAAAACTAATACAATATTTGATGTAGGTTTTCGTTAAAGTGTAAAAATAATTCGTTTCAAGCATTATCTATGGTCAGAATCATGGATGTATTTGTAACTCAATTTCAAGTAAACATACCTTCCTTCAAATAATAATAATCTTAATATATTTGATCTACATTCGTCGACAAAAATTATTTATGCAATATGCTGTTTATAAAAACATTAGTCAGATACGGTCAAGCGCCAATTCTCATTTATGGACAAAGGTCAATATAAACTAAACATAGAAAACGTGTAATCACGGACAAAAGCCAACACACAAAAAATAAATAAATATATAGGACATGATTTATAGGCAAAAAAAAGAAAGAAAATTTAAATTGCTATCACATGTTAAATAATTTTGTTTTGATAAGATACAAAGACAAATGGAATCACTGTTACGAGCAGCTTTTTGCTAGAAAATTAAATTATATATAGATAACAGAAAACAACTCGGCAAATCTGTTTGCATTGATTTCCAAGCAAGATATATTGTGTGAGTCAAAATTCAAGTTAGTATTGGGTTATGTATTGTTACGTATATGTGATTAAATTGATTGTGTGTAAGTTTTAAAATTCTTTTTATTTCCTTTTTGTTTCATTGTATTTAATTGCAATGAATATTTTCCTCGGATTATGGATTTTATTTTTTAGTAGTGAGATATATTTTATCACAAAGTTTGTTTATTCAAGACGAAGATGTAATACATGAGAATTATCATTGAATCCGTCTTACCCTGGCAATAATGTCAACAGGAAGTTAAAATGATTGGTCAGAATCACGGGCATACTTACTTTGAGTAATCACTGTTTTTAAAAAAAAAACTTTTTTATGATTGCTTTTTTTAAGTGAGTTCATACTGGACTTCAAATGAGGCATTGGGTTTCTAAATACGCAATCCTAATATTTTTCGTACAATCATTCAGAACCTTGAATGAACAAGGTGTATTTTTTAATTTTTGCCAAGATTGTTTGTTCTTCGTCTGATCTTTAGATTTAATAACTAATTCCCCTGGAAACTCAGCAAGTTAATTTTTCTATATAAAAAAATTCTGAAAGATATTAATTGAAGTTGATTCTGGAATTATTCGGAAACAAAGACTGTGATTCGAGTGAGTAATTATTGTTATTCATACATTGGACCACATCTGACGTCATCGCCTACCATATTTGTAAGTCGTCGGGACTCAAACCTGGATTCTAATATGACTATTTAGTGACATGACTTGTGTTTTGATTCTTAGGATCACATATTGGATTATATTCAGAGATTGTAGGTCCTATTTATCAATTTTTACATTGTTGTCTAAGGAAATAAATTGTTTTGTTAAAAATATACAAAGCTTGTTGACTTTCGCTCTTTTATTTGTTACTAAGTACGATCCCTTGACACGTAGCAGTATACTTAAATTGTATTTGTTTGTTTTTCTCCATATGTTAAGTATATTTTTTTTTACCTTTTGTGTGCCTGACCAGTAACTATGTCTTGTATTTATCTTAATCTGAGTATTGAAATCCGCCATATGATAAACCTTGTCTACCTTGTATTCTTTATTTTAATTTTACTAATAGACCTTGTCTTGTTGACAATTTAGATCATTCTAGAAATGAACCCTTGACCCTTTTGTCTTAGCTTTTTATATAATTTTGTTTACTTGAGATATTACACATTTTTGCCTCAACACATTGAAGCTGGTTTAGTCCTTATTGTTGTGTTCAGTTTTGGGGGAGGGATTATTTATTAAAAATATTATTTACTGAAAATACAAGGCACTCAACGACTTATTTTTGGGCTGGAACATTAATTTAGAATTGCGATAAGCTTAGATAATAACGTTTTTGGATTATAATATTGTGATACATGAAAAGACTCTAGACACATTGATACAATCCAGTCTTTTGGCACATGATAACGTTCTAGACTACGGCACATCAATACATTCATTTTTTGGAATACTAATAGAATGCAATTGGAACTTTATACCTTTGAAATTGAGATAAAAAATTTTGGACTATTTGGAATTTAATGTATAATACTCTAAGTTCTTTTTTTTTTAAAGATTTTCACTTTGCATTCTAGGGAAATAAATTATTTTTTGAATTGTACAAAACTTGTTGGCTTTGCTCTTTTCTGCTACTTAATTTAAGGCTATAGAGTCGTAATAACTGGAGATCCATTTAATTCTCAAATGCAACAACAAACATAAGCATTTAACCTACATATTACATTTTTTAAATTAAAACGAATTATCATTTGTATATAACTGCTCTTGAAATACAAAACTTAAAATATACATTTCCCACAATCAACCATGACTTTCAAATGTTACGGTCACAAGATCTCGTCCTCAGCGTGATTTCGGAACGTTGAAACCGATAGTATTTCGCTAAACAGTTTTCTACATTGCATAAGATTTTTTTTTTAATATAAAGGAAATTTTCTAGGTTTTCTTCACTGGTTAGCCTGGTTAGTAAAACAAATTCGTTACTTTTGTTTTGTTAAAATCAACATATAATTCCATTAATTTTTGTGTAATGATTGATGAGTGCCATTTGAGTTTTAAAGTATACAGCTTGACTATGCTTCAGATGTATACTTTTCAAAAGACTGCTAGCTCCCCTTGGTCAGTTTCAAAAACAAGCTACAAAGAAAAAAATAAATAATACTCCCAACCCCAATCTCTCCTACCCAAGCATATAACCTTTTATTTTACTACTATATGTATTTTATAACTTAGTCATTGCTTCTAGAGAAGTTGGTACTTTCCACGCTCGCAAAATTTATTGTCCCTATTTTAATAACTGCTAAAATTAATGTACTCTGCCCTAATTCAGACTCACATTTTAAATTCATAGGAGCAGCTATTTTTGTGTTTGTTGATTAACTGTCAGTTTTAGTTAGTACATCGTTAACGATGTAAATAAATTATAGGCATACTACATCAAAGTATCAGAGATGTATACCAATATTCTCTCAACTGTGCATGCATCTCCGTTACCCAAGGTTTCGATATGTTAACCAATAAACACATTGGCGTATAAATAAGATATTTCAGCACTTCGAGTCTATGAATTTCATTGGATTCAGTGGCAAGCCACTGCATCCAATCAAAATCAAGTTTTTCTAAATTTAAGACAGTTCATCCATAATCAAGGTCAGAGGTGCGCATAGCTCGAATGAACTCATAAATAAGCGATTGTTCCCACTGGCGGTCTGTGTTTGCACAAATGCATTCTTCCCCTCAAATACGACTGCAATAGATTCTTTCAGGCATGCAGTCAGACTTTCGATACTAAGTTTACAAAAATTATTATTTGAAGTCACTGTCCTGCACCATGTTCAGCTGATGTGCAAAGCATGCTGTTACACGCTATTGGTTAGTTGGTAATGCATAGTAAAGGAGGCAACTCCTAAAATCCAATAGATGTCGCTAGTGCAAGCACTGAACTATCTGATCCACCCGCCAAAGCTTAGATAGGTTAACATATCAGAACCTTGGCTTGTGAGGATACTGTGCATCCTACAAATGGAAACAACTTTGCCTTCTTCTAGTCCCTCGCTGAGAAGTACTGAAGAAATGTAGAGCGGAACCTAATATGAAGAAATAAATGATCACAGATAGGCAAGAATGTATCTACATCAAAGCAGACACCTTATAGACACATGATCATCTTCGTACTGTTCAGGCTAAACACAATAAAAGAAATCTAATTCCTAAATTTCGTTTAACCCTGCTAATGTCATTAGTTAAACTGAAGGCAGAACTGTCATCCAATTTCAATTGAAACAATTAATTTTTCTCTCCAGCTGCATGATTCATCATGTAATTATTCTTATATGCTTTGAAAAATATTTTCTCTAATGAATAAAGTCCTAAAGGATCATGATTTTAAACCAAAATGATAAAGTCAATTTGACATCAACGACAACGTCGCTCATTAAAAGAATCAATGTAAGCATATATTCTGGAAAACAAGGACCAGAATCGGTCCCCAAAAATATATATCTTTATGTAGTTTGTGGATCCGTCCTCTTACGAATAGTAAACATGCTTTACCTTTCTTGAAGTTACCTGAATGCTTTACTCCAATCAGCTTAATTAAAGCTTACAATGAAATAAATTATTGCAATAGCCGTTCCCCTTGAGTAAAAGAAAATATGGTTGTTAAACGATAACTTGTATGTGTGTAATTACAATTTACTGCTAATTGAAAAAGAAAGCTAAGTTTTAAAGGTTTGAAATAGCATGTAGGGTAAATAATGCACTAAAAACTTTTACTGAGGTTCAATGTTTTAACGTTATTATTGGTCATTAGCAAGATAATAATATGCATACATGATATATTTTTCAGTGATACATCTAAACAAAATCAGCGCAAAATCTTGGTTGTTTCCACATCTTGTTTGAAATAGTGCATACGTATTTTATTAATTGAAATTGCTTGCGTGCACTTTACATTGTAAAATTTGTACAAACGTATCATATTATGAACCTATTTATTATTTTGGTATTTTCTAGTACATGATTTTATCTAATTTGAGTAATTTTTATTCACGACTGTAAATTGTAGTGATTGTCTTTAGTTAGATTTTGCCTACGTGACTAGGGAATTTTATAAGATTTTAAAGAAAGCAAAATTGCGTTGTATCTATAGATAGATCGGCATGTACGTCTGGACAGTTACTAATACTATAATTATCAGTATACATGTTTAAGAGGTTCGGCTTTTTTCCAATTGAATGGATTGGCCAAGTGGTATCTTAGAAGAAGTAAGCGAATTCTTTTTCGATGAGTTAAGTCAAACGATAGTTGTGTGTGCTTTTATGTTTCAGAGAGTATGGTATACTTTCCCATTTGAACTTGTACAGGAAATACAGTTATGTTGAAAAAGAGTACTTGTCTCTAATATGTTAATTTTTTTGCTTTTAAATACTTCATCGTGTGTTTTGATTTTCATCCTGCGAGACGAAAGTATTTTGACGTGAACTGCTTGAAGATAGTGTGTGACGCAGCAACACCGCAAAAAAACATATCTCTTTGAAGATTGCTAAATAAAAAATGTTGACCAAAGTTTTAGGGACACTACATGTGCTATATTATTTTACATACATTTTACAGAATAGTAGCATATTTACGACATAAATACTATTTTGTTGCTTTCCACATCTACATTTATTTAAAACGTTTTATCTTCCGAACTTTGAGTTGGCAGCATAAAATCACTATTGTGCTGATGTGCCATAATCGCTTACACATTTAAATGCCTGTTGCAGATACTGTTTGTCTTGAAATTTTGATTATCCCCTCTGGTTGATTTATGGGTGGAGGCGCGAATATGGCATTACATAGATCAAGCCCGATTGATCTCTTAAAATAGGAAGTGTCTCCTAATTATCAAAAATATTTCTTTGAAATTGAAAACTCTTCCCCATCAGGAAAATAAATTACGGTCAAAGAGAACTTTAAGGTGTGAAAAAAATATCCTTTAAATCGAAGGTGATATATTTTAAGTTGTAAAGGTTTGAAATTGTATGTTTTATGAAGGGAAAGGCATACACACGTTGGACAGTTTTCTTACTTGGACAACAAAAGATTACATACTCATGAAACTAATGAGTATCCCCTTCACAATAATAAATCAAAATTCAATGTAACTCTCTGATAAGTAACTACCATCGCCTATTACTTCTCTGTTGGACTAAAGCAAGTAAGAGAGCTTTTTTTGGTATATATGAACACATTAGGAAAGAATGCGGAAGAAAACATACGTGGTACTTGTATTAATGGTGTTTAGAAAATAATCACAATTTGTAGCAAACGTAAGTACACATGAAAGGATTTTGTATATAATACTGCTATTCTTACTATTTCAAAAAATGGCAACTGTCACCAGAACATTTCGTTCTAAATAAAATTAATTTTGCACACACGGGATACTACCCCTGTTTTCATGACTGGCGAAAAGTCAGCTTTGCGCATGGCTTTGAAAGGCTTTAATGTTTATTCATCGGGCTATGGAAATGAAATGCATTACTTTGGACTCATTCTGTTAGCTTTTCAGACGTGGAACTAAGTCAGGTTTACAGTTGTTTTTACAAAATTCAACGTAAGAATACCACTAAATTGCAAGAGATATTTATAGGTTACTGCATTTGTATGGGAAAATATGAACGAGTTTTTCGGATGGCTATACTGCACGACCTTGGGAGTGCAGTATATCCATCTGAAAAAACGAGTTCATATTTTCCCATTCAAATGCAGTAACCTTTTTATTATATGCTCATACTTGTTTCATCGCCTAAGACTTAATAATAAAATTCACAACCAAATATATTTAATAATAAGATTTATTATTTTATTATTAAAATAAATAAGTTGACAATCGTAGATTCTCCTTCAATACACAATAATAGTATTTATGCGCATATAGCTCCGCCCATCGACCTTTTGACTTCATAGCGTACCGCGCGCTCACTCATTTAAAAAAGAAATCCCATTTTGGTCTATCTGAAATTGAAACTTAAAGTCATATTTTGAATGAAAGCACCATTGAACAGTTCCCAGCTGGTCAGGAATTGAGAGATTTTGTTTTTCTGTCAATAAAGCCAAATTCTGATTATCTCCTTCTGTGTGTTTTCCGCACGATGTACGTGTGACTTCAGGGACTGGCGATGGCAAAAATCTGCATAACTGTTTCTGTTATGCCATGGATAGTTTGGAATCGTAAGCTGGAGAAATATGAAAGTTTTTAAACATAAATTCTTAAGAAGATGCTGGTTTCAATATTGTTTATTTTTTGTGAACAACAGATTCATTTCTTGCGGAGTTCCGTACAGTCTACTATGGAATGTGATTTCGATTTCAACAATGTAGTCTGGATTCTATAAGCCTACATATTATATATAGTACACAGATGTGTAACAGTATTTGGAAATACGTAATTCTTATTAGCAGAAAGAGTCCACAAAGTACATTTTGAGGAGATTAAAGAGGCAAAAAGGCAAGTAGATTTATTCTCATTACTATTACCAGTTATAGATGACATATTTTTATGCCCAGTCACTTGCATTATCTTTGTTGGAGGAACCCCAGCTTTTAACAGATTTGTCACAGTAATTGGTAATTCTTCTCTTGATTTGTGCCCTTTCGGCTGCTCGTTTCATCAGAGTTCCAAGTTGATTAACCCCCATTGGTCTCGGATAATACCTGCAATTTTTAATATTTGTATCCTGAATATATGTTGTATTTAATTCAATAATCCAATGTACCTGCCATAAAAACCAGTTTTCTTATATTTGGCAATGTTGATTAATGTATTTCATTGTGAAAACGGTTTGGTATGTGCAGATTATACAATTCATTACAGATTTTTCCCATATTTTTTGTTTTATGTTATGTAATTTTGTTTCATTAATTCTTTGCATTGTCTAAAAAAAGTTGTTACTCCTTTTTTCTTTGTTTATATTTCATACAGCCATCGCTGAACATTTCTGATATCACGTTCAGTCGCCAGCTTCGTTGAAAATTTCTTCTGTGATTCATCCACATTCTCATCTTTGGCATCTCTACTTTCAAATGGTTCAAACAGTTGGTTTACTTCATCCACCGACAAACATAATAAATCTAAAGTACTGGCGTCTGCGTCCATTGTTTGTTTACTATAGAAAGTAGTTCTTTATTCACGTGCATCAGTCACGTGGGGGTGCAATATGAAGGTGTTCAATATTGCTGGATATTGAACGATTCTTACAATGTAAAGTTAACGGAGAAAAAAAAAGCATATAATAATATCACTTATGTACATCTTATCGTTTATGTACACCTTATCACTTTCCTTAATTAAAGGATATTCGTTTTTCTTCTTGATGCAAATTGGATTTTAGACCATTAATAGCACACGATCCAATATTTACAGAAATGACGTTGCGTTGCGCAGAATTGAACGACGCGCAAAATAGCCGACACAAAGGGTTAATATAATCAACGACTCAAATAATGTGTCAATTTTGTCTTGCTTCCATGCAGATAAAAGTCACAAACAAGTATATATTTTACAGCATGAAAGCAAATGTAAATGTAAATGGGTTTGTATAAAAGAGAGGCTCACTTTGTTGCTCCAAACTATCACATAAATAACACGAGAGTTTTTGTTTTCCTGATCAGAGTGTACTTACGCAAATGTGTGCTACTTTGTAGTTGTAGACCGTCACAAACAAATTTTAGAAAAATGTGTACATAAATTAGTTTCGTTTTATTATAAAGCTGTCAGCTTCTATGGACCATCATATAAAGTTGATTTCTGTGTACATATATTTGCTTCAGTAATATAGAGTCGTCTGTCTTCAAGCCGTTAATTGCCAATTTAATCCAACCAATGATAGCGAACAACCAGTGTAGTATTCTTTGAATCCTCCCAAATGGGAGCCCGTCATTTCTGAGACTCATTTTAAAATGATTAGCGAGACGAAAATTATTTGATACCAGCAACTTCCTTGAAAAAAATTAATTGCATCATTTCCGAGTAGCATAACAGCACTAACAACTCAGAAAGGTGCCCTTTAGTTTCCAATAAAATTATTTGTTCCTGTGGTTAATCACTTTTGGCCTGCCTGCCACGATACCCTACAAAAATTATTTGAAAAGGAATGTTTAGCATGAAAGATATATTTTACGTTATTTTTACGAGTACAACTACAACACCTAAATGGGAATACAATTGCGAAGACTGTGCAGTTTTTAAGGAATCACCAAAGTCCACACGTATTAAATACTTGAATAATAATTTCTTAACTATAAATAGAGTAAAAGAACGATAAAATTATGCATTTTCATTAGTTACACCCTGAAATTTCATTCGATTATAATGAACAAAATTTAAATAGGTTTGTCTATAAGAAAGGTCTGACTATTAGTTTTATTTCCATATCACATCATATGAAAGTAATATATATATCTATATATATATATATATATATATATATATATATATATATATATATATATATATATATATATATATATATTGGGTTTTGCATGGAGAAAAAGAAATCACAGTCAAGAGTTAAATTATTTTCTCCCTACGAGGTTCTGTAATCTGTATTCCCTGTGTGTCTGGAACAGTATGTTCTCTAAGTTTCTAGCATATTCTTTCACTTGAGTTTATGTGATATGTTAGAAGTCAGCCCTATTTTATTAAGGTACTCAGCTGAAAGTCCCGAACTGATGCCCGTAAAAAAGTTCACTGCTTATTTGGTACTGGTGTATTCAGCATGGACTACATGGACAAAGTACGGTCAGCATACAAAACTCATTTGGGCGTTTTGTTCTTATCACATTTCTATATACAGAACACCTATCTGGAAATGTGAGGTTAACGTACATTCTTGACTTTTCATTGCTTGTGTTTCTTACCTGCTAACATGTCCTTGTTTAGGGGCCCCGAGTGGCCTAGTGGTCTAAAGCGCTGTCCGTTACGGATCACTGCCATCTCACCTCTGCGTGTGTTCGAGTCTAGGATTCGGCGAATGTGGATATGTGAGAAAGCTTGCCAGTAGCTTCTCGTGGGTCAGTGGTTCTTTCCGGTGATTTCCCGGTTTCTTCCTCCACCATTAATACTAGCCGCCATGAATAGCCTATCGTGTGCTGAAAAATGGCGTTAAGCCCAACAACAACAACATGTCCTTGTCTTCGTCAGTTCTTCATTAAACTTGCAATTATTAAGTTTAGTTAACAGTCTCACTTTAAAAAGATATCACCCATTTGATGTTTTTGTATTCTTCACACTCTCCCAGGCTCCCAGGTACCCCAAAGAGCAACATATTTTTAAAACCATAAAGTGTTTAAAAACGTTGGTGGTATGTTAGGACAACAACAGCAAGGATTCAAACAGTTTATTCATGTGATTAACAGTGATGGTATTTGCATGTTTGTTGTGAATTTATTAGTTCTACCAAATAGATCGACTTTGTGTACGTTTGTGTTTCTGTCTTCGCTCAAAATGTTTTATATGGTGTGGTTACATTATGTTGCTTTACGAGTGTTATATCTGTTGTTGTTTGATCATATAACTCCGTCAGGCACAGTAGAAGACAACTGGAGAATTTTCCTTTAAAAGTAGTTCTTAGCGCATGGACACCTTGACACACACAACCGGACTAAGACCACCAGACTGATATAAGAAAAGTAAGGCTAGCGAATCAGCTAAATTGTCTTGTCTCTGGGTGAAAACTTATATACTGCACATTAAAGAGGTGTAAGGATACGTCGACCAGACTCCTTTCAGGTTTTGGCTCTTTTCCCTACTATGAGTCCATACATTTGCCGTGGAGATATTTACTGACTGATTTAGCCTGCGGCAATAATTCTTTTCTTTACCTCCCCCATTCTTTTTTCTAGGGTCTATACCACTGAGACAAAGGATTACGGCATAATGAGTAGAATATATACAATTTGTGCTCGCTTAATCAAAATGATCTGCAACACGTGAATTCATTTATATTGAAGGCTTTCTTCTGCTTGAAGTAAAATTCTTTCAGTATATGTTTATCTATCTACGAATAATTTATAAATACTTTAAATGAATTCAAATTACTTATAAATATTAAACATTATAATATTAACTTTAGTAGAACTCTTGACAAAAGTCCATCTCTGGTGACCGGGGTGCTTATACTGTTGATTATTTTAATCTCCCAACAATTCAAAGAATTTCTATCCACAATTGCTGAATTTTAATATCCCAGTACAAAATACATCGCATCCAGTCAATTGTGCGAGGGCGACTTTTGCAATATCTACGCAACCACTGATGCCATGACGACACCATATGTCTTTGTCCTACCCTCCAACTACTTGTCCGGTGCGTATGAATTCGAAGCCTTGCAGTCTGACCAGTGGACCAGCCCACCATATCGCTAAACTTTCCCACCTACCTACCGACCTACCTACCTACATATCTACATGCATGCATGCATGCATACTCACACATATACATACATACATACATACATACATACATACATACATACATACATACATACATACATACATACATACATACATACATACATACATACATACATACATACATGCATACATACATAATTACCTGTGTGAGAAAGCTTGCCAGTAGCTTCTCGTGGGTCGGTGGTTCTTTCCGCGGATTTCCCGGTTTCTTCCTCCACCATTAATACTGGCCGCCATGTATAGCCTATCGTATGCTGAAAAATGGCGTTAAGCCCCAGAATAACAACAACATACATACATACATACATACATACATACATACATACATACATACATACATACATACATACATACATACATACATACATACATACATACATACATACATACATACATACATACATAATTACTTGTGTTACACATGATGAAGTCAGCCGTGCTGGCATCCAACACTGTAAAAATAAACATGTCTACCAGCAGGCTACAGGGCTTGTCCCGAAGAAAGAAGGACATTTAAATGTTACAAAAGCAGTGCTGATGAATACATTCAAGGTCTCCTGAGTTTCAAAAAGCGTAGTTGTAGCATTATCTTAGCAAACTTGGATCAGGTGTCGCGGAACCAGCTGCCTCAAGATTATTTCTTGTTCTTGATTCTACTGTTCTTATTGAAAATTGAAGGAAATAATAACGCATAATGGAAAAGTATTTCTTGTTTCTGCCAAAAATACCCGTCTGTACTGTCTAAACCTATATAGAAATAAAAATTGTAATCGTACTAACTGGTACAAACTATATTAAGAATAACATTTGCTTTTTAATAATCAGATTGATACAACTTATACTAATCAGTCTTTCGATCGTGAGTGGCACGAGTAAACTATGTAGCAGGCACATGATCTGAATGCATAAGAAGAAGATTCAGACTAAAGAGAATTTGATTTAGCTTTATCTTGAAACTATCTGCATTGTTTACAGTGTAGCATTTATTTATTTATGTGTAAAATTCTAACGGACAATTTAGTCATTGTTCTATAGTATGACTTTTTTAATTTCAATTTTATCCTTTCATGGGATGTATAAACACAAAAATATGAGTTAACCAACTTTTGCATGTACTAACTTTTTATTATATTAATTTCCTTTTAGTACTAATTCAAAACTTTTACTTTGCAGTAGTTCTTATATCTAAAATCCCAACAATATCTGTCTCTGTCTGTCTGTGTCCGTCTGTCTGTCTGCCTCTCTCTCTTTTATTAGATTTCGCTATTTTTCTCGTATCCGCACATGAGATGCACAAACACAAATATATTGCTTATGACTTCTCCCATCTGAATTACTAGTGAGATCATTTTAGAATGCGACTAAGTCGAACAGCTTGTAATATTGAGCTTCTTGTTTACATTTCCCAGCATGACGCTCCTAACGAATTTTATAGAAATATTTTTACGAAATACGTGCGTCTTTGCCGGAAACAAAAATCTGTTATGATCGATATGTAATATTCTGCTAATGACCAATTGTCGATAAGGAAAAAAATTAAAGTCACCTAGAGAGAAATTTGGGATTTGTATAATACACAAAAAGAATAACCAGTTTTCTAGCGGTGCTCCAAGAACAACACTTTTATCATTTCTTTTTCATATATATGATTTCATTTTCTGTAGAACATTGACTCTGATTTTCGGTCCCAAATGCACATCGATCACTGCATGTACTGTACTGCTTTTTATATGATGACAGCACAAATTACAACATCTTTCACTCTTCGCATTGTCCAGAGTTTGTTTAAAAAATGCATACTCAAGTGCCTTAGATGGAAAAGAATACAACTGATGGCCTTTAGTAGTATTATAATGGAAGAAAGCCAAACATCTATATTGACTGTTTAAAATGTTACAGGGAACTCGGATATACTGCTGAAGTGGTATGCTGAGGCCACTGATGTAAAATCAGATAAAATAGCAGTTACCTGCCTTCTTTTTAGTGCCATTTTATATTTGACGAAACATGGATTGTTATAGGTTGATATCGAATTGGGTAAAATGCAAAGAGGGTGGGAAAATGGACTGACCGAAGAAACAGTCATAACTGAATTGGTTTAAAATAAAATTAAGCCTACTAGAATAGCCTTAATATTGACCTTCTGAAGACCACTCATTCAAATATAGAACGATGTGGCGCAACACACGTGCTCTCTTACACCAAATAACCACCTCAAAGTTCTATGCTGATAGCTTTATATTCTTTGTAATTATTAGATTCAAGGCGCCATATTAGATAAACATAACTTGCAGAATAATATGTTGCTTTTCAGAACGCATCGAAAAGAATGTTTCAAACGATCAAACAAACCTTTGTAAACACTTCGTCAATTTTAAGTGCGCGGTGATTAGCGAAGGCTGTCGGGAAGAAAATATGACATTGTATTTTTGAGTTTAAGAATCTTGGTCTACCCAAGGAGTATACATAAGGAATTTCGATTTACATCGGTCGAGTTCAACTGATAAATACATTACTGTCTAATAAATGGACGACGTGCTTACTCGTAATCATTACCGATTACATTTTAAATAAATAAATAAATAAATAAATAAATAAATAAATAAATAAATAACTATGATATTTTGGTATCTAGAATCAAGAAACTTATATTTTGTGGAAAAGAAAAAGATCGCTTTTCGAATTCTCATTTGTGATGACAAATATCTCCTCTCTGTCTCACTTTATACATTACGAATTAATTGGTCCTCAGAGAGAGAGAGAGAGAGAGAGAGAGAGAGAGAGAGAGAGAGAGAGAGAGAGAGAGAGAGAGAGAGATGTCTGCAGGATTCGTTAAGAAGATTTAGCATAAGCAGTTTATGGTCCTTTTTTATAACTTCTTCATTTTGATGCAGATGCATATTAAATCATTATTTTCCCTCAGCACAGCATGCTTCAGAGGTAATGCTAGGCCTTAAAAGCCCTGTGCTAGTTCCGTTAAAACGTGCGCCACGAACACTTAATCTGTTAATGCCACTGAGTTTATTAGAAGAGATAATGTTGATTGTGGTTGCTTTTGAAGATGTTTCGTCTTCGCGATGTATTGAGACTCAACATAGGAGAGTAAAGATTGAATGATATGTTTCCAATCGAGAAAATTTAATTAGCATTTATATGAGCGTCACTATGTCTGGACGAAGAATAAGAGAAACATTTTAGTGTCTGCTACTGACTTTGAAACAAAATCATTCATTGACGTAGGCATATCCGCTGGCACACACGAAGCAATGAAAGTTGTTTTTATTTACTCATAAATATTTATTTATTTTCCCTTAAACCTTAAGTCTTAACTTACTGAGCATAGTTTAGGAGTCTTTTAACATCAGTTTCATAGTATGTCTTGCCCAGTTTGCTCTTTTACCTATGATATGTCTAATTCAAATTCTTGTCGCGCGTTGATGTGTTATGTAAATATGTTTACCAGGAGAAAAGGTTTTGACCTGAATGGATGACACCTAAATTTATTTTAATTTTTCAGTTTGATTGTATAGGTTGTGCTCACTTGCACATGGCCGTATAAGCATTTGAGAAACTGTCTCTAAAATACCATTTACTTCATATACAGCATGATGTTATCTACTTCTTCACGTGACACTTGAACAAATATTTTAAATTAAAATTTCAATTACTTACATTCGTGAACAGTGACCACATTCTTAGCTAAGGATTATGAAGTTAGTAGAGTTTAAAAAGTTACGTGTATTTTATTTATTGAGGCATGAAAACGTTATTTCTTTCAAGCGATTTCTGCGAAAAACTATTCAAGTCGTTCAGTTGTCTTCTTCTACGCTTTTACTTTCGTATATTCTTTCACCCTGACAATAGGAGTAAGATTCTTGCAGCAAAAAAAGAGTTTGAAATACGAAGAAAATTGTAAAATCCACTAGAGCCATCCCCTTTTAGTACCAGGAAGGAAAATTTTGGACTTCATCTTCTATCTAGGTAAGAACAAAGCACATAACATTGTCAATATTTATTATATGATCGCGATGGTATTTTCCGCAAATTTCTCTTCAAACAGACTGTATCCAAGCAGATAATTTATATTGTTCTGTAGGAGATGAAATATACAATTCATAATGATACCCAAACTTTATGTACCACCATTAGAGGGGAAAAAACGTTACCATTTTGTAAATTTCCAATGACGATTAGTTCCATTCAATAGTTCTGAGCTTGAGTGATCATTATCTTTCAGAAGATCAAAGTGTATTGAAGGAATGCAATCATTTTATTAAATACCTATTGAAGGAATCCAATCATCTTATTGCATACGTATTGAAGGAATCCAATCATCTTATTGCATACGTATTGAAGGAATCCAATCATCTTATTGCATACGTATTGAAGGAATCCAATCATCTTATTGCATACGTATTGAAGGAATTCAATCATCTTATTGCATACGTATTGAAGGAATACAATCATCTTATTGGCATACGTATTGAAGGAATCCAATCATCTTATTGCATACGTATTGAAGGAATCCAATCATCTTATTGCATACGTATTGAAGAAATCCAATCACCTTATTGCATACGTATTGAAGGAATCCAATCATCTTATTGCATACCTATTGAAGGAATACAATCATCTTATTGCATACGTATTGAAGGAATCCAATCATCTTTTTTTGCATACGTATTGAAGGAATCCAATCATCTTTTTGCTTACGTATTGAAGGAATCCAATCATCTTATTGCTTACGTATTGAAGGAATCCAATCATCTTATTGCTTACGTATTGAAGGAATCCAATCATCTTTTTTTGCATACGTATTGAAGGAATTCAGTCATCTTATTGCATACGAATTGACGTAATCCAATCATTTTATTGCATACGTATTAAAGAAATCCAATCATCTTGTTGCGTACGTATTGCAGGAATGCAGTCACCTTATTGCAAACGTATTGAAGAAATCCAATCATTTTGTTGCATACGTATTAAAGGAATACAATCATCTTATTGTATGCGTATTGAAGGAATCCGGTAGTCTTATTATGCGAGTATTGAATGAATCCAATCAGCTTATTGCATGTGTATTGAAAGAATCCTATCATGTTATTGCATAAGTATTCAAGGAATCCAATCATGTTATTGCATAAGTATTCAAGGAATCCAATCATCTTATTGCATATGTATAGAAGCAATTAAATAATCTTATTGCATGTGTATTGAATAAATTCAATCATCTCATTGCATAAACATTGAAGAAATCCAATCATCTAATTGCATGTGTATCGAAGGAATAAAATCATCACAATGTATGCGTATTGAAGGAATCCAATCATATTATTGCATACGTTTGGAAGGAATCCAATCATCTAATTGCATGTTTATGGAAGGAATCCATACATCTTATTGCATTCTATGGAAGGAATCCAATCAGCTCATTTCATACCTATTGAAGGAATCCAAACATCTCATTGCATGTGTATTGAAGGAATACATTCATCTTATTGGATACATATTGAAGGAATCCAATAATTTTATTGCAAACGTATTGAAGAAATCCATGCCTATTGAAGGAATCCAATCATCTTATTCCATACGTATTGAAGGAATCCAATAATTTTATTGCAAACGTATTGAAGAAATACAATCATCTTATTGCAAACATTTTGAAGGAATTCAATTATCTTATTGCATACGTATTGAAGGAATGCAATCATTTTGTTGCATACGTATTGAAGGAATCCAATCATCTTATTGCATACGTATTGACGGAATCCAATCATCTTATTGCATACGTATTGAAGGAATCCAATCATCTTATTGGCAGCGTATCAAAGGAACCCAATCATCTTTTTGCCTACGCATAGAATGATTCCAAACATCATATTGCCTAAGTATTAAAGGAATCCAATCATCTTATTGGATACGTACTGATGGAATCCAATCATCTTAATGCATGTGTATTGATGAAATCCAATCATCTTATTCCATGTGTATTTAAGTAATCCAATCATCGTATTGCATACGTATTGAAGGAATCCAATCATCTTTTTTTGCATACGTAGTGAAGGAATTCAGTCATCTTATTGCATACGTATTGACGTAATCCAATCATTTTATTGCATACGTTATAAAGAAATCCAATCCTCTTTTTGCGTACGTATTCAAGGAATCCAATCATCTTAATGCATAAATATATTGCAGAAATGCAGTCACCTTATTGCAAACGTGTTGAAGAAGTCCAATCATTTTATTGCATGCGTATTGAAACAATCCAATCATTTTATTGCATACGTATTGAAGGAATCCAATCATCTTATTGCATACGTATTGAAGGTATCCAATTATCTCATTGCATACATATTGAAGGAATACAATCATCCTATTGCATGCGTATTGAAGGAATCCGGTAGTCTTATTATGCGAGCATTGAATGAATCCAATCAGCTTATTGCATGTGTAATGAAGGAAAACAATCATCTTACTGCATGTGTATTCAAGGAATCCAATCATCTTATTGCATATGTATAGAAGGAATTAAATAATTTTATTGCATGTGTATTGAATGAATCCAGTCATCTCATTGCATGAACATTGAAGAAATCCAATCATCTAATTGCATGTGCATCGAAGGAATAAAATCATCGCAATGTATGCGTATTGAAGGACTCCAATCATATACGTTTTGAAGGAATCCAATCATCTAATTGCATGTTTATGTATGGAATCCATACATCTTATTGCATTCCTATAGAAGGAGTCCAATCATCTCATTTCATGCCTATTGAAGGAATCCAAACATCTCATTGCATGTGTATTAAAGGAATACATCCATCTTATTCCATACGTATTGACGGAATCCAATCATTTTATTGCAAAACGTATTGAAGAAATCCAATCATCTTACTGCATACGTAATGAAGGAATCCAATCATCTTATTGCATACATATTGAAGGAATTCAATCATCTTATTCCAAGCGTATTGAAGGAATCCAGTTATCATATTCCATACGTATTGTAGGAATCCAATAATTTTATTGCAAAACGTATTGAAGAAATCCAATCATCTTATTGCATACGTATTGAAGGAATCCAATCATTTTATTGCATACGTATTGAAGGAATGCAATCATCTTTTTGTATGCGTATTGAAGGAATGCAGTCATCTTTTTGCATACGTATTGAAGGAATGCAGTCATCTTTTTGCATACGTATTGAAGGATTCCAAACATCATATTGCCTAAGTATTAAAAGAATCCAATCATCTTATTGGATACGTAGTGATGGAATCCAATCATCTTAATGCCTGCGTATTGAATTAATCCAATCATCTTATTAAATAAGTATTGAAAGAATCCAATCATCTTATTGCATGTGTATTGAAGAAATCCAATCATCTTACTGAATACGTATTGATGGAATCCAATCATCTTCTAATGCATGCGTATTGAGTTAATCCAATCATCTTATGGCATGTGAATTCAAGGAATCCAATCATCTTTTTGCATATGTATTGAATGAATCCAATCATCTTATTGCATACGTATTCAAGGAATCCAAGCATTTTAATGCATACGTATTGAACGTATCCAATCATCTCATTGCATACGCATTGAAGGAATCCAATCATCTGATTGCACAAGTATTGAGGGAATCCAATCATTTTATTTCATACAAATTGAAGGTATCCAATCATCTTATTGCATGCATATTGAAGTAATCCAATCATTTCATTGCATGCTATTGAAGGAATCCAATCATCTCATTGCGTTTGTATTGAAGGAATACGTAAAGCTTATTGCATACGTATTTAAGGAACCCAATCATCTTATTGCATACGCATTCAAGGATTTCAATCATCTTATTGCCTTTGTATAGAATTAACCCAATCATCTTAATGTATACTTATTGAAGGAATCCAATCATCTTATTGCATATTTATTGAAGGAATCAAATAATCTCATTGCAAATGTATCGAAGGTATCCAATCATATCATTGCATACCTATTGATGGAATCCAATCATCTTTTAGCATGAATATTGAAGGAATCTAATAATCTTATTGCATTCCTAGTGAAGGAAACCAATCATGTTATTGCATGTTTACTGTAGGAATCATATCATCTTAATGTATGCCTATTGAAGCTTTCTAATTATCTTAATGTATACGTATTAACGGAATCCAATCATCTTATTTCATACGCATTGAAGGAATCCATTGCAAGCGTTTTTAAGGAAACCAATCATCTCATAGCATAGGTATTGAAGAAATCCAATCATCTCGTTTTCTACGTATTGAAGGAATCCAATCATCTAATTGCATGCGTATTGAAGGAGTGAAATCATCTTATTGTATGTGTATTGAAGGAATCCAATCATCTCATTTCATACATATTGAAGAAATCAAATCAGCTTATTGTATAGGAATTGAAGGAATCCAATCATCTTATTTCATACGAATTGAATGAATCCAATCATCTTATTGCATGCGTATTGAAGGAATCAAATCATAATGATGCATACGTGTTGAAGTAATCCAATCTTCTTATTGCATGTGCATTTCTCTTTGTATCCGGATTTTGGTGTCTTATTGCTACGTATTGAAGGAAAGCAATCATTTTATTGCATGCGAATTGAATGAATCTAATCATCTTTTTGCATGTGTATTGAAGGATTTCAATCATCATATTGCATATGTATAGAAGAAATCCAGTCATCTAATTGTATTGATGGAATACAATCATCTCATTGCATGAGTATTAAATGAATCTAATCATCTTATTGCAAACGTATTGAAGAAATCCAATCATTAAATGCATACGTATTGAATGAATCCAACAATTTTATTACATGTGTGTTCAAGGAATCGAATCATTTTATTGCACACGATTTGAAGAAATGCAATCATCCTATTGCATGCGCATTAAAGGAATCCATTGTTCTTTTTGCCTACGTATTCAAGAAATTCAAGCATCTTATTGCATACGTATTGAAGGAATCCAATGATCTCATTGCATACGTATTGAAGAGATCAAATCATCTCATTGCATACGCACTGAAGGAATACAATCAACGCATTGCATACGTATTGAAGGTATCCAATCTTCTTATTGAATACGTATTGCAGGAATGAAATCATGATATTGTCTACGTAATAAAGGAATCCAGTCATGTTATTGCACAAGTATTGAATTAATCTAATCATATATTGGCATGCTTATTGAAGGAATCCAATCATCTTATTTCATAAGTATTGAAGAAATCCAAACATCTCATTGCATGGTATTGAAAGAAATGCAATCATACCATTGCATGTGTATTGGATGAATCCAATCATCTTACTGAATGTGTATTGAAGTTATCAGTTATCTTATTGCATACCTATTGAAGGAGCCAATAATCCTATTGTAAAGATATTGAAGGAATCCAATCATTTTATTACATGTGTGTTCAAGGAATCGAATCATTTTATTGTACAAGACTTGAAGGAATCCAATAATCTTATTGCATGAAGGAATAAAATCATCTCATTGCATACGTACTGAAGGAATCCACTCATCTTACTGCACACGCATTGAGGGAATCTAATCATTTTTTGGATAAGTATTGAGGGAATCCAATCAACGTATTGCATACGTATTGAAGGAATCCAATCTTCTTATTGCATACGTATTGCAGGAATGAAATCATGATATTGTCTACGTAAAAAAGGAATCCCGTCATGTTATTGCATACGTATTGAAGGAATCTAATCAACTGTTCACATGCTTATTGAAGGAATCCAATCATCTTATTGCATACGTATTGAAGAAATCCAAACATCTCATTGCATGGTATTGAAATAATGCAATCATCTCAATGCATTTGTATTGAAGGAATCCAATCTTCTTATTCCACACGTTTTGAAGAAATTCAATTATCTTTTTGAATACGTATTGCATGAATCCAAACATCTCATTGCATGTGTATTGAAGGAATACATTCATCTTATTGCATACGTATTGAATGATTTCAATCATCTTATTGCATACGTATTGAATGAATCCAATCATCTCAATGCATCGGTATTGTTGGAATCCAATCATCTTATTACATGTGTATTAAAGAATGCAATGATCTTATTGCATGTGTATTGAAGGAATCCAATCATCTTAAAGCGTACGTATTGAAGGAATCCAATCATCGTATTGCATGTGTATTGATGGAATCCAATTATTTTATTGCATACGTATTGAAGAAATCCAGTCATCCTAAAAGCATTCGAGTAGAAGGAATCCAATCACATTTCATACGTATTAAAGTAATCCAATCATCTCATTTTATACGTATTGAAAGAATCCAATCATCTTATTGCGTGGGTTCTGAAGGAATCTAATCGTCTTATTGCATACATATTGATGGAATCCAATCATATTATTGCATACGTATTAAAGGAATCCAATCGTCTTATTGCATACGTATTGATGGAATCCAATCATCTTATTGCATGTGTGTTGAAAGAATCCAATTAGCTTATTGATTGCGTTATGTAGGTATCCAATCATCTCATTGCATGTGCATTGAAAGAATCTTATTGCATGTATATTGAATGAATCCTGTTATCTTAATGCATACGTATTGAAAGAATCCAATCATCTGATTGCATGCTATTGATGGAATCCAATCATCTTATTTCATGTATATTGAAGGAATCTATTATTGTATGACCTTGGAGGAGAAGAACAATGTATGTCACGTGCAAACAATGAAGGGTTTATTCTCATCAAATACTGAGAGTGAAGTATATGTCTGAACACACAGAAAGTCAATGACAATTGCTTCCAAATCTTTACTTCACCTATTTTTATTATTTCTTTCTTACACAGCTTGCAATAATTTGTGTATGGGCGGTGATGTTCACATATATTGAATTTAATAAAACAAACCCTAATTACTTGTTTAGAGAGCTTTGCAATTGAATAAGACATCTCTATATATCAATTAGACACTTCTCTAATCTACTTATTCTCTTCACTAATTGTTGTTGTCTATATTTTAATTGTAAACATCTCTATTTAGAGGTCTTTAACAAGTGGGTCATTAAATCAATTGCAAATATTTCTAATAAAATTTGAGTCCTCACTAAACTAACATTGGTTCGACATATCTGTAAATGAATATTGTGGTTTTCGTATAAATTTATGACCTCTTCAATTTAGTTATTGAGCTCCCTTATTCACGTATAGGTCTGTAAAAAGTGTTTCTAGGCATCAAAGCCAGGCGTTCGTAAACGGAGCTTGAGTGTACATGTTAGAGAAGCTGTAGGCTATCGCTAAATCTGGTATTTAATGCTGATACATTTCCTGCTATTGAATATACTTTGAAGAGGGGTACTTATGCATTAGTTTCTTTGACAAATTCACACGAAATTGATTGCTTTCCATTTGAAACTCCGTCAATTGTTTATTACCAACACCTTGTGCTTCATTCCAAATCAATAAAAATTAACACCCTCAAGTCCATATTACATATAGCAGTTGTTTTTATTTTATAGCCTCACAAGTTTTTAAAATGTTACACAAGTTGCAAGCACACCTGGCTTTATAAACATTTTCCTTAGAAGACCTCATGCCATAATGACAACTCACAGGCTAGAAAGCAAACCCAACGCTTTTCAGTTTAGCAAAAATAGTTTCGAGTAGCCAGCAAGTAATATGAAGAAGTCTATCTTTGATAGTGTCAACTTGACTTTCACTGTTCGACTTAGAATATCAAAGTATTTACTTTGTCGGTTGGGGATCTTCTCTTATTCATCTACATCAACATACTTCACTATTTCAGGTTTCAGGCTCATTCTCCAGCCAACGATAACTGTCATGTTTGCTAAGCAAAAGTTATAAAGTCATGTATAAGCTATATATCTACCTGTCTTGGGAATATTACAGTGGTCATATGCTTGATGTCTAAAAACTGCCACTGACTAGCGTTAAACTCTTACGCAAGATTACATGACCCGCAGGAGACTGGAACTTGTATTGGCTAAAGGCGAAAGATTGCACCATCTAAACAAAGGCTTGTAATTATCACACCTACGTGTTAAAGCTTAGTCAAAGGATGAAACAGAAGCTGTCTGGGTGAGAGGGGCGTGTTCTTATCTGACCCCACGTTGACACAGAGAGAGGAAATTAACCAACAAGTTTGATTGGATCTGTTCACAGCGATATTTAAACGGAATTGAAATATAGGGTGTGATTAACATTCCGATCCAAGTGATGTTCAGACTTGTAAGAGAAAATGTAGTTTTCGCATGAAAGGATTGTGAATCAATAATGTTTATTCCAAGAAGAAGCTACTCATAACTTGGAGAAAAAACTTACAGGTAGATTCTAAGGAAAGACAAAGCTTCGACAGGTCAAAAAGTTAATTGCTCGAATTTTGCAGACTATTAGAACGTCATAATTATAATTATTTGTAGATTGTTTACGTTAGTACTATGATAGTTTAGTACGTAGAATTAATTACCTTTGTAATGTTTTATTTACATGCGTATTTGAGACATGGGCTTGAATCATGTAAATTGTTACCTTGTTGTCAGAATTAATTTTGTAATTTTTCTATTAGGTTACTTCGTAGTAAACCACTGCATTTATTAATGCGTTATGTTATAATTTCCACATGCTTGAATTGTGAATTTGGAAACATGGTTGATGTATGTAAGATTAATTACTATGGACGTACGAATATTTCAGATCATGGATTTGAATATTTACGTACTTTGTATGAGTGTAAGGTAAAGGAATGCGTCTGATTATTATGATATTTTTCAGGAAATTGTATTGATGTGACGGAATTTATTGATGTATGTATAACATGTAATAGATACCGTGCTGTATTATGACGTACGTTTGTTTTACAATACAAGAACGTATGGGTCTCTCTATGTGAACGATTGAGTGACGGAAGAAATTTATCTGATGATAGGCTGTGTGTAGTGTGAGTGATGTGTTGTGATTTAGATTTTTAACGTACCTTTAACAATTTTTCAGTCATATCGCTACGATGTCTGCAGTGTGGCAGTTAATAGTGATATCTAGCACTGATGCATCATGCCGCAGACATGTAGCATGATGTTCCACCCAGTCAAATTATCCTGACACCAGGCCGACCAGTCCTAACACTAACCTCCTAATGCTGAGTTATTAGTACCATTTTTGTAAGTCTTTGTGGTATGATTCGGCCGGGTATAGAAAACACGACAGCCACCCACCCACCCCCGCATCCGAGACGGACGCTCTAACCACTTGTATTTTCACAGGAAGCCTTTTAGGGGACTCATAATTTCAGTGTCCATTGGGTCCCGAGTCTTCGAGACTTGGAGACGGAATTGAGGCTGTAGCCTAGACCGTCAAATTCGACAGAAGGGCATTCGTGGTAGAAAAGTGGAATAGGAGGAGACTTTAAAGAATGTGGAGGAGGAGTCATGAGAAAATCAAGGCAGATGAGAAGGATTTTTTTTTTTAGAAAAGTAGAGGAAGGAGAGGAAAAGGGAGAAATAGGGTAAGGGTACACCAGATGAGTGGGATTATAAGGACAGGTGGAAATCAACAACACACAGCTTATTAAGTGATATAATAATTTATTAAAGGATTGTTTAGTCATTTGATTTATGAAGTGTTATTAACTTGTTATTCCTTTGAATTTCAACCTTTTTGTATATATAACCATCTGACCGTCGGCATTGCTCGGAGCTTTACATTTATCTTTCACTAAATTTAACTTCCAATAAAATAGTACCTGGGTGGGATTTCTATAATAGTTTGAATATAACATTGGGATCACCCCACACCAACCATAACAATTCCCCACAATGACTACCACACTTTGGCGTCATTTAAGAGACACCTGATATGGTTATGAAATTTTCGTTTAGAGCCCATGATATCGAAGGAATAAATATTGAGGATTGTTGAATTAATATCATAAGAGAGACAGAAGAAACTCTGTAACCGAATGAGAGAGGTTTCTAAATCTTTTATATTACAGAGATCTATGAATCAGAAGCAAGTGTTGGGTATAATTACTTAATTAATTAAAACAGAGGTCACTAATTTGTATATAGAGCTCTCCAGCTTGCCTACAGTAGAGATAATAAATACTTTCCCAGTTGTGTTCATGTGCCTAAGACTATTTATGTGCATTATGGCCTATTTGTGCCCACGTGCTCAAGACATTCCGAAAACGTGACATTAGAAACTTTCTCATGGGATAATATCATATACGTAATAACAATTTCGCTGACTTATTTCACAATTTTACATTTCTATCATAGTGTTCGAGTTTTTTGAATTTGTGTGAAGGAATATTTCTTCTGTGGTATGCCCAAACTTTGTTCCTGGCGTTGTCAATGGCAAAATATTCAGGAAGTCTCACACTAAGGATCACAGTGATTGACCAAGGCGATTTGCCATCTTTCTATTATTTCTTGGAGATTACGCGCCACTTTCACAGAATAAACATGCAGTTACACTTGGTGAACAGGTCAGGTGGGAGCAACAGATGGATATATTCCCTCTGTAGATATTTCATTCAATGGTTAGTTTTCTGCAACAGTCACTTACAGACGAATGCGAAAATGTCGTTAGCTGATGTTTGTTTTAGCACTCAGTAATAAGAACAATGGACACCGACTTGCTTCAGCTCTCAGTAATATTTTAAACTGCATTCAGTTGGTTATTTACATGATCTTTAGCTTAGATATTAGAATAAGAAAAAACACGTGTCTATCAAAATGCAAGCAGGGGATGCGACAGACTAATTTTTAATTGTCTCAATTTCTAATGTGTTGACTTCTTCCAAGTTCTTATAAGTTCATTACTCGGCGAGAACATGGTACCTATACAGTCTCAAGACGCTTGCTTTAGTATCTTCAGATAAAGTACAGTTGAAAATTTTGTTGCAGTCAGCGAAAAGAGTAGACCGTATTTTGGACATACGTTATCTGTCCGTCTATGAAGACAAGTGTTTGAAGTTAGACGTAACTGTTTTATTCCACCTTTTTAATAAGAAAGTAAAGTAATAATATTAGCATGTAGCTCATTTTCGTCACAGCTGGATTTGCATACATTTTAGCGATTCGATACAAATGTAGAATTTATCAGGGTTGTAGTTTACGCAGATAGTTCAGAATTAAGGTTGGCAGAGTTGAATTGTAGAAGAAGAAGAAGAAATAAATATATGGCTGATATATTTTGTGCTAGTCAAAAAAGTCTTTCTACTTTAAGTCTAACTCGAACATAGATATGGCACAGCAAGAAACGCCATTGGTGATACTTTATTGAATGTTTTCCGTTAACTGTACAAAAAATTAAAGTTGCTGGCCAATTAAGTTTAGAAATCTTTGTTGATACGCGCGTTTAAAACCGAAAGTGCAAGTTTCCTATGCTACTGAGAGTGAATAACACTCCCTTCAACTATTAAAAATGGAAGCAAAATCCATTTAACAATCAGTATATACAAAAGGTTTAAAATATTTCGACAAGAATGTTATGATGTAACGTTAAAGTTCTTTATTGTATGATTATCCTTAGTTTGCTTTTATGGAGTTTTACATAATCGGATATACATGGAGGTAGGCAGTAAATTTGGTAGAGGAAGAGTCCGAAAAGACTGAGGGAAGAACCGACCATTAATAAGCTTTCTCAAATACCAATTTTGGTTAAACAGAAGTGAACAAGCAAAGATCGATGTTAGATGTAAGAGTGTTCTGTAAAAGAGCGTATTAGACCTTTCGGTTATCTTGGTACGCGTAGGAATATGCGCATCGGGATAACAGTACTGAGGTCAGCATAGGCAACTAAGAGATTTAGATTATTATAATGATTCAGAATTAGGTTTAAGAACAATGCAATATATTATGATAAAGATTTTTTTATCAAAATCTTCTTCTCATTTCTTACTATGAGAAGGAATTATTCATGAATTAAGAACTGACTTGGTCCATGGAAAAGAGAGAGAGAGAGAGAGAGAGAGAGAGAGAGAGAGAGAGAGAGAGAGAGAGAGAGAGAGAGAGAGAGAGAGAGAGAGAGAGAGAGAGAGAGAGTTTGGAGGCACTTAACGATAAAGGTGGCATGCATAACGGTGTAGAAACGGCTACATTCTTTTAGGAAACTTGGCAAAGGCGGGGGTATGGAATGCTGTAAGAATAGACAGAAAAGAGCTCTTCTGATTCGAGGAACAGACTGTATTCAATAAATTGTATAAATTGTTTAGTCATTTCGTGTATAAAGGTTTTTGTAAGGTGTTTTATTTAGAATGTAATGTTACACACACACACACACACACACACACACATATATATATATATATATATATATATATATATATATATATATATATATATATATATATATATATATTATTCTTATACGAAATACATATACAATTTATACCTTTCCTTCGATCTTACCAACTTCATATATTTATGTAAGTTCTATGTTTGAGAATATAAGACAAATTCATAAAGCCAAAAGAGTATAAAATAAATAATTGCGATTAATTAATGTGAAGAATGTCTTTAACTAAAAATAGAATGTTAATTTAGATTACTAAACGTTATTTTTAATACTTAATGAGCATTTTATTCCCAATTAATTTCCAAACATGACGTTGGTAGCGAATTCAACATTTCCAATCATAATCACCACAAATACAATGAATATAATTTCTTTTTAACAATTAAACATTCATTACATTACATTACCACATAAAGTACTCACATGAATGTTAAGAAAAAGCATCAAGTTTACCATGCAAATCTCATTTTATTAAAAAGTCTCTGTTAAAGAATTTTACAAACACAAACGATTCTTACCAGTAAGTATAGACATAAAAGAGCTCTTTTGATTCGAGGAACATACTGATTTTACACAAGCTTGGTCTTCAGTTTATAGTTCCAGACTCTGTATTCGATCATCTCGAATCGAAAGGAATCTTTTGTCCAGTGCATTAACCTGTGTCCTTTATCAGAAAGTTTGTCTCATCAGCTTTATGACCAAATTGTATAGTTTGTCAATCAGTAACAATTTTATAAGCCTAGTCATTCAGTGCGAACGTAATTTATCGAGTGCCTATTTATATAGTTTACTAAACTGGTGTCGATTTTGATGGCTAGTTTATAGAGAAATACACATTACAAATTCTGCACCTGTTTAAAAGGATCTTTATTAAAACAGTGCAAATTTTGCTGGCTTGTTATACAGGATCGTACTTGTTTAAAACGGCACATTCTATATTAAAATAGTATATAGTTATAAAATTAATTCTCAATATGTTTTAGTCGAAATCTGTTTCAATACAATTTAATAAAAACAGTCACTTTTTAACACAATTTAATTAAATTTTCAACTCTGACACTGTTACTAAAAAATATGTCATAATGATTTCTTATATATACACATAACTTTGAGGAACAACTGTGATACAATAGAACAAGATAAAAAAATTTTATCCAAAATAATTTTCGAACCACTCTCTGGTAACATGAAAGAACAAAAAAAAAAAGCCACGACAAGTGATTTAACAGATTTAGAAATGTATGCACTATGGAATGAATCTGTAATAGGAGGATTTACTAAAGTGAGATACGTTATTTGCATGTAAAATAAACGTATATCGAAGGTTGGTGGTTATTGAATTCACTCACCTTTTTAGAGTCCGAATAACAGACAGATTAGTTACAAAACTGCTTTAATGTATTACAAATGTTATGTTGGATTTTAAAACCTGATAACAGAGATGGGTTGGTAAACAAATAAGCAAAAACATCTAGTAATATCTTTTATGCACATTTAGAAAATATAAAACTCACACCATCACGACTGCGTGAAAGGAGAAACCTCAAAGATAAACGAAAAAGAAATGAATGTTACAAGTTATCATGCACTATAACATTCAGGATGATTGAACAACATTTAAAGATTAGATTCTTGAAATGCAAAAGACAGGCTTATGCTAGTGGAGCATATATGAGTAGCAAACTATTTTGAATGAGAAGACACGTGAGTGAATGACTAAACATGGAAAGATTTTCACAAGTTCACTCCATTTTTAGACACTCCTAAAGGTATAAAACTATAAATATGTAATGTGAATTAATGTCCAGTTTGTGTTTTTCTGTATCTTATTAAAACACGTGCATTAAAAAAGTTATAATCAGAACATAGAATGGCTTTTAAAATTTACAATCAGAACATTAAAATGCGTTATGAAAATTATGTCCATCCTTTCCATGTGATTGAGAAGATTAAGAAACAAGAGAAAAACTTATATTAAAAAAATGCCTGATGATTCTCAGATTGACTAAACAGAAACCAAGTTAAATCAGCATGTTAAAGTCTCTCGTTTTGAATTAACATTGAATACACATCATTTGATTGAGAAATACATATAAGTACATTAATAAATCAAGATTTCTCCTATACCCTTACAGATATGTCAACAGTGCAACGCTCTCAGATTTGACTTAGTCTCTATTTTCAACCTAACACACTTCACAGCGAAGGAGCTCGTGAGCACAAAATATATCAGCCCCATTTTCTTTACCTTTTGCCGTAAATGTCATGCACACTGTATTAAGTACGGACGCTTCATCAAGTGTGACATTGTCCAGTTAGTTTTTGATCATACCGAATTTAGACCACCACTTAAAAACTTCTAAGAGCACCACAATCCATCCAGCTACAGTAATTCAAAAACTTGCAGAGCCATTGATTGTACAAATCTAAACGGAAAAATAAAAATCTACATGTCACTTTCTCCTGGCAATTTATCAACAGAAGTTGGGTTACCTTAGCTTTTCAATTCACATGTTTCCTAAAACATGGGACATTGTGGTTGACTTGAAGGGCCTATGCTATCATAGTTCAACAAAAACAAAGTAACAAAAATGGTGGTTGTCATTGGTAAAATTGGTAAAATGATATTAGTGAAGCTAAAAGGTTTAACTATTGCCCAAAGTTCACTCCTTAGAGTGTGTGTGTGTATATATATATATATATATATATATATATATATATATATATATATATATATATATATATATATATATATATACATATATACATATATATAAAGAATACAAATCATATGGCGAATAACAACCCTCTCAAGCGTACTGGATCCACCAAGGGATCACGTTTGTCAGGGATTATTTAAAATAGATGCAATAAACTGACGACGAACAGTACGAAACTAGTAACTAACTAGCCTAAGCGCTTTCGACTCTTAATGAGTCTTTTTCAAAGGCAAATACAAAACATAGTTACGACAAACAAGTAAACACAAAAACGTTGCGTTTGTAAACCTCTACATTTCTATCTTCACATGTGCTAAAACTATAAATACAACCAGCTTGTATAGACTAGTTGCGGAAACTGAAAACGTTGTATAATTCCCTAAAAGTCTACAAGCCAAAGCGACATCTATTTTTACTTTGTGTACATATGTAACGCAGATTATATCCCGGATATTTGGTTCTATACCGGTTATTCTTATAGTAAAAATTGAAGGATAAGAAGATTTAGAAAATGTTAAATTCTACTAGTGCATAGTTTTCATTTTCTAGTCTTCTTGGTTTAGACCGCTTGGTTTCAATGTTCTAAGGCGGCGTATCCAGTATGATTCCTTTTCCTTCCTGGTTTCGGAACTCCAGCTGTGGTTGTTGGCAATAGCGATAAGTATTATATCACTGAAAGTGTGGCCAGGGGAGGAGAAGTGTTCTGCGACCGGGCTTCTGTACAGCTTTTTTGTCATCCAATCAGATCTATGAAGGTTTATCCTTATGTGTAGCTTTTCAGTTTCTCCCACGTACTGAAGGCCACAGATCTTACATGTGATGAGATAAATCACATTCTCTGTTTTGCACGTTTTGTTTGGACCATGTATGTTTAGTTTTTCTTTAGTCACTGTGCTAGTGAATGTCTTGGTCTCTATCATATGTTGACAGGTTTTGCATCTTTTATCGCCACAGTTTCCAGATTGACTAGGTTGGTTTTGACTAGCGATTGTTGTTAGCTTGGCCCTGACTAGGATGTCCTTTAGGATTTTTGGTATCCGGTAAGCTACTACAGGTTTGTTCGGAAGTATTAGGTTTAGTATGTCTGACGATTGCACGGTTGGCCAGTGGTTTGCGATGATTTTACCTACTTTGGGATTGTCTGGGTGATATGTCAGAATAAATGGTATCCTATCAACCTTTTCTTTCTGTCCATATCTGAGTAGGTCATCACGGTTTGTTTGTTTGGCCCTTTGGATTGCCTCCGCAATCAGGTCTTTGTCGTAGCCTCGGTAAATTAAATGTTTGGCCAGCTATTCAGACCTTTTTAGGAATCTTTCATCGTCGGAGCAAATTCTGCGTATCCTCAGTGCCTGGCTATATGGAATGTTCTTAATGCAGTGTTTTGGATGACAGCTGGTTGGAAGAAGATACTGGTGTTTGTCGGTTGGTTTCGAGTAGATGTCTGTGTGTAATTTGTTTTCCACCAGTCTGGTTGTTGTGTCCAGGAAAACATGGTTTGAGTTGGAAATTTCTGCCGTGAATTTTATTGAAGGATGGAAGTTGTTTGCCTTTGAAATGAAGTCATCCAGACTTTCTCTTCCATACTGCCACTTCATTTCTATATCATCGATAAAGCGTACCCACTGGTATGGTGTACGCTCAACCGATGCTAAGAGCTTTCCCTCAAGTTTTCCCATGAAAATGTTAGCATACGAAGGGGCCATTTTAGTACCCATTGCAGTTCCATTGATTTGTAGGTAGTTTTCTTCATTAAATTCAAAGTTGTTGAGTTTTAGGACAAGCTCCAGGAGTTGGATTAAGAAGTGTGTGGGTGGATTGTTTACAGTTCTTGTTTCCCATGCTTCGCTACATGCCTATAACCCTTCGTTGTGCGGTATGTTGGTGTACAAAGATGTGACGTCTAAGGAAGCAAGTAATGTATCTGGCAGTAATGGTTCACTAGCTTTGCTTTTTATGAGATAATCTGTCGTGTCTTGAAGATATGATGGTAATTTGTGGACATGTGGTCTCATAAAATGATCTAAATATTCTGATATCCTTTCTGTGGGGTGCCCGTTACCTGAGATTATAGGTCTGCCAGGGTTTCCTTGTTTGTGGATTTTGGGTAGAAGATAAAATCTACCTGCTCTTGGGTTTTCTGGGCTTAAGTAGTTTTTGGTTTGCTGGTCTATGTGTCCGCTTTGGTACGCCTCGTCAATAACATTAGTGATGATTTTTGCATATTCCAGTGTTGGATCATGGTCCAGTTTTTGGTAGAACCTAGCGTCACTTAGTTGTCTACTTGCTTCACTAATGTAGTCTTCCCTATTCATAACGACAACAGTGGAACCCTTATCTGCAGGTTTAATTATTATGTCTGTTCTGCTTTTCAGTGAGTGCAGGGCATCTGTTTCTTCTTTTGTCAAATTAGAATATTTGTTAGTATGGTTGATATGTCTGGAAGTATCGTTTTCAACCGAGTTGATAAAGGCTTCCAGATTCGGAATTGAACTTTTTGGTGGGGTCCAGTTACTTTTCTTTCTAAATGTGGGTTGGTCGCAGCTTATATTTTCCTTTGATTTGTTTGGTGGTTGCAAGGCAAAATGGGCTTTGAGTCTTAGTCGGCGGATGAATTCTTCGGTGTCATTCTTAAGCTTCCCTCTGTCGTATGTTTTAGGACGGGGACAGAAACTCGAACCTTTCGATAAAAGTTTTATTTCTGCATCAGTAAGTTCTAAATTGAGATGTTGACTACTGTGTTAGTAACAGTTGCATTAGTGTTTGTTACAGAGTGCTTGCGATTCTTCCTTTTGCGGCGATTTTTCTTCTTACGGTTGTTTTTGGAAGAAATTTCGTCAATTGAAGTTTCTTCACAACAGTCCTTTGGTTGTAGATCATGACTTTTAAATTTTCTATCTCTGACTTTGTATAGTTTCGAAGAGAGTCTTTTTTCATCTTTATTTAATTTGGAGTAAAACGTTTTCAATTGTTCTTCTGTTGAGACGGAATTGAGCTGATGTTTTAGTTCTTCAATGGTTGCTGATTTGGCTAGATATTGATGATTTACGTTTTTACTAAGTAGGGCTGTGAGTTTCATGGAAGCGTCGTGAGTTATTTTATTCCATCTTTTGTTGAATCTTTTTGAACTCTTGCCAATAATTTGCGGTTTCACATGAATTTGAAGACCTTTTGTGACTGTATTTGTTTCGAGGAAATGATGCAAGAAAGTGCAATGATGCTTTAGGCGAATTAAAGCATCAGTTTCATTGCGTAAAGTTTTGAATGTTTTCTGTATTTGTTGAGACATCGTCTCCATTCTAAGAGATACCGCAACAATTTAAGTATAAGAAGGAAACAATGGAACGGATACAGTAGCACTACATAAATGCAAGACCGAAAAGGGTGTTAGATCACACCAAAGGTAGATCGAGCCATACGAGGTAGGTAATATAAAGAATACAAATCATATGGCGAATAACAACCCTCTCAACCGTGCAATCGTCAGACATACTAAACCTAATACTTCCGAACAAACCTGTAGTAGCTTACCGGAGACCAAAAAACCTAAAGGACATCCTAGTCAGGGCCAAGCTAACAACAATCGCTAGTCAAAACCAACCTAGTCAATATGGACCCTGTGGCGATAAAAGATGCAAAACCTGTCAACATATGATAGAGACCAAGACATTCACTAGCACAGTGACTAAAGAAAAACTAAACATACATGGTCCAAACAAAACGTGCAAAACAGAGAATGTGATTTATCTCATCACATGTAAGATCTGTGGCCTTCAGTACGTGGGAGAAACTGAAAAGCTACACATAAGGATAAACCTTCATAGATCTGATTGGATGACAAAAAAGCTGTACAGAAGCCCGGTCGCAGAACACTTCTCCTCCCCTGGCCACACTTTCAGTGATATAATACTTATCGCTATTGCCAACAACCACAGCTGGAGTTCCGAAACCAGGAAGGAAAAGGAATCATACTGGATACGCCGCCTTAGAACATTGAAACCAAGCGGTCTAAACCAAGAAGACTAGAAAATGAAAACTATGCACTAGTAGAATTTAACATTTTCTAAATCTTCTTATCCTTCAATTTTTACTATAAGAATAACCGGTATAGAACCAAATATCCGGGATATAATCTGCGTTACATATGTACACAAAGTAAAAATAGATGTCGCTTTGGCTTGTAGACTTTTAGGGAATTATACAACGTTTTCAGTTTCCGCAACTAGTCTATACAAGCTGGTTGTATTTATAGTTTTAGCACATGTGAAGATAGAAATGTAGAGGTTTACAAACGCAACGTTTTTGTGTTTACTTGTTTGTCGTAACTATGTTTTGTATTTGCCTTTGAAAAAGACTCATTAAGAGTCGAAAGCGCTTAGGCTAGTTAGTTACTAGTTTCGTACTGTTCGTCGTCAGTTTATTGCATCTATATATATATATATATATATATATATATATATATATATATATATATATATATATATATATATATAATTTGTTATATATTGTTACATACATACATACATACATACATACATACATACATACATACATACATACATACATACATGCATGCATGCATGCATATATACATACATAGTTTTGATACTATGATTTTAAACCAATTAATACAAGCAAAACCTGTACGTTTTGCAAAACTTAACAGCAATTTTGATTCTCTAATGTATACAATCGAAAATTAGAAAGTATTTTAAGTGTGGTGAACTAATTTGAGGTGCCAACAGTCTTGACGGATCACGATGTAATTGTCCAGTTTAGTTCAAATAAATAAATAATTCAAATAAATGATTCCTTCAAAGTAAATCTAAACACACCTTTAAATACCTCTGCAACGAAAAATTAAAAAGAAAACAGTGTATAGAAATGAATATGGAATAATAATTGTCAACATTTTATGCCACAATTCTATTTCGACTCTATTTTGCAATCCAGTTCACGTGCAATACAACCAACTGACTTGTTCTGCAACTCAAACCGCGATTGGACTCAACTCTTATGACATCACCCCGACTCCTTACACGCTCTTAGAGGCACCTGATTTATAGACGAGTGTGAATCGGCCCACACACTCGTATTGTATTGCCCGAGTAGGAAGGAAGGAAAAGGACCCGGAAGGAGACAGAACACGGCAGCAGAAACGTACTTTAAACGCCAGATTTAATAATACCAAATTCAACACAGTTGCCTATATAATGAGTATTTCCTATTACCAATTTCATCTTAGTCACAATTGCAATTGAAGTCATGGATTTGGTTTAAGGTTTAACTTTTCCTATCTAGGAATTTATTTTACAAACTTTTATTTAAACTAAACGAATACGTGACAGAGACAGAGACCAAAACTAATTTACTGACAGGCGAGTTAGTTATTGTGGTAATTATTTAGAACGGTGAGTGATTAAATGATCATGTTAGGTTACTAATAGTATTATCGAGTCGATATTTCAAGCTAAATTGAAATCTATTAGTAAATGGCTATTGAAGACCTTAGAGTGCTGTTTTTGGTTACTCCAACGGGTAGCGCTTATGAACCAAAACATACTTCACATGTGATGGTATCTCCCATTTATACCTAGGACGACTACTATTGTATTCTTCCGTCAATACTTCAATCAAGTTCGCTCCAATGCTGGATTATGTATGCTATGACATCTAGTTGATTGTAATTCTGTTATCCGCGGAAAATAGGCTAGGCTAGTTGCATTGGGTATTCGAGATGTTTGACCCCTAATAATTTCATGTTGTTGACGGCTCTCCTCCATCTGTTTTTTTTATTGTTTATGTTTTGAGTGTTTCTAACTCCCCATAAACTTTGTGGTCTTCTTTGAATTAGATTGAGGCCGCTTTGTACTGGTAAATATTTGCAATTTACAGTTCTCTGGTTTTATCATAAAGGTGTTGACATACTACTACCCAGTATTCGTGAGTAAGAACTAATTTATTTGTAGAAGGTGTTGTGGCAGTACCTGATGTATTAGTAGAAGAAGATGTAGGGCTCTGAGGTGTTGGAAGTGCCCGTTCCTGGTTATCCTCCCTTTTGTCTTTTTTCCCCTACTTAAAATTACACACGCACGTACACACACAAACACAAACAAGTGCACACACACAAATACACAAAACTATATAATTGGCTTGACAACATGACAAGTTTTTAGATATCTGGTTAGCACTGAGAAGGGCTGTTTTGTCTAACTCTAAATGCACCTGGCCGAGCACCACGCTTACATTTGTTGCTTCAATCGTTTCCCACGAAAAGGTAAAGATAGGGAGTGTTTGGTCAGAGAGATTGTGAAGACGGCATCCCTTGCTAATACCTGCTGATGCTGATGCAGATGGGGTTCCTACTCTTGGCGTTGTAGCTTCAGCATCAAGTCCTAAATCTTCGGAACGAGGCACCGTGAACGCTTGTGATGGCTTCTGTAATAATGTCCTCACAACAGGATTCACACGGCAAATAGGTCTCGTCAGAAGGATTATACCCTTTTCTTTCTCCTTCTCTTTCTTTAAGGCAACTTCGTCTTTTTCTTCAGCAATATCCTCCACACTGACTTATTTTAATTTGATTATAGAGGCGTGTGCCCATTCGGGCATGCGTCTCTGTTTACTGCCTGCACTGCAGGCTGATAATTTTCCGTGGGAGGGGGGATGAGAACCTCATCCGCCAGACGTTAATGTACTCAAAGAGGGCTGTTATTTTGCCGACAGGTCCCGCATCTATTGAGACCCAACGACCCACACTAGCTGAATCGTTTTGAGTACTGAAGGGTAAAGTGCTAGACTTTTAACCAAATCAGCACACTCCTCAATTAAAGAGGAGACTAGTTGGACTGCATGACTATTTTTGTTCTTCCATTTTTTTGGGTCCCCAATCCGCATTGTAGTGTGTTATACCACATACCCATATGAAACTCCGTCACATTATCAGCTAAGGGCTTTCCTTGAGTGGGAATATACCCAGCACGCATTCAAGTTTTATTCCTGCAATAACAGTTTTAATCCAGGTGTCAACCATAGCAGTGTGAGACGCCAGGCGCGATTGGTCTGCGACTATGACGTCACACATCGGGATACCTGGCTTCTAGACGGGTGGAAATCGTTTCACATTCCCGCCTAGGTACGAAGATCCGGGTGAGACAGAGGAGGTGAGGGTCCGGGCAGCTGGCCAGGAGCGAGGCAATTGGAAGTTATGTACGTTTCGAAACGGCAGACCGAACTTATTTTAAATTCAATCCAGTTCTACTAATGGACAAAACTATTATGAACATCATGTAAGCCGCCTGTGCAAGTTTCCATATAAAACAAGTTATAAAATTTAGAAAAAATGAATTTAAATAAATAAATATAGTTAGAATTTTGTATTTAAAGTGTACATAACTATTCCTAATTAATTCCAATCAGCTAAGTTAAAATGACTAATTCCATTTTGTTTCACGCATAGGTTAAACAAGATCAAATCATATTAATATTTCACAATAGAGAATAATCAAATATGTTTTCCAGCAAAAATGAAAACCTATATAATTACAATTAGCCCAGGCAATTGAACTGTTTCTCGGCCTTTTCAAACCGAGTTCAGGGACGTCGAGGTATTCCGGATTAGAGCTTCACTGCTCCTAGGTTGGCCGGGGTCCCTTCGTGGCAAAACGGGAACAGGGAAAAACTCAGAGAGAGAGAGAGAGAGAGAGAGTCCTGGTCAGTCATGCTATGCTTCCATTTACAGGTTGTCTGTAAGATTGTGCGACCTCCTGCAGTATTGACGTTTCAATGTTGTTGGTCGGGTAGGTGAGCCATTTGTCCGGTGGGTGGGTAGCTGGGTCCCCCGCAACATACTGCACATTCTACGAGCACGCTATTTTTCTTCTATTTTTGTCATATGCAAACAGGTGCTTTTGCGACTGTTTACTGCATGATGCCCAGGCTTTTTAATTGGTCGGGGTTACAGGAAGGGAGGCACAGTAATCCACGCTTTAATATGCGATAGTCACACTTTTTAATTAAGTAGGTGGTGGAAAATTAGGAAAGATATCCAGGGAAAGTGGTGCCAAACACTCTTGTTATCTACACCTTTAAACGAAAAGCCGCTTGGGTGTCAGATTCTGTCCAGTTGTGCTAGTGGATTGCCCTAATGCTAATATTGTGTTAGCCATCTCTGCAATTAAACCGAAGTCCGTTTCAGTATCTAATTTATCCTATCTCCTAATATTTGAATGTTTTCCTAGTACAAAGTGTAGGCATCTTTCTCCTTAACAATTTCAGAAATCATAATGTCTTGGCGAAATGTTTATAAATCTGTTCACTATTAGTCACGTGGTTTTGAAAATTTGATCAATGTTCCAAAGGATCGAGTTAGTTGAGTAATTTTATCTAATCGGAAATCTATGAGATAAATTGTAGCCCTTACAATGGCTGTCATGTCGGCAGCGAAAAGGTTTCAAGGCGTAGTTCTACTCTGCAAACTTCTGTCGCTGTACTTTAGTCTTCGTAGGTTTTGTCTCAAAATGCCTCAAATCCGTAGACTTTTCCTAGTTGAATGAAGGTAATGCAAATGTCCTCAAGTGGTGTTTTGTGGTAGGCTTTACCGTAAAAATCTGTGAAAATCCCTTTTCCAAATTGCCATGTTGTGTCCTGGGTTATCTCACGTTCAATGACCTCAAGCCTACATAATTAACTGCACAGACGAAATTGAAGGATTTTTGTTGTCAAGCAGTGTTGTCTCAAGTCCTTTATTACAGTAGTCTTGTACGAGTGGTGATATTCTAGCTTGTATTTCCTTTTGTTTCCACTTCTACGGCGTTTTTTGTCCACTTCCTCAGGTTCATTTGCATTCACCTCAGTTTCTGTGCTGAGATTTTTTCTGAAGCGGATGTATCCATCTGTGTGCTCACGTCCATTCTTTGTGGCTTCCGAGTTTGTGTAGAGGTTGAAAATAATAGCTTCTGAAAAATAAACTAACAATACCAACATCACCATCAAACACATGGGACGCGCGAATCTAAAAGAAACACGTTTGTTTTTTCCTATAAACACTCTTTATTATCATCAGATATTCAACCCACCTACCCCCACCCCCCACACAAACACACTATTTACAAGCCAGAGAAACGAAATGTGTATATGCACACTTCTTGTTAACCTACCAACACACCAATCCAAACAATTATTTTGGCAATATAATATTATGTCTTTTCTAGATTCATTGCTGGGGTAGCCATGAAAAGGCTGCTTTGTTGGGGGTTATGACAATCTCTTATCGTCTAAGACTGCGTCCCCGTCTGGCTGCAGTCTTTCCGACAGGTTAGGGTCTGCTTCTTTGAAAGGAGGAGAACTATTTCGTGTTCACACGCCGTTCCTCAAAACCTCCTTCTGGCTCTCTCTCTCTCTCTCTCTCTCTCTCTCTCTCTCTCTCTCTCTCTCTCTCTCTCTCTCTCTCTCTGCTTCTGAAGTCTATACTTCTTGGTTCATTTTTCTTGTTCTTTCTTGATTTCGTCTTTAAACACCTTTTTCAGGTCTTGGGCCACACGCTCTTCGTGGTAGTAGGTTTAATGCATGCACAGGAAGCACAGCATAATTGAATGCCCGGACGATGGTTGGATAGTAGGGATGTCGCCAGGTAGGGAGCTGATTGTAACATCCAGAGCTAATTTAGATCCCAGATGCAAACAATATGCATCTTACATAATTTTCAAAGATTGTATCTGTGCTGTTGAATATAAATAACAGTTTGGTCATTTCTACGAAATTGTTACGGCAGGTAGAGATGCCTGTTTTCAGTAATTTTAAGGAATTAATTAGCACTTTGCGGATGTTTGTGGATTTCAACCATTTAATGACTTAATTATGGCCAATAATTCTTCTGTGTAAATAGTTATCTAGGAGTTTGGCTCCAAGTTCTAGGTCTTTCTCGAGTATCACTATGGCGGCTAGTGTTTTGATAGGATCATTTGTTTTTCATCCATTAGTATAAATCTTAGTATATCATAATATCAATTTTCTATAGTAGAGAGTATTGTAGATCTTATTTTTAGAGGTATTTCATTTTTGGGTAGAAGCTTAGTTGCGTTTAAATTGATATGCGGTGTGTTACATGTCCATAGTATAGGGTCAGGTTATGCGATTTGTTTAGCGCTTGTGATTTCAAGATTTTCTGATTAATTTATAAATCTTCTTTCCACCTGGTGGCTCCAGGACTAACCTACGGCTGAAGAGGATGTTACATTTTGCTAAACAAAGCTTTGCTGGATGTGAGTCTTGATGGTTCGATAATCTTGTCACATATCTTGGTAATAGTCCTTCTTTTCGTAGGCAAAGGAGGTTCTCCAGTTAAGATTGGTATTTCCTATCTTGTGGTATTTTTGTGTTCACCTGTAAATATGCCAAGTGCCTTTGCTTGAATATTATACAGTTTATTCAAGAGGTACGACATCGACGAGGCAGACATATGACACCCATAATCCATTAATGGTCTATATATGATTAGGTGGTTGTCCTGGTTCTCTTCCCAATTTAATCCTTTAATGCTATTAAAGAGGTTTTAAGTCCAAGTTATATCTTCGAATAATCTCTTGGACAAGATGTTTCCAGGGGGAATATTCGTCAAGATAAATACCCAGGACATAGTCGACTTTCTCAAATTTAATTTTAGTATCTTAAATGTACAGGACTGGGTATTATATTTTGATCTTAGTACTAGGTGTAAATAGTATTCATACCGTTTCTCCTTCTGAAATTGCAAAACCCCATTTAAGCTCGATTGGATTTCACGAACAATTTGGTTGCTGGTAGGGTTCCCTGCTCTCCATATGTCGCTATCGTCTGCAATTTTGGATAAATATATATTTGTGAGGTCGACAGCACGCCCAAGATCACTAATTATTATGTTAAATAGGGTAAGGCTTAGGACACTGTCTTGAGAAGTGCCATTTTCTAGTACATGGCTGTCCAAATATTCGTCACCTGTTCTTGTCATAATTTATCGTCCCGTGAGATAGGAGAATATCCATTGGTGCTCGAGGTTGTTGATATAGTAGTGGATTAGTTTAGCAATCAGGCCATTTTGAGTGTACATTTTGTTGTGAAAGCTGATTTGCTTTTTTGAAATTAGGTTGTTGCATTCCTGATGGTGTTTAAGACTGTTGTTAATCATGGCTTCCGTGTCACCATCGGTGTCCCATCATGTTGTACTCCACCTCACCAGAGTACACAAAGATCAAATTAAATCCTTGGTTCAGTTCTACAAGGAATCGAGAAAAACTTCACACAAGTCAACTTGTTGGCGATAAGTGGTATGTTGTCTCCACCCAAAATGTCAAACAATTTAAGAGAAAATGTCACGGACAATGTTTTCGTATTCGAAACCCTAATCAGGAGGCGAGGAGCTGCTTTATGGTACTCGAGGGTGACACTATTTTTGTCTTTCGCATTGAATTTGGCGGCAATCGTGTCCACCAAATGTTGGCCAATAAAATAATAGCCTGCGACAATTTTCATCATATGGATGAATCGTGGAGTATCGGGGGACACTTGTCGTTTCATAGAGGCATCTACAGTTTCGTTCTTAATTCAGTATTGTTGCAGTTGGTCGTTCAGAACTTGGACCTCAAAAGTGCTTTGATTTTTCAAGGGCGAATCATTTTCAATAAATGCACTTCACAATTTGCTTCGTGATTCAGTTAGATGGGCTGAGGTAATTTGGTCGTAAAGCAGAAAAAAAATATTGTGGGAAAACATATCAATGGAACTGTCACTGGTTAAGTTCAGTAAAATTGATTACTCACAATTTCCGAGTTATGCTGTTCGAGAGGTCGCTGAAGATCACATGAATGTCTGAAAGAGGATTGTTGTTGTTATTGTGACTGTTGGAAGGGTGCCTGTGGAATATTTTTGGATTGTAATGTCAAGGAGGAATTTTGAATAGGGGTAATCAGGTCTTGTTTAACTTCAGTCATCACCTTCCTTTTGTCTTCTGAGGAAGAAAGGGTTGACATCATCTTTTAATCGAACCATTTCTGGATTTTGGCGGTGTTAACTTGCATACTTTTTCTCGTGGATTTTGAAAATCTTCATCTTTATCTGTCTTGGTCACTAGAATGGTGGTGATGGTGGTGATGAACTTTTCATCGGGGTCTTAAAATCATTAATAGCCAGTCAATCTGTTTCGTCTAAAGCTTAATCATAACAGAATTAAAGTCGCTGCTACACTTAACTGTACTATTACGATATTTTCGTTACTTACAAATCGCTGCGATCCATCAACGATTTTGTGTTATAACAGGGATATCTAGGTCACATGTGGATTGGTAGGTAAATGCGGAGTACGTTGTTTTTGTCAATGATGAAATTATATCACTCATTTGTAAGGCACTAAGTCAGTTTTCGTCTTTTCATCAGATTCCGATGATCACGTCTGAGGTCTTTTGTGCACTTCTTTCAGGGGGGATCTGTTTGGTTCAGGTACAAAAATACAATGAAGTTCATTGCTTAAAATACATCCTTTTATCTTTTTTAGGGATGTATTTTGGATAATGCTTGATAGACCAGACTGCTTGAGCATATGTTCTACCATTACAGCACCAAAAACTACTCCCCTTTGGTTGCTCCTTTTCTGGATGATGGGGTCTTTTCTATGGTAGACGTCGATGCTTGGCTAAGCGTATTTTTTTCGGAAGCTGGGACAAACGACAGACTGTCCGTTTCTTTCTTGTTTTCCTGTTTTGGACACGATGTTGGTGGTGGTGGTCATATGTTAGGTGACGTCTTTGCTTGTTTCGGAGCACAAAAAACACTGATAATCATCGTTTTCGCAGGTCCTTTTTTATAGTGGAATGCATTGCAACTGAATGTCGGACCATCGTATCGTTTTCATGGCAGGCATCACTTGATGTTGAGTGGTTCGCAACGAACTAAATCGGGTCAGTGTTTGCTTTGATAAATCCAGTAAATGATGTAACAGGCAAATCTCTCTTGGACTTTGATTTTGATGGAGGGTACTTTGTTGTCATCTGTCACTGCAGCTAAAGAGGTGGATGGTGCCAATCTCAAGAAGTTTATGTATACAAGGTTTTTAATTTTTTTTATCAAATCAGGAAAGACGCGTGTCAAATTGGGTTTGGCTAGCATCACCATAAAAGAAGTGGATGAAATTAAGAATGCTGGAGACGCAGTCACCGTCGCTGCAGATGGTGTTTCTCTCAAAACGTCATATGGTTTGATGTGGAATGTGAATGATGCCTTGCAGTAATTGACGTAATATTACCTGTGACTTATCTGAGACTAGCTTCTAAGACACGAACACGTATGTGTGAATTCTTCTGAGACTGATGAATGAATTTAACGGGAATATGAGATTTAAGGGAAGTCATGTTAACAATGTTTTAGACAGACCAAAAGTGTCGAAGATTTTTACAGATTTTTACAGTCAACAGAGATGCCTCCGTCTTGGCACTGGTGATGAAACAGATGGGTACAGAATCGCAAATAATCGTGAGTAGTGGGTTTTAAATCCAAGAGTAAATAGGCGTGATGGGTTTCAGTCACATCGTCGTACGTATGTGTCAGTCAAGGAGTTCCTAACTGTTTGGCTAACACTTGCAATTGCGATTTATCTTTAGGGCTTTCAAACAAGACCACATAATGAGAATTTATGCTGATAGTGCGATTGGCTTTACCTTGTTGAAACAAATTTTGGGTGATGTAAATGACACTGGCATTACGATGATTTCATTTTAGCGTAAACCACAGTTTGATTTCTTCGTTTTTTTCTAACATGTTGTCAAAGATGACCAGATGAGTTCGACTGGGATCAGACTCGATCTCGAACTCTTCGCCAGGAATATGTTCCACAAGCATAAAGTTAATCGCATCGACTTTTTCGCAAGAAGCTGTACGCCGATTGCCTCTGTTTGTAACTCCAAACGATACGTTGAGATGGACGATCGATGAAATGACATTTGTGTTCAATTAAAAGCTTCAAAAATTTAGTTTTGCTTGAACCGATAGGTCCAGCAATTAACATGTTAAAGGAATGGAGATGATACAGGGACTCCCAACTAGTACAATCTACTTTTTCTAAGTCCTAATGGTTTTGAAAGTGGTGTAAGAGGAGCAGAGACTGAAGAGGTAGCCATAGTGCAGGGAATATCAATTTTGAAACGAAGACAGAGAAGATAAGAGTTTTTATACCTTTTTCAGGACTCGTTTATTTCAAAACATTTAAAACTTGAACAAGAAATAGAAAAATGCATAAAGCTAAATAGTCAAGTTGATCGATAAAATAGACATCAAAACGATCATAATGGAAGATAAGCAAGTCAAATTTAATGTAATTAAAAATTTCATGCTCCAGATTTTATTTCAGTTATTCTTCACAACTTTCGAGGATATGATAGCCACATTATCGTAGAAGCTTTTGGTGATCCTGGCGTAAAAACTCGTCTAAAACTCTATAACGTCATCAAATGCATTCCACATAATTTTGAAAAGTACATGTCAGTTACGCTAGGTAAATTGCGTTTTATTGACAGCATGCAATTAATGCCAGCATCGTTAGATAAGCTAGTGAAAGGTTGTAGTAAATTTGATAATCTAAGAGACTGTTTTGGATATAAATTTAATCTACTAGCTAAAAAAGGAGTATTTCCATACGAATATCTCGACCGTTGGAGTAAATTTGATGAAACATCTTTACCTGACAAAGACAAATTTTACTCGCAACTTAAAAATGAAAATATCACCGATGACGAGTACAAGTATTCACACGATATCTGGAAAGAGTTTGATTGTGGCACGTTTGGTGATTATCATGATTTTATTTGAAAACTGACGTGTTATTATTAGCAGATGTTTTTGAAAGTTTTCGAGAAGTGAGTTATGAAAATTACGGACTAAATCCTTGCTGGTATTATTCTGCCCCTGGGCTGTCATGGGATGCTCTGTTAAAGTTTAGTAAGGTAAGGTTGGAATTACTGACTGACTTTGATATGTTCAATTTTATTGAAAAGGGTATCAGAGGCGGTATTAGCGTGATAACGAAGAAATATGCTGAAGCAAACAACAAATACTCAAAAGAGTATAATCCCTCGAAGTATATAGTTTATCTAGATTGTAACAACTTGTATGGGGTTCGATAGCAAAACCAATGCCTTTTGGTGGATTTCATTGGATCACGGCTAATAGATTTCTATCTGAAACAGAAAAAAAGATACCTGACGATGTTTCTTATTTCGTTGAAGTTGATATCGATTATCCAACTTGGCTACACAAATTGGATAACGATTACCCTTTCTGCGCGGAATCGATGGTCATAGATTATAGTTTATTATCTGAAGAACAACAAACGTCAGCATCACCAAGACAAACTTCCATGGTCAAAATCTAGTACCAAATTTGCTTAATAAACGAAATTATGGTTTGCATTACAAAGTATTCAAACAAGCAGTCAATGCTGGTCTTGTGTTGAGAAAAGTTCATCGTGTACTAAAATTTAATCAGTCGCCGTGGATGAGAGTTTACATTAACTCGAACACTTCAAGAAGAGCTGCAGCAAAAACTGATTTTGAGAAAAACGTCTTCAAACTGATGAACAACGCTATGTTTGGTAAGACGATGGAGAATATTAAAACACGCGTAAATATCGAACTAGTTAATGATATCAATCGCTGAAACAAACTTGTGTCAGATGTTGATTTTACGAGTATGAAAATTTTTAATGAGATTCTTGTTGCGATACAAAGACGAAAAACAAATATAAAACTAAACAAGCCGATATACGTTGGAGCTTCAGTGTTAGATTTATCAAAGTGGCTGATGTACGATTTTCATTATAATTTTGCTAAAAATCAGTGGCCGGCAAGTAGATTATTATTCACTGATACTGATTTGTTCGCATATGAAATTGAATGCGAGGACGTCTAACATGTATGATAATCGACATCTGTTTGATCTTTCTGATTATCCACGTGACAGTAAATTTCATGATGACACAAATAAAAAGGTTATTGGTAAGTTCAAAGATGAAATGAACTCGAGCGCTATCAAATACTTTATCGGATTACGCAGCAAAATGTATGCCGTATTATTAGACAATAATAAAATAACGAAAAAAGCGAAAGGTCTGCCTCGCGATTTTGTTAAAAAGTTTATGAAATTTGATGACTACAAGTATGCGCTTGACGGTGGTGTTAGGTTTATAAGAGATATGGCATTTCGGACTAATCATCATGAGCTCGAAACAGATGTCATTATCAAACGTGGATTCATAGGTTACTGCATTTGTATGGGAAAATATGAACGAGCTTTTCGGATGGCTATACTGCACGACCTTCCGACTAAACGAGTTCATATTTTCCCATACAAATACAATAACCTTTCTATTATATGCTTATTTCGTATTCTTCCCAAGGCTTAAATATATAAACAAAAATACACTGAAAGAAACAAAGTAACTAAATGTACGCCGTATTCCGAACTAAATATACAAGCGTTGATGGATCATTACACAACATTATTAATGAGCGCATAACTCCGCCCAGATAAACATGAAGTTGGTCGCGCACTAGACGTAAGTTTCGAAACAATTGGCGCTTGGTCTACTTAAAATTGAAATTTGGAGTAATATTGTTGATGAATACGCATTGCAACAACTTTTCCATCTGATCTGGAATGAATACCTTTTGGTATATTTGTCGATTCAACGCAATCTTTTGATTATGGTCTGGATTTATCTACATGAAGTGACTTGCATCGGTTTCCAGCAGCGAAAATGGGATCGATACACTTGCACTTGGGTATTGTCATGATAATAGATCTATACTTGACATTACTGATTGAAATTTTATCTAAACTTAAGAAATAATGTTTGAAAATTTGACAGTGACAAATAGCTACAATAGCAAGATCAAATATCTAATGACAGATGGCAAACAATTGACAGTTGAAATCAATAATGAAACATCAGGTATATGTTTTAGTGGAACACGTGACAAGCTAAAACTTTCACTCATCAGATCTGATAACAGCGAGCATTTCTATTATCTCGAACAATTGTATCAAAAGTTGCTAGCGGAATTTAAAAACTTTCACAGTCCGATTAGCCAGCAAAAATATACTAAACTTAAAATTGATCTCGATCGGTCATAAATATAGTTCATCAACACAAAAAATATCCTCTAAACAAACCACAAATAAAAGATTTGTTCGAATGTCGTCGTTATGTGAGTGGTAAAGTAAAGTTTAGTCTCTATCATCGTGATAATGAAATATTTCTAATATCAACAATTGAAACATTAATCATTGGTAATGAGGTATAAAATAATATCACTTACCTTCCTCACTCTGTGAATCTCAGTATAGCTGTTACCTGGTCAAGCTCCTGCCCCAGACTGATTTATTAAGCGCGACTTGTCTTTTATATGTGGCGTTTAGTCAAGTTCCAGAACATTCCACGCATGCGCATTACAGTATTTCCTTGTTCAAGAACATTCCACGCATGCGCATTACAGTATTTCCTTGTTCGAGAACATTCCACGCATTACAGTATTTCCTGTTCTGAGAGGTAAAAATAGGGTTTGCGCTAAAAACCTGGTTTCCTTCTACTACTGTAGCGAGTTTTTATATCTTTCTTTGCCGGAAGTAATTTTTGTAATTTTCATTCGGAAGTGTAATTTTTGCACAGAACTAATCGTACTTCTTCGACATATCCAATTAGTTTATTCACTAACCACACATTGCACAAAATTTATCTCTGCAAAATTTGATAGCGTAAAGATTTTGGTAATCCTCTAAGTCTTCCTCTGGAATTGGTTGTAGTATGGACACAATGGAAGTAAAATCATTAGCAAACAAAGTTTTCTGACCCTTGAGATGAATCAGTCCTCTTATAGCATTCAAGTACCAGTGATTACAACATTGGTGACGTAACGGATGCATTTGTTCTTTGCGTTTGACTTGTATCTTGATAATGTGTTCTCTCAACTCCACTGGAAAAGCACAAATGTTCTCTTGTAAAGTATCCATCAAGAGATTACTGAGGTCGTCCCAATAAGTGTAGGTAGTGACAGTGCGAGAACCATCAAGCATGTTCCATGCAAGTGGAATCTTTCTACCCCCACTCGTGTAGTGACACACCGCAAATGAAGCACTTGACTTTATCACCTTGTCCCAAATCGATATATTCAGCTCTGGCTAAGTCTTCTGTGGTGAAGCCCTCTCAGATATTTAGGCTACTTACCTTGTAAGGTTTGGAATTAACTTCCAGTGTCGCAGTATTCCGAAAAAAAAACAACACAGAGAACGAATATTCTTTTTCACAGTTTCATTTCAGTGAGGTCACGCTGAAACCCACAGTAGTTTGCTCAGGCATGGATGACATCAGTAAGGTGGTAGCCGTATGGTTTCACGTGGAGGATGACACTAACTATGAAAACCAGTAAAGAGTCCACGATAACGAGTGGCATGTCCCTCGCATCCGTAGTTTTGACATGCACTCGCTTCTGGTACACGATTTGATACAGTTTTTCCAAAGGTCGACTGCCGATTTGGTTTATGGCTAAATGTATAATTTTGTGAGGCTCATAGGTTGTCATTTTAAAATCTCCATCCTCTCAAGATTGTCTGGTTTCTTTCAGTGCCACAAAGTTCACCACTTGACTGGTGCAATACCTGAGTCAGTCTTTTGACTTTACACTCCGTGTGCACTTCTTTTTGTGGGTAAAAGTATTCTTATCCACAATTTTTAGGACCGCCAGTAGCGGAACTTAGAATCTTGTCGTTGAGGTGCTCGTCCGTCCAGGCTCCTAAACTGTCTCCTTTGATGTGAGGGTGTCGGTGACGCAGTCCATCATTATACATGCAACTGTCCATGTCAAAATAAAGCACACGATCTCCTAACTATTTTAAGGCTTCGTACAATTTTAAGCGAACACGGGCTGTCATATAGGCTGCGATGATAACATTTCCAAATTTGCTGGCAAGTACAAAGTACAGTTTCATCTTTGTAACTGACCAGGATAAAGTTATCAAGAAGGACGTCCACGTGTTTCGTGTATTAGTGTATTTAGTTTTGTAGTGAAAAATTTGGAAGTAGCGGGAAGGTTCTATCAAGTACTCCGTCTTGGGTAAAAAGCAGTTGTGCCATTTTGCCATCCCCCAATTCAACATCACTTTGGCAAATGATTGCCTTTCTTCGGTTTGTTCACTTGGTTCAAAGCGACACATTCTTGCTTTCCTTTATTTATTAGTCAAATGTACATATGATTCTATATTAGCTGAAATTACCTAGGAATATTTGTTATCAATGTCACACTGTACACACAAAACAATATAGAACCTATATATGAGAAAGGACATCTGCAATTATATATTTTCCATTTATGTGCAAAATGTCAACGTGGTATTCTTGTAACTTCAAATTCCACTTTAGCAATCTCTGAATTTTTTCATGTGTTAATGAAAGTAGGGTCGTGTGATCAGTGAATACAACAATCAAAGAAGGACCGGTAATAATATACGCCTTCAAAGTGTTGGAATGCTCAATTGTGAAATAATTTCTCTGGTGTTTGTTTACTTGTTTAGAAAAAAAAATACACTGGCTTATCCACCAATCCCAACATTGCTTATATCAATTGTTACGACCCTGCAGTTGAAGTGTGTGTGTGTGTGTGTGTGTGTGTGTGTGTGTGTTAAGGAATGAATTCTGTATAAATCTTTTTATTTCATTTTTATTTTATTAAATGTAATTATTATGTTAGCATGAGTCTAATATGTTGTTAGAAACGTCATGTTTGCTTAATTCGCAAATTTGACTCATGTGAGCACGTGTTGTGTATGATGGCAAATTCGTTACAGGTAAACATTCTGGAATAGCTATGAAAACGATTGGCCGATACTTGGTCAGGCTTTCCTAATGTCCAGATGTATTGCGAAATTACACCTACCCTCGTCCGCATGTAATTGAAACGATTTATTAGCTTTGTTTATATGCTTAGGTATTTGTAAGAAAGTTGAGTCAGAGTCACAGTCAGAATAAAGAACAGAGTCGTAGCCTATTGTAACATCTTAGAGTTACACAGCTTCTATAACCTTAAAAAGGTATTTTTGTGCAATAAGAAGTTGTCTGTTCATATGTCTACGTAGAACAACATATGTTTTGTTAGTGGAGCTAATTGTACTTCGTTTTTCTGAATAATTGTTTTCCTAGATAACAACATTACTTTTTTGGGCAAAAGCATTTTCTGAAAATATTCTAAATTTGGGACGGACCAATACAAACAGTGCTTTACTGTGTAAATTTTGGATTTTTGAGTTAGCCTTCGTCTGACGTCATCATCCGACATCTTGGACCGGAAATGAACTTCAGACTGTGTTTATTTAAAACTGTTCACATGACTTATGTTTTATATCTTTAAAACAAACAATTTGGATCGTTTCTGTACATCGTAAGCCATTTTTACATATTTATATTTTTCCAAGTTTTCTACGAAGTTAAATTATTTTTGCTAAAATTTACAAAGCTTGTCTTCACTCTTTCGTTGTGTTACTTTGAACGAGCCGTTACGTAACACAATAGACATTTTTAATGATTGACTACGACATGGAGCTGAAATAACTGGTACACTCTTACGTATGGTCTTTACCTTATCAAAAGCACCTGACATTTGTCATTCCAATGAAACTTAGAAAAATTAGAACAACATTTCCCATATTACCCAGAAAGCATATAAATATCGCATCAGTTACTTTTTATTGACAGGCGTAGGGAATTCAGGGTAAGCACTGACCTTAACTTCTACAGTTTTAATGTGACAATGTCTCAGAAATGTCCTAAACATTTAACACGTGTTGCCTCAAGTAATTGTTTAGTTTGTATCAGTGTCTTTATCAAAGAATTTCCTAACAATTGTGTCCAAGTGATCTTTCCGGTATATTTATTAATTATGGCAACATCGATGTGTCACAATTATCCAAATCAAATGGTATCATATAACGCCGCAAAGTTAAATCATTACTTTTTATATCTAAAAGGCATCACTTTATATTGATAAAGTATGTATATAGAGTTACGAATAGAGAAATTTTCTAAGCTCTTTCGGTGAGTGGAATTGCTAAGAATCCTTTCGAAAGGTCGAACTTGGTGACATAGTTTGCATTTCCAATTTTATGAATGAATTCATCGATTGTTCGCTTTGAAAATGAATCTGCATTGACGAATCTGTTCACTTGCTAGGCGAGAAAAAGTATCTGATATACGCACTAGAATAAATTATAAACACGTTAATTTTATTTTCTCTGTAAAAATAATAATGAAGAAAATATTTAATTTCGTTTTCCAGATATCAATGTTTGTGTATTCATTATGTAAGGATGCTGTATCACCGGTGTAATATCTACAATTGTAAGTAATGGTAGATTTTATTTACTCGTGTTGGAACATCCAGAAACAAGTTTTCATATTCACATAATGGTTGGCTATCTCATCATTTTCCTGTACCTGTAGATATGAAAGTTTCTGGTCCACATTATTTAGTATTTATGAATTCCGAAGACTGCTTAAACCAAAATCAGCAAGTCTGATTGCATGTCATCGTTTACATACTGTGAGGGGCATGTATATCTATCTATCTATCTATCTATCTATCTATCTATCTATCTATCTATCTATCTATCTATCTATCTATCTATCTATCTATCTATCTATCTATCTATCTATCTATCTATCTATTTATCTATCTATCTATCTATCTATCTATCTATCTATCTATCTATCTATCTATCTATCTATCTATCTATCTCTCTGTATATATATATATATATATATATATATATATATATATATATATATATATATACATGTATGTATCTAGAAATTAAGCCTGATGACAAATTTACACAATAAACAGGACCATTAACCAAAGCCACACTCTCATTCCTGACAAAAAAAATACTTTCGCTAGAAGAAGGTTTCTCAGAAAGAGACAAAATACCTAAGCTCTAGTGCACCTTAACATTTTAATAGAGATATAGATTTGGAAAAATCACCAGTAAGTGAAATATACCATTCGACCGTAATGGTTGATACTTTTCAATAATAAATAGGACCGGTGTTTGTTTGACAAAATAAATATATTGCTTTCAATATGTGACTGTGGCCTTGACCTCATAGAAATAAGAGCATTTGAAATTGGATGTCTTTATTCTTTTGCTTATTTCTCAATCTGTATCTTCCAGAAATAACGTGCGCATTCATCTTACAATCAGTACATGTAAGAAGAGATTTGTTTGAGTTAATTGCTTGACAAACAAGCCCCTAGAACCAAGTAGCATGAATTCAAACAAGCCCCTAGAACCAAGTAGCATGAATTCAAACAAGCCCCTAGAACCAAGTAGCATGAATTCAAACAAGCCCCTAGAACCAAGTAGCATGAATTCAAACAAGCCCTTAGAACCAAGTAGCATGAATTCAAACAAGCCCCTAGAACCAAGTAGCATGAATTCAAACAAGCCCCTAAAACCAAGTAGCATGAATTCAAACAAGCCCCTAGAACCAAGTAGCATGAATTCAAACAAGCCCCTAGAACCAAGTAGCATGAATTCAAACAAGCCCCTAGAACCAAGTAGCATGAATTCAAACGTGTTCTTCATGATATAGTAGTGTTAGGAACCAGCTTTTCACTACTTAAAATGAACGCAGTAAGTCTGTTAAGATCACTAAAAGTTCCTCTTGGAAAAGTTCTTTGAGTTTACGAACAGACTAATGGTAAGGAATAAATGTACACAACTTCCAACGATCTTCGTTCTGGTCGACCTTCCCATCGTGTTTGCAAAATTTCTTCCGTGACAATGTTCAATCCATTAGAGATAAGCTTGACAACACAATTCCATCTTATTCGTCGTCAAACATACAGTTATGATACAAAATATACACGGCAACCTTTAATAGCATTTGAACTTGTCCCTGGATTTCGTTCATACAATTATGATCAAGAGTGCCTAGGAGTAATGTGACCTCGATCCAATTCGGACACCACTATTTCCTGAGCATTAGAGGTTAAATAGTACCTCCACTAATCACATGTTACCAATATTTATCTCTCACCCGGGGAACTCCCATCAATTTTCAAATCTTCGGTTGTAAAGAATCTGTTGAAGAAACCGACACTTGACCATAATGATTTAAAAAGCTATCGTCCTGTTTCTAATCTCTAATTCATTTTTTAAAAAGGCTTAGAAAATTTTGCGCTATACGGCCTTGTATCTCATCTGAATTGAAATAGTCGCTTTAGCAATGTAGCCTTTATATCACTCTCGCCATAATACTGAAACTATCCTTTTGAGAGCAGTTGGATAGTGGATAGGTTACTTAATAGACCATAATATATTACTTCATTGTCTCCAGCATGTATTTGATATTCATGATGAAGCCTTCAAGTGCTATTTAGTCAACAGGACACAAATTGAGTCAGTAAATGGTAAAATGTCCAGTAAGTTAAAATTGCTCTTGAAGTTCCACAAGGTTATGTTCTCAGCGCAGTTCCCTTCTTTATATACACTCATCCACTCTCCAATGTCATTGACTGACATCAGACGCCTCATCAATTGCAAGCTGATGACAATGAAATATACCAATGTAGCATCCCAACTGAACTTGAAGCTATCATCCATGCCGTAGAGAGGTGCTTTTCTGATGTGAAGCAATCGATATCATGTAAGATGTTGCAAATGAATGATGATAAAAATAAACCATCCTATTTCTAAACAAGGTCTTTCTCTGTCACCAACATTTAACTTAAACAGTCATTCACGACAATATTGTTACGCATATGTAATTTGCTTGTGTGTTAGTTTTAAAATTCAGTTTTATTTTATTTTTATTTCATTACATGTTATTTTAATGATAACTATATTCACTAGATTTTACATTTTTTCAGACAATTAAGTTTAGTTCTAGCAAATAATAGTATTGCTATATTGCAGTTTTAGCTGACCTAGTTCCTAACCTTGGTTCACAATTCGTAAACTCAGTGAGAATCATTGGTAGTAATCATGGTCATTCTTGGCTTTTGTCAGCTCTGTTTTAATCAACCTTTTTTATTTTTTTTTATTGAATCTTACAGTAAGATTCGTTAGGTATAATTAAATTCGTTTATGGCGTATGTGACAACTGTCTTATTGGTTTTTTTAAGTGACAACTTGACTCCATCAAGTGATCTAGAACTGCGTTTAAAGCTAACACTTTAAGTAATTGAATTCCATTGTATTCCATACCTTCTGGAGCACAAAGGTATTTTGCGTTGTGACTAGATAATTTGAAATTGCTATTGCAAATAATCTATTTTTCCAGGAAATTTAAGTGCTTTTCATTAAAATTCTCGGACAAAGACATTTATTGAAAATTTTTGGAATTCTAAAACCGGAATATTATTCTTGATTCATAAATTCAACAAGGAGCTGTTGACATAACAACATAGATGGTTATAGAAGACGTCATCACCTTCCATATTAGAACGTCATTTAGAATTTTTTAGTGATTTGACTTATATCATTCATTATATTATCAATTTTGAATTAGGTTCATTAACCCTAAGTTCTTTCCCATATTTTTACCTTCTGGTCTAGGGAATAAATTATTTTTGTTAAATTGTAGAGAACTTGCTAGCTTCACTCTTTTCTTTGTTACTTTGCAATGAGTCTAAAAACGTAACAGTATGCTCTAATCACACCAGCTAGACTATTATAATTCACTTCTGTCTGTTTCGTCTCAGTATCTCTACTACAGAAAGGACCAAAAATTCAAAACACGGATCATCCTTAGAGTACGAAGAACTGAGCACATAAGCTTCTGTCCAAAAATATTATTTTCAACCAAAATAGTTTTATTTTATTGCTTCTTTAAAGAATCCGTTGCTTCAGAAAGATCATATTGTTTAGAAAGCTGATGGGATTCGTCGTTTTGATTGACTCTAATATTTTTTACGTAGTATTGAAAATAAAGTTCTCAACTTTAAATGACATTGTGAGAAATTGCTGATGTTTCGATCATAGTTGAAATTAAACTGCAACTGACTAAATAAAAATCCTAAAGCAAAGTGAATTTAAATTTCAATTTTTCTGAGATAGAAGTGGTGATTTTGTCCGAAAATATTAGAAACACTTTGTAACAGCAATGATTAACTTGAATAAATTCTCTCAAATTTAAACCAAAAACAACCATATTAAGTTATGAATGATAATTTTAATACAAATATCCTAATATAAAAGCCTTAGATACAATAACAGGAAGAGAATGGGGTCAAAAGCTCATTGCTTTGAACATTGTAAGCTGTAAAAAAAATGATCAACGCTTAGTAGATAAAATGGCAAACATAAGGTATATTAGAAATTCCCAGGCTGAAAACCAATGTCTTAAACTCAAACACATGTACACATGTCTATCTACAAATAATACTAACTTTAAAATACAATCATCGTCAAAACATAGCTGTGTAATACAACTAAAAGGTATTAATCAGGTAGGTAACACGTCATACCCTCAACTAAGAACGAAATCCAATCACACATTGCAAATTAAATACACATAACACTGGGTCAGCATTGAGTATGCATTTCATATTTTGCATACTTCTGGAAGCGTAACAAAGGAATATGTCGCTAGTAGAAAGTTTGGAAGGATTACATTGGTCATCCGCAATATCAAATATGATATAAAATAAGCAATAACTGTCGAAAACCTCAACCCTGCAGCACCCTAGCAGACACACATTGACTTGCTAGTAATGTGCTTTTCACGACAACGGGTTTTGTTCTCTCCGATAGATATTGAGAAACTAATCAATCATATATAATTCGATTCCATTGCCTGCTCTTTTCGATGTCACTATCAAAATGTTGGCAACATTTTTGTACTTCTTGACTTTGTCTCCAAATTATTTTCTGCTATATTATCTACCACCATCTTCCTCTTCTTCTTCTATCCTTAGAAACCTTGCACAAACTGCTATAGACAGGGCTTGTAGCAATTATAAGAATAGTATTAACTGTTTTGAATGGCTGTTTTAACATATATAATTTTCTTCACCTTTAAAATGTATGCTTTGAATATCTCTGGATCTGCTACATGTCAAGCTAAGTGTTCCCAAGGGTTCTTTAATTAACCTTCTAAGTTGCATCTGATTTTTTTATTGTTGTTTCTGTTATGTCTTTATGTTTGTCCCATCTACAGTATGTCTTGCTGTCAATTTATATTTCACTATTTGTTCAAAAATAGTTTTGCTACGTGAATCTAGATTTAGTTAAATACGTGTTAAATAAGGTCGTAAAATCTGTTCTATTTTTGCAGATAATGTTGCTGCAAAATAAATGGAAAGTGGCGAAAACAAATAAACAAATTTACACCAAAGGTTATTGACTAAAGAGGATATAATTTCCCAAAGCGATGAAATAACCACTTATAGTTTAACTTAGTAAAGAACATTCATTACGTTCACTATAAGTTAAGAGTAAAAGCCAAAGTAAAGAGCTTAACACAACTGCATGCTAAAACTGAAATATTAAATTATGATAAAATTCAAGACAGAGTTTATTACTTGATAGGAGACAATATTATTATCTCAGATTTGGTATTGAAGAATTAAAAGGACACAGTTATTACTGTTTTAAGATCTGTCAAAGAACAACCAATTAATGCAGTTAATGTACTAAATGTACAGGCATTTCAAGAAATGTCAAATATCAGAGCAATTAATGGTTAACAAGGCAATCAACAACATTAAAACAATTTATAATGAAACAATATTCCAACGTTTTCCAACGTTTTTATTCAGTTGCATGTCAGATAGAAATTATTTACGATTTCTAAAGCTTCACCATCAATCTAGAAAACAGGTGATTCAAAAAAAGTGATTATTCCTGTTTCATTAAGCAAGTGTATATTAGTATATATAAATATATAATGACACAAAAGATAACAACCAGACAAAATAAATCACGTATATAAGAAACAGTTTAGAAAAGAATTTGGGTACAAGAGGACAAAATGAAGATAACTGCATTTCAAGTTTGAAAAGAAAACTCTAAATTGGAGAATAGTGCAATGTTGCAGATATCATTTAAAAAGAAAATATCTGATAAATCCTAAGTCTAAGGTGAGTCTTTCATTTTGCTAAATAGGGACCAAAATACAAGCACTTACCACCATTGTATTGTACAGTTACAAAACACAACTATGTTAATTTCAGATTGAAAATGTTCAACTAAATTAAGAATGACTAAGTAAAACAGATAACAGATGTGTCAGAAAAAGCACCTATATAAATGATAAAAGTTTATTGCAGCTGGAGAGCTTGGTTAGTAATTGTTATGTGTGGTTTACTGTAACGGCTGGAGTTCTTGCATATGAAACAGAATGATCTAACTGGAGCAAAATTGGAAGAATTTCATTTGGGTCTGTTGCTAATGATTTAAAAGAAAAGCTACTTACAATAGAGTTTTGGAAGACAACTAGATAGTATCATTCATCATTAGTACTTCCAACAAGATTGGTATGGTATGATAAGAAAATTAGTCCCGAGGAATTTGATGCAGAATACCTCAGATAATCGTATATAAAGTATGTGGTCTGGAAGAATGGCGACATGAAGTTAAGATACTAAAAACCAGGATAAAGGTTTTGCAAACGAGGAAAATAAAGATAAAGTAGAAATAACTTTTTGAGTTGCTTCCAATGAACAACAGTTAGATGATAATAACTGAACTGAAAATCTAATCAATTAAAAATATGTTCTATTACATTGGCAAGAACAACATAAAACAAAGAGGTTTTATAATTGCTGACTGATTCTTAACCCTTGAAGTTTTTACGGATAAAGTTATCGAGGAAATAATTGCAAACTGTGACAGTGAAGACAGTATTGATAAAGAGTAAAGTTATCAACACAGCAACTTAAGATTATTAGGATTCTATAGCTAACATTCTGTATAATTCTTAAGAGTCTGTAACCAAAGTTTTATCAGATTGTTCTCGATGAGACCAATATCGGAAAAAGTACATTAATGGTTATTATGCATTTTTCTCTATTTTATATCTGTTATAATGTTTCATATGATGACTTTTGTTTCATTCAATCCTAATAGCTATAGCAAACAATTACTGTACCCTTGGCAAAGTTCTGTCCTGGCACTTCCGGATCCGTTGCTCCGACACTTCTGGTGCTTACTATCACGTTCTTCTTCTGGAACCGAGCATACAGCCAAACGTCTAATGTCACTATGCGTACGTGCCACGTGCTCTTAACGTCTCTTCTCTTTTCTCTGATCCTGGGATATCGAACCATTAACTCCCGCCCGGAAATCTTCCTTTAGAATTATAAAGGACATATATTATTGTCTCCTTACTGTATCCTTAGGAAAATTCACCACACTCTCACTGACCTTTCCTCCAAATAAAGGCGAATAAATGAACAGGTCAACTCACGCACTCGCATCTAAATACACGCTTTGTTCAACATTTATTGTGTTATAATAACAGTATAATTAATGAGTTCAAATGAATGCATACATATCCCTCATTGTTAATTTCTCGATATAGTAAACTAACATCAACATCAATCATATGCATTTCCCACCCTGGGAATTATTAAAGATACATACATATAAATATTTATACATGTCCAACAATGACGACTCTGCATAATTCACAATCAATATATTCATCTACTGAATAGGCAGGTACAAGTTCTAACAGAATTCTCAAATAAATTCAGTTATGCAACTTAGTAATAAATTAAACAATCCACTTCGATTCGAGTCCAGTAATCGATTTTCGCAAAAATTACTTATTATCCAAACTACGCGCAGATGTTATTAATTTTCGATCTAAAAAGAGACTTAGACGATTTAACTATAATACATATATATATATATATATATATATATATATATATATATATATATATATATAGATATATATATATATATATATATATATTAGAGGCTGCTTAAAACAATGCATCTATAGGCTAAATTCGTGTAGAAACAGCCATGTAGAGTTTTACAGTGTTTTCTATGTTCTATTTGTTTGTTTTGTCTATGTTTTGCATATGACTTTGAAAAAGACTCATTAGCATTCGAGAGCACTCATATATATATATATATATATATATATATATATATATATATATATATATGTATATATGATATATATATATAAAGATTTAGAGATATATATATATATATATATATATATATATATATATATATATATATATATATATATATATATATATAAAAAGATTTATATATATATATATATATATATATGAGCAACCTCGTTAATCAGGACTCTGATTATCCGTAGACATCGCAATTCGGACGTGTTTCAAAAGGGAATGGTATACCTAGACCTTATTATTCCGTTAATCTAGAAATCTGTGTTAGAGATCCGGAAGTCTCAATCAGGCATCACAAAGTATAAAATTACTATAAAACTTGCGGCGATACTCGAAATGATCTGTCCACAAATAAGAAAATTTGAAGATTCGTTTATGAAAATTCAGTCAGTCGGATAGCACAGATTCTCTCTGATAGTTTCTTTTTCACAAGCATGAACAATTTTATTTGTGGTATTAAAATTCTTCGTATCATTTTCGTTATTATGAGTATGCATTGTTTATGTCTACATTTTTGCATACAATTTCTAAAATACTTGCGAATGTTATTTCAACAGTTCGTATTGTATGCAATAATAGTGCTTGTTAACTAATTTAATATGAAGACAAAAGCCTACTGGCATATGGTTTGCTTGTTACAAGACTGTAGTCATAACCTAAATAACAGAAAGAGACAAAACCAACAAGATTTCCAGATTACAAAATTACAGTTTTGTAATTTAAATCCTAAATTATCATAAACGTTGTATCACATATCCAACATCATGGACATGAATTCCGAATGAATTCCAATATTAAATGTGCTGATGTGCATATATTCCGAATATTCTTGGTTTATCAAAATTATATAATCCAAAATATTCTTGATGACTTCAAACGATCGCAAAATAATGATATAGTCTTCAAAATATAAGTGAACCAATGTTATTCCAGTTAATTATTAAAATAAAATAAATGCTATTAAATTAAAACTTAACTCAACAATAAGACTACCTTCACTTTCGTTGTTCAGGTAAGAATGAGTATTTCCAATAAAATCTGCTTTAATAGAAAAGCCTTAGACAATTTTCAAGACTAGGATGACTGTCAGAATTTCATTTCCAGAAAAGTACAAGTTATAAATAATCATATATCTGTTCCCACTATTCTTTCATCTTAACAGAAATTTCCATAAACCTGTAAGCAACATTAGTTTTTGGAATATTATAAGGTTCTAATCAAGGCTGTATCCAGAATTTAAACATAGTAAACATGTTTATCATATTTGAGGTTAGACATGCAGCCCCAAATCCTACTTTCAGGTATGTATAAAGGGCAATCTCAATATAAACTAAATACGTAACACATAATCAGGAACAAAAGCCGACACAACATACAAACTAAATATACACATTAATAATTTCTGATTGTTGCTTTCAATTTGCTAACGAAATTAAATAATTGTGATCACTGTAAAGGATATGAACTAGAATGGATTTCATAGTGTTTAAAAGCCTATATAAAAGATAGTCATTCCTTCTCGATTGTGGAATAATTTCCCTTTTACATGGTTAATTGTTTTAGAACAATAACAGACTATATGATCTACACCATGTTGTTTTCGTAAATCGATGCTCCACCAACCCCTACATCGCTTGCATCAATAGACGTTTTAAAGTACTGACTGAATTTTGAAGCTGAAAAAAGAAAAACCACTGGTGAACTCTGAAGTGTGTCATGCAACCTATCAAAAGTCTCCTGACATGATAGTTTACCAAGGAAACTTGGTTTTCTTACCCAGCAATTTTAGAAAAATAAGAACAGCCAGATATCCAGCCATACCTAAAAATCGCAAAAGTTGCTTTTTTGGTCTTGAGGGGTAGGAGCGGAGGAGGGGGAGGCCGGATAGTCTAAAGCGTTCGCTTTTACTGATCACTGGCATGTCACCTCTGTCCATGTGGGTTCGAAGCTTGTATTAAGCTTTTATGGATATGTGAGAATTTCAGGAATTTTCTAATAATGAACAAAATATTGATCCTCATCATTTTTTCTAAAGAGGGTACTAATTTGATATTTCTGAAAAGTGGGTACTTTGATATTTTTCAAAAAGGGGGTACTGTTTTGATATTTTTGAAAAGAGGGTACTACTTTGATAGTTTTCAAAAGGGGGTACTAATTTGATTTTTCTGAGAATGGGGTACTAATTTAATATTCTGAAAATGGGATACTAGTTTAATATTTATGAAAAGGGGGTACTAATTTGATATTTCTGAAAAGAGGGTATTAACTTGATATTTCGGAAAAATTGGCACTAACTTGCTGTTTCTGAAAAGGGGTTACTAACTTGATATTCCTGGAAAAGGGGTACTCTCTCTCTCTCTCTCTCTCTCTCTCTCTCTCTCTCTCTCTCTCTCTCTCTCTCTCTCTCTCTCTCTCTCTCTCTCTCTCTCTCTCTCTCTCTCTCTCTCTCTCTCTCTCTCTCTCTCTCTCTCTCTCTCTCTCTCTCTCTCTCTCTCTCTCTCTCTCTCTCTCTCTCTCTCTCTCTCTCTCTCTCTCTCTCTCTCTCTCTCTCTCTCTCTCTCTCTCTCTCTCTCTCTCTCTCTCTCTCTCTCTCTCTCTCTCTCTCTCTCTGTGCAGCTGCATCATTTCTACCTGAAACAGAACCTGCCTTAACTCTAATTCCATCCGTTTTAGCTGTGATTCTATTTCAAAATATCCAACCTCTACTTAGGATTCAAAATAAAGTTCCCTACTTTAGATGCGATTGCAAAAGCTTTTTGATTTCACTAAAGATTTCTAAAAGCTGAAATAATACCTGAAAGTTAGGAAATTTAAATTTCAAAAACCAAGGTTTCTGGAATATTTTAGAGAAATTCGTATACCAAGCGCCAAGTTTTTGTTACGAGTCTAGTTTTTTAGAGTTAAACAAATAATTTATTTCCCAAGAAAGCAAAGGTGAACATACAAAAGTCCTGATAATTTTAAGTTCTGGAAAAACTTTAGTAGAAATCCAAGTGTTGATATGCCTGTGATATATTTTAAGGTATTGATATAACAACAGTCTTTTATTGAATCACGATAATACAATCGAAGAATATAGCCTTTCTTCATATTTCAGTATAAATCAGAATGAATGTATCTGTCCAAGAATATTATCTTTTTAAGAACATAATGTATTTCCAAATAAACTTTACTTTTCTGCACAAATGAATATGTTGTTTCTGGTAAAAAGATTATGTAGCCTTCAAGTCGTCTTGATGACACAATTAACTTTTTCTAATAAAAACAATTACCTAATGGAAAATAACCTCCTAGAAATTTATGAATGTTAACTTAAAATGTTAGGTATAATTAGAACTCTGTTACTAAATTTATAATATATACCTGGAAACTAGACCAAAAAAAAAATACATTGATTTCTGTTAATAATGGTCGTCCACAGATTATTTATTCTATCTCATTCCGCAGATTTTTATGTATTTTTATCCCTTACGGCGTTTGTGTGTGTGTGTGTGTGTGTGTGTGTGTGTGTGTGTGTGTGAGAGAGAGAGAGAGAGAGAGAGAGAGAGAGAGAGAGAGAGAGAGAGGAGGGGAGGAGGAGGAAAGATCATATGTGGTCTCGTTGAAATCCGGTGATATGTTTAATAAATTACAAGATAAAAATTTCCTTGTAATCTAGAAATCACAGAAGCAATAATTTCAATTGAAACCATAATTGTATGCGTATTGACACCATAATTGTATGAGTATTAAAATCATAGTTACATGCGTATTGACACCATAATTGTAAGAGTATTAAAATCATAGTCACATGCGTATTGACACCATAATTGTATGAGTATTAAAATCATAGTTACATGCGTATTGACACCATAATTGTATGAGTATTAAAATCATAGTTACATGCGTATTGACACCATAATTGTATGAGTATTAAAATCATAGTTACATGTATATTGACACCATAATTGTATGAGTATTAAAATCATAGTTACATGCGTATTGACACCATAATTATATGAGTATTAAAATCATAGTTACATGCGTATTGACACCATAATTGTATGAGTATTAAAATCATAGTTACATGCGTATTGACACCATAATTGTATGAGTATTAAAATCATAGTTACATGCGTATTGACACCATAATTGTATGTTTATTGAAACCATAGTTGTATGCGTATTGAAACCAATCATGTGTTTGGAATCTGCGTTTTAATCTGATTTTATTTTAAATTAACAATAAAATGAAACATAACGCATAGCAAGTACATGTAAAAAAATTAACCTCCACCCCTCAAACAGAAGCTCAACAAAATAATCTGAAAACATCACTGATGACCTAGAACATAGGCAACATTTCACAGGTGGGGTATGGAATTCAATATTGTCGTGATGTATAACCACACATAAGAGCTGAGAATCCAAACTGATATGTACTTTACGAGCGATATATTTCACAGAAAGTCAGCTATTTATCTTAATTTCTTGCTTCGAAGTTTGAACTTGGTAATAGCGGAATGCTTTTCGCACCTGTGTAAAGCAAGAAGACGACCTAATTGCCCACCTGTATCCGTGAGTCACTTGTTTGGAACTGGACTGAGCAAATCCAGGTATGTGGTGAGATCAAAGGGGTGGGATAGTTCAATCATATTGTATTAAACTAAAGCTGCTTTCCTTCTACGAACTATTTACAATCTCAAAATGAAAGAACTTCTCAGCCAAAAAATATTACTTTTTTTGAAGAACAATAAGAGTGACCAAATTACGGTTGTGTGGTCCCGTCAGCATTTATACCCATTCCACATTATGTGAGGAACATAAATGTTTTCACGGAACGCCTTTGATGAGCCACGGCTATTCTCCGGCCATTGTGGTGTCGCAAATACCTCTTGCTACGTGACAGAATCTGAATGCATTCCTCGTGTCAAGTTTGGATGTCCAGTTTTTTTTAAAAAAATTAGTCATTACCAATTGCCAAAATCAAGGTATGGTGGTTTGGTATTGTTGCCCATCATCATCATCATCATCATCATCATCATCATCATCATCATCATCATCATCTTCTTCTTCTTCTTCTTCTTCTTCTTCTTCTTCTTCTTCTTCTTCTTCTTCTTCTTCTTCTTCTTCTTCTTATTATTATTATTATTATTATTATTATTATTATTATTATTATTATTATTATTGGCCCCAAGTGGCCGAGTGGGCTAAAGCGCTACGGATCACTGCCATCTCACCCTGCGTGGGTTCGAGCCTCGTGTTCGGTTCGACCAACGTGCATATCTGAGAAAGCGAATCAGCAGCTTCTCTTGGGTTGGTGGTTCTTTTCGGGGGGTGTTCTGTTTCTTTCTCCGCCATTAATACTGGCCTATCTTGTGCTTTAAAAAAATTACGTTAAACCCTTCAACATTTATTATTATTATTATTATTATTATTATTATTATTATTATTATTATTATTATTATTATTACTATTATTATTACTATTATTATTATTATTATTATTATTATTATTATTATTATTATTATTATTATTATTATTATTATTTATTTATTTATTTCTTGAAGTATGCTAAGTGCATGAACAGAAGTTTATATTATTTATATTCTTCATGTTAAAATATAATTTATCTGCATTGTTTTATACAGTTTAGCTAAAACTATATCAGCTGATCAAGTGCGATTCATTCAGAATTATACATTATGGTCAAGAAAGCCTTCGCTAGATTCCAGATAACGCTTCATTTTCGGTGCATATTTCTATGTAGATGTTAACGATTTACGGTTTCATTTTATCACGATTTTTTTTATAAGTCTGGCTATTTGGTCATATGACTTTCTATGGCTGTTTTTTGCGTCACTTTCTATGGGGATTTTGCTCTAGGTGTATGTGTACATAACACGTAGTTTTGTGTAGAAAAGTTCTAGGCTATCATGACAATACTATTTAATGAAAACCACTTACTTTTTCAGCTATTTAGGCCATTTTTTTACAGACTGAGAAACACCTAGTCACGCCAAATGGCTAGTAGAAATTTTACAAAATACCAGTGGTATGTTAAAATACCGCTATAAATTCATTTTAAAAGTTCTCTTTACGACATATCACGAGATGTTTGATAATGATCATTTTTATGACAAGTCGTTATTTTACACCATGTCAAGGTATTAAATAGAAATCCGATCTTTCGCACTGGCTGTGTATATTTACTGGTTGTGATTTTCGTTTAGGAATAAGATAGATGTATATTGAAACAATAGTTTAGCTAAATGATTAGAGATACTAAGAAGGTATTGATATCTAAAGCTACTAAGATATAGGGACAATCAACAACTGTGTGAACGCAATGATAATGTAACATATAGAAAGACCTTACCAAAGAACACCATCATAAAAGTAGAAGAAAGAAATAGACAGCTAAATTTGAAAGAAGTTTGGAAGATATGGCTGGGGTTAAATCCCCAAAGAAACACAACAATGCTGATAAATTACTTACATGATGTATGGCTTACGGAGAATGTAGCTTTAAAGTGCCACACGACCAGAAAAACCCCTAAATGCCCTCTATGTAGAAGACATGCGATAGCACGATGCAAAGACTGAAAGAAAGAGTTTACAAAATCTACTTCAACATAAAGGGCGATACCACGACAACAATCTATTATTTTTAGAACAAATACTGGACAAAGCTACGCTTAAAAATGTAACTAAAAGCATGTTACGGAGTTGACATGTTCTAATGTTAAGAAGATGGCATTCCAATGCGAGAACTACTTGTCCTATTTATTGTCTTCCCATAATCCTATACAGATATGACCTCTATAGCAGGTTGACTCCAGTACACATAGGTGTCTGTATCAGCCTGTACCCAAGCTTGGTGCTCCTCTCTCACATGTTTGGGTCTCATGTTGAGGTTTAAAAAATTATAAACCCACACAAGAAACGGAATGTAAGGTATTTCCCTTCACACATTAATTTACTCAGTAACTGAATATTTTAACATCCGCAGAACATATAAGGGAAACCCACTTTGTCTAATACAAATTTTAACTCTAACACTTAAGGAAACAAAATGCCTTTTAGAAGGAGACAAGGGACCTGTGAGCCGTATCAAACGAAGAGATCACAGGGCTATCTCGCACATGGCGCTTAGTAGAATTGGACAGGCCAGTGAAGGAACACGAGAAATTATCGAAACACACAGCACATAAGACACCCAAACAAGCAGACTCGGGGGCGACACAAACATACCACTAACCAGATAGTATAGTTTCCTTATACGTTAACAGCATTCATAGATACACAGATACATAAACACAAAACTGCATTTTCATTGCATGAATTCATGGTTCCTCTATGAGAAACTAAGGCAATTTTTTACCCTTTGATTTGACTTTTAGCCATTTTCTTCTAAACCAGCTTTTGTTCTGTGAAAAGCGAGAGACACCTTTGCATTATGTAGGGTCGCGTATAAAGAATACAGTGGGGAAAACCAATTATTTCCTGCATCACTCTAATGTAACCCGTCTGGGCCTAAATACGGAATCGGATATAATGACAATAATCAATATTGGGCTGTAGCAGGAACATGGAATGGAATTTACTTGTGTAATGACACGCTGATATTTCCTACAAGTCATATGGAATCAGAACACAATTAATAATTCCGGTTCAGTACCCACGAATGTAGTCCCAGTCTATTTTAGATCCATTTATCCTGTCTCCGTTTGGTTGTGATACAAGAGTTAGATTTTGGCATTCTTGATAAGGATTTAAAGGCAATTGTTTATTCTGTAGAATGTGAGCTTATGGTGTGGTTCTCTGTGTGTATTTCGGCAACAGTGCACATTGAGTAACAAGGAGATGGTGATGATTTGGAAGTGAAATCTGTGTTCTGTTGCATGGTGTTGTGTTTTCAATTCAGCCTCTCAAAACAATGCATGTCAATCCTTGACAGGAACTTAACCGTAAAGTCATCTTTGAAGGTATTTTAGATTAACATATGATTTGCATTGATTGTCACCCAGTGAAAAGTTCAGTACTGAATAACAAATGTAGAGACTATTTAGTAAAATTAACTGTGTTCTATGGCCATATGAAGTAATTGAGTGCGAGGAATGAACGATCAGACCAATACTAGAAGTACGCCCAGCATGAGCAGCCTTTCAAAATAAATGATGACTGGATAAAATCACATCCTCTGACCTATATGGCGATATATGAAATCAGTGACCATCTCCCGAAGATAGATACATATTAAAACTCTAAGAACAGTAGCGCCAGAAATTCCACGATAAACAATATCCTCCTGATAATGCAGATTACGTATCTTTCGAGGCGACTCACAAGACCCACATATATCCAGAGCATGGCAATTGGAAAAAAAAAAACAACCAGTCAACTTTGGATTAAAGGTGCTTCCACGAATAAGACGTGCAATTGGTTAATGTCTACACACTTAATTTATTGTGTGTGAGGAATATGAGTCATACCCCCACACGCATGTTTGCATACACGGCCTGCTTTATAATTGGATCCGCCTCTGGCAATTCAGATGAGTGGGAAAGAAACCACACACGTATTCATCTTTGTATAGCATGTACCACTTACGACGCTCGGGGGGTAATAAGTACCCCAAATCAAGAAGCCACCCTGTTCAGTTCGTACACTCTGATCAGGCATTTGGTTACTTGACAACTGAGAATTGACTTCTACTCGTGTTTGCTTGTCCGAGAAGGGAAAGTGGAGAAGGACCCGGATGGAAGCTCCATCCATGCATCGGGCGGAACGCAAACTGAAACAGCAAGACGTACTTTCAGCCAGATCCCGATCGAGTTATCATTAATAGCGGCAATCCCTATTGTCAATTCTGTGTAAGGCACAGTCGTAATCATGGTAAAGCTTAAGTTCTTAACTGAAAATTTTCCTACTTTAATAATTTATAAAGTTTGCCTACGAGCATAGATATATCAACCAATCAACTAAAGTAATTATAAATGTCTAAATGACCGTGTGGATTTAGTTCATATTATTAGGTTGGAATAGTTTGAATTTAGAAGGTTAATAAAATGAACCATGTTCAATATTAATCATGGATCTATCGAAATGGATTTCCAAGCCAAACAGGAATCCTTAATATATGAGGCAATTTGATTAGAAGCCCTCAAAGGACTTTTAGATTGGTAGGTCGAATTTGCTGTGACTATTCTCCTCTTCTCACATATAATTTACATCGTATTGCAGTGCAGAGAATGGCTCTAACCCATGAATCTCGGAGAGAAATTCTGCAGCTTCCACTCAAGTCGACATTGGACGTTGTTCGTATGCTACATCGTAGCACTTGAAGAGGATGCGTCTCAAAAATTGCCATTACTGTAGTCATGGTTTTCGTTTATTCATGGACCTCCAAGTCAAGTGTTTGACTGAACTAATGAAGTGACCAGTTTTCTTGGAGTCGTCTGTGGCCTCCAGAAGTCCAAGGTCTAACATCCTATATCTATCATGGTCGCATTCATTTCTTTTTGAAGTTCCTTGGCCTCATTTTCATGTGGCTGCTGTTCTTCATCTTTAGATTCTGCCTCCCTATTGTGACGGCGGGGCTCGGAAATTGTAGAGCACTACAGATTTTCTGTAATTCTTTACTAGCTGTTGTGGGTATTGCTCCCTGCCGCTCGACCGGTTGGCTATGGGCTGTCAGATTCTGTGAAAAAGTAGGAGTTACATTTGAAGTCCTGGAGTGGCCTGTCGCCTCCGATAAGGCTGCCAACCTCATATCTCTCTCCGTTTCTTGATTTTTTTTTTCCTCGCCCGAGCATGCATTCTGCATTCGATGCACAGAAGTATCATTTTCGTCAATAGACACACTTGATTCACCACACACTAAGAAAGATGTTGTGCATTTGACTCAAGCTACAACTGAAAGCCAGTGACTTGCGTAGGGCCCTAATGGCTCGTAGTGCTGGAATCGGAATGACATTAGCTGTTCTTACTTATTTTTAAACTCCAGGTTACTGAATACATGTAAGCCATTAAATGCATTTTTTGTGTAAATGAGCAGCGTTTGTCGGATAGAGAATTACCTTGACATAACTTAGTCCATTATTATCAGCATATTGAGAAGCTGAATTGTTTTGCCTCGACAAGTTGGACCTACTATCATGAAATTGATAAAACAGTTGTGTTGTGATTTTCTAACATCATGTTAGTCAAAATTAAAGCGTATTATGACAGGCTCTGTGTAAATCTTGTACAAACTACTTCGTCTGAAACCAGCTGCGGTAAGAGCGATATGATCAATTAATTTTTAGACGTTAATATCCGAGCAAATCAGCTGCAGGACGAATTTAATGATTAAGACATGGTAAACAAAAAGGTTTTGAAGTATTAATAAGTCCTCTAACTTCATTTAAAATATACAGGGGCAATTTATTGTTCAGTTTCGTTAAGGCATTGATTGACTTAGTGCGACATTATGGCCTTCATAAAGATTCTTGGACAAAGACAATTCAGTAGAAATTATTTGGAATTCTAAAGCCGGAATGTTATTCGGGATTCATAAAATTCAACACACAACAGATTACGTCATCACCTAGGATATTGGAACTTCACTGGGATTCGAACCTGGATTTATTTAGAACTTTTTAGTTATAGGTCTTATATTTTTAGAATTCAGGATTAATTTTTGGATTATATTTACAAAATGTAAATCCTTCTTCACATTTTTACCTTTTCACAAGGGAAACAGTAATTTGTTAAAATTTACAAAGCTTGTTAGTAGTAGGAGAAAGTAAGAATCCGAGCTCAACAACCCCTCTCCCCACCCCTCCAGACCTCCAAACAAATACAAAATACCTAGGTAACGTAATAGAACACCTGTTGCAATCAATAATTGCGCTAAGAATCCGAGCTCAACAACCCCTCTCCCCACCCCTCTAGACCTCCAAACAAATACAATAGAACACCTGTTGCAAAATATCTAGGTAACAGGTAAAATTTAATTACGTGATCTTCCAAAATAGGCAAAATGATGTGTCAGACTCAATTTTCCAAATCATTACGATTTAGCAGAGCGTGGCGATTGTGGACTAAATTACGCATTAGAATTCCAGTAATGTAAATGGTATTATACCTCATTACCAACTGTTAATGTCTCAACTGTAGATATCAAAAATATTTCATTATCATGGTAATAGAGGCTAAACTTTACTTTACCGCTCACATAACGACGGGACTCAAACAAATCTTTTATTTGTGATTTGTTAAGAGGGTATTTTTTGTCGATAAAATACACCTTTGACCGATCAAGATCAATTGTAAGTTTGGTATATTTTTGCTGACTAATCGGACAGTGAAAGTTTTTAAATTCCGCAAGCAACTTTTGATACAATTGTTCGAGATAATTAAAATACTCGCTGTCATCAGATCTGATGAGCGAAAGTTTTAACTTGTCACGGGTACCACTAAAGCATATGCCTGATATTTCATTATTAATTTTAACTGTCAATGGTTTGTCGTCCATCATTAGATATTTGATTTTGCTACTGTAGCTATTTGTCACTGTCAAATTTTCAAACATTATTTCTTAAGTTTAGATAAAATTTTAGTTTGCAAAGATAATGTCAAGTATATCTCTATCATCATGACAATACCCAATTGCAAGTGTATCTACCCCATTTTCGCAATAACGTTTATCATCAAAATTGCTCAAACCGCGTTTGATAAGGACATCTGTTTCGAGCTTATGATGATTTGTCCGAATTGACATAGCTCTTATAAAACTAACACCACCATCAAGCGCGTACTTGTAGTCATCAAATTTTATAAACTTTTTAACAAAATCACGAGGCAGACCTTTTGCTTTTTTTTGTTATTTTATTATTGTCTAACAATACGGCATACATTTTACTACGTAATCCGATAAAGTATTTGATAGCGCTCGAGTTCATTTCATCTTTGAACTTACCAATAACCTTTTTATTTGTGTCGTCATGAAATTTACTGTCACGTGGGTAATCATAAAGATCAAACAGATATCTATTATCATGCATATCCTGACAGACGTCCTCGCATTCGATTTCATATACGAGCGAATCAGTATCAGTAAATAATAATCTACTAGCCGGCCATTGATTTTTAACAAAATTATAATGAAAATCATACATCAGCCACTTTGATAAATCTAACACTGAATCTCCAACGTAGATCGGCTTGTTTAGTTTTAGATTTACTTTTCTTCTTTGTATTGCAACAAAATTTTCATTAAATATTTTCATGCTCACAAAATCATCGTCTGACACAAGTTTGTTTCTGCGATTGACATCATTGACTAGTTCTATATTTACGCGTTTCCTAATATTCTCCATCGTCTTACCAAAAACAGAATTGTTCATCAGTTTGAAAAAGTTTTTCTCAAAATCACTTTTTGCCGCAGCTCTTCTTGTAGTGTTCGAGTTAATATAACCTCTCATCCACGGCGACTGATTAAATTTTAGTACGCGATGAACTTTTCTCAACACGAGACCAGCATCGACTGCTTGTTTTAAAGCTTTGTAATGCAAAACATAATTACGTTTATGAAGCAAATTTGGTACTAGTTTCTTTACCATAGAATGTTGTCTTGGTAATGCTGACGCTTGTTGTTCTTCTGATAATAACCTATATTCTATAACCATCGATTCCGCGCAGAAAGGGTAATCGTTATGCAATTTGTGTAGCGAAGTTGGATAATCGAGATCAACTTCAACAAAATACGAAACATCGTCGGGTATCTTTTTTTCTGTCTCTGATAGAAATTGATCAGCCGTGATCCAATGAAATCCATCAAATGGCATTGATTCTGCCATCGAATACCCGTACAAGTTATTGCAATCTAGATAAACTATATACTTCGAAGGAAGGTCAGGATTATACTCTTTCAAATATTTGTTGTTTGCTTCAGCATATTTCTTCGTTATCACGCTAATACCGCCTCGGATACCTTTTTCAATAAAATTGAACATATCCACATATCCAGTAATTCTAACCTTACCTTACTAAACTTTAGCAAAGCATCCCATGATAACCCAGGGCAGATTAATACCAGCAAGGATCTAGTCCATAATTATTATAACTCACTTCACGAAAACTTTCAAAAACATCTGCTAGTAATAACACATCAGTTTTCAAATACAAATCATGATAATCACCAAAAGTCTCACAATCAAACTCTTTCCAAATATCTTGTGCATACTTGTACTCATCATCAGTGATATTTTCATTTTTAAGTTGCGAGTAAAATTTGTCTTTGCCAGGTAAAGATGTTTCATCAAATTTACTCCAATCGTCGAGGTATTCGTATGGAAAAACTTCTTTTTTTAGCTAGTAGATTAATTTTATCTCCAAAACAGTCTCTTAGGTTATTAAATTTACTACAACCTTTTACTAGCTCATCTAACGATGCTGCCATAAACTGCAGGCTGTCAATAAAACGTAATTTACCTAGCGTAACTGACATATACTTTTCAAAATTATTTGGAATGCATTTGATGACATTATTGAGTTTTAGATGAGCTTTTATCTCAGGATCACCAAAAGCTTCTACGATGATGTGACTATCATATCCTCGAAAATTGTGACGAATAACTGGAATAAAATCTGGAGCGTGAAATTTTAAATTACACTGGTCATGAGCCGCTCCACGATACTGTCCAGTCAAATGGCAATGGTCACGTACTTTTTTGTCAGTGTCAAAAGCTTTTTCACAAATATAACAAATTTTCGCTTGCTCGTGATCAGATTCTTGTTGAGGTGTTAATTTTAACATTGGAGTTACTCTTTTCAAACGATAAGTTATATGATCAACTTCGTTGATCAATTGCTTGAGAAGCCAGACAGCTGGATTTTTACCACGATAGAGTTGGATTGGTTTAGATAATCTCGAATCAGCGCAACAAACTACCTTGTACGCTACTCCGCACGGAACATGATTTTGAATTTTTCTTGTACTCGATTGGTTAGGATCATTTTCTACGCCAAGTACAGGTTGAAGTAAGCATTCGAAATCGACGTATATGACGAAAGGAATTTTTAGTTTGTGATTATGATGGACAAACTGTAACACGCTATCTTTTTTAGATGGCATTGTTATTCTTTGTACGTCACTACAGTACTGCAAATGCTTTTGTAATGTTTCATTGTCTCTACAACCGTGCAAGCAGCGATAACAAAAGAACTTTTTGTTGTTATTTTTATTATACTGTCTTCCAACTAGTCTGTTAAAGTTTTTGATCCAAACGTAATGATTTTTATAAAACAGTAAATTGATAGTCGATTGTGAAGCTTTTTCTGAAATATACCTCGGATAGACATTTTCTTTTTCATCTAATCCGAAAACGTTAATCGAAACATTATTTTGCTTTTCAAACTTTGGTATTTGATTTTCTGCCACTGAAAAGTCAATACCAGCACAATTTAATCTTGACACGTGACTGATATACTTCTCAACACGATCAGCATTTTTTTCTGCTGGAAATAGCGCGGAAAGAACAGCCCATTGGAAACATTTGCTATCGACGTTTTTTATGTTTATACAGCACTGTTTATTTTTTATTTTTGGTGGCAGGTCGATATACGAACTACCGCGTAATGCGTCATATTTCATCGTGTGAAACAAAATTTCCTTGATCATTTCAAACTTCCAACCCGAACCTAATTCGGTAAATTCTTCTATTTTTTTCCAAATTTCTTGGTGTATTTCATTAGATAGTGACAAAAGATCACTACCAAGTAAAACACGTCTAGATTTTGCGTTGATGTAAGGGTCTGCAATTTCCTTGTTAGTAGATTCTTCCGTCACAAGTAGTTTTGAAAATATAACGTGATATTGCACTAACAATCTTAGACCCTTGTGTTTTTCAAGCTCACGTTTTACAGTCGTCTGTAGCAGATGAAAGAGATTTGTTTCAGTAAAATTTACTAAAACATTTTGATTATCAAACTGATAACTATTATCAAAACCTGCAAAAGCAGTCGCTATTTTAACAGGTTCTCCAATAAGTCTCTTCTTGGCTATATCACGCAATTTCAACATCGCTATACTATAGTCTAATATCTAATTGATAATTTACCGCACACTGCGCATGCGCTAGAAAACAATTAGAGATAAAATATATCACCTATAATATAATGACAGTAAATCTGACAAGCGCACGTGAGCAAGAGGTATATCATGTTTATCCGAAGTACAATCTGTACGCTGGAAATGTATTAGGTTCGGTTATTAACATCAAAACTGGAATATCTGTTGGTAAAGCAACGTCAGCGGGTTATACGATTAGTGTAAAGGGAGATAATACTGAAAGAATTACGATGTTTAGAAAAGATTTTATTTACACGTTATTTTGCGATGACATTCCAGAGGGGAAACGAGTATATCATGTGAACGATAAAGTCACTGATGATAATATTGAAAATTTATCCTTACAAGACGAGTTTCAGCCGCATCTGGTCTTTGATTTATACGAGGCTAACGATCGCGGTATTATTAGAAACAGAAAAACTAAAAACGTTGTTAGTTCTATGAACAATATGGGATATCATATAGTAACTGTTAGAGGAACATCGACAGATCAAGTTTGTTATACTGGTCATAGGTTTGTTTACGAGGTGTTCAACAGATCTATACCCAATGGTCTGGTTATTAATCATATCAATAACGTAAAAACAGACAATCGATTGGAAAATCTGGAGCTAGTGACCCAACAGGAAAATGTGAGAAAAGGACGAGGTGGTGGTATTAATTTTAGATGCCCAATAAAACCTGTTTTTTCGTTAAACCTTGAAACGGACGAGGAGATCAACTTTAAATCAATTACAGCTGCGGCGAAATATTATAATATAAATCCCAGAGCAGTAAAATTTGTAGCTGATGGAGCAACAAAATCAGCTTTTTCAAACAAATATAATGCTAGTATTATTTTTAGATATGAGGATTAATTATACTTAACAGTTCTGTTATTGTTAAACAATGATGAGCAAATGCTAAAACATCATCGCGATTAAATTTTAGCGTCACTACTGCACTTTCATCAATTTTTTTTCTTTCTGCTGCTGTTAATAATATTTTATGAGAATCACCTTGCATTACAAAAATCTCAACGGAATATGCACCATAACCCGACAAGCATTTTCTTACCGCTTCGGTCAGTTCGTGGTAGTTTATTATATTAACTTTTTGGTGATATTTTACCTTGTCAGTCATCTTATAACAACAAATTAGATAAAAAGTATATTATAATATGGATATGATGAAACGACTTGCTAGCGATAAGGTCTCCACAATCTCTAATGATATGATAGACAAATCTATTGGTTATAACGAAGATGATATTTTATATAACAACGAGTCTGATGATGGTGAAATAGTCACCGTCGTTAACAGATATAATTATAGCAGACCAACCACTGGAAAATATAATGTCAAGTATCACATTGATAAAATAATTATAAAATTTGATTTTACCGTTACCGAACAGCAGGTATTTTTGCAGTTAATCAGACCTTTTTTAAACATTAAAATTTCAGGTCGACAGAAAAATATAAAATTTGATTTCATCTTTGTCAAGATTTTTAATCTTATGACGATCTCTGACGATCGCAGACAATATCTAATATCATTATGTAAACCAGTAAAAGGTGTATCTATCAAACGAAAGTATGAGGAAATTTATAATAGCATTATTTCACAGTCGATAAAATCGACCGGGTTGGAATCCAGCTGTTAAATTTATCGCTATACCCACGCCATTTGACTAAACTTTTATCTCCTTTTTTCCTAATCACTCTTTCGATAACGAAAACATCTTGTTCAGTTTTTTATAGTTCTTGTTCGTAAAAACTACCTACTATAGGCTCACCTGCCAGATCTTTCAACGCGTACGTTACAGGTACTGTTAAAAGTACCTTATCAATCACAAATACTTCTTCGCTCCAGTTTGGAGTATATCCTTTTTCAAATATCTTTTTAGTCAAAGAGATTCTAACTTTATCACCGACCTTAAATTTATGTCTGCGGTACATGTTTTCATTTGCTAATATTGGATTTTTAATAGCGTCATTGGGTGACATTTTGATGGTTCGATGTTTCGTGTTATTATACTCATCAACGATTTGATAAAGGTCATCGATGTACCTGTTGGTGTTTTTAGCTGTCAGGTGTTTATGTATCAGCTCGTTTAACGTGTGATTAAATCTTTCAACGATAACGCTTTTCCCTTCATTTCCTGTAACGTATTTTTTAATATTATTTTGTTCTAAAAATTGCTCAAACTTTTTGTTGAAGAACTCTGATCCATGATCAGTCCAGATTTTGTTTGGCTTTCTTTCTGTACTCGTTATTATTTGTTTTAGCGCATCAGTGATTGACGTTCCTGTTTTATCTGAAACTGGCACACTGAAAGCGTATTTGCTAAAAACATCTGTGACATTAAACAAATATTTCTTATTATCGTTAAACTGAGCCAGATTGGATACATCTACCAAATCTATTGCCCAGATATCATCTACAGCGTTTGCAACAACTTTACGTCTCGGAAACTTTTTTTTTTAGGTCTGTGTAGTTCGACTGCAAGATCATCGTATAATTATTTTCCCCGATCGCAAGGCGATTGACGAGACTCTCCGAGTCCGAGTTTATATTTTGCTCCTATCATTCCCTGAACAAATCTTCTATCAAAACGTTCTCGTAGATTTGTTGGCTCCATATCATGTAATTCGTCTAACATTACTTTATCACAATCTGCTTTCGAGTTTTCATAATCACGATAACAGATATCGTGACGCATTGCTATTGCATCCACTTGATTATAAGGCTCTTGTCCCGGCAATGGATTATCGTTTTCATCTAGTTGTTGATCTAGTGGATTGTAAGGCCCTGTATAACGATGACCTGGCAAGGTCCAACCGCCTTTTGGTTTTGGTAATTTTCCAATAATTTTATGTATATCTATACCTAACCCTATTATTTCTCTGTTGTTACAACGTTGACAGTACGTAATGATTTTATCTTGTTCTATGCAAAGATCTTTGTCACAATCACAATTGCATTTCATTTTATTTTATTTTGTTTCATAAGATTAATCGTCGATCAAGATAACTCTATCAACGCTAGATCCTACTTGTTTTTTCAAAAACATACTTTTCTTTCTACTACAGATTGCACAAATACTTTTTAACATCGTTCTATTATTTTTCGTTTTCTCCGTCATCTCATCCTTGTTCTCTGTTTTAATTTTGCATTTGAGACAGTATGTTGACATTATTATATCAAGGAGTTTAGATAAAATTGATTGCAATCTTATCATTCGCATGAGAAGGATGTTCATCAAATTGTAAAATAAACTTTAAAAAGTTTTTACTCCCAGAGCTTTTACTCTGGTGCATTTGTCTGACAAACATGATACAATAATAACCACAAGCTGATGTTCCAATCGGCTGTAGTTGATTAGACGAATAATTTATTTTATCAAATTTTTTAAAAATATATTTTTTTATGAGATCGCTTGGAGGAAGTTCGAACGAATCAAAATAATTGTTATCGTGGACAGCAACCCAGTGGGTGCCAGAGCCATCATTGAAGTTTTCAATATTTACAACACAAGAACCGCCTGTTGGTACGTCATCGAGTTCATCCTTGGAAAATACTCCTCGAAATCCAACAACGTCCTTCAATTTTTCAATGATGTCAAAATTGCTCAATAACGTCTGGTCCCTGGTAGAGTTAATCCGATTCCTAGTAAGTTTGGCAGCAGACTTCCCGCTAGTCCCGCTAGAAGTGGAGCGAAAGGAATAATTCCTCCTTGTTTTGTTTGTTTGCGTTTTGTTGTTTTCTTTTTTTTCGATGATTTTGTTTTTTTCGGCGACTTTTTCGTTGGCATTTTATTTTATACTGTTACATAAAATTAATGATAGATTTGTTTGATACCACGACCTTCGACTGCTTTCTTCGTTGCGCCAGAGACTGCTCCTGACGCAGCCGCAAGTCCAAGTGTACCAAGTACTGGTAAAACTTTGCTAGCTATTATTGATAACGCTGGTCCAAAAAATCCACCTTCTTTTGACATTGCAGTTACCTGAGAAACAGATAATTTCAGCACAAAAGGTTTGTTGCGATCGAGTTTATTGATTTGTTGTTGCGTTAGCATGACTTTTACTGCAATTTTATTTGAAGTTTCCGGAGAGATCATCAAAGAAACAGAGCTGCGTTTAGCAACAGCTGCTGATAATTTTTCAACTTGACCAGATGTTAGGTATATTTCTCGAGTTGTGTATTTGGTTTTCATAATGTTATATCCAAGTTGTTAGATTAAACTTGTACTGTCATTCTTCCTTTGATTGAATCGATGGTCAGAAATCGATCACTAACCAATAGCGCGTATACGTTATACTGTTCACCTGGCACAGCGCCCAGTGTCCACGTGACCTCAATATCTGCAGTCGATCCCACAACACGCTCCAAATGTTTTGATACGTCAAAGTAAAAGATGGGATAGAGCGATCGAAACTCTTCTATTGATATTTGAGATCCACTGTCCGCGTTCTGATATTTTTGCATTGCTTCCATAAGATACATGTACGGCTAAGAGATGTTTCTGGTGGCGTCTACGGCAAAATTACATTCGATTGCACGTTCGGGATACTGTTTGGAATTTACTCTTACAAATATTCGTCTAACGTCTGGGTTATCGAATACGGAGTTGTTTATTTCCTGATTGTTACGACGTGCTTTTCGTTGAAATACGACGAACAAGTGTCGCGGTAGTTGTTCGCTGGGCGTGGTCGTTACACGCCACGTGTAATCAGTCGTGTTGGGAATGGCTGTTTGATAAATCCTGTTCTGTTGGAAGTGTATCTTTTTTGTAAAGGTGGCTAGTAAAGATTCGAGCTCCATCATTTTAGCTAATGAAGGGACAACCCGAGGCATCCACAGTGCTAATCTTGTAATAGAAAACTGTCCCTCAGCCACTCCACCGGCGTGTATTATACAATCGTTTTGATCAGCTCGATCTAATATAAGCGTATGTTTTATTCCTCGAAACACTTTGTTATAATCACGGCAAAATCCAAAGATTGTACTTAACGGAAGCATCATCGTTATTTGGCGAGATTCTGCGGCAAATGCTTTTCGTTTGGTAAATCCCTCGTTATATTGTTGTTGTCTTATATTTGTAACGGCTAATCTTATCGAATTACCTATCGCAGCGGCATCATTAGCAGCAGGATTGGCGATGAGATTATTGTTATTTGCAGCAGGATTACCAGCACCAGTACGAAACTCACTCGAAACAGCTGTACCTAATGAGGTATCTTTGAACCACATCATATTTGTGGCTATTGATCTGGAATAGTCATCGCTAAACGAAACGATGTTTAGTATTGTACTCGCTATGGGTAAATGCATTGAAATATCTTCTACGGTTTGATTGGCCAGTTGGTATCGTGCACTCTTAAACAAGCTCCAACCATTATTGACGAGAGCGATTTCTGCATCAGCTGCAATATCACCACCTATCACAGTTAATATTTGACCACGCACTTCTAACATTGCCTTATGGGGTAGTAGAAACACGTCCTCGTCTCTTGTGTTAAAAGTTCTAACTCCGGTTTTATTCGGTTCGTTCGAGTTTTCATCTAAATACTCGACATACTCTAATTATGTTACAGCATCGTCAGTATCAATTTCTTCTGCAAGATCGAGATAGTTTTTAGCTGACATTTATTTTATAATCGTTACACAAAATTAAAAGGCAGCAGGGGTCATCGGTTTTGTTTTCTTTACAAGTTTACGTACTATTTCTTCACCACTCGGCGACAATAATTTTTTTGTTGTAGCTATCATAGCTCGTTTTGTTTCTTCTGTTGGCGCAATATCTGATATTACTCGTTTTATTTCTGATGGGGAAGGTCCTTTAATCTTATCAGCAATCTTTTGCCCTACTGCAGTGCCTGCTGAAGATGCCGCCCCTGTAGCGAAAGCTTTACCGGCGTCAAGTGCAATGGGCGCTACTTTACGCGCGATTCCTGGAATATTCTCTGCAATTGTTGTAAATATATTTCAAAAAATCCACCTACGATTTTTCTTCGATAAACTTTTCTTCGTCTCATTTTATAAAATTATGTACACAAAATCACATGCCTAGGCAGTGCGTAGGTGTAAGTAATACGTGACTATCTCGTTGTTCACGTCTATTTGTCGTCCAGATTGGTCTGTGAGTTGCATTGTAATGCTTGTAATTTGATTCTCAGGTGTTATTGGATAGTAGATAATCTGTCGCGGATTGATTTGCATGAGAGAACCCGGTGGGACTTCCGGTGAGAAACTGTAGATCGTTTGCCCGCGGTTGCCTTTTGACGTATAAGATCCAGATGCGATAGAGCAATTGATGAGTATTGTATTTACTTCTGTGATATCTACTGGTAGTTCTCCATCAAATGTCAAAGATTTATCTTCACTGGTGGTATAGTATAAAACTCTAGTAAAACCTAACATCTTTCCAAAACTTCTTTCTTCAAAGAGGACTTTCATATTTCTTTTCACTGTTATCCTAGCTCGTAAGGTGTTATAATTCGCCGCTAATTCGAAATTATCAGCATTCCCACCAGCTTTTGTTAGAAGCTCTTTTATTGTTCTGTTTAGATCAGCAATGTTATAAGCTCCTTGTGGAATCTGTAGTTTGTATTGTATATCAATAAACTCTTTTTGTGATGTTGGAGATTGTTTAACATTAACGATTAAAATTTCATCATTAATCCCAGTTTTAATATTCGGCATGGCGTTCCAACAAGTACAAGAAATTAATCCAATCTCATACTGTTTTGCAGGATCTAGTTCTATTGGTGGGTTGTAATTTACTGTAAAATTCGCGCTGTTTCCTGTTATTTGTGATGAATCAAGCAATAATGTTGTTTGTATTATACTAAATAATTTAGATAAGATCGCGGTGTAAAATTTCGTACTCGGATGATGTTAGTAATCCACTCGATCTTAGATGATCAAGTATATCAATAATTTCGTTATCAATCTCTACACTTTCATTACCAGCTTCTTTAGAGGATATCAACAGCATTAGCCGATCGACTATGTCTGCGTTTGATGTAAAAACTTTAACTCCAGATCCATTCTTTTCCTCTGGTAATTTTTTATCTCGTTTTTTTTCATATTGTTTGAGTAGTCTTTTAAAATCCCAACCTTTATTATAATCTTCTGGTTTATTTCGATATCGTTTTGATGTTTTTAGTAAAATTTCAGCTATAATTCCATCTCTAATACGATCAGCTAATACTAAAATATCTCTTTCATCTTTTTCATCTTTAATTTCATCATCAGCATTTTCACCAAATTCTTTAATTCTTTCTAATTTTTCTATCAAATCGTTATAGTTTTCGTCTGACCAAGTTCGAATTTTGTTAATATCAATGATATTATTATTTTCATAAACTCTTCATACTCATCATATTCTATTTTAAACCTAGCTTGTCTTCTGTAAATTTTTATAGATTCTCCAAAAGGTACCATTTTTATCACACTTTCTTGTAATATTTTTTGTTTCTCAGTTAATTCTTCAGTTTGTTCTGATAATTTTTCCATCATACTTCTTATCTCATCTGGATTAACCGTCAATCTTGTTATTGCGTGTTGAAGTTCAAGAGGATTGTTCATTAGCCTGTCAAACTCAGCTTGTCGTGCAGCAGGATCAGCAATGTTTCTTACAAGTTCGTTTACAAATTTTTCAGTTTCTTCTTTTGATCTTTCTCCAATTAAACCAAACAAACCCTTTTCTTTCATTTTTGCAAGTTCTTCTGGAGATGATGTTTGTATTTCTGGCTGCTTGCCAAGCATCGCCTCAGTAACAGGTTTGAAAAATTTGGTTCTTTCTTCTTCTGCTTGAACTTGTCCACGTCGAGCTTCTTCCACCTTTTTCTTAAAAGCCGCTCGAGTTTCGAGAAACTTTTTTAGTAATTCGATTTTCTGTTGATGTTTGTCCATTATTTTTATACGCTTTACAAAATTATATCATAGAAACGTCTCAAGGCAACAACGAAACATCTTGGTTGGATCACGCGCAAGCTTGTCAAATAAAAAGAAACTATATCGATCTTTAGTTGCTTGATGATATAATTCGATAAATTTATCTTTTGTAACATCACCACATTGTTCGTTTGCAATATTTCTCACATCCACATTATCTAGTCCGGGAAATAATATGAAACAACCCGTATTTCGCCTAATAAACCTATAAACATTATAAAAACCTTGGGCAAGATAAACAGAATTACATCTTTTATTACGTGATAGTGAAAAATATGATCTAATCTTGTTCATCTCCTCATTGTTTGGCGGAATATCATCAAAGACGATTATCTTATGCTCTGATGAATCGAGTTCATTCACTGGAACGAGTTCTTCTGGTTGTTTTATCAAAAATATATCATCACCAATGCCAAGTTCATCACGAAGTTTATCATTATACTCACTTAGTAACTCGTATTTGTCTTGTTGGGGGTTGATGGTGTAAATATACACCTTATCATAGTTAAAGGTTATTATTGAGTAAAAGATTTAATAACAAATTTGTTTTACCAGATCCAGTTCGCCCAACAATAAGATAATGACAGTCTGGAAGTTCATTGTTATGTTTATGCTTCACCAATCGCTCGGTGTCAAAGTTTATTATCTTCGCCATCGTATAATTTTATGTTATATTAAACCAACAATTTTGTATAGAACGGTATGTATAATGAGCTACTATACAAAATTTGGAACATTAGCAGTAGATTTATTAACAGAAGGTTACCAGGGTGACTTATCCAAGTATGCGACTCTTGATAAGCTCAAAAATGAAATCAACAATTTGTTAAACGTTGCAAGTGTAGATCCAAATAAAGTTGTAGTTTTCCAGGACAAACAAGGACGATTAAAGACGAGTAATGTACAACTATCAGATGTACTAGTACGAAATCCTACTGCAGTTGCTAATAATATTGTTACTTTTAATAATCAAGGTAAGATAGAAGATTCGGGTAGGTCAGTTAACGATTATGTTAGAAAAGCAGGCGATTTATTTACGGGGAACATTGTTATGAACTAGAACAAGATCACATACCTTGGAAACCCAACTGAGGATAATGACGCTGCTACTAAGAAATATGTTGATGATCAGGAATCAAAGTACGTGTCGGTGCGTGGTAGTATAATGTACGCGTTTCTCAACATGACAATAATGGCATTACTAACCTTAGAACACCAGAATCTGATTTTGATGCTGTAACAAAGAAATATGTTGATGATATCAACAATGAAATCACCAAGTTCAAAACTGATTTTACTAATCATATCACCACGTTTTTAAATTTTCGCAGAAACATAAACAAAACCAATAACGAATTTTTTGGAAGTCCGCCGTCTGTTGATATTACACTCGATAATATTAACACAAAACTCAACGATATTATTAGTGGAATTCCTAGTATTGTTGAGAAAACGAGTATGATTAAAATTCCTCACAAGCAGATTAAAAATATTGTCTATACTGTTGCTTCTGGAATGTCTACTTGGTCGCCGCAAAATAACACTCTCAAACATACTGCAGAGGTCACTGGTGTGTATAGATTGTCCGTGTTTAGCAGTGTAAAGTTTAATATATTTACCTTATTTCCATGGCGTCACTCGACTGATAATTTCTCTGGAACCGTGTCTATTGTGTTAAACAAAGATGTTGAAGAAACTTTTATGCTAATAGCAGATGACAAAAAATTAACTGCTGCGTCATATTGGTATTGTCTGGAATTTGTGGCTGAAACACCTCAACTAGTTACTTAATCAAGCCTAAGATTATGTGAACAAATATTATAATGAAAAAAGTATAGTTGATTTCAATCATATTTCAAAAGATATTCCAGGACAGGATGTGGACGCACTAATACAATACTACAAATATTATCACAAAAAACTTTGGTGCGTAAAAAAATGCTACAAATATTATAACAAGATCCTTCGAGTAATATCATATCTACCCTTGTTAATGACTAGTTCTGGCATAATTTCAAGTGGTATATCATTAAACCCGTTTTTGTTAATCATATCCGGTGTTGGTGTTTCTCTTACAGCAGCTTGTAAAAAAGTTGAACCTAAAATTTCGATAAAAAAGCACGGCTGCTTAACATCAATTATAACTTACAAAAAACTACTTGATCAAATAAGATCTTACCTACGAGGAGTAAAATATAGTATGGACGATTTAATACGTGAAATTCGTATTATTGACAACATGCTAACAGATATTCTACCCATGAGGATCAGCAAATATGAGAAAGATTATCAAAAGAAGTATGATATAACATAAAATTTTATATAATACCACTTACCTTAATGGAATTCTAATGCGTAATTTAGTCCACAATCGCCACGCTCTGCTAAATCGTAATGATTTGGAAAATTGAGTCTGACACATCATTTTGCCTATTTTGGAAGATCACGTAATTCAATTTTACCTGTTACCTAGATATTTTGCAACAGGTGTTCTATTGTATTTGTTTGGAGGTCTAGAGGGGTGGGGAGAGGGGTTGTTGAGCTCGGATTCTTAGCGCAATTATTGATTGCAACAGGTGTTCTATTACGTTACCTAGGTATTTTGTATTTGTTTGGAGGTCTGGAGGGGTGGGGAGAGGGGTTGTTGAGCTCGGATTCTTAGCGCAATTATTGATTGCAACAGGTGTTCTATTACGTTACCTAGGTATTTTGTATTTGTTTGGAGGTCTGGAGGGGTGGGGAGAGGGGTTGTTGAGCTCGGATTCTTACTTTCTCCTACTACTTTGTTGGCTTCATTCTTTTATTTAATACTTTTGTATGAGTCACATAACAGAATACATCGATGCTGATAATATTTAATATATCATTGCCAAAAAATATTATATACGTGCAATTTTGGGTGGGTTGGTGATGTGATGTGATTATGATTTTTAACGTAGCTTTAACAATTTTTCAGTCATATTGCTACGATGTCTGCAGTGTAGCAGTTTATAGTGATGTCTAGCACTGGGGCATCATGCCGCCGACATGTAGCATGATGTCCCACTCAGTCACATTATTCTGAAACCAGGCCGACCAGTCCTAACACTAACTCTAAATGCTGAGCGTCAAGCGAGGCAGCTATTAGTACCATTTTTGTAAGTCTGTGGTATGACTCAATTGGGGATCGAACCCACGACCTCCCGCGTCCGAGGCGGACGCTCTAACCACTAGGCCACCGGAGCGGCTGAGGTTGGTGAGTTAATAATTTAAATTTAACTTTTAAAAACTGATTTACTATTCTTTTATTAAAAAAACATTTTTTAATTCCATTTTTCTATTTTTAAAGTCAGTATACACAAAATATACACATATTAAAATTGTATGTGCCTATCATTAATATTCAACTTTTTATATCAATTTGAACTTATAAGGATATGATTCTGACATGTGTCTTCATTCTTTGATGATTAGACCTTTCGTCCACAACTTTCATACAGCCTTAGAATTAAGATAAGACAGATGAAACTAGATGGTTTGTATAAAATATCTTCTTATTTATTTATACTTTTCCAAATCATACAATACATGAACCAAAACTGTTTTAAGGAAGTTTTGTTCGCTTCTATTTTTCCTGAGTCATGGTATTATTAATTGTTTGGGATTTATCTTATGTTTTCGTTTTTGTAACGGCTGACACATCTGTAAATACTATTTTTGAGCAATCCTTTTTTCTAATCCATTTTTTTTAATCATATAGATAGCTCCAATGTTAAGTCTGTCCGTATACTTATCTAGCGACGCACAATTCTTGGTAACTGTGGACAGTGTCCGACCAATCTCTTCTTTACACATAGATAAATATGTATGTATCGCCAATCACATAAACTTCAAAACAACTATCTCGTAAGGAGATAAGCACTTGATGTCCTTGCAATCGTGTCGTTTCATGAAATGATTATAGTATGCCCCAGGGAATTTTCATGCGAGCCAATGCGATCAATAGACGCAACACATAAAACGACACGTAGTCCCAAATCAAAGGATTACCGTCTTTAGGCAATAATATTGTTAACACATTGTAAGTCTCTACGTCTTTAATTCTTGCATCGAACCTCCTCTCACGGAATTTGGCGAAACACTACGTTGCTGAAATCGTGCTCTCCAAGATCCTCATACTCTATCCGAGTTTGTGTTTGTCATAGCTTTTTTCTTTTTGGAAAGAAAGTTTAATGAAAAAGAAGTGGGAGAAGCAAATGTGTGGTCATGTAGGATATTAGAATGACGACAAACAAGTTCAAATAAGGTACTACACGTTATAACTTCTTAGTAAGTGCTTTAACTTTATATATCTTTCAGAATATAGTTATTTAATATAATGAAATACATCATTGTGGTCGACTTATTTAGTTACGGGCTTGCATGATTACAGAAACCTACATTTTCGTATTCTTTATTCATTCATAAACGAAAAAATACGCATATCATTATAAAAAAACATGATGAAATTTGTTATTAAATGATAAGCTTTGTAGTTAATTTTGTGTTGTTGGTAATGAGTTACGTAAGTGACGGATACCTCCATAATGTACTTGAAATTTGTTTGTTACAGGTGACTCGAAAACGTCCAGTTTGTGACAGAGCAATTACTGTATGGGAAAAAGTATCTGAGAATGTGAAGGCTGCAGAGTACTCTGGGTAAAAAAAATATTTGAAGTTGTTAAAGAATGTGTAAAGATGCCATGATTTGTGGTTTAATTCCACTTTTTCAAGGGCATTGCTTCTCAGTTAGAACCATTCCTAGATATATGTCAGATCAGCAAGTCATTGGGATGATGAACTTTGCGTAGCTATAAGAACCATCATTAGAAGCGTGTGAAACAAAGCGATTCTCGAGTTCAACAAAAGGCAGGATTCAGTTGATAAGCTGTTCTATTATTGTATGTATTGCAGTGGTCAACAATATACAGATTTGTTTGAAGTTGGTCAATTTTTGTCTTAATTCTGTCAAATGATTAGTGAAATGTAGGTTCATGTAAATGAAAGATGGGAACATGAAACAGTAAACCATTACAGCTAAGAGAGTTACTTGTGTCCGTGCCAAAAATGTTGAAGGCATTCCTAATGTGAATCTCGGTAAGAATTTGCTCTTATCTGCAAGAAAGTTATAACACTTTCTTGGAACGAGGCAGGGAGAAAAAAAACAAACAGGAGAGAAAATAAGAGAACGTTTGTTTCGTAAGAAATTTATGAAATCCAAACAAAAAGAACTGAATCAAATATTCAGTACATGAACACTACTGCAAGTCAACTGCCACAAGGATTCAGAGGCTTGATGTCCGGCTCATCAATGTCTTAGACCATTCTTCGAAATTTTGGGTCAAATTTTAAAAGTCGAGGTTAGTTATGATTCCACATTTCCACAACGCCGTACACTTGAGCTTCAAATCTCTGCCGTAATTGGCGAGTTCTTCAGTACACGATCAATACTGTAATCTTGCTGATGATAACATGTATGACATCTGTTTCACTAACGCCAATGAAATTCGTACACATTATTAGTGTTACCGATCTTCTTTTCTTCACCGCTGTCTTCCATATAGGTAATGCTTGAAATATTTCAAAAATTTTACGACCGCCAATAGCTCTTTTCTCCGCACGCAATATCTTTTCTTATCTTTCGGTAGCGATCGACCAGCATATACTACATCCCTCTTGCAACCATTGTGAACTTGCGAGAGAACTGCTCCAAGTCTACTATTGCTAGCATCTGTATCAATAATAAAGATCTTTTCTGAGTATGGGCACGATAATACAGTGCTCGTTGTCAATAGCCTCTTCGACTCATCCAATGACGACTGACAACTCTCAATCTAGACAAAAAGTGTCCCATTTACCTGTCAGGCGATGGTATTTGCGATACCAGCAATTCCCTATATGAATCGTCGGTAGTATGAGTATAGTCCTAAGAAGCTGCTAAGTTCTGTCTGCAATGTTGGGCTTATCCAGTCGACAACGACAGACACTTTCTCTGGATCTTCACATATACCCTCCTTCGACAGAGTATGTCTCAAATATTTGAACTGCTTTTTTAAGCATACGACGTTTCTTGGGCTTAAGTTTCAGTCCAGTTTCCAGCAATTTGTCTAAAACCTGTCTCATACGATCCAATTCTCCTCATAAGTGAATCCAAAGATGATTATGTCATCGAGGCACACCAAGCATATCTGCCAAAGCATTTATGATAGATCCTACTCCATCAGTCTTCAAAAGTACATGGTGTAACACAGATCCCAAACGACATAAAATTGAAGTCGTATAAACCTTGTCTAGTGGGAAATGCTGTCTTCTACAGATCTTCTCGATCCATTTTGATCTGTTAATATCCAATTATAATGTCTGAGGTCGAGAACCAAGTTACTCCTGATGGCGAGTGAAGCGACTCGTCAATCCGTTGTAGAGTGTATGAGTCTTTATAGGGTAGAGGGTATGCATTCAATGCACGATAGTTGACGCAGAATCTTGTTGTGCCATCCTATTGTTTACTAACATAACTGGTAACTACCACGGAAGATGGTGAAAATATCCATTTCTTCAACATGCCTTTCACATGCTTATCAATTTCTTCTCTGGTTTGAATCGGAACTCTTCTCAGGAGTAGTTTTATTAGTCTCGAGCTTCCTGTTTTAATTCTGTGTCGCGCCTTTGTAGTCCTTCCAAGATCAGCATCACATGCGGAAAAGAAGGACTGATAGGCGCAGATAAACCTATCCACCTTTCTTTCCTGTGCTTCAGAGAGTGAGTTTTTTTAATACTTGAGCCAGTTCTTCCAAATGGATCGGTTGCGAATACTTAATCTGAACACAACGAACAGTCGCTCTCCTATTTTAGTCGACAACGTCTCAGACTCCTTCTAATACAGCTATGTTTGTCCCAGCATAGAACGTCTGGTTATCTGCAGTTGCATTCAGCATCCTCACGGGCGAATTAATATCCCCGGATCTGACTAACGTTTTTGAGACTAAGATGTCGTGGCACTATCCACACTTCTGATACTGCTCTATCATTTCAGTTTCCGGCACTGCTGAAGATAACAGCTTGTCAAATATTCCTGGAACAATCATTTCAAGCATTCGTGTTCACTGACTTAGAGACAATTATTCTGGAGCATCATGCATGTCCTTCTAACGTACCGATGGAAAAGCGACTCTTATTAACATCGAGTCGACACGAGTTAAACAAAAGAAAGTCTAATCCAAGTATTCCCTTTGCTGGGATGTCAGCAACCAGAATTTTGTGTCGTCGACGAATGTCACGCAGACCTATTTCGAAAAGTCTCTTCCCGTCTACCGACATAAGCCACGGGAATCAGGTGTGGCATTTTCTCCGGTTTAATCCTCATATAGATCTCTCTAAATATGATAGCACCCGTATTAATCAGAAGATTGAGACCAATCCCTTCAACGGCACCAGATACATACAATACGATTGGTTGGTTTCCAAATCGATAAGTAACTTTATTCCTCTTGCGTTTCTTCCTCTCGTTCTCGTCGTAACTCATGCTACCCGTCGACAGCGGAGTCTGTTGCAAACCATTATTACATGACTTTTTAGCAGGGCAATCTTTCTTGATATGTCCCAGCTGTCCGCATCCGTAACAAATAAGTTCGTCATAGTTTCTGTTTCTGCGTCGCTCTGGAACTTGTCTCGATTGCTTAGCACTCCTTAATTTAGTCGCAAATTCAGTTACCAATCTCGTTAGCTCCGTCTTTTGCTCTCAGTTTTCTGATCGCTTGCCCTTTTTCCTCTTCCTATGCTAACACGCAACGGACACTCGTTTTCACTCCCTGTCGTTGTAGCTCAACTATAGCGAACGCCTCTATCTCGATAGCTATCTGCACCGCTTAACGTCGCAAGCCACTCTAAGCCTGCGTAAACTCTAGAAAGGATTATCCATTCTTGCGAATCATACTCCTTAGTTTAACTCTGTATAACTCTGGTTTGGGAGTGTGAATCTCTGTTTCAGAGCATCAACTAATTCAGCGCACGACTTCTCAGGCAGTATCAGCAAATGTTATTGTTGACCTCTCAGTGCGACACTAAATGCAGCTTCTTTACTTCCTCTTTCGAAGTGAATGTTATAATCCAATACGGGTGTCTTCTACTCTGACATCAGAGTAACGACCGGCTTCTTCAATGTTCTCCGTGGAATTTAAGTCGCCTCATCATTTCCTTCTGCAACTGTTCACTTGCTCTCAGATCTCGATCTGTTTTTGAGAGCTGCCTGCACGATATCTATAGTCCATGTGATATCGGCTATCTACTTAGTCATCGACGACTCCGAGGATGTTTACATCGCCTTTCCATTATAATAAATCTGTCATCTGGAGGTATTTCTTTCTCTTAACGACTCCCCGGCCTTCCTGGTCGTTTTCGCACTCATATCCATATAATAATCTCTCACTTAGTCTTTTCTCCAAATCTTCGCATTCCTTCGTCAAGCGCTGAAACTCATCTTAGAAAGGAACTGCTATCATTACCAGCATCCAGTCGTCTACTTGTGACCTTCCGTAAGCCATCTTAATTTTGTCTTCTACTCCAAGACCTATCCCACCGCTTGCCATTAATTTGCAAGGGAATACTAACTCGGCTACACTTCTCCAAGTTTCGCTATCTCTGATTCTTTAGGATAGGTTTTATATTTGGAGTGATACCCCGCTGAATCTGTATAAGGATTGGCATTCCCGAGTGTGAAGATTTCTACCTCAGGGGGATACCATCTTAATCCTGGCTTCTTGTATGACGTCTCCTTGGTCTGAACCGAGAATTCCAGATTTGGGAAACCGTTGGAACATAGCAAGCATAAAAAATTAGAATATTTTTAGAATATATCCAAATCAAAATATATTTTAAAATATTTTATTGTTTTGTCTTTCTTTGGGAAAACCCAATACACAAAAGACCGGGATTGAACAGCCTTTATATTTCGGAAAAGGGTTGTATTTTGGTGGGATGGGGCATCTTTAGAGGTGCAACTTGTGCAAAGTACGTTGAGGTGGAACTGTGAGGTGTTAATTTATATGTGATAAGGCATACTTCCATTTGAACATTCTAGATGAGGAGAAGGCAGAAAAAAAGAAACACACACACACACACACACACACACACACACACACACACACACCTCAACCGATTTCATCTCGAAATATGTTTCGACCTACAACCGTAAAAAGGTATAATTGCACAAACCATGGTGAGTGGAGCTTAAGATGTAGCATTGCATTCAGAAATAAACCACAAAAGTAGCTGTGATTGGTGCATTATGGAAAGGTTATACTTTCTGGTAGGCTTAAAAAATGTTGATCTTCTTGGCAAAATGTGAGATTATGTTAATTCATAACTATATCACATTTTGTATTTTTTATGACTTTCTTAAAATATGGTACACATGGCTGAAAATGTTTATGGTGTAAATAGATAACTCTTACAAATGTCTAGTTCCAGCAGAGTTATCTCTCTTAAATGCACTTGCCAAATTGACAATCTAACATTGTTCTCTGTGACAGTGGGTGACATGAATGCTGAGGAAGGATAGAAAGTATATTTCTTTCACGAAATATTATCATTGAGGTTTATGAAAAAAAAAAACAATTAGTACTGTGATACCTAAATTCTAGTAGCTGACCGATACATGTTTGCCCCTACGCCCACCCACACCCCCAATTCGGTAGGCACGAATTCTTGGTACCTCCTTGTAGCTAGTTTATGTTAAGAGACCAACATGCAGGAAAGACAGATTAGCTACCAGATACACTTCCAGCTATTATAATTTCCACACGCTGTATTAAGCTATATTTTTTCGTACCCTGAGCGCTCTGACAAAGTAAACACAGCTATGCGGTTTATATTGCACACATAACTTTCATACGGTTAACATTGGTACATTTCCCTTCACCAGTGTAACTAATTAGCCAGGAAGCCTTTGATTCAAAAGAGTAGGCCCAACCCGCCATTACAGGAGAAAACTGTTCCTTCTCATATGACAGGAAGACAGAACATCTTAACTGACGCATATGAGTATTGAAAACCTTTGAAACTCAGACCAGTAAAAAGAACTTATTCCTGTAAAAAATGTCCCTTGAATCTCAAAGATCTAAGAGACTCGTTGTGATCAAGTGGTCACTATTTCAGTCTCTCATAAGCCACGTGTGTTCATTGTTTGTAATAACACTTTTTATTTAAAAACAAATGGGCCTCTTCAAAACACGCTTCGGCGGCTTGCGGCAACTGTCATTAAGCGATTACAGTAGAGAAATCCCAATTGACTGTTGGTTTATGTCATGATCGCAGATGGAGCTCGGTGTAGGTGCGTTAGACACTGACAAAAACTTGTGGGTAACCTTTGTAGCTTTTACTATGTCAGATAAATACGCACTATTTAGTTTCTTTACAGCTTCGACACATTCCATTATTAGTTTGGTTTTCGTATACATTATATTTAAATGGATATTACTCTAAAAGTAAAATTCAGTAACGGCGCGACTCCATAAGAATATATTCAACACTATCCCAATTTATAAAAAAAAAAACAAACAATTTAATTTCAGCTTCCTTTCAAACGTACTTTATATTCAATATAGGTGTGTGTGTGTGTGTGTGTGTGTGTTAGAGAGAGAGAGAGAGAGAGAGAGAGAGAGAGAGAGGTTTGCGCAAGAGTAAAATGCTTTTATACCTCCTGGTCTAGACAGTTTCTATTTGGCGTTTACTTATTCAATTACACAATCTTCTCCAGGACACATGATTCATTCACTGGTACATTAGACAATATCTTGCTGGACTACGCAGGCATCTTATTAAAAGATGATTTAAGACATTACTTTAAAAAACATGAATTTGGCAAGTATTATGATAACTATTTTAAAGTTCTAGGTTCAATTATACCTGAAAGCAGACTATCTTTATTTAAAGCCCTAATTTAGCTGTCGTCGATGAAAGTAGTTTCGTATCAAGATCTGATTGACGGAAGGCATTGGACTCTACTATGAGGCCTTGTAGCGGACAAAACTGGTCCAATCAGAACTTTGCCGTTGAAATTGTAATGTTATATGTCCAGAATTCCAATTTCATGTGTTGTATAAAAACTGCTTGTCCTTAAAGTTCCATTTTCTAAGTCGATATTTTAGATTGTATATGTTGAATTACACAGCGATGATTGGACATTTTAACGTGCTTGTCAGAATTATTACCTTTATATGTTGAAATGATGTTTTGGTGTTAAAAATAATATGACTGAAATTGTTAAAGCTACGTTAAAAATCTAAATCCCACAAAAATAACATTACACAATATCCACTTTACCAATTCAAAATAATAATATCAAGTATTAAGATTCATCATTCCTGTATTCAAGTATGAGGCACCATCACCTTTCATGCATTTACGATTTAAAAAAAGTTACCATTCACAGATCGAGAATTATTATGAATTTCTTCGCTGGAGCTCGCTCTAGTTAATTTAAAGCAAGGACACTGCTTCCCATTGCTGTGAAATAAGGCAGATGAAATCAAAATACTCATCATATGAAATGGAGCTTTCATCACAAACCGTTGCATAAAACGTGTGAATTAGGCATTCTCGACATATGATATTGAAATTTCAACCATTGCCGTGTAATTCAAAATTTACACTGTAAAGCGTCGAGATAGGAATATAACTTTAAGCCACCCCTGCCTAACTCAGCATATATAATCTAAAATCTCGATCTAGAAAATGGAACTTTAAGGATATGCAATTTGATCCAAATTGGATTTCTTGACATATGATACCAAAATTTAAACAGCAACTTTCTCATTGGACTAGTTTTTGTCCGCTACCGCCCCTCATAAAAGGGCAGTAGAGTCAAGTATCAACAGATTAGAGAGGTCGTCTGCAAGATTACAGTAGAAAATGAAGTGAGGAGTCTGATTAGGTAAAGCAAACAAGCACGTGTTACAACTGAACTTCTGAAGAGTACGCAATCTTTGTTTGAAGATTAGTATTTGGATAGAATTCGAATATTTGCCAATGTTAATAAAGCTATAAAATAATTTTTCACCCCACTCCCAACATGTTTTGTATTCTTTTGAACGCCACTTCCTTCCACATATTGATACAATGAAAACTCATTCACCGAAATGTAATTAGCTAAACAATCAAATAGCTGCAGGTAATTTTCCCTGTTTATACCCAGTATAACCAAATTCATTTCTATATATGCTTTCAGATAGGGTCACTAGCAGACGATATTCTACCAATTTTACATCTGCAGTTTCTCCTAAATGGAATTGGATCACTATTATTTCTTTCAGTTCAGTGCCCAAGAACAAAGTTCTAGTCTTATTTTAAAACATTTATTTTTTCTTCTCATTTTGGTGGTGATAGAAGAGTTATTTGTATGCATTTATGGAAGGGATTTAATGGTAATTGTTTATTTTTGAGAATATGAGCTTATCGCGTGGTTGTATGGCCATAAAACACAATTAATTTTACTATATAGTCTCTACATTTGTTTCTCAGTACTGAACTTTCCACTGTGTGACAATCAATACAAATGATATGTCAATCTAAAACACCTTCAAAGATGAATTTACGGTGAAGTTCTTGTCAAGGGTTGACCTGCATTTTTTGAGAGGCTGAATTGTAAACAAAACACCATGCAACGGAACACAGATTTCACGTCCGGATCATCACCATGACCTTATTATTCAATGTGCACTGTCGCCAAAATACACAGACAACCACACCATAAGCTCACATTCTAAAAAAATAAACCATTGCCTTTAAATCCAAGAATGCCAAAATCTAACTCTTGTATCACCACCAAAACCTCTAAAAGTTGATAAAACTCTATTTGTCAGAGTTTTTTCCCGTATCAAAACTCGGAGTATTTTTCTCAGCGTTATTCATTACCATCATATTTTTAATCATAATACCGTTTCAAAGCTCTGTATATTTTTACTGCCGCATTCTTTACACAAATGCATTCCCTCCGCCATATTCCTTGTTATATTTCAAACACGTGTTAAGTCCTAGACTTTCTCGTTGCACACTGTGTGTAAATTCATTTGCACATGCTCGATTACAAGCAGTTATAGATAAAACCAACAACCACTTGCAATTATTCTTTACTTGAATCAGAATATATTATGAAAGCTTAAAGTTTAATTTATATATCAATCTTGACAAAATAACCCCTGACTTGCCGAGGCGAGCTCTGGTTGATGTTGATTTAACGAGTAAGACTTTAATCAATCGTATCCGTAAAGCCCAGAGAGAATTTCGCAACGATGGTGCGACTCCTGTTTGATTAACATTTAAAATGAGGCAAGACGTTGATGCTACAATCAATGACCAGAGAGTATGGATAATTATTAATTATCTTGACGAAAGAAAATACCTTTCTCGAATAAAATTTATTGTAGCGGTAAACGACATCTGGATTATCTGTGACAACTGTGACCCTATTCGATTACATCACTCTGGAGATGTTGTCACGTTAAGGAAAAATTCCAAACCAGGAATACTAACTGGTCTTGACAAATCATATATGAACGAGCATATCCTGTGACTGCAGTTGTTTGTGCGATACATCCGTTGAATGATAACCATAGCGTTGATGATCTCCGCCCGATGAAAATTTCGACCAACGAGAATCATCTAAATTGTGTAGCTGAAAGAGCTATAGAACGTTTCACAAACGCGATACGTGGAAATCGTTAAAAAGAGCCGAGACGCAAAACAATAAATGAGTGAGCCGAACCTGTTAAAGAAAATGAAGCTACTATCAAAGATGTAGCAGAGTTAGAAAGAAAAAAATCCAATAATCGTGAAGAGGCTAGATTTTGTACGAATCAATATATAGATCAAATAAATCAAAGGGAGCTTAGATAGAGATCGTCGATCATAACGCTCACGCTTGGACGTCGGACGTAATAGTATTTCCACGAACTCCAACTGTTAAGTTTTATGACAGTGATATGTTCGATTTTATCAGAAAGATTAGTAAGAGTGAGCCGTATCCGTGTGGTTGTTTCAAAATTTCGAGTGTAGCTATTATCATCAGTTTGTACGGCTTAATGGAGATATTTATCGTACAGAATCTCTTCATGGCGAGATGACAAAGATTGCTTTGAAATACTTGAACGATTCTGATATTATCGAATGATTACTCAGCAATTACTTCACGGTTTTGTCAGTTGCTGCTCAATTCGCTCAGAAGGAAAATTGATGAAAACCAAGACGGTTCGCAGTTGTGTCGAATACGGACACGACGGATTGTTGAATACTACATACGATTATATGGATGTAATCTCAGTTGATATGGCTGTATGTAATCCTGGAAGTTTTCTTGGAATGGGAGAATCTTCTGAGTATTTTAGAAGAGTTGGACATTTAACACTCGATATAACTCGAGTTGCGATAAATGAACGCATTTTAGATTTTGACTTAACTGGATTTGTATGTATTGAGTCATTCGAATTTGCATTGGAAAACCTTCGTTCGGTTGTAGCTCTTTGGTTTGGTCGTCATTTTAATAAACGACGTTGGGCACCAATAGTTTTATTACGATATATGCTTGATGTAAAAATATTGATATCATTAATCGTGAGTGAAGCAATACTATTGTAGCAGCCACAAAATCAAGTCTGGCTACCAAAACCCGCTGTTGTTGAGAGATCTGTTCTCCATGAGAATCACGATGGTGTAGAATACGAAATCGAACTTGCAAAAAATCTTGTCAGAAAAATAATTGGGAAATATATGCATAGTTTTTTGTGAAAGAGTCACGTTGTTGTACTAGTATGTGTTTTAATGATTGCATTGATAGGTTGCATAAAAATTCCACAATCAATTTTATTATTTATCACACTTGGCAGTCTTGCAGCCCATTCACGAGATCTCCTGTCTTTCTGAACTTTGTTCAGGTACTGCGCATATGATATCAGAACAATCGCTCAGTAAGTGTTCGATTAAATCGCTCAACGATTGCATGATCGCTATGTGTCATAGTCTGATTTTGACTTTATGTTGTTTCATCAGAGATGTTACTAAGCTAAGAAAAATCCTTGACAGGATAAATCTGTAGCAACTGTGGCCATCGCAGGCAGCCAAATTGATAAATTCGATCAAACACAGATGCAGCTTCAGTTGCCGTCTTTGTTGCTAGTTTCTTTATATCTGTTTGCAACGTCAACGACAGTGAACGCGTATTTGTATGTGAGCGATATACGTCTAGCAGTTGTAATAGTATCATGCAGTAAAAACAAAATATCTGACTAATGAACTTCATTGGGAGTGCTGACATAAAAATGTGCGTAATCAATTTTTTTAGGTGGTGGTTGATAAATTTGCCATATTGTCTGTCGTGTTAATCAGTCTGCGGAAACAGAACGTTCGACACCTGCTGCATCAATAAGTTTACTCATCATCGTTGTTGTACCCTTCCAATGTCCTCTTATGCTATAATAAATATAAATTGAGTCCATTATAATAATAATCGACCTACTAATTCCTGCCCCTAGCACTAGTTTACCTTTCATCGCAATCTTACCAGCCAATTACCAAGCAGGAATCTATAGATGTGAGTGGAGTTAGTTTTTTTTAAATATACTTTATTGGCAAGAAAGCTTATGGGGTGGAGTTCAATTGCGTATGCCTCTTCTTTTAAATCATATCATGTGTTATTAATAAATAACTGAATGTGACTCAGTCATTTTAAAATAACAAATATAGTTTTATCATTTCTTATTATAGGCCTATACTATAGTAAATTTAGATGGGTAAAGTCGACAATCTGAAATCAGTTATATTTCTCTTCAACACATAGCCAACATGTAAAATAATATACACATCCCACGTAAAACTTTATTCATAATACGATAATTTCGTTCAGAGTTCAAACTCAAAATTTTCCCGCCAAAGTAGAACCAACATGTTGCAAAGAGGCTGTATCGAGCTAATGTGTGAGTGAATGCCAACCCCATTAGATCAGATCTTCCATGTCTCAATGTGAAGAACTGATATCGACCCTCAGGTGTCGTGTTCTGGTGACATATGTTAATACCATAATCACCAATTTTATCAATCAATGTCCTGTATTTCCCCGTTCGGAAGACTGAATAGTATGGATGAATAGCATCAATGGGATTTACTTTTAGATTTCTGAAAGCTGCATTCCCACTGGCTAATTCAAAGGTCACCAGAACATGAACCCTAATCGGGGCTCTCATATCGTCACGTAGGACAGTGGAGATCTCATTTTAATCAGAATAGATTGAGTACTTTTATATTTCTCTTTTATGTAAACTTGCAGTTGGTCATATATGTTGCATATATATATTTCATCTTTTTAGTGAGTGCTATCAAAACCTCCCAATCCCTAGAATCCAGACTGCCATTCTCATGTTTAGAAAAGAAGATAATATAAAAAGCAGATATTTTCATTTCCTACTTTAATACCGTATTTACAATCATCTTGTGGTACCAAAAAATCGTGACTGCTGAACAAGTGGTTGTTGTTGTTGTTGTTGTTGTTATGGTTCTTAACGCCATTTTCAGCACACGATACATGGCGGCCAGTATTAATGGTGGAGGAAGAAACCGGGAAATCCGCGAAATGAACCACCGACCCACGAGAAGCTACTGGCAAGCTTTCTCACATATCTACATTCGCCGAATCTTAGACTCGAACCCACGCAGGCAGAGATGAGATGGCAGTGATCCGTAACGGAGAGTGCTTTAGACCACTGGGCCACTCGGGGCCCCTTGAACAAGTAGAGAAGCCACGAGGTAACAAATAGTTTTCAGAACCATAAGATGAAATATATCCGGTATTAACCTAGAAAAAGATTTTTTTTAATTATATACCATACTTGGTACAGAATCGAAGTTTACAACATTAAGCACACTATTCGGCACAAGAAGCTCGCCCTCACCATCTTCGTTTAACTTCGCCTCACTTTCAAAGGCTGATCATATACATATACCAAACTCAAGAAATCGGATGGATTGATTTGACATAATCTGTTACAAAAATTACTCTTTTGTCATTTTTTAGATATTTGATCATATCTGCAAACATAGCAAGTCAGATTCAACAATGCAATACAGTGGGATTATCGTTGTTGCCAAGAAAGCAGAAGGAATTAATTTCAGGGAGACTTTTACGGGATTTAATCAAATTTCTTTACCAGCCAAACATTTTCAGTGTTTGTAACAAAAGGCAGATTCTTTTTATTTGTTCTGCTGCAGGTACAAATTTTGTAGTAGGTACACACAATCAAGCATCGCATAGCATGATTGGAAATCTTATATTTTCACATGTGAAAATGTTATATTTCTCATAAGTGAAAATATAGGAAAAAAAACTATGAAAATCATTTTTCCTATAAATCTCTATAGTTTATACTTAAGTATATAATAAAAGTGAGTACCTATTTTCTGTAGCCCCAAAACATAGTGTGCATCGATTGCAAAATGATACTGTACTAGCATAACTTGGCAAATAAATATAGGATCTCGAACAGGTAAGGGTATGATATAATGTTGAATAATGTCCAGCTTTTGCGAGCCTTGATGAACAAAAGCATTACGTTAATGATAGTTTGATAAATTTAATATTAAATCATTACCCATTTGAGATTTTTTTAATCACAGTTTTTATTTCGGTGGAAATTATTTAGATATTTCTTGCATTCTGACAGACGTTACACCTTTCATTTGTTGTGCGTAGAAACGAAAATTGAATTAGTTTAAACGTTAAAGGTAGTTTATAGTTTTTATGCAATCCATAATTGTATAAAAACATTCAAAGAGCACGCATCTTTCCTAATAAACAGAACATTTTACGCAAACAAAATCATTTTTCAGCAAAATGTCCAATGCTCGGGATATCACATTGTTTGATGCAGCAATGGTTAGAATGCAGTAGACAATCCATGTTTACGAAATCTAACATGTCACTTTAATAACTAAATATAACGTTAATTTCCATAGTATTTGACTTAGAAGAATTTAGAATATGTAAAATTTAATTTTGAGTCGGAATTGTATCACATACTTAGAGGGTAAATATGCAGTGGTAGGATGAACTTAAGTTAATTTGGAAACCGTTTATACCCACGATATGGTGTCCGATAGTTCTGGCTCCTAACCTCTCCGAATCCTCCAAACAAGTATAAGTTAACATCTCGGAGATCCTAAAATTTCCACCCATAAATAATTTTCCCAAAATCAAAGTCTTTGTACTAGCACAAATATAATCTAATACTTTTACCCAACCTCCAAAAAACTATGAACCAAGATATTGGAGCCTTCTAAACAAATATAAATTACCATCTCGAGGCCCCACTGATCATCCAAATGATTAAACTCTACCCTGTGGATGGATTGTTTTTGTAACAGATATTGCCTTATGTACGCAGTCTGAAAATCAATCAATACTCATCAACAACAGTAAACATAATACTATTCCGAGTATATTGTTAAAGTATTTGTAACATTTTTTCACACACCAAAGTTTTTTTTAATGATAAGATCTACACTATTGCATTAACGCGTCAACATATTGTTTTGGAATTTAATCCGATATATTTTCCTTTTATAAAAGTGGTTTGATTAACTGATTAATTTTGGTATTTCGGCAACAAATTCCAAACACCACCAATAAGATGCTGAGGTCAATATTTTATCCGTTTCTTCCAGGAGAAATGTTGCTTCAGCATCTTTATTTATCACTATAGATACAACTCCAGAGAAATCGTCGCTCTAATGACGCCATAAATATATGGTAAATGTAGCAAATTTGCACCACTAAACACGGACAGTCTATATACACCGGTAACCTCAGTGGTATGTTTGATAGTGTTATTTTGCGGTGTTTATGTTGCTGATCTTTATACTATTGTGTATACCACATTGATATTCTGCTTGTATGATCCAATGTTGACATTGCCGAGATTTGGAATGGGAGACAAGCGCCCCACTCCTCAAGAAATGCCACATACAGCTTACGTCTCTGATAGCCTGGGTCAATCAAAATCCAGCTCCTGGCCTTCGCTAGTGGCTTAGCTTATAAGTCCGACGGACTATGTTTCCACTATCAGGAGAAGGAGTGAAGGCGGTTCACTGGCGCCTTAAAATCAGTCGCTTCAAGTAGATGGGGCTCTTAAATCTTGGATGGTTGCTCATCTAGGAGAAGGAAAACAATGATCCCAAACCTCCGCTGCCTTGCGACAGTACGAACGCATGTGAAAGGCTAAGAGAGTAAAACCTGACTGAAATCCGGAGTCGGAGTCCCTAAGGTTGTCTGACATTGCCTCCAATGCCATAACGCAACTCCTGCGATGCTGTTGATACCAAGTTTTATTAACATTTTCCGCTAGCTTGGAACAAAAACTGAAAAGGAATGGATCTGATGCATGGGCAACAACTGATTCTCCATGCTACCCTGCCCATGCTTTGTAGCTAAACTGGAGTGAACACTCCAGCGTCGTAGTAAGACGTCGGCACAACACGGGAAGTAGCAGTTTACCAGTTATAAGCAATAGCTAGATTGGCGTACAGCTTGGTGCCAGGGGTTACTTCCGACGGTGGGAGAGACTGCCATGTCTCATTGGATAGCTAACGCCCACCTCAGGCTTGGCAATCTATATACGGTAAGGTGCTGTCCCGCCATGGCCTGCACCAACACCTATACACCAGAATACAAACAGCTACAGATGATGGGGATGCAAGAGGCATGTACGATGGCATCAAGAAAGCGACAGGTCCCCCATCCTTCAAGACCGCACCCCCCATCAAGTCCAAGACGGGCGTTGTCATCACAGACCAGGAGAAACAACTGAAGCACATTTGTTGTGGACGATCATGAACTGTATACAACTCAAACTGACGTCACCGACACTGTCCTGAATGCCATCCTAGAACCTGCCTATCGTGGAGGAACTAGACACTCCGCCCTCCCTGGAAGAGCCAAGAAAAGGCATAGACTTCGCCACTTGTGGGAAGGTCACTGGGAACGACAACATCCCACCTGAAGACCTCAAGAATGGGAAACCAGCACTACTCCAGCCCTTGCACGACTCTTCTGCCACTGCTAGGAACAGGGACGTATCTTCCAGGACATGTGAGATGCCAACATCATCACTTTGTACAAGAACAAAGGAGACCGCAGAGACTGCAACAACTACTGGATCATCTCACTAATCAATCTCGTCTGAAAGGCTTTCGCACGTGTTGCACTGGTGCGCTTGCAGACCCTATACTGCATCATCTACCCAGAATCCAAATGTTGCTTCCGAGCTGGTCGGTAAACTGTAGACACGATCTTCTCACTACACCAGCTGCAGAAGTGTCATGAGCAACAGATACTCCTCTACATTGCCTTCATAGACCTGACAAAGGTGTTTGACCTGATCAGCCGGAGCTGACTCTTCAGGCACCTAGAGAAGTTTGTCTTTCCCCCATGACGGCTCGCTGTCATCAAATCGTTTCACCATAATATGCAAAGTGCAGTGTGATTCAACGGCGAAACATCAGAGGTCTTCCTAGTTATCAGTGGAGTGAAGCAAGGCTGTCATATCACCGACCCTCTTTGCCATCTTCTTCTCCATGCTCCTCCAGTATGGCTTCAAGGACTGCAACGAGAGAGTATACATCACACCAGGGCTAAAGCCAAGCTGTTAAAAATCGCTAGTTTTCGTGCAAAGACTAAAGTTACAAATGTACTCATCTATGAATTGCTCTTCGCCGACGATGCAATCTTGACATCACATACGAAATATGTCCTTCATCAGCTGGTATGTCGTCTCTTCCACGCCTGTAAAGAGTTTGGTCTGACCATCAGTATGAAGAAGACGAATGTCATGGCACAGGATGCAGACTCCCCTCCAACCATCATCAACGATGTTTACAACCTTGAAATTGTTGAGAATTACACATACCTTGGGTCCAACTTCTCCAGATCGTTGTCCATTGATGCTGGGGTGAACGGCAGGATTACTAAGGCATTGGAAATTATGAAAAGACTGAATCGGATGGTCTAAAACAACAACAACTTCACTGAAAAGACAAAACTGCGTATCTACTAGGTATTCGTGCTCGGCACACTCCTACACAAGCCATGAAAGGAAACTCAACAGTTTCCATCTGAGATGCTTTCAGCGCATTATGCGCATCCAGTGGCAGGACAATGTACCCCCCACTAAGGTTCTGGAACGCGCCAGCATGAACAGCATGTTCACCATCCTCAATGAGAGGCACCTATGCTGGATCAGCGGCGCCAGGAGAATGTATACAGGCCTGATTCCCAGACACGACTGATTGGACGCCATATCTGAGTTACAAAGACGTCTGCAAAAAGGACATGAAAACGGCCAACATCAACGTCAACAACTGGGAGAGCTGTGCCAACGACAAAGAGAGTCAGGAGGAAGAGGAGACAGCAACAATTTCAACAAGCATCAGCCTTCACCTGCAGTAAGTGCAACAGACTGTCACTCAAGGATCGGACTCTTCAGCCACTCGAGAAGGTGCAGATAATACACCCATACCAGAAGACGGGCGATTGCTAACCGAATCTGCTTATGAGAAATTTTAATCAGATTCAATATTTCAACGATATTAGGGATCCCATTGGCTGACTTCCAAAAATGCATTAGTAGTTCTGTTCATGTTTCTGCGAAAGTTCATTAATAGTTGTACGTGATTAATTGTAGTTACTGGAATTTAATGTAGTTATTTCATTATTAATTGTTGTTAATAACGTTCTCACTTAATTGACATTGTTTTTTGTTACAACATCAAAATCTGTCTCTGGTATTCTAAAATTATTGATACCATTATTGTTCTTGTTAAGAAATGCACGCGTTATACCTCCGCTATATACTACACAATTGGACTCTTGATCATCGATGAATTTTTTTCGTTGAGGCATTGTTATCTGAAGTTGGTTTTCCATGGCTTATAATATTGTTATGATTCATGATAATATTGGCCGTGAACGAATCACCGGCATTTTTATATAATCGTTAACTGTATCTTACCCTGATCAGTAAAAATAACGATATTATTAACAACCGTTGTATGAACTAGAGCAAATACATCTAACAGTTGTGCATGTCTTTCATTGTCCTTGTTTGTCTTGAAAAACAAAAATGTTTTGATCTACACTTCTGACATTTAAAAAAATATTGATCTCATTTCTACGCTGATCAAGAGTTGCGTATCTAGATAATTCACCCTGCTGAGCTTTAGCTAATGAATCTATCATTAATGTTCCAACCTTTGTAAAATAACTCATTATTTATTTAATGTAATATAAAATTGACAAAATTAATCAAATTGATATTACATAAAATTATATAACAACAATGACGAAGACATTAAATTTTATACCGAACGATTAATTGATCATAAGCATAATAACGAACTTCCAGAATGTCTTTATCTTATTGTAGGTCGCACAGGATCGGGTAAATCAAATTTGTTATAAAATTGTTTGCACACCAATAACTTTAGCTTTGCACACCAATAACTTTAACTATGATAAGGTATATATTTACACAAGTAACCCCAAAAGAGGATAAATACGAATTATTGAGCAAGTAAAACGATAAACTTCGTGATGAACTTGACTTACGATATATTTTAATAAAACAACAAGAAGAACTTGTTTCAGTTAACAAACTTGATTCGTCCAAGCATGAAATAATTGAATTTGACGATATTCCGCTAAACAACGAGGATTTGAATAAGATTAGATCTTATTTTTCATTATCGCGTAATAAACGATGTAATACTGTTTATCTAGCTAAAGGTTTTACAATGTCAAAAGGCTGATTGTTTTATTTTTGTTTCCCGGACTGGATAATGTTGACGTTAGAAATATTGCAAACGAACAATGCGGTGCTGTAACGAAGATAGATTTATCGAATAATATCATCAAGCAACCAAACACAATTGACAACCTAGCGCGTAATCCAGCTAAAATGTTTCGTTATTGTATTAACATGTTTCTTTTGTCTAATTGTGTAAAGCGTATAGAAATAAAAGGAACAATCGTCACCAAAGAATCGAATTTTTAAAGAAGTTTATCCAAACTCGAGCAGCTTTTAAGAAAAATGTGGAAAAAGTTCGACATAGACAAGTTCAAGCAGAGAAAGAAAATGCTAACCGTTTCAAAACTGTTGCTGAGGCAGTGCAATGCAAGGCAAGCAATCAGAAATATCAACATTATCTCCAGAGGAACTAGTAAAAATGAAAGAAAGCGGTTTGTTAGGTTTACCTGGATGAAGATCGAAAGAAGAAACCATAAAATTGTGAGCTAACTTATAATAAATATTTGCTGATCCTGCTACACGACAAGCTGAGTTTGACATGCTAATAAACATTCGTCCTGCACTTCAACGTGCGATAACAAAAATGACGGTAAATCCAAACGAGTCAAAAAAGATGATAGAAAAATTGTCAGATCAAACCAGGTAATTGGCTGAGAAACAAACAATAGTGACTGAAACTATTGCATTAGAAATGCCTATAAAAAATAGGTAATATTTTATAGAAAAAAATGCACGTGCTAAAATATTAGATTATAATATAATAATTTTATTCAAAAATATTTGAAAAATGAAAATCTCAACAATCTTAATAAGATTCGAACTTTGCCAGAAGAAGCAAATGAAAATTTAATAGAAAAATTTGAAAATATTATAGAAACTGGTTTACGTGTTGATGTGTAAATTAAAACATTAATAGGCGAAAAGTATTTTATCAAAAGACGTGATTATATAAATGATATAACAAAAGGAATTATTGCTGGAAATGTATTTAAAACAGCAGTACTGTACAGAACTATAAAGGCAGATTATGGTAAATCATAACCCTTTAAAAGACTTTTTGATATATATGAAATCGAACGAGACCAGAAGAAACCACTGGATCTAGAATTAAAGTTTTACATCAAATGCAGAAATAGTCGACCGACTGATGATGTTGATATTAACAACATAAGATGGTAATGAAAGTGAAGAGATGATCGATAAAAAAGTTATTGATATACTATATTATTTTAGGATTACTGACATCGTCTGAGTATGAAATTTTACATAATGATCTTATAAAAACTATTTTAATATAATGTCACTAACATCAACAACATTATTGTTTGATTCATCGCAGGAAACAGTGCAAATGCTTAATTTTGTACTATCCGCCAATATAACTTCATCCTGAAAAACAGTATGTGATTGGGCTAATTTCTTGCACAACATGAAATTATATGGCTGACGTGAAAACGAGTAAACGATGAGTTTACATTTGGATCACAAGTTCTAAGCGCGTGATGGAAAACATTTAAAATTCCACAAAAAGCTTATAACCTCACTGATCTAAATAAGAATATAAAAGAGATGATAATGTAAAAATGGGTAAGCTGCAGACAATTTTTAACTGATACTGAATTTATAACACGTCATTAGCTAGGATATAATTGAGAAATATAACACTTAGTTTTTCACCGCAAACAAGTATCGCAGCACAGATAGGATTTGATCATCAAAATTACGTTGCATTAGAATGAGCTGTTACATATGCCGGTGGACTGCCAGTAAATATAACAGAAGTAAATGCAATATGAAGTAAACTGCCCTATTGCATCTGGATCTTGCACCAAGGGCAATAAAGGAAAAATGATTTATAGTTTTTTGCAAGAAGTTCAACCAGGATCGATCGTGCAAATTAATCCACATTAGATTATCTATCATCCGATTAATATCAAAAATCAAATAACAAGTATAACAATGCAATTAACAGATCAATTAGGTAAACAAATATATCTCAACAATGAAAATGTCACGTATTATTTACACTTAACCACTGTAGCATGATCAATTTTGTGAACCTATATTTTAAAGACAAAGATGAGACGAAGGAATATTTATAAAAGAAAATTCGTAGGTGGATTTTTTTTTAAAAAAATTGCTAAAATTATAGACAATGTCCCAGGAATTGCTCGTAAAGTATTACCAATTGTACTTGACGCAGGTAAGGCTTTTACAATTGGGACAGATTTTTCAGCAGGCACCGCAGTAGGACAAAATATTGCTGATATGATTAAAGGCCCTTCCGCATTGACAATAAAACGAGTGTTATCAGATATTGCGCCATCAGAAGAAACTAAACGAGGTGTGATAGCTACAACAAAAGATATTATCACCGCGTGGTGATGAAATAGTGCGTAATCTTGTAAAGAAAACAAAACCGATGACTTGTTTATTGTAATTCAACGACAGGCAGATCATAATGATGAAGAAGCGAACAACTCCGCACATGATAACCCTGACGTTAAAAGAATACTTGCTAGAGAAAATTCTAAACAATTTCCTGAACGAGCAATTAAATGCAGTTTTGATGACGATCAAATAAGGAACATATCTTGGTCATTCATATATACCGTATGGAAGCGATGCAAAAATATCAGGATGCATACATTGAATATCAAATATCAATAGAAGAGTTTTGAACGATATACCCTATCTTTTACTTTAATGTATCTAAACATTCCGAATGAGTTATCGAATCGACTGCTAATAACGAGGTCACTTGAAGACTTGGGGCAGATTAACGTATATGTGCTAGTTGTTAGTGACTTTGAAGTGATCAAAAAATTAAAGGCTGTTGCCGGTTTTCGCGGAGTATTTTCCAAGGTAGATTTCAATGACGTGTGTTGTAAATATAGAAAACTTTAACGATGGAATTGGCACTCACTAGGTTGCTGTCAATGATAATAATTATTTTGATTCGTTCGGACTTCCTCTGAGCGATCTCATCAAAAATATTTTATTTTTTTTAGAACAAATGATAAAATAAATTATTCGTCTAATCAACTACAGCCTACTGGAACATCAGCTTGTGGTTATTATTGTATAATGTTTGTCAGATAAATGTTAAAAGATCCTGATCTTTTAAAGTTTATTTTACAATTTGATAAGCAACTTTCTCACGCAAACGCTGATATTGCAGTTAAGTTTGTAAATCTATCTAAAGCCTGCAATTAATTTTATCTAAATTTATGTATAATAATGTCAACATACTGTCCCAAATGTAAAACTAAAACAGACAATAAAGATGATACGACAAAAAAGAAAACAACAACAAAATATAATAAAATAATGCTATTATTTGTGGTAGAAAGATAAGTATGTTCTTAAAATCGACAACTGGAGCTGGAATTGATGATTAATCTTATAAAACATAATAAAATGAAATGAAAAGCAACTGTGATTGTAATAAATATCTGTATTGAACAAGATAAAATTCTCACGTACTGCAAATCATGTAATCGCCGTGAGGTAATTGGCAGCGGAATTGATAGTCACGAAATTATTGGCAAATTATCAAAACCAAAAGGCGGTTGGACAATGCCATGCCACAAATACACTGAACCTCACAATCTTCTTGATAAACAACTTGACGAGAACGATAATCCATTGTCTTGACAAGATTCTTATAATCATTAGGTATAGATCCGTTGAACGTCTGCTTTATGCTCTCTCGGGTTCGTCAGATTTCGTGTCATTGTACTATAGATTTCATAACTCTAATTGATTTTTCAAACTTGCGTGTAGTGAGTTATCGATCGAATAGTCAGTTAGATATATAATATTATGCTATAGCACAGCAATGTTGAAGTTATGTGATATAGACAAGAAGAACATTATGGGAGTACCTGAAAACAAAGCTACTGCTTTTACAGAATTTGCCAACAGTTATCGATTTGACAAACAAATCGTACTGGTAAATTTTACTGCAACAAATCTTTATCATCTTCTAGAGCCTACTGTAAAAAGTGAATTTGAAAAGCTCAATGGTTTAAGACTATTAAAGCAATATCATGTTATATTTTCAAAGCTCCATGTGACAGAGGAATCAACTAATAGGGAAATTGTAAACTCTTACATTAATGTAAAATCAAGAAGTGTTTTGATTGGGACTGATTTTTGTCACTAACTAATGAAATATACCAATAAATTTGAAAAAAGATAGAACCATTTACCAAATTACGTTCGGGTTGGAAGTTTGAAATGATTAAGGAAATTTTTTCACACAATAAAATATAATGTAGTTCATATATTAACCTGCTCGTCGATAACAGATTTTTCAATGGGCTATTCATTCTGCGCTATTTCCAGCAGAAAAACACGTTGATAGTCACGTTAGTCACGTGTCAAAATTAAATTTTAATATCATCAACTTTCCAGTTGCAGAAAATCAAATACCAAAATTTGAAAAGAAAAGTAATGTTTCAATAAATATTTTCGGACTAGATGAAAAAGAAAACGTTTATCCGAGATATAATTGAGAAAAAGCTTCACAATTGTTGTTTTATAAGAATCATTACGTTTGGATTAAAAGCTTTAGTGGACTAGTTGGCAGACAGTATAATAAACGAAACAATAAAAGGTTCTTTTGTTATCGCTGTCTTGCACGGTTGTACAGACAATGAAACATTACAAAAGCATTTGCAGTACTGTAGCGACGTACAACAAATAGCAATGCCTTCCAAAGAAAATAGTTTGTTACAGTTTATCAAGCACAATCACAAACTAAAAATTCCTTTAGTTATAAAAGCTGATTTCGAAAGTTTACTTCAGCCTGTACTTTGGCGTAGAAAATATCATAACCACTCGAGCACAAGAAAAACTCAAAATCATGTTCCAAGTTGTGTAGCGTGCAAGATAGTTTCTGTACTGATTCGAGATTATCCAAGTCAATCAAATTATATTGAGGTAAAATTCCGGCTGTTCGGTTTCTCAAGCAGTTAATTAGCGAAGTTGATAATACATTTTTGCTTGTTTAAAAAAGAGTAACACCAATGATAAAACTGACATTTTAACAAGAATCCGATTACGAGAAAGCGGAAATTAGTCATAATTGTGAAAAAACTTTCGACGTTACTAAAAATGTACATGACCATTGCCATTTGACCGGACAGTATTGTGATCAGTGAAATTTAAAATTTCACGCTTAAACTTTTATTATAGTTATTCTTCACAACATCCGAGGATATAATAACTATATTGTTGCAGAAGTTTTCGGTGATCCTGGCGTAAAATCTGATTTGAAACTCGACAACACAATCAAATTTATTCCAAATAATTTTAAAAGTATATGTTAATTACTTTAGGTAAGTTGCGTTTAATTGACAGCCTACAGTATAGTTCAAGGCAGCATCGTTAGATGAACTAGTGAAAGGTTGTAGCGAGTTTGATAACCTACGATACTGGTTTGGAGTTAAAGAATTAACTGACTACAAAAGGAGTATTTCCGGATTCATATCTCGACTACTGGAGTAAATCTAGCAGAGACAAATTTTATTCGCAACTTAAAAATGAAAATATAACTGATGGCGAGTACAAATCTGCACAAGATATCTGGAAAGAATTTGATTGTAAGACGTTTGGTGATTATCATGATTTATATTTGAAAACAGATGTGTTACTACTAGCAGTTGTTTTCGAAAGTTTTCGTCGAGTAAGTTAAGACAATTATGGACTAGATCTTTGCTTGCTATTATTCTTCTCCTGGGTTGTCATAGGATGCTCTCTTAAAGTTTAAATAAGTAAGGTTAGAATTACTGACAGACGTTGATATATTTAATTTTTTTGAGGAAGGTATCCGAGGCGGTACTAGCGTGAAACAAAGAAATATGCTGAAGCAAACAACAAATACCTGGGACAGAAAAAAAATACCCTACGATATTTCGTATTTCGTTGGGATTGGTCTTGATTATCCTATTCGTTACATAATTTACACAACAATTATCTTTTCTGTGCTGAATCAAAGGTAATAGATTATAGTATGTTATCGCGAGAACAACAATCGATAGCATCACCAAGACAAAATGCTCTGGTAAAAAACTGGTACCAAATTTACTTGATATGAAAAATTGTTTTGCATTAAAAAGTTTTAAAACAAACAGAAGATGTTGGTCTTGTTTTGAAAAAAAGTTCCTCGTGTACTAAAATTTAATGTCACCTTGGATAAAAGTTTTTAGTAACTCGAAAACTTCGAGAAGAGCAGCAGCAAAAATTGTTTTTGAAAATAAATCTTCTTTATATTAATAAATAAGTCCAGTTTTGGTAAGACAATGAAAAATAACAGAAAACGAGAAAATATCGAGCTAGTTAATGATATCGATCGCCGAAACAAACTTGTTTCAGACTATGATTTTGTTAGCATGAACATTTGTAATGGAAATCTTGACGCGATACAAAGAAGAAAAAACAAATCTGAACCTAAACGAGCTGATTTACGTTGTAGCTTCTGCGTTAGATTTATCGAAAGGGATGATGTATGATTTTCGTTACAATTTTGTCATAAAATCAGTGTTCGTCCAGTAGACCATTATTTACTGATATCGATTTGCTCGTGTATGAAATCGAATGTGAGGACATATATCAAGATATGTACGATAATGGATATCTGTTTGATCACTCCGATTACCTTCGGGACAGTAAAGTCCACGACAACACAAATAAAAAGGTTATTGGTAAGTTCAAAGATGAAATTAACTCGAGCATCATTAAATACACTATTGGATTACGCAGTAAAATGTATGCAGTACTGTTAGACAATAAAAAAAACAAAAAGGTCTGCCTCGTGATTTTGTTTAAAAAATTATGAAATTTGATGATTACAAGTACGCGATTGATGGCAGTGTTAGTTATACAAGAGCAATGGCTATTCGAACAAATCATCATAAACTCGAAACAGATGTCATTATCAAACGCGGTTTAAGTAATTTTGATGACAAATGTTATTACGAAAATGGTGTAGATACATTTGCACTTGGGTATTGTCACGATGATAGAGCTATACTGGATGATTAGGGTCTGTAATTTTGTGTGAACAGTGCAAATGTTTGAAAATTTGACAGTGACCAATAGATACAATATCAAGATCAAATATCTAGCGATTGATGGCAAACAGCTGACAGTTGAAATAGATAATGAAATATCAGGTATTTGTTTCAGAGGCCTTCGTGACAAGCTAAACCTTACGCTTATTAGATCTGATGACAGAGAGTATTTCAATTATCTTAAACAAATGAGCCAGAAATTGTCAGCAGTATTTAAAAGTTTTCATGATAAAATAAGCCAACAAAATATACTAAAATTACCATCGATCTCGATCGGTCAAAAATATATTTTACTGGCACAAAATATCCTATTAACAAACCGCAAATAAAATATTTGTTCGAATGTCGTCGCTGTGTGAGCGGTAAGGTAAAGTTTAGTCTCTACTATCGTGACCATGAAATATTTCTGACATTAACGATTGAAACACTGATAATTGGCAACGAGGTATAAACAATGTTTGAAGACGGTACAGTTTAGTCATTTGGATTGTTGGTCGGGCCCGGGGATGGCAATTTATATTTGTTTAGAGGGTCTCCAAGATCTTGATTCATATTTATTTGGAGGTTGGGTAAAAGTATTAGATTATATTTTGGCTAGAACCAACACTTTGATGATGGAAAAATTGTTGGTGGGGATTTTAAGGTCTCCGAGAGGTTAATTTATATTTGTTTGGATAGTGGGTAGAGATCTCGGAGCAAAAATTAACACATTCACTTACTACTACGTACATCTGTTAACAGAAGTGAGTTTGTTTACTTCTGTAAGTTAACATTTAAACCACGCTTGTATATAGGGTAAATTCAATGCTTCAGGTTTACGACCCCACCCAACCCCAAACTTAAACATTCGATACGAACTGAGCAATGCCCTTAGTTTTGCTTATTGTTTTTCTTGTCTTGTGGTTATAGCTATTTCTCATGTTATATGTTATACACGACATAACAAGCCGCTGAGGTGGTAAATTGCCCATAATGAGACAGACGAGACCCAAATTCCTTTTGTGAATCGAATAAAAAATGGCATCCAAAATGTCTGGGTTTAAAAAGTTTTCTCACGATCGCTTTTGATCATCAAAGAGTATATTGCACAATAATTTCATGGGCTTATTTGGATCAGTCAGAATCACATAATGTGATGTGTTCACATAAAGTGATATTCAAAAATGTGAAACTGCACACACTACAGGCAAAGTGTACTGACTATGTGTTAGGTATGTTTATGTTTACTTTTTGGCTTTTGCACATGAAAAATGGTGTCGACTTTTATTTTCAAAACATCTCTCTCTCTCTCTCTGCGTTTCACACACACACACACACACACACACACACACACACACACACACACATACACACACACTTGATTCTGGTGAATTTTAGCAACGGGTATCCAAACTGGCTCAAACTCTCTGCGTCTAGATTTAAATAATCTTAATTTCCAGTTTGTCTATCGATCTTTTTAAAACTATTTAACATTGTGGTCTCATTGCAGGCTGAAGTGACCCATTGTACTACTAGCACTGTGTTAAAAATTTCAAAGTTTTCTCTAATGGAACAATAACAAAAGGCTTGTCGATTGAGTTCAAACACACTCAGAAAAAAAAAACTTCTCTCGTACATGGCAGAAATTGATACACTAAACAAGAATGTATTCTTTTGTCAGTGGACAATGGCAAGATATGTACTTCAATCAAGGTTCACGCTTCAGGAGGTGTGCGTGGACCATCAGCACAATTGCAAGTTATTCTTTTGGGGAGGAGTGACATTCCCCAGCGATGAGTTTGATGTTCCAAATCTTGTTAATGTCATTTTCATTTCACATATGTTGCCAAGTAATACTTGAAGATGCTGATTTTTGAATATTTTCAGTCACTTTATCGAATATTACATATAAAGAAACAAAACAGAAAAACAGAAAAACATAACAAAATAGAACAAAACAACAAACAAAAACAGGTGAATACAGAGCATCTTTAGCTACCATTTCATTACTCTTACACTACAGAGCCCCGGTTGGCCGAGTGATTTAAAGTGTTCGCCTTTACCGATCAATGCCATTTCATGTCAGTCCGCGTGGGTTCAAGTCTCAGGCTCGACCATATGAGAAAGCTTGTCAATAGCTTCCTCTGGGTCGGTGGTTCGTACATGTCTTTTCCAGGGTTCTTCCTCTATCAGATTAGTATGGCAGAGGGTGTAATCGGCCCTGAGAACTTGGCATGGTAATTCTTTAAAGTATTCTGTCATGTATACAATCGGTACATGATTTAGGAAGACTAAGGCTCTGATCACTATCTCTTGATTATGAATATTACTTGTAAAATCCAAAGTGGCTTGACAATGAGGGAAAATGAAATTGCGCGATTGTTTATCAACCAACAATAATTTGTACGAATATCCTTCGAAGAAAATGGTAACTTAATGGGGGATGGGGCAAATTTTATTGCTATTACTTGGTAATCAGGGCGAACTAGATGAAGCCAAAGAAGAAGTACAGTCAGGGTATTCATTTCTTTTAACTAAACATGTATACTAAATAATGAAAATAATAAATTATCAAGCTGAACGTGTATTAATACCAATGAATAGTTTATAATAAAACTATGCCTCGAAAACTGGGAGAGGCCCGGTGGAAGTTTACCTTTGTATCGGGCCTGTTGGTAATAATGACAGTTATAACCACTGATAGTATAATAGGTTCTTGGTCTTCTCAGTTCACTTAAAGATACATACGAATGAGGAATCACTCACTATACGCTGTGAAAGCTATTGTATATAATATTCGCTTTTTTATGGCAATTTGACGTTATAAAAAAATAATTAGGTTTATGAACTTGTACGTGTGTGTCCAACACTGCTCCCAGTCATAATATAAGATCTTCGATCTAGCGGAGTCAGTCAGTCTAGTCAGTAACAATATAGCTCAAATTTAGTAAGAGTTACTACACACGTTTTATGCTTGTTACTGAAGAGTATATATCTTTTCTTTTTGCCACACCTTTGAAGAAGGCGTTTACAGTCACCTTAACCGGTTGTTCTATAAACATAAAACAATAATCAATTTTAAGTTTACCCTTTCTATTTAGAACAGTTTATGTATGCAATAGACTGGGGGAGATCATGCGTTGTCTGATTTCAATTGAACTTCGTTCCGTTTAGTTCCATAGAATATTCATGTTAAATGGGTCTCTCCGTGTTTTGTCATCATGGTCTGTTTGCATCTGTAATAAAGGTTTAATGTCATTGTTATCACCCAAAGCTTCGTTAGTGTGTATGACGTCTTTTTAATAAAACTAATGCTTTGCATGGTCGGTCTAATTGGAATAGTTTCGTGAAATATAATTTCTATATATGTAACTAGATATGTGGAAAGCATTATCAATTAAGATAATCAGCACTGTCGTTCATGGAAGATTGCATTACTTTATCAAAACTAAGGAGACACACAACGATTGAACGTCATGTGAGGAATTTCTGTTTTCAGAAAGAAAGTCAATCCTACTCTTGGACAGTGTAACTATTACGCTTGTATAATTGGATACTAGAATACCAACAGTGAAACAAGACGTTCCGATTCGTAAACTTTATGTTTGTTTCATCGACCATGATTCTCCTACAAACTTCTTATTGTTTTTTTTGTTTGTAATTTTTAGTAAGTTACAAACACTGCATGAATACATGTATGATATTTCAAAAAAGGAAATTGCTCGCGTGCTAGATCAGGTATTACTAACATTGGGACAGTATTTAATGTATATTAAACACAACGTGATTTTCAGTGTTTGTGTCATTGAAATGGATTGACATTATTGTCCAGGATCAGATGACTATCACCTCTGCGACAGTTGAACCTTATATTAGATGTGTTTTGTGAGTTTTGCATGAGTTACAATTCAAATCCTGACGAAGGCCAAGGGTGGCTTTCACGTACATCACCTTAAAAGTTGCGAATCTTGCATACGTCAACATTTAATCCAGATTTAGAGCTCAAATTTCATGTCAAGCACTAAAATAATTGAAGTTCAAATCTGCCAGCTTTGGTATTTAAACTTGTTCCGAATTTGAGTTTTACATAATAAGTGTATTAAATGCAGCTCTGAACTGGATTGTGATTAAACTTGTGTTTGAGGATATCATCCAGCTTAGAAGTAGATAAGCACGCACCGGTACTGCATTTCCTTAGCCATGGATAAGGATAAATGTGCGATGTGCAAGAGACGGAAACTACACACGGCGGCTTTAGTATACTGTCATGATTGCCGTGAACCGCTTTGTGAAACGTGCAGAGACTACCACGACGCCGCTGTCACCTCCTCCCACCATCACGTAACCAGGATTGATGGAAGGAATGGTTCTTTGTCTCCTACAGTTAACCTGTCCTCCGTGGAGATCTGTCCACGACATTTTGAGGAACGTATTAGCTATTTCTGTAATGATCACAACACGTTGTGTTGTAATACATGCGGATTTCTTGAACATAGAAAGTGTAATAAGGTTACACCGCTTGACGAACTCCTGGAAACTTTTGATATTGGAGGGAAATCAAAGGAAGTAGGGAATAATATAGTTATTTTGACAAAACATCTGAAACAGATTCTAGGTAAAATAGCACAAAATGTATCAACTCTTACCCATGATAAGAATATTATTTTGCAGGAGGTGAGATCTCTTCGCATTAATATTGACAACAAGCTAAGAGCGTTGGAGAAAGACATAATATCTTTTACAGAGGGGAACCACAAATCAGAGGAGTTGGACATGCAGTCTCAAACGCAGAGAGGGAACCAGTTTATGCATGACATTGTAAATGACTCGAAACAACTGAATCTCGTAATGACCTATGGATCAAACATGCAGAAGTTCATCACGCTACATAAACTGGAGCGAAATCAAGAGAGATACGCTGAGGCAATAGTTGATTACCAAGTCATCGTACAGGATGTGTCCATGAAATTTACAGTGGACAAGATCTTCCATGATTTGATTCAAACTATAAAGTCTTTCGGGAAAATAACGGTTAGACGAACAAAACTGTCAACTGAGTCCTTCCCACAATGTCCACCATTAACAATAACCCCGATCAGGTCGGCAGGAAGGGTCAGACCAATGCACACACCTCTGTGCGAGCGAAAGGCTGTAAAGGTGGCTGAGTTCAATGCCAGAATTAATGAGGACAGTACTGAGTGTCACATTTCGGATTTTCTCCATTTGTCGGATTCGCGTCTCTTGCTTGTCGACAATGCTAATTCAAATATCAAGATATTTGGGAAGGACAAAAAATGTGAGACAAGTTTGAAAATGAGAAGTAGGCCTTGGAATGTAACGCAGATATCGACCAGTGATGTGGCCGTGACCATGCCACGTGAAAAGGTCATTCAGATCGTTGAGGCCAAGGAAAACCTGATTTTGACGAGAGGGATCAGGACGCGACTGAAATGTTGGGACATCACATCCATAAATGACAAGCTCATTATTACCACTGGGTCAGACGATCATTGTGTGCTGATTTTGGACATGACTGGAACGGAACTAAGAACGATCCGTCCGCCTGACTTCATTAGAGATAAGCTACTGAGACCCTGTCATGTTGTCACAAACGACCGACAGTCAACACTCTACGTATCCTACGGGGACGGTCACAAGCTCGTTGCATACAACCTATTCACAGATGAAATAATGTTCAGTTACAAGGATAAAGAATTGGAAACTCCTACTGGTGCCGACACAGACAAAGATGGCAACGTATACGTGTGTAGTTACGGCGCATACTGCGTCCATCAATTGTCACCGAGTGGCAAGCGGATAAAGAAAATCATCTCCAAGGCAAAGGAGAAGCAAATGCCACTGTCAATTAAATTTTTGAAAACTATGAATAGATTTGCAATTTCCTTTGGAGGGTGTGATCTCATTGAAATATACGATATGTCTGAGTGAGTGTGATGAGTGATGTCAGTGATTCAATCCAAGAAATATCTATTCTACAACAAAGATCTGTACATGTTTATAGTTGTATATCGATACAGCATATTATTCTGGCTTCACTGTTTTGCAAGTTCAAATGATTCACATTGTGAGACGAATTTTATTTCTTATTCTCACATGTGTCATTATAGAAAAAGAGAACAGAAAATGCAAACTCTTTCAGATTTGATGAAAACAGCGTTTTATTAGGTCTGGATTAATATTTCGGTTCCTAGAAATGACTTTGGCACATAGATCAATTAAACAGAATATCACTTTTAAATCTGACTTTAATATTGATTTCATAGTACATACCGTGTCATCTGTTTAAAGGACTGTTGACTATTTGACAAAGTGTGTTATTTTTTTAATATGTCATTTTACGCCATGAAATGAATCTTTGCAACTTAAATGTGGCTTTTTCACATAAATTGATAGTCATCACTGCTACATATAGTCTGATTAATCAGACCACAAAATATTTGTTAATAATGGTGAATAATTTGTGGGTATAATGAAAACCTATTTATAAAATCAAGGAATCATTTGCAGACGAATATTTCCGCAACATATCGGTGTACATTTTATACATTTCTCGCGTCTTTTGAGCTATGGTCAGTTGTACGATCCTTTTTGGAGATATGTGCAGAATATTTCAGGATAAAACTCTGTTTGGCGACTTGGAAATCCACATGGAATAGTATTACCCTATGTCATCTTTTAATTTCGTGCTCGATATGGTTGTTAGCAAATAAACGTGTTTAAACTGTACACGAGAGAATTCCAGAAAGATTGTGCACGCAGGAAACACGCGGGACATTTGCACACTTAGCACATTTTTATAACAAAAAAGTTGTCACTCTTCCTATAGTACTCTTTCTGCCCATATGCAGTTTTTTTTAGTCCTCACTATATTGCTTTGTTTTGATATAATGAACCAGATTTAATGGTAACGAACATTGTATAACCATAGTTTCTAAAAGTACAGTCTAGGAAGAACATGAACAAAAAGGTATATTACTCTTTCTTCAAGATCTGTTGCCGTTTTGCGATGCCTAATCATTTGTAGTTATGTCGTAAAATATCTTTACGGGAGAGATCAATATGTGAACACGAATTTTCTTCATGAAAACAAATGGAAAACAGCTGATATCTATGAGAGAGAGAGAGAGAGAGAGAGAGAGAGAGAGAGAGAGAGAGAGAGAGAGAGAGAGAGAGAGAGAGAGAGAGAGAGAGAGAGATGATTCAAGCAAATAGCTATTTTCTTTTTCTACAGTTTTCTTTTATTACATACATATAAGCTTTATTGGACTTTATTCCTTTACTGCCGTGAAAAGAAAATATTAGTTTAAGAAGATGTTCACTTTACGCAGTTTTTCAGCACATGAAAGACAATACATGGTGGCCAGTAGATCTGATGGAGGAATAACGTGAGAAACCCTTGGGATTAACCACCGACCCAATGGAGACTATTAACGGAGTCCAGGATTCGAACCCACATGGCCATAGGTGAGATGTGAGTGATTTGTAAAGGCCTTTCACCATTCGAAAACCTGGTATTTTTTAGTGCCTGTATCATTCTTGGGTTTTCCTTAGTTTTACATGTCTTTCGAACACCAGTGTATCGTTTTCACCCTTCATTAATAAATAATGTATATATTCATTATATTCATATTATTGTAATATATCTTTACTATTGAATCTTATGGTACGATTTGCTCAGTACAATTGAATGAGTACATGGCCTACGTGATAATTGACATATGACATCTCTGGAAAAGAAGAGATCATGTGACCATATAACAAAGTTCGTTTTGCGTTTCAGTTGGAGTTAAAGTGATGTTTCATAGTTATTTGTTTAGTCAGTTATAATTCACACTTTCAGAGCTCAAAGGTGTTTTTCTGTTGTTGCCACTTTGTTTTAAATTTTTTTTTATATTTTTGGGAATTAATAATTTATTTACCCTGGATATACTTTGTACTTGAAAAAGAAAGCTATTTACTGAACATAATTCTGAATTCTAAAGCGGAAATATTATTCTTGGTGATTCAACAAGGAACTGTTGACACGAAAACAAAAAGTAGGTTATAGAATACTTCATCTCCCACCATCTTGGAACTTCATCGAGATTCGAACATTGATTCAATTAGAACTTTTTAGTATTGAGACATATTAATTAATTAATTATTGTATTAATTTTTGTATTTGATTCATCAGACGTAAGTCCTTTTTCATATTTTACCTTGTTTTTCTAGGGAAATAAATTATTCTGTTAAACATTAAAAGCTTGTTGGCTTCGCTCTTTTACTTTTGTATGACCAGAGTCACTTAACAACTATTACAATTCATCCTCTTTTATCTATTATAGTACTCTCTCTCTCTCTCTCTCTCTCTCTCTCTCTCTCTCTCTCTCTCTCTCTCTCTCTCTCTGGTGCTCATAGGAAAAGCGTGACAAGGGAGATAACGTTTCTTCACTCTGCATCATCACTGTTTTCGGTTGTATCCAGTTGACATTACTTGATTGTTGTTGTTGCTTTATATAGTTTTAGCGGTACGTTAGTACAATCCAGGTTATGCAGTGCCAATTAAAAGTTTAGTTCCAAAAAGTATAAAGATGGAAACAAACCTTAAGTAAGTAAACATGCCTAAGGAAAAGTAAAAATTGGGTCATACAAGATAAATGATAAAGATGTCTAGCAACTTCCAAAGGTGAGTAAAAAATAAACCCCGACAAAATGTAATATATATATATATATATATATATATATATATATATATATATATATATATATATATATATATATATATATATATATCCATGAAAATGACACTGAGCAAGGTGTGCTCTCTCTGGTGGTTCATAATTCAGATGATATACATGAGTAGGTACTCATATTTATGTTTGTTCCACACGCGAGCTACTTACTCAATACCATTGTTTCTCTGCGATTTCCTGTATATCATAGGTTTCACTGTCTAATGAGTTGCTTGATACTCTGATTGTGGAATATCGTTCATGGTATTTTTAGTATGTATAATTTTAAGAATCTATATGAAATCATCCATTTTTAAAATTCCTTTAAACAAAATCAGAAGGCATATAAGACTCATCTGCAACAATTTCCTGCACTTGACAAACCATTTAGCAGTGTATTGGTAGACTATATCGGTCCCTTACCTATGACCAAGTTAGATAATCAATACTTGCTGACGTTAACGTGTGCATACACTACTCAATATTCACAAGAATTGGCTACTTGACTAGTGCTTCTTTTCTAGAGATCTGGTTAGCCCCGAGGAGAGCTGTTTTGTCTTTCGAACTCCAATTATACCTGGCTAATGGTGGTACCTCCCATGTCTGGTCCCATACACACAGCGTCTGCTCCAGTCCTGCTCCAAGTTCAATCTTTATCTTGGGTGCGCATGGGAAGGTTGAGTGGCTTCACTATCACACTCATTCATTTTTATGTTAGTGAATACTTGTTGTTCCCTCTCTCTCTTCTGTGCCAGACACATAGATGATTATCTAGCTTCCTTGTCTGCACTGGTTGTTGTTGTTGTTGTTGTTGTTGTGACTGGCTGTGGGTGAGGTGGCGGTACTGGTTGAGGCTGTGGAGGTGTACTGGCTGTGGAGGTGTACTGACCATTGTTTTCATCTCACACATATGTCTTAGTATTAGGTGAGGCAAAATCTAACTTTACTTTTCCTTCTATTCTTCTGTCTTTTTCTTCTCCTCCTCTTCTTTAATCCTGACACTTTTCTGTATTGCCTCCATGGCCTGTTCGTCCAGGGGGCGTTTTGCATATTCCAGGTTTATCTAGAGTTCAAGAAGCTTGATGAGTCTGCTCATATCGTTGAAGTTAAAGAATTAACTTTGGGTAACCACACTGACGGTCGTTTCGATTTATATCCCTGGAGCAGGGACATGAAGTAAAACATCCCCTGACCACAAAACTCACAATTTCCATATCATCACCAAAAAACACGGAACGCGCTGATCTAAAAAAAGCACGTTGATATTTTTACTTACAAACACAGATATGCACTATCGGGCAAAACAGAAACGAAGTGCTTATAGACACAGTTCTATTTTTTCGACATACAAACAAACAATTCTTGGGGCACTGAATTCGTATCTCTTTTCTAAAGTGGTGGGGTGGCAATGAAAAAGGCTTATTTTGTTGGCGGGGAGTGATGGTAGTTCTTTTCTTTTTTGTCTAAGATTGCGTCCTTGTCTGGCGGCAGGCTTTCCTACAGGATACAGTCTGCTGCGGAAAGAGAATGAGAACTCCTTGGTATCGAGACGGAAGTCGACAAAAGTTCTTTCTTGTTCATGCTGCTGTCAACTAGTGCTGCTGATGTTGTTGCTGTTCCCTCTGCTGCTTCTAAAGTCGAGAGAGAGAGAGAGAGAGACAGACAAACAGACAGACAAACAGAGAGACAGAGACAGAGAGAGACGATCGATCAAATGATGTTTATGTTCGATCCAACGTTTAACACATTCGGTTTTGCCTGAACCGCTGGGTCCGGCAATGAACATGTTAAAGGGTGCCTAGCATATCAGGCCTCCCAATTGGCATAATCTAAGTGGTCGTCAATGATCTTGAAAGTGGATAAAGAGCAGAGACATTAGATGTAGCCATAGTAGTGTGTGGAATGTCACATTGCACACGAAGACAGACAAGACAAGAGTTTTTATGCTTTTTTTTTCAGTACACGTTATTGCATTCTTTAATTTTGAACACACATTTTGAACAAAAAAAACAACAAAAATACATAAAAGCCAAACGTTAAGTAAATGAATCAAGGACACACGAAAACGATCATAGTGGAAAATAAACAAGTCTCTGTACAACATGTTTGGTGACCAATATGTGGTGTCCTAGGGACAGTGTGTAATGTTCTTAGAGTTTGCACACTCCTTTGCACTATACACATGAGTCCTCCCGGAATGGTCTTTCGGGGATGTCGATGTCGATGACGGTTATGTCCTGAAGCAGTGGGTTTCCAATTATGCAATTTAATATGTAAAAAACGTTTTTGCAGTTCATTGGAAGTTTGTAGGCTTTCAAAGTTCAACCCTTTATCCGAGTGCCCAACAATTGTAGCCATCTCTGCTTCCTGCTTTGTTGGGTGGTTACTGATGACGACTAAGGCATCAAGTTTTTTTTAATATTTTTTATTCTCCTTACTGTATGTTAAGACGTCCCGTTAGTTTCTTGCAACATGACAATATCATAATTTGTTGTTAAAGATATTATTTTATCTAATTTGTTAATAATTCCATTTACGTTCAGTCAAGTGATATAGGTTCAATCCCTCTTCGTGATTATGTACATATTTATAAAATTCCTTATAAATTTCAAATATTTAAGAAGACATAATATTAGTTAGTTGGTGGACAGTTCTTTTGGCTCTGTATTTTTTCAGTCTTATTATTTTCCTCCGTCTCTCCCTGGTTAAGAATGTTGCTCATTTGTTTGTTTGTTTTTGCTCAATTTCTTTTTTCTCGCTCCTTTCTTCCTTTATTAGATATGTAATGTCTTATTCTGAAGGTGTTCTCGGTGTAGATGGAAATCGTTTCCTCTTTAAGGATAGGATGGGAGTAGAAGTATTCAATCCATCTCTGTTTTCTCTTGTTGCTTTTGTATCGGAGATTCTAGACTCAGGGTTTCCTCTATTGTCTTGTTTTCTTGTTAAATCTGGCCATCTAAATTTTCCGGTGACTTTTTCTCTTCAAGGACAAAAAAGGGTGCTTTATCTTTTCTACCAGTTTGGCTTCTTTTGCTTGTTTCGCCTTCAATTTCTAGATTTTTCTTGCTCGTGATTTTTCCTTCATTTTTTTTCTTCTGCTGAACTGGTTTGACTAGCTTCTTCCTATTTATCGTTGTTCAGCGAGCTGCTTTCAGCACTCAACCCTTTATTACTAGATGACAAGAAGCTGTTGGTTTCTCCTATTTTTCTGCTTTTTCTTCTAATGGCTCTGGGATTTCTTGCAGAAAATTCTCTGTGGTATTGTCCACTAACTGGTCTTTCTTCACTACCGATGCATACGAATTGGAGGAATTGGTTTGTAGGGGCACCTGGCTCTGACATTACCTCGACATGTCACCAAGATTTATACACTTGTGACATGGACGATGGAATTGTGGCCATCTGCGATTTCATTGCCTTCAATGAATCAGTAAAATAATAAAATAAGATAGAGACAAACAGACATACAAAATAATAAAATAAGATAGAGACAAACAGACATACATAAAATTATAGCATACAATTATAGTGTTATTTTATTATTTTACTGATTCAGGTTTCATTAGAGACTCGTGTATCTTTTAGATCCTGTCATATATATATATATATATATATATATATATATATATATATATATATATATATATATATATATATATATATATATATATATATATATATATAATTGTTGTAATTATGTATTGTTTTTTATGACGATATGAAATGAAATAATTGTTATTTTAGCCTATAAAGACGTCATCCGTTTATTTCAAAACATTTTGTGCCTGAAGAAGCATATATTATATGCGAAACTAGTTGCACGGAATTATCGGCGTTTGTGTTGGTTTTTTATTTTATTTTATTTTTTTTTTTTATCCCAATTGTCTTAACTGAGAATTTGTTCTCTATCTTGGCCACTAATACTTCTAAAGGTATTTCCAATATTAAACCAGAGAAGTAGATTTGTAGTTTTTATCTCAGGTTTTTAACGAAAGGAGGAGGAGGTGCATAAATCTTGACAGGTATGCTTCTGATTTCCATTGACTGGTTATTCCTATACAAAGACTTGTCTCCTTTTGCGAAAAGGAAGTATATTCCTGTTCCCCCATTTCGAAGTCCTTGTATGTTCTCAGTTTTAGTGCCTCTATATAAAAGGAATCTTAATATCTGAGCCGGGTGTGGTCTTCCTGCTTCTGAAAATTTTGATAAATCCAACACTTGACAGCCTTGCGCTCTGTAGGCCAAAATGATCATCATCTGCTCTGTGTTTTGCGTATCTGTCGGGAAATATGTCCTTATTTTTCCTCCCCTTTGCTTATGGGGGGGGGGGCAGGACAGCCATCTTAAGCGAGAACTGCCCACAATTTTAACTAATAGGTCTTGCAAAAATAATAGGTCTTGCAAAAATAAAAGAAGACGAATTGAAATTCCGCATAATATAAATGTCAGAGAATTTAAGAAAGTAAAACTACTGCCTATACTTAACTAGATAACAAATTCCTTGAGGTGGCTGAATTTTGTAACGCGTGTTTGGATTGGTGAAAAATCTCAAACCGTTTCGATCCGCTCTTCCAATATAAAAAACTCGGTTCACTTCATCCCGTTCACCCGTTCTCGTCACAAGATATGAACAATCGTTGAATCCTGTAATCTCGTATCGTCGATGCTATACCGTACGGACTCACCAATGTATGTTCAATCAACATGGGCCATCATCCGGGCCACTTCACATGCATAAAAAAATTCTCTTTCTTGCCTATACGTTGTATATGTGTTTTATATGTCTGTGTCTCTATTGTATTTGTTCCTACCTAGAGTATCCGCACGCATTCAGGCCAGCCACTTGCAACATTGTGGGTAGTACTGTGACGTCACCCTACCAGTTCCATTTCTATTGTCCATATACAAAATTTTCTTAACGTTACAGTGTCCCAGGGATTTGAATTTAACGCTGAAAATGTTGACGCTAAATGTCCCGATGCTGGGTGGGTCTGTAATGTATTTTCCATTCACTACTCATGATAAACCTTAATGTTACTGACGTGAAAAGTAATCGAAGAGGTAGTGCAACTTCAAGATGAAATATCCAAGAGAACCGCGCTACTCGTAAAATACAAACGTGCATGTCTTGTCGCCAATGCAGTTTGTGAAAACAACGGCTGGTCTCGTGTGGCTGGAATCACTACCGCATGAACTAGCTAGATGAATCGCATGGGTCCCTGCACATTTGAGGAAGGGATTTCACCTCTAACATATTTTGGCCTACATCCATAAAACTTAAATTTAAAAAGCTGACTACTACATCTTTGATCACCCTCTCCGAAATAATTGTACGGGCGTTCCTGACCAATCGAAAATGTTGTCTGGGTAATAGCGATAGTAACACTTATGACCGGTGGTGCTGGTAACATAATTTCGTTACGGAACATTCTCTAATACATGTCTGTTAAGAACCTATCATTGTAGCACAAAGGAGACGACTCACTACAATTAATACATTTACTAGATGACTTTTGAGGATACAATAATTAGCATTTTCGAGTTTAAGCTGAAATGGTAAAACCACAGGCGACTCCGCACAGAGATACGAAACCGAGGCGTTAGCGACCACACATATAAAGACGATTTACAGACAGTAACAAGCAAATAACAGTTTCTATATGTTTTGATTAGTCTGCCAGTGTACTTGCCTGACTGTGGCATATATATATATATATATATATATATATATATATATATATATATATATATATATATATATATATATATATATATATATAACTTCGCTTGCTCGCGCTCAATGCGATTAGGCTCGCTAAGGTTTTTTATACACTTGCTCAAATTATACACTTAATGATAGGGCAAAGTCGAGGGGTAAAGACAGAGCTGCCTATCTCAGCTATCAAAATCTGAACCACTACATGTAGTAAGCTTTTAAAGTTTTCCTTCGTAGAATTTAATAATGATATCATTGGTGATTTCTTTACTTGGTGCCACTGCTAATCCATTACATTTTTACTAAAAGATACTAAAGTACATAATTGGAGTTCACATTCGGTCCTAATTAACGTATCGATTATCATCCACAGCAACTATATCCTTGACTAGCTGCCACTTGTGTTGTAGCGTGTTAATAATGGTTTGTTTTTTATTCCTTTTATTATTGTGTATTTCCCGCAGCGCATGCACTCATTTGTGACTAACAATTAAGTGCCCTGCTGTTAGCTCCTTTAAGGCCTAAGCTGGATATAATTTTGTTCTTAATTTGGTGTTTCTAAATTTATTTAAAATTTAAATTGTGACCAATGATATTAATATGTTTAAAGCCCAAACTGTATGTTTTAAATATATCTAGAAACTAAATTTACTTTTACTCACTAACTTTTAAAATGCTTTGATTGCTCATGTCTTAAGTCATGCGTTGTGTTTTGTTCAATGTATTTATGTATTTTGACGTGTGAGGTCTTACTAATAATACTTAGTGCAATGCTTCATTTCTTTATGCAATGTCAGTAAAACGCCATTTGATCTTATGTTTAATTGTTGTTTTATATTATGGCAACTTTAAATAAATCTGAATGATCTTGATTCTGAAAGAACGTGGTCTGGTTTCATACCAGGTTTATACTGTTATAGTAGTTAATGGTATTATGTGATAGCAGTTTAACTCAGAATAAATTGCTTTAAAACAATATTACTCCAAAACATGGTTTACTTTTAAGAGAAACAATTCCTTAAGTTTTTATACCGACGTCATTTTCAGCAACCTTTCTCTTTGGTGTAACGATTCGCAAAGTCCACTCTTGTTAAACTGTTACAGGATAGGTCCAAAGCAGTCCGAAGAAACCTGTTATAACCGGAAGTTGTTGAGAGACTCCACCTTGCTGTATCTATCCAGGTTATAACATTATTTTTTTGGTTGCCATAATGCATTGATATATTTTCCTATGGTGATTGTTCAGTGGATTCTTGAACGCATCGTGTTGTATATGAAATATTTCATGTTGTAAAATATATTAAGATTCCGATTGGTATATTTTGATCATAAACTTCAAGTTAATGATTCGTCAACTTAAGTTCGTTTCACACGAGTCATTTATGTAGGGTCGATGTCTTAAATTGTAAGACTTAGTGGTACTCTGTATATATTTTTGAAAACATATTTTCGTATGACCCAAAATAGGAGAGACTGTTTGTACGGTGACGAGTCCAAAATATTAAGAAGTGTGTGTGTGTGTGTGTGTGTGTGTGTGTGTGTGTGTGATTTGGATTTTTAACGTAGCTTTAAGTTTTTTCATTCATGCTGCTACGATGTCTGCAGTGTGGAATTTATAGTGATGTCATAGCACTGAGGCATCATGATGCAGACATGTAGCATGATGTCCCACCCAGCCGCATTGTCTTGACACCAGGTAGACCTACAATGTAAGACATTGCAAGTTTTTGTTTTAGTGCTATGTCTTACGACCCTTTATATCGGCCTTACATAGCCCACTTCCGATGTAATTGACATCCGAACAAATAGTCAAAGTTTCAGGAATATCTATCACACTTGGCAGGTTATAACGACACTCATCCACTAATTATTGTGTAATTAATATACTTACTGTGCTGTCGTTACCCTGGTGGAATCAAAATATGACACTAGCAAATGGATGCATTTTCATGTTTCGTTGACATATGTTTGAATTTCTTGCAATGTGATGGTAGTCGAGGTATGCCGCAGTAGATTTGTATGGGAGATATATTTTTAATGAAACAAAACATTGCTTTCAGTTCCATTAGGCATAATTTTTTTTTTATTCGTTGCATTAAAGAATAATATTTTCACCTGACCCAATATTCTCAGCTTTCATCGCTTTCCAGCCAACTGAAATGAAAGTCAACAATACTTAAAAATGGGTCCATTTCTTTGGTGAGAATTTGAATTTATTGGAGAAAAGACATCAGGGTAAATAAAGCCTGACAAAAACATTGTAACTTTACTTTATAGAAAGGCATCATTATTGGTTATCAATTGTGTGATATTCCTGAAAATTTGACTTTCATTTGACATCAAAACACGCTTCATAGCACCATTAGTCAGGCAGTAAGACCCATCACCAACTAGAAGAAACATATCTGGGTGATGGGGCTTACATTTTCAGACTAGACCATTCCTAACAGTCTACACCAAGCAAGATGGCACAAGGGTTCATATCATTGCTTCCAATTTATCTGTCATAGATGTGCTATATAATAACTACAATGGAGGACACTTCTCTCCTTTCTTGCCTGACCTATTTAAGAATAAATGCAAATGTTTCAATCTACATTTCGTGAAGCATAATAAATTTGGTACTGGTGTTTAGCTCAGGCATTTGACCATTTTTCCCATGATAGTGCCTGCTTAATATGCAAACGAAACCCCACTGAATGGGATACTGTTCTCATATTGGTTAAAAGAAACTGATGTCCTGCATTTGTTTATAACTTATTTTCAATTGGTCAGTAAGAAGGGAGTATTTCATTCAGCTTGGTGTTTTTGTATATTAAGTGGGTATGATCATTACCATGTTGAGCAGTAATGTAAGAAAATGTTCTGGCATTCCTTAAAGGTATGATAGTAAGGGAGACTTTGGATACAAAGTCGAATGCCTGAGCTAAACATTGGTACCGAATTTATTATTCTGCATGTAATGTAGCTTGAAATATCAGCGTTCATTATTAAATAGGTCATGTGAGAAAGGCGAGAAGTGTCCTCCCTTTTAGTTATTATATAATACACATACAACAGGAAAATTGAAATCAACAATATGAGCCCCTGTGAGGACAACTGTTAGTACCATTTTTACAATTCATTTTTATGACTCTGCCAGGGTTCGAACCTGCAACCTCCACATACAAAGTGGATGTTGTACCACTAGGCCACCAGAGTGGTCTGCCATGTAAATCGTCTTTCAAGATGGGATACATGGTGACATTGTCAATAGGTTTTCCCTGCTAAGGTGCACAATGGATGTTTCAGAAGCCTTAACCATGAATTTAGTGTATATGCCTTCTAATGAACACAGTAGGAACAATACATTGCAATTAAATACTGTTTTGACCATATAAGTTTGGACATTGTATATGTTGGGACACCATAAATAATATTTAAAGTAATTGTTTTTGTGCAGCATATCATTATATGGGACATCTCAGTAATATTTAGTAAAAAGTTGTAGGACACCTTTTAAATAATAGAAAAATACGTCAGAAAATACACTAAAACCTAAATTTTATTTGAAAAAATATTAAAATTAATATTTTTTAGCTTCCTCATGCTGTGCAAACTTATCACTGGAGGCAACACATTTCCAGAAGCAGACACAGCAAGGACTAAAGTAATTTTTTTTTTATACCAGTAGTGCAGATTCTCCCATTTTTAACCCTTCTTATCAACAGTCCAATCAGGAATGAGATCAAGTTCACTTGAGTTTCATCTGAATGACCATATTGTTGGCAGAATCATCTTCTCTTTTAGCCTTCGCAAATTCATCAAATGATCTTATTTTCTCCTCCAAATCTTTTGGGAAACTTTGGGTCATACATATCCGAAACAAAGTACTAGATTGTGTTGCTTTAAAAGCTATTCCATTGTTCAATTTATTTTAAAAACTACCATGAATGCTGGTGAAAAGAAACAAATTTGACTTCCCTGTACAGTCCTACCCTCTTATGTCATGTCGACATGATTGGGCCAGAGGAAATATTGTCAGCATAGGCAGATGTGGAGATAAGTGTTGTGGGGGTTGTGGGGGGGTCGTAAAAAAAGATACAAGTTAAACTCAGAGACAGTGGTGAGATGGCAGTGATCCATAACTATGAGCCTATGAGTGCTTTAGACCACTCTGCCATTGTACATGAAGACAAAACTATTGTGATGGACACTTGTTTATTGATAAATTACATTTTAGTTACCTTTGTGTAATAAAATCCACAATAAAATATTGCATGGTCACATCATGATAAGAAAAGCATTATGATATTGAATGTTGGCATTGTCAGTTATTTACATGATTTAAGTACATGTACTTAATTTGGCCCAGATTTTGGTCCCATCTTATTGAGGCAACCAAGGGGATGGGGCTTTCATGGGGAAATAATAACCTGTAAACAAGTTGATTTAAACAGTACTTGTATTTAGTTACAGAAGTCATCAGGAAAAGTACATAAAAGCAACAAGAGATATGTGATTGGTATGATTAATGAAGTCGTAAAATATTGTATACATTGACATGTACTAATGAGGTATTAAAAGAAAATGATTCTTAGGATACAATATTGTAACAGTGTCAGCTTGATACATTTAAAATTTTTCATAAATCTTTGTGAGATGCCCCACCCGCAACTTCTCTTAGCAGCCAGATATTTAGTTTACAGAGATTGTAAATTTAATCTGCATTTACAATGCCATTGGTAGCCATCATAAATAAAAATAAAGTTAAAAAAGAAACTTTCACAACACCATAATCCTGTTTTAATCACTGATCATTTTGGAAAATGCAAGAATCAGATCAGATTTCATTGCTTTTATTTAAATCGACTGGAGAGGCCAACTTTATAGGACCAAACAAAAGCCTGTTTTGTGCATGTTTTTATTTTATCTGTCTTCGTAATTAAAGACTGTTGGCAAGTTCAACTAATTGTTGAATAAAGTACATGTCGGAACTGGCTGATTGCCGACATAAATGATAAGGTAGTAAGTCTGGCAGCAAGATCAACTAATTATTGAACAAAGAATGGGTAGGAACTGGCAGCTTGTGCACATAAATGATAAGACAACAAAGGATTTGTTCAAGCTGGGACCAATGGATTCTGTCAACATATATGTTTATTTTTTATCTTGACATCCACATATGCATGACAATTTTGGTAGTAATAGTAGACCAGAGGACCTGGACTTTGCATTTTTTTTCAAGATAGGTGACTTGTCAACATAAGTGCAATCAACATAAGTGGGTAGGACACAAAAGAAAATTGGCAGAATTTCATCCAAAGTCATCTTTCAAGGATGGCTTGCATTATAATAAAATAACCTTGTATTTTGCTAGTAAGTTCAAACATTGAGTTATAGCTTGCTGCCAGTTGTGTTTATTCACCAACTAGGCTTCTACTTGCTTGCCATCTGTAATCTTAGTTAAACCAAGCAGGCAAAATAGTCCACACAGCAATAACCTACTTTAATAATACTTTTTTGTAACCAATGTTAGTGAGAAGATTTGCACTCACAGTAAATGTATTTGAAAAAATGATTTATATTCAAAAGATACTGTCATATAGTTAACCAAGGTATAATACAGTCTTGTTTTTTTTGCACTTTTTACCATGTCATGCTTGAATGGCAGGTGCTGTCAAAGCAATCAGTTGATATGCTCTCATGCTCTCTCCTTTGCAATTTTTTCAGATCCAGTTTTGAGTCTGATCTGGATATTCAAACCTTTGAGCACCCAAACAAATCCTAAATATTTCAAGACAAAAGAAACTAATGTGTGTACTTAGGTGAAGTAAAAACAACAGTTGATGAACAAATTAGAATATTAATATTAGTACTAGTTACAGATAAGCTAATTTACAGACATGTGGTAAAATAATCATGTTATATTAAAATGAACATGTTCACTGATAGTGTATATTTCCAGGGACATTATATCTATATCCAGATCATATTTATAAAAAAATAAAACAGATCAGCTAAGAGCACCATGTACCTATTTTTGTGCCCAAAACTCACTGTCCATTCTTTGTGATTACATCCTATGCTTGAGTGGAGAAACGTCAGAATGACATTTGTTCATTACTCTTTATTTCACATGGTGTGCAAAAGGTAGATATTATCTGTCATCTTTCACATATGCCACTGGGTGTATGTCAGCTAAAACTATCATATATATATATATATATATATATATATATATATATATATATTCAGTAGTCAAAAACAGCAGATAAACCAAAGTGCATATACATGTTGACAATCCAGATATAGTGGCATAAAATTAACTTAGTTAATTTTTTCGCCATAATATCCTACTTATGTTTACCTTTTATGATGCAGGCCAATGTTCTTCTTCACTAATATCCTAATGTCGTAACACGAAAATAAATAATTAAATTTAATACAATTATATTGAACATTAAAATATAGGATGATGAATAAATGAACAAACAAAAACAACGAATATTTAGGAAAAGTAGTCTTTTATTGATTTCTGTTTTAATGACATAGCTTCTTTCTTCTTTATGATTGCTCTCAATCTGCGTAATACCAATTTATCTGAGAGCAGAGAATCACTTTGTTGCTCCAGATACTCTAGCAAACCCTCAGTCCATTGAAGAGCAGATGAATTGTTTATCCTTGTTTCTGGAATAAGTTCCGTGTCTTCGTTGTCATTCTCATCAGAATGTTGTCTGCCCTTGTGCACTTTTAATGATTTCAATGTCGGACAAAACCTCACACCCTAGATCGTCACAATCAACATTAAACCATGCTAAAATATTTCCACTATCAACTTCCTTACCACCCTCTTTACTCTGTAAAATGGCGGCTAATTCAGAAGTTGAAATCTCTTTTTCATTGAAACTATTGCAGTCGACAGTTTCAACTTCAGGAAGTATTTTTTTCCATGATTTACTAATTGTGGTTGGCTTTATGGAATCCCAGGCATGTCCAACTTCGTAGATAGCATCCAGAAAGGATACTGTTTTTGAGAAAGTTTTTAAATCATTGCCTTCTTCCACTAACTTCTGCAGAAGTCGTCCTCTATATAGCCATTCATAGCAGAAATCACCCCTTAATCCATTGGCTGGATTAGCTCAGTTACATTAGGTGGCAAATAATATGTTATTATTTTACCGTCAGCAGACTGTAAAACCGATTCATTTGGATGGCTTGGAGCATTGTCTAATAAAAGAATGGCTTTCTCTGGCAAACCTTTCGATCTCAGGTGCTCACGAACTTGTGGTACAAAGTTTTCATGGAACCATGTTTTAAAAATTGTGGTATCCATCCAGGCTTTCTTCTGATTAAAATATGTCACAGACATATTGGTTTTTTCAGTTCCCTTGAAACAACGCGGCTTTTTCGCTTTTCTGATTACAGCTAGTTTCACTTTATTAGAACCAGTAGCATTTGCGCAACATAAAGCAGTGATTCTTTCTTTGCTGGATTTATGCCCCGGTGCTCAACTTTCTGATTTATGTGCTAATGTTTTTTTTTGTGGGAAGACATTTCCAATTTAGGCCAGTTTCATCTGCATTATAAATTTGTTCAGGAGTCACCTGTTACTCTTCTATGAACTTTTGAAAATCATTTTGGAACTCATTTGCAACTGTTTCATTGTTGCTTAATTTTTCCCCATGTATAGAAATCTCACATATTCCATGCCGCTGTTTGAATCGCGTCAGCCATCCCGAGGATGCATTGAAATCACCTTCCATTCCTAATGCATCAAAGTATAGTTTTGCCTGTTTTGCGCAGATAATTCCTGAAACAGGAATGTTTTGTGCCCTTTATTGGTTAAACCAATCGCTTTATCAAGCTTATAAGTTGACAGTTTCATTGTTTTTCTGCATGATAAGCCACTTGATGAATCAGAATTACTGTCGTAGTTAATCAATTTATTTTTTTTTTTTCAGAGATCGCAAACTGTTGTTTCACCTATACCATATTGTAAAGCTAAGTTTTTGGTAGACCCGTCTTGCTCAAGTTTCTTAATTATGTTAAGTTTTTGGTTAATTGTTAAAACTATTCGCTTCCTTTTCCACTCCATTATCCTCATTCCAACACAAAAACTTAAATACAGTATTTTTGGACACAACTGAAGTAGCCTACTGTACTGATAACGACTGAAGAATCATACTGTTCTTTAACAGAACTCCTTCCCCCACTACCACAAAGAAGGCATTTAACATCCAAAATTTTCTGGGGACAGGAAATAAAGCCCTATTATAAAATTATATAACATCTCTCGCCGACAACCAGTCGTAAGCCTGAGTCGACGATAAACAGGTCGGTCGACTTCCTCTATAAAATTTTCGATTTTGAAATCCTTGTATAACTCTCCATCTTTTTAAGATTTGGAGTAAAAATTTCTTTAAAAATACATTGCCGCGGTTAGGCCGCAGAGCGGTTAAACCGCGCACGGATAATCGAGAGTCTACTATATATATATATATATATATATATATATATATATATATATATATATATATATATATATATATATATATATATATAAGCATAATGGGTACATCTTTGTGTTTGAATGAAAATAATAGGCCCTGCCTAGCATTGAGGAAATCATTTCCATCATTTCCTCTATCTTCAATTTCACATTGTTGTTTTTTGGCATTATTATTTAAACAAAATCAACAATTTGTGTTGAAATAGGATGCTTTTATAAGCATGAGATACACATTTAAATTGCCTCATTTTTAGTTCAAAGTGTAAGTCCGATGCCAGATATGGCCAGCACAGTGGCTATCTTGAACATAGTTATTCCTTCCATGTGAAAAATTACATCCACATCAGGATATGCTTCAATCTGCTAAGGCCACCATGGCTTTCATACTGAAAATTCTGTTTCTGCTACTGCTTCTAATTGGAAAGTCATTACGACATGGGGCTTTCAGCAGAAGTCTATGATATCAAGTTGGTTCTGAATAAAAATGGTGCCAGTCTGATTTCAAAATATAAATGCCACAATGTACATAGTGAAGAACTTGTCATTGATTCTCCTGAATGGATGGTCATATCAACATGGGGTTTCAATCAAAAGTCTTCTAATACTTTCTAATGTCCTAAATGAAAAGCATGCCAATAATGTACCTTATATCAAGTATGACTGCCACAGTGGCTTACTTGCTTGTCATTGCTTAAGACTATCAGGGATGGTTTCAACACTCAGAATTTATGGAGATCCTCTTTGGGAAGTTGAGCATCAGTCCCTTTCCATGACTTTTCTTCATGAAACTGTTGTTTAATTGTAAGTTCTTATATGTACACTCTTTGAGTGTTTTCAAACATAACAGTTTTTGTGAAACAGTGACTCAGTCTAGTGTAACGGATGTATCAAAAAAACATTTGATGCAGAACATGAATGTCTAACGCATAGAAAGAAACATGTCATTCATTTAGTATCCATCAAAGATATGGGAAAGGTAAATTTAGATTACATTTCCTAAACCCCATATATACAACCTTGACAGTCTTACATGTTTTCAGTTGAAATAGACAATACCTACAGTCCAATTACTGGTATTAAGAACTTGTGCCCATGTTGGCTTAAGCATTTATATTAAAAATAGTGTTATTTAATAATAATAGTAAGTATAAAAATAGTGTTTTATAATAATAATAATAAAGATACTAATAATAAAAAGAAGAAAAGTTAGCTGTTTAATTTACAGAATTTTTCCAGTTTCAGTTACTCCACTTTATTGCAACTTTTTTGATTGTTGATTGCTAAAAATCCAAAATACCAATCTTCTTTGAGACAAATCAGTTAGGCCACACTAAGTTTAGTTGATTATCTCATAAATAAAGTACTTGGTGTTTTTATTATTTTTTTTTTTTTACATTTTATTATTTGTTGTAGTTCAGTTGCAAGCATCATTTTATCACAAATGATGATTCATAATGACTAGCTTCACAATTTGTTTTCTCTTGTACTCATGTATTTTGTACAGATTGACTAAATTAATGGCAAGTTTCAAAAGTTAAAAAGTACCTTTATGATATCTCTTATAATTTTGAAATGATATGATTTCAGAATATGAAATTCTTTATATATAAAAAATTGGAATGGATTCATCTTCAAACATATTCTTTGCCATTTATACAAGTTACGACACTTTGGCCCTCATAATACATATCAAAGGTAACAAAGTTTTGATGACCATTTGGGAAAATTTCAATTTGTATTGAAAATTACTATTTTCTTGATTTCCAATGGTACTAGCAGATTACATGTACTTGAATTCCAATGGTACTAGCAGATTACATGGACTTGATTTCCAATGGTACTAGCAGATTACATGGACTTGAATTCCAATGGTACTAGCAGATTACATGGACTTGAATTCCAATGGTACTAGCAGATTACATGGACTTGAATAACAAAATGCTAACATGCACTGTTGCATCAGATGAATTTTCATGCCTATTTAAGAGTTCATTAAATACAACATGTTTCTAAGTATCTTTGGGTATACCTCAATTTAACAACAACATTCTTAATTATAGAGAACATTGGCGAAAAAATTCAGTAAATGCTTATGGTTGTACTGATATTGATTGAACCATCCCTTTTTCCCAGTGAATAGAAGAAATGAAGAAAAATCAATATTGTTTGCATCTGAAGTAATTTGCTGGTTGTTAGCTGAAAATATTATTGGGGTTATTATGCCAAGTATCATATCAGGTTAACTCTAACATGGTTGCCTTTTTATTGTAAATCCCAGCTTTGTGTTGCCCTAATATGAAGGAAATATCTTGAATGGAGTAATTATGTGATGATGGAAATCGTCAAACACTGACTTGGTATGAGGTGGTTGTTAAATAGAGGGGACTGTTTTGGGGATTTAGATTGTTTATGTCAGGACAAGTATCATTCAATAATCAAATTGCAGCAGAACATTCATGAGGCATATATACTAGAGGAAATCACAAATATGCTTTGAATGAACATGCTAACTATATACCAGATTTTACTAAAATCTAATGAATAGTTTTAAGGATTTGGCTGATCAGATTAATGTGTAGACTATGAAAGTCACCATGTTGGATCTAGTTTTATTATGGAGCCTCACCAAATCATTGGTTTACTGATTGTTGTTGCTGTAAAGTTAAGGTTTGAAGTATGAAAATATCACATAGAATAATCATATTAGATTTTAATGTCCGTAGTAAAGGTGAATTCAGATTTAAATATATACCACAGTCTAATCAATACCTTTCTAAATTGTATTTGATATCTGTGATCTTTTTCAAAATGAATAAATAGTAAATTTTGAAACCTTTCAATTCAAGCAGCTAAATAAAAAGTAAAATGAAGTATATTGTCATAAAGTGTATTGTCATATTTTACATCAATTGGGTTTGACTTGATCTGTGAAGTGGATAAGCATTGAACATTGTCAGTGTCAAAAATTGAAAACATATTGACTTGTCACAGATTTTCTAATGTTAAATTAACATGGATCAAATAGAAAAATCTGACACTTACATAGATAAATACATAGATGTAGATAGAATAGTGTGCAAAATTAGCAAAATATTCAGTTGTTTATTAGCAGGGTACATGCTTTATAAATAGCTCTACTAATCTAGTAGCAACAGGTATCATCAGGTTATTCATTTTATGTCATTTCTTCATATACATTAACAATCAATAACATTTTGCCCATCAAATCTATTTTATATCTACATATCTACATATATCTACATTTTATATCTACATTAACAATCAATAACATTTTGCCCATCAAATCTATTTTATATCTACATATCTACATTTTATATCTACATTTTATATCTACATTTTATATCTACATTAACAATCAATAACATTTTGCCCATCAAATCTATTTTTTTTAAGTATCACTTTACTTTCCTCATGAAAATATATTTTTTGTAACTGTTCATAGTTTTTATAAGAGACCACCCTTGACCAAAATTATGATCAAGAATTTATACATTATAGTTTTGTTCCTCAGCAATACTTAAATAAAATATAGTTTTAAAATAAATAAATCACACTTCTGCACTCAGTTTTTAAGCACAATGTAATATTGTTAAGTACCAGTGTATTTCGTCAGAGATGATTGAGATTGATGCAATCCAGTTAATGTCTCTTTCTGCTATGGCCAACTTTATGTTATATTTGTTTGTGTGTATATCATATAAAATGTCTTTGAGTGTTCATGTGTCTGTGTGTGAAAATGTTTTCAATCTCGCATGTTGGTGTACACAAATTCTCTATGTGCAGAATCCATACTTAGTTGTTCTTACATAAGTCAATCCAATATATCTTTCTTGTATGGTGTTTGTTAATAATTAATATAATTGCCTGTATACACACACACACACACACACACACACACACACACACACACACACACACATATACATATACACCACTCCCTCGATAACTAGCGCCTGGATAACCCGCAAACCCATTTATAATGCGGTGTCCGGCATGGCTCCCAATTTTTTCTAAAGAAAATATATTTTAAAATGTGAAAAAAGTCGTGATAAGAAATGGTAAATTGGTAAATTAAACCTTGATATTTAACTCATTTCATCATCGAAAATGTTGATTATTGCCCATAAAGATAGAATCCATATTGTGAAATGTGCAATTTCTAAAAAGATATCACATATTATGTTCAGTTTTTTTTAATAGAGAAATAGTTGTTAATACACTGTAAATTGTAAATAAACAGCGCTCAATGAAAACTTCTGGTAAATGCTAACATGTGGCAACAGAGAATGAAACAGACACTAATTAAATGTCTTGCTAGGTGAAATTCACATTATAATCCTTTAATTTTGTCTCAACACTATAATCGAAAATTACATATTCTCTTATATGAAAACATGAAAAGAGTCAGTCAACTGTCACATCGAAACCCAACCTGTGAGTACTTCCCTGAGAACTTAATTACATGTTGTTTTGATCAACATCATAGGGAAGTGTTTGTTACAATAAAAGAATCAATTAAAAGAGACTGGTGTTGTTTTATCACTTTGAATATGTATTTTGTATCCAATCAAACAAGGTAAGTACAATAAAATAAAGTTCAAAGGCATGCCAATAGGAGCATACATTCTTGTATTCATTACCGTTATCAAATTTAATTTTACTTCACCAATCGAAAATGTTTTCACATTTTATATATTAACATCATTAAAGTATATAATATCAGTAATGTATCCTAATTATTTGTAAATGTGACCATGGAGAGCAAAGGAATTAAGCGAAATACGTACTCAGTGACTGAAAAGCTGTGCATTTTGGATAGTGTTCATAATGACGAAGCGAGATCAAAAATTTGCATTAAACTAAAAATTGCTGTGTCGACATTTAGAGGTTGGCTTAAGGATGAGCCGAAACTTCGAAATTACTCACATGATATTGATTCAAATGAAGGGATGAAACGAAAATGAGAACAGACTGCATGTGATAACGAATTAGATGATGCTGTGTATGCATGGTTCACACAGCAACGTGTCACAAACTGCAAATGTTATCGTGTTCTAATTTATGTTGTTTTAAATTTTTAGACCCATTAAATTCATGTTGGTAATGGATAACCCTTGTGAATTTATATTTTTCTTCCATTTTACTTCTTCCGCCATTAAAATCTACACATCGTTCGATCTCGATCGACATTGTATTTTCAAAATGTGTAGATCTTTTGTATTTAAAAAAACGTCTACTTTGGATCAAACAATTGAACTAGAATGTGTACCATTCACAGCAAAAATTAGTGACGTAGTACACAACGTGAAGTCGTACATGTGCTAAGCGAATGAAAACCATGTGGAAAAATGTTTTGATGATCAATATACTGCAAGTTATCCTGAAATTAATGTTACTCTGTGAGAAAAAAAATAAAAACAATATATACCAATATGAAGAGGTATTTATTCAATGTTAATCTTAGCACGTTTATTAATTGAGTATTCAACACTGTAACATGCCAAGCCACCCCACCCCCTTTTGCCTATATGTCGATACTTTTGTTAGTTTTGTTGTTTGTTATAGGTCCCTCGATAACTCGCGCCCTCGCTTATATCATGGTCAATGTTTTTGTACCCTGATGTTTGCAAGTTATCAATGGAGTGGTGTATATAATATATACACACACATCCATACATTTATAATATATACACACACATCCATACACATATATATATATATGTGTATATATATATATATATATATATATATATATATATATATATATATATATATATATATATATATATATATATATATATATATTTGAGAGCCACAAAGGAAAATAATTTTTGTACTATTAGGGTAAATATTTAGCTATAATACAAACAACTTATTCCCACAAAATGTGAGCGGTCCTGGGTGGCTGAGTAGTTTAAAAAAAGTTGCTGCCTTTACATATTACTGACATCTTACCTCTATTCATATGAGTTCAAGTCTTGGGAGAGGGCTTACCACCAGCTTTTAGTTGGTTGGTCATTCTTCAAAGGTTTTTTTCCCAGGGTTTTCCTTCACCAAATATACTGACCTCCAAGTGCTGAAAAAATTAAATTAGTGCTTATGTATAATTTAACTGAAGAAATATGATCATACACCAGCAATTATTCCATGTTTTATGAATTTGTAGCATTTTCTGTTTTGTTATGGTCACGTGATACTGATCTGGATTTTTGAAAACATTGATAATTCTACAGACTATTTTGGTTCCCTGTTCAGACTTCATTTACTTTGTGAGTGATTAAGTAAAATTTACACGACGATAAATACCCAGACATGATCATTTAATCCTATAGTGAACTCCAGGGCTTTCTTTGTTGTCAATCTTTTTTAATAAACTTTTATCATGAGCAGTTGTCACCAATTGAGCCACAATTGCATGATGCAGTCATTATCATAAATTCTACATGTGCTTTACTGTGATAATTGCATTAAGATTGATAATCATCAAAACAACAGACTTCTTGACAATTTTCATGTGATAGGATCTCTTTCAGATATTTGCATGGTGAACCTGTGTCTGCGCAGAGTAGTGTTTGGAAAATGTATAAATTACACTACTGTTGTTGTAGGGTTTAATGCCATTTTTCAGCACAAGATAGGCTAAACATGGCAGCCAGTATTAATGGTGGAGGAAGAACCCTGGAAAACTCCGGGAAGAACCACCGACTCACGACAGTCTTTCTCACTTACCCACATAAGCCGCATCTGGACTCGAACTCAACCAGACAGAGGTGAGATGGCAGTGATCCGCTATGGTCATCGATTTAGACCACATGGCCACTCTGGGCCCTTGCACTGTTGTGTATCTAAACCATGGTGTGTTGGCTTGATTGAAGTTAGGTATGTTTCAATACATTTTGACTTAAATATGTTTTAACATGTTACCTTTTGATCTTGTCCTGTGATCAGAATAGACTAAAAAACTCACAGGTAACGAAAATTACTGCTTTTATAATTTAAGAGCTTTCAAATATTGTGACATCCTGTGCACTGGAAATGTTGTATATTGAAGAAAATTAAATTTATAAATTCTAAAGACTTATAAAAATGATAGTGGCAGCTTGGTCCTCAGCATATAGAGGTTAGTGTTAGGACAGGTTTGTGTGGTGTCAGGATAATGAGTAGGTGGGACATAATGCTACATGTCTCTGGCATCATGTCCCCATGCTAGACATCACTATAAACTGCATCACTGCAGACTTAACAAAATGATTGAAGAATTGTAAAAACTGTGTAAAAAATCCTAATCACACACACACACTCACAAGATTTATGTTGCCCCAGTTCAACTTCATTGGCATGTGACTACCTAGCATGCCTATGCATCATATAGAGCAGAAGCATTTCCATGTGTACCTAACTCTGGTGAACAATCATTTACAGTAGCATCAAATTGTAATGGATCCTTTTGTGGAAAGAATAAATTTGAATAGCTAATCTCAGCATGTCCAATTGTATTTAATTATTGTTCTAATTCCAAGTTAAGTCCAGATGATTATGTAGTTAGTTACATGTAATTTTCTTTCTTTGAAAGAAAATATTTTTGTAAGTTTTCACTGGTTATTTGTACTGTGTTCTAAAAGGGACATGGTTTAAATGGGATTTGATATCCTTTGATACATAAACAGTTTACAGTTTTGTACTTAAGGTAACAAAGAAGGGTTTAAATGCTTTTAATTATTTCGTGTTTTTTTTCATTATTACATACATACATACATACATACATACATACATACATACATACATACATACATACATACATACATACATACATACATACATACATACATACATACATACATACATACATACATACATACATACATACATACATACTTTTTGAACAAAAATGAGTCCTTTGAAAGAAAACGATAAAGGTAACAAAATTTGTTAGAGACTTTAGGACATTGTGAAATCTGACCTGTCATATGATCTGCTTTTTTAAACTTGGAATATATGCTTATTTTATCATGATCTTTGGTGAGGAGTTTGATATAGTCATCAAGACACTTGTATAATAAAAGTATTTATCTCATATGTGATTGTCAGAGCTTGTTACCACTCTGGTGGCACATAAGATCTCTACCTGGTCTGATTTGTATCAAATAAGGTTCATTTACATACGCCATCAAGATCTTGGACAAGTTAGATAATGTCCAAGATTGTGTTTTATTGGTTCTTATGGTATTTATTCTTAGCTTTATCATAGGTATAAGTGCCTTCTCCAAGGAGACAGGCAATCAACCTGGCCTGGGTGGGTATCAAGCCCATGACCTTTGGATTATTGATCTGATGCTGAGCTACCATGGCATCTAGACTGTATGCAGCTGGTTGATTGAGGTCTGGAAGTCTTATTTCTAATTTCAATTTGATGGGACATGAAATATTGTATGTTGTATTCAAGATTTTAGAGGTTTCTGATAATGAACCATATATATGCACATTATTGATATACACTGATGTCTGATTGACTGACATTGTTTCCATTGCAAGTCATATTTGTGATCTGATTTTGATTAAATTTGGAATAATTTCTTATATCATCATAATCTTGGATAATATGGATAATGAGTGAGATCCATGCATATTAATGAGGTAATGTTGTATCTGCTAGCTCAGCATATTACTACTCTTGAAGCCGTATATATATCTGATCAAGTTATGATCAGTGTATATCTTAAATTTTAAAGTTGGTTTTCCAGGCCTTGAAAAGGTCTGAAAAAATTAAAAAATTACTAAAACGTCTGGAAAAAGTCTTAAATTTTTGTTGTTCCATTCCACATGATGTCATTAACACTCTTCCCCTTCACTAAGTTTAATTGTGACATTGGGTCCTGGACTAATCCTACATGTAAGAAATAGAACATGTTTTTTTTTTAGTGCTGTGTCTTACAACCCAAATAATGGCTTTGCATAGCATGTTCCAATGTCATTGTCATCAAAATGAGTAATCAAAGTTAGGGAAATATCTCACACATGGCAGCCTATATCAACACTCTTCCACTAATTTATGTGTAATTAATATACTTACTATGATGTCTTTAGCCTTGTGGAATCATAATATCAAATTGGCAGATGGATGCATTTTCATGTTTTGTTGATATACATTTGAATTTGTTGCAATCCAATGGTAGTCAACATATGCCGAAGTATGTTCAAGTAGGCCATGTGGAGAATATGTTTCTTGAATGAAACAAAACCTTGCTTTTCATTCCAATAGTCATAATATATTTTTTATTCATTTTGTTAAAGAATAATATTTCAACCTAACCCGATTTCTGCATTCCTGGCTTTCATCGCTTTTCAGCCAACTAAAATGTAGGCCAACAAAACTTGAAACAGGTCCATTTCTTTTGTGAGAATTTGAATTTATTAGAGAAAAGGCATCAGGGTAAGTAAAGTCTGACAAAAACATTACAACTTTACTTTATATTAAAGTGTTGTTATTGTTTGCCAGTTGTGTGTGATATTCCAGGATATATGACTTTCATAACACAGTGTTAATTGACATCAAAACATGCTCTAAAGCACCATTAATCAGGCAGTAAGTCCCATCATCCACCCAGAAGAAAAATATCCGATGATGGGGCTTTCATTGTAGGACTATAGTCCAAGTATATCAACCCATTTGTACCCCTCTACCAATTTCCGAAATGGAAATCTTTAAAAATATAAAAAGTGCAAGGAACTTAGTCCATTCATTCATAGATTTATATTTTCTGAGTGAGTAGAAGGATTCTAACACCTCATCATCTTCATGTTTCATGCTTAACAGAAGTTTTCAATATAATAGATGGACATGCTGAGACCCATTTTCAGTTCCTGGACAAGTCCATTTTCAGCAAAGGGGTATATGCATGACTATAGACGTACATACATGTCGTCTGTGTCTGATATTTACAATGTTGACTCAAACAAATGAAAAGAATGACAACAAATTTGTGTTTCATGTGGATTTAACAAGCAGGTTAACTAATATATTCATGCAAAGGGATATAATTCCAAACTCAGCATTATGGTAATTTATGGAATTATCCAGCAGTTACCGAATAGGATGAACTATGTCATTATGTTGTCTGAAGAAAAAAAGTAGCCCATAGTGTATGGAATATGGCGCTATTTTAGTATGGGAAGTCCGTTAAGCATGAAAGGTTCAAGGAGATGTCAGTATTAGTGTCATTCTGGTCACAGTCAGGTTAGAAATTATCAATCATTGATTCAATTTTCCTTTATTATATGTACTTTTTATCACATTAAATGTTTTCATTATTGAAATTGGTAGAGGGGTACAAACAAATGGGGATGCAGAGTCCTGGAAAAGACATCATGTTACAGTTTGACTTTGGACTGATCTTTTTGTGTGCCTGTGTGGACCTGATATGCCTGAATGTTGTGTTTATAACCTTGTGGTAAGAAGCTTATGACTTCATAGCGGATAGGGCCTTCCAGACATAAGCCTACAGCATCATATCAGTTATGCAGTTCAATAAACTTGTAACATTATTAGGTCTGGAAATTTTTATTTTTAGGTCTAGAAAAGGTCTGGAAAAAGCCTTAAATCTTTTTCTAAATTTGTCACAGGTACCTTGACATTAAAAGGATGATCTTTCATCTGATTGAATTTCTATTGTTTTTTTTACTCCATCTTATATATATATATATATATATATATATATATATATATATATATATATATATATATATATATATATATTATTATCATAGATTTTAAATAAAAATCAGCATAAATTAGCATACACAAAGACAAAATAGTTGGAGTAAAAGCAGGAATTTTTACAACAAATGTAATAAATTGAAGTTAGTCAAAATTGTGCTTTAAATATTTGAGATACTTTAGAACTTTCAACATATATTGATCATCTAACTGATAAAGGCAAAGTATTCCATATCTTTGTTACAAAATATGAAAACTACATCAAAATTGTTCAATATTTGGTTTTGAAAATTTCTTGTGTCGGCATAAAGTTGATAGTGAAGCATATGACACATGATTCACATCAATAGTTCTCTCATCTGGAATATTACAGTCAATATAGCTTTTAGACAAGTGCTGTATTTTGAAAAGTTTATTCTGTTATTTGAAAAGATTACTGGACAGTATGTCAAAAAGAGTTACTCTCTTGCATCTTTGTTATTTTAATCAACTCTTGGGGTTGTTTCCCCAAATTTAGTCACTAGTAACTGGCAAAATGTAGGCAGCATAGTACATTATACTAGTTTGTATGAATAGTTACTGTTTTTTGTAATTCTACCTAGCAATGTGATTTTACTTGTATATATACTGTAGTCAATATGTTTGTTCCAATTTAAATCATTTTCAACTGTTACTCCTTAAAGTTTTCTTCCTTAACATATTCAGTGAGTTAACCATTTTGGGAGAATTTAAAAGTTTCTCAGAAGTGGAATGCTTATAAGGTAAGGCTATTATTTTACATTTGCTTTGTGTTGCATTCATGACAAATTTTAGGCTTCAACTCGGTATTCTTGCTTTGGAGTCTAGTAGAGTTTCTGCAGAAATTACATCACTAAATGAAGCAGTTATAATAATAATATGTACAAATAAGTCTGTGTGCTTTGTCCATGGAGTTATAATAATATTATGTATAATAATAAATTATGTACAAATAAGTCTATGTTTGTGTTCTTTGTCCATGGAGTTATATTATGTGCAGTAATATTATGTACAAATAAGTCTGTGTTTGTGTGCTTTTTTGTCCATGGAGTTATAATAATATTATGTATAAAAATAATATGTACAAAAAAGTGTGTTTGTGTGCATTGTCCATGGAGTTATATTATGTATAATGTTTAATTATGTACAAATAAGTCTGTGTTTGTGTGCTTTATCCATGGAGCCTGTGACATCTGGTAAAGCTGTTTAATATGTGATCCTTGCAAATGTTTTGAGTGTGATTTGTAATTTTGATTGTAGCTATAAAACATTTTCAGTCATATGGTTACAATGTCTGACACCAGGCCAACCAGTCCTAACACTAACCTTTTAATGTTGAATACCTTGTGAGGCAGCTGCTAGTACCATTTTTATGTCTTTAGTATGACTTGGCCAGGGTTCAAACCCATAACCTCCAGCATCAATTGCTGATGCTCCAATCACTAGGCCACCAGACTGTTTTGAAATAATCGTACATTTGCTCATTAATCAGATTCTTATAGATTTTTGATAGAGTAGGGAGAATAGTAATAGGTCTGTATTTTCTTGGGTCCAGCTTAGAGCCTGTTTTATGTATTGGGTTAATGTTTTATGTATTGGGTTAATTTTCAGTTTATTTGATAGGCTGGATACTCTTAATATTGAAGTAAGCTATCTTCTATTAAAGAAATATAAACAAATAAAAGAGCTTATTTTGTATATTTTTTTCAGTGTCCAGATGGCATTATTTGAGTTAACAACAGCCATCTTGCAAGACATCAAGTTCATCAAAGTACTTTAGAAGGAACAAAAGTTGGGAAGGTACATGGTAAGTATTTCTGTACCTTTAGTTTGAAATCAGGAACACTATGTAATTGCTTCTTATGCATCCTGAACGTTCAAATAACAATTTTCTAAGTCTTTGCATAGAGTTTTCTCCAGATTATTAAAATAGTACATTTTTTCCTAATACTTTATTGACAGGGATATGCTAGTTGGAACCATGGAAGTCACTCTTCTGTCAGCTGCATCAACAGTCACAGTGGCAGAATTTGTTAGGTTTGGGTTAAGTTTGAAGTTTGTAATTTTAGTGTGCTTCTTGAATCCCTCGATAGATTCTGATTTTTCTCCTCATGATTCATTATGAGGCTAAGAAAATATATTTCTTTGACATACTCCCTTTCCCTTTTATCTTTAAGTCAAAGTACCAGTGAGAAAACAATTTGTGTTTAGGTGTTGGTTAAAATTTGTTTACACTAATTATGTGATGGAATATATTATGTTATAATGTTCTGTCTATCCATCCATTTCCAATATCATTTTTACACTGTAATTTACATTTATTGTTATGTATATTGTTAGGTTAAGTTATACATGATTTCCTTGATAACTCATGCCCTGATAACTCATGAATCCACTTATAATGTGGGGTCATGTGTGGGAGCCATTTTTTAAACCAGAAAATACCGAAAGATTGATCCCTTTTTGTTGAACTTCTAGAAAATCACAATCAAAATTAGTAACTGAAACTTTGATCTATCAATCACTTTGTCGTCGAAAATGGTAGATAGGATCTGTAAGTTTTAATCAATTCTATAAGATATCAACTTTACAAAGAAGTCATAAATTTAACACATTTTTTTTTTTAACAATATTCTTAGTATACCGTAATTAATGATATTCAAGGAAATTTTGATCCATAAAAATGTCACTTATGCTTAGTGGAGGCAGTACTTTATTAAATAAATACCAATTAAATAAATTTTTTTATCAAATTAAATTTGTGTTATAGTTCTATCTTTTAGTTCAGTTTTAGTTCATAAAGTCCAACTTGTCCTCTTGTAATTAAACATAAAATGTGCAATATACCGTAACAGGTATGTCTGCAAGTTTTTCTCTGAGAACCTGATTAAGTGCCGACCATGTTTTGATATCTGAATGCTACATGTTTAAGAACCAGCAGCCCTGGTCACATGTCAAGTAAGTCATTTCAATTAATCAATTGAACCATCGGTCCTGGTCACATGTTGGGTAAGTCATTTCTATTGATCAGTTGAACACTCATATAATTTTTGTTGTGTAGGTTACTAATTGAACTACCTTAATTAGTAAACCTATTCAATTATCCTATTCAATCAAGATCAATTTAAGATGGCAAGGCAACCAAGTGAAATGAGTACTTCTTAAAATAAAGAGCTTTGTTACATATAAACTGACCATTGTGGGGAAAACAAGTTTCAGAGAATTACTGAATTTGCAGTAACAGAGATATCCTCAAAGCTGATCAGAAGTGTTTTGCTGTTACTGGCAATGAAATCATGGTATTATTATTTTACAAACTGAACAATTCAAAACTTGAGTTACGATGTAGATGATTGTCTCACAAAATGTTTGTCTAATAAAAGGAATCTTGTTTAGTATGATATCAACAGTTAGTCTAGTTCCCTGATTCGTTGATGCTTTGTTTCATAAAATACTATACACACTACCTGGGAATGAGACTAGTCAACAAAACAAAAAGCTGTGATGCAATACACGAATGTTTATGTTTACCATGTTGGTTGTTGAAGCTAGTTGGAATCATGTTATCAATCTTTCATATGTTTGACATATGAACATAAATATAATTTTTACAGAATAATGCACATCTTCATTGGAAAATGTGCTTTATTAACAACTATTCTCGACACAATTATAAAACAAGAATTCAGTTATTAAATAGCCCAGACACAACACCCCCCCCATCTGATACCCTGCAGTTCTCTGGATGTCTAGTGGATATTTTTTAGATCCCGCTATAACTCGAGCCCTCGTTTATAGTGCAGTCTATGTTTTGGGATCCTGATGTGTGGGAGTTATCAAGCCCTCGTTTATAGTGCAGTCTATGATTTTGGATCCTGATGTGTGGGAGCTATCGAGCCCTCCCTCGTTTATAGTGCAGTCTATGTTTTTGGACTCTGATGTGTGGGAGTTACCAAGGTAGTGGTTAATTATATTTTGTACTTGACCTTGTCCAAATTCAAGAATAATATCAGCGATTACTTATCCTGCCCCTTTTGTGTAGCTAACCTATTTTCATGCAAAAAACAGACCATCTATTTAATGTGAATACATCCTTCTACCGAGTAGAGAAAAAGTCAAAATAACCTTTTTTCACTCCACTCTTATTTTGCACACTAATCTATATGTCTGTAAGGGGTGTTTTGGTGTTGTAGTGCCCTGTTAATTGATTTGGCGATCATTTTCTTGGGAATGACCTACCTTGACATTCTTGCCCAGTGTGAGTAGATAGAAGATATTGACAGAACTAAACGAGACTATTGAGTAGAAATAACCAAATATGAGCCCCGTAAACAATAAAGTAAAATAAATTTTAATTCAGTACTGCATAAACTAAAATAAAATTGCTATTTCAGCCCAATTTACTTAGTCTCCTTAATTCACTAGGTAGCAAATTATCAAAGTCGAGGGGTTCCATGGCTTTGACCCTAACCATCACTTCATAGATATCATCTCCAAGCTCTTAATAGAACACCGACTACAACTAGTGGTATAATACAATTTTGGTCCTTTGTTTAAATGGATGCCTCCTGATGCCAAATTACACAAAATATGCATTGAATTTTATTATGTTATATGTGGATTATGCTTTTTCTGCTTAGATTACTCCTTTTGTCCACTTGCTTGACGCCTTTTCCTTCCCAGGGGTTGGCATGTATGCATACTGAGGACATGTTCTTTCAAGATCTCTTCCCATATGCCATCATAAGTTAGTGGGGTGTCTGTCATTTTAATCCACTTATTGAAAAGTAAGCGTACGAAAGTATGAAATTGTGTGTGTGTGTGTGTGTGTGTCTCCATTGTTTTCTTAGAAGACTCTCTGAAAAGTTTGTGAAAACTTTCAGCCAACAGCTCATAATGCCATAATAGTACTTTCTTGAGTGTGTCATAGTCATCAACTTCTGACAGTTCTGATATTATCCTGATATCAAGAAACAATGAAATCACTTCTTGCCCAGAAACTCAAATAGTTGTAAGGAGTATCATTTTGGTACTCTGTGTATGCACTAAGAACACTGTATTAGGTTGCTGTGAAACTCAGCAGAATGTATGCATGGTCATAGTCCGTAAATCCTAGTGAATACACTAAAAACACATGCAGTGTTGTATTGTGTGCACACCTGTGTATGCACTAAGAAAACTATACATGAAGTAAACAATAAAGCTGACCTCAAAAATTACCAGTAGTTGAACCAATTGGAAAACAATATAATTCACTTGTGAACTGGTTTATTAATGCAACATCAAGTATATATGCAATATCAAAGTGTAGCATGGGCAGGTAAAAAAATACTTGAATGTGAGTATAGAGGAATCATGCTTTTCCACAAACTCAAGTAGTCCTGTAGTTTTTTTTCTTAGAACACAAAGATTTACACATAACAGTGTTCTATATAAGCAAGGAAAACAACATTAGGTAAGGCCTATTGTTATTTTCCTTGTCCGTACCATAGTGATTTGTATACAAGTAAGGAATGCATGTCCACCATAATGATGGAACATGAGGTAGCTTCTGAAGCCCTAATAAAAACTAAGTTCTTATGGGTAAAAGGCTTTGACATGACAATGTAATGTATTGAATTCAGAAAAAGTAAAGAATCCAAAAGTTTAAAAAAATTGTGCATTAAAATTATGTCAAGCCAGAAAGGTCTTGAGAATGTTCACTCGGATATTTCCCTATTTCATCTCAGAAGCATAAAAAGACGTACATCTAAGCTTTAGTGTAATTGACCCAGTCATTATAATGGTATAACAGCAGAGAGTACATTAGAATTAATCACTAATGGTTGGAGGAGACCATATGTTAACTAATTGATCTTCAAAGTAAAGTCATTTGTATCGTCTTCTAGGCTGTAAAAAATCTGATGAAAGACAATTATTTGGGGAAAATTTAGAAACAGTTGCTCCTGATTGGTCAGTTAAAATTAAGGCTTTAGAAATAATGAGAAATTAAAGTAGCAGTTTAGTTCAGAATTCTTTAATATGATTTTGCCTTGTGAGAAGACAAAAAGGGTTTGGCTATTTGGGAAACCTAAAAGAACAGAATTTCCCTCATAAACAAGTAAAGAGGCCAGATAGCTGTCTTGAAAGGAAGATAGGCTATAGTGCTAGGAAGCACAATTTTGCAGAAAAGTAGAGCATTAAGGTAAGCAATTTTAATTTCCATATAATATTCTATTTTGTTTGTTTGGTTTTATGCAGCTGCATTTCAGTATGTTCTGGAATCTGTGGCTAAGATATCCAGGCATGTGCTATCTGTTACAAAGGAATTATTGGCAGAATTTCTTCACATCTGCTGTGACTCTGTATTAGGCTCATCAAAGGTTTTACTTAACCACATTAATGACCTTCTGAGGGCTGCTACTCTAGAAGCTGAGACCCTCTTTAGGGGCCTCATTCCTACTTTGGCTTCTCAATACTTGTTGGTTCACCAACATTTATCTTTCACCTTCACTCCTGATCCATTTGACCAGGAAATGAGGTGAGACAAATCACTGTCAGGGACCATCTGCCAAATTTCAGGCACAACCCCAGTCTAGTCCCCAGATTTTTGCTAGACCACCTCCCTCATCGGTCCACTGCATCCAGCTCAACACAGATCCAAGAAGTTCTCTAACACATCTTCCTTTCCTATGTTAGGAAAAGGGATTGAGACAACCCTGGCAACTATCCCCTCTTCTGCCATGCATCCCCTACCCAAATGTCACAGTCGGTGCTCGCCAAAATATCTTCTTAGGGGCTTGGTCAGACATCACAGATGATGTGTGGGTCCGTTCCTTCATAAACAATGGTTATCAACTCCAGTTGGGAACAACCTCCACTGTTAAGGACCTCCATTTTTCATTTTCTTTCCTTAGTCCAATCTGGTGAAGTTAGGAGAAAGAGAAGAGGTGCACACCTTTTTGCAGATGAGGGGGTCTTATATGATCAGTCTCCCTCCTTCTACTCCTTATTCTTGCTGGCCACCAAGAGGAGCAGGAAATTTTTAATCATTCTCAATCTTTTCCAGCCCAGTTTCTGTTAGAGGAAACCATCAAGATGGAGAAAACCTCTATCTGTTATCACTTTTCATCCATTTGATTGGGCTGTTACCATTGACTTTCAGGATGCCTATTTACACATCCTCATAGTTCCTCAACACCACAAATATCGTTTTTGTCTATAGACTAGGAAGTTTTTCAGTTCTGGGTTCTGCTGTTTGGAATCTCTTGCATACCCAGAGTATTTATGGGAGGGAATGGTTATGGCTTACCTCTTGAATACAGGGAACATTCATTCTCCAGTATTTAGATGACTGGCTGATAAACCATTTTCCAGCTTCAGTCCCATCATCAAGATCTGTTCATCTGTTGGTCAGCTGTGACTTAGTTGGGTTTCCTACCCAACCTCAAGAAGTAAGAACTTGTTTCATTACTGGACTTTGTATATGTGGGGATGAAGTTCCTCACGAACCAAAACTTGGACTGGTTCTCTTGGATTGGGTTGAACAAATCCTGACTCTGCATGAGACTCTGCAAGTGGAAACTGTATCATTTGCTCATCTTTATCTTTCCCTATTTGGAACTTTGAATGCTGCTGTTGATTTGGTTCCTTTGTGACATGTGTCCTCAAGAGTTCCTTCTTCCTGTGAGGTGGAAACCTCACAGATTTTATATTGACCCAATCCCTCTTGGGTCAGCTTTTCACCACCATTTGGTTTGGTGGATGAATCAAGTGTGATTTTTAATGAGGGTCAATTGTAATGACACAATATGGGGATCAGAGAAATGTCAACCTTCTATGGATGGAATTCTCCATCAGTGGTGAGTGCAAATCAATTTCTGTTTTTGATCAGTTTGACTAGAGCATCAGTCTACTCACCTAGCTGACAAATTCAGCTACACAGTAGCTGCAGGATAAGCAATTGCTGCTATTAAAATGTTATTTTGTTTTGGGTAAAACTAATTTTAATCATGCAGTACTTACCTGCCACTATTACCAAATGACCTTCTACGCTGATCCAATGTCTTGTGTAATTGTTGTCTGTGAAAAGATGACCTTCTGCTTAGAAACATGTGAGTGTAAAAGGTCATTCTGACTTTTTTCCCACTTTGTAGGAGGATGTATTCTCATAGAATGGATGGTTTTGGCATGAACATAGGTTAACAATTCAATATCAACATGTAAAATTTGCATAATTTAAATGTTAGTTTTACCCCTTTCCCCACAATAGCAACATTTTGCTGATGATTTTTGTATTTTGGTAAATAAGTAACACATACAGTCGAACCTGTTATGTCGCCGTCCTAGGGGTTTGCCAAAAAGCATCAAGATAACCGATGATCGAGATAAACAAAAACCAATATGGTGTCAATATAATAAATAACATGTGCTTGAAATTTCATTATGTACATGATGTGCGTTAATAAATGAGAATGTGCATGCACATATTTTTGGATGTTTTTTTACACAACAGCGTTTCAGCGATTTGTTTGATGAAGCGATCTTAATGCCATAAAAATATGCATACATGTTTGTTAACAACAAAAGGCATATGTGCACAAACTAACAGCAGAGATTTACCAGTATACAATACAAACCACCATCGATACAAGCCTTTATTATATTCTCCAACATTGCAAACGCAAAGATCGCTTACAAAATGACAACAAAAAAAATGTGCAGGGTGTAGTTCATTTTTACAAAAAGCTAACCATTGTCAAAATGAAATTCGAGAGTCATTTCGCTCTGACAGCTCTGAAAAGTATCGTAAACAGAATAGCTACAACATGTTATCCTTTAGACAGGATCAACAAATGTAAGTGAACTGTCTTTGGAGTGAATGACCATACAGACCGTGAGTGATCATGTGCTACGTGAACTCAGCACATGCACAGTTAACCAAGTATGATCATTTTATTGGCGAGTCCTACGCTAGCATAAACGTAACCAGTCGCAAGAAGTACATAAAATTTAAAAAAAATCGAAAAACGTATTCTTGCAAAATAGTATCTCCATTCCCACGAATGAAACTTACACAGTCAACACCTGGCAATATTGAACCATATATATTACTGTAGTTAACACCCAATATAAGGATTCTTTCACTCCTGTATTTCGGGAAATAATTATTTTTAATTATGCAAAAGTTATTTATCTGTTGGTGCTATTTCTTCTTGCTGAGTAAGTGTCTGTAACAACCAACAAACAGAAGAATTAGCCATTCCATTAATTCTGTCTGTTTTCATCTTCAGAAGTCGTCAGTTGTAGGTATAGTTCGGTAGCATAATTGATGGTGAAATTGTGCAATATTTCTGCCCTACATCAGCATAAGCAGATTATGATGTAACAATACACTGCAAAGATGGGGTTGTCGTTACAAACAAAGGATCATTTGTGTACTGATTGATTCCAATGCATTACTTAGTTAAGTTTGTAACTTACTTCCGTTCTCCTTTTTATTTATCCAGTCAAAAACCACGATTGTTTGAACAAAATAACCAAAAGGTCTGTCGCCAGATGGGACATTTTTGTCACCAATAAGGGAAAAAAAATCGATGTAGATTGGTCATGGGGATCGAGATAACCAACGTTAATTGGCAAATTTGGCCCTCATTTGTGCTCGAGATATTAGGGTTTGTGGACATAAAAGAATCAACCTAACCACATAAAAGAATCAACCTAACCGATGAGAAAATGCTAGACAAAGAAGGAATTTGTCGGTTCCACTTCAAAACCATCAACTTAATAGGGTTGGCGGTGGTCAAGATAAGTGGGTTCCACTGTATTGTGTTCTTGGGAAGGTGAAACAAATAATACATAGTTAATATATTTATAGGTGTGGGGGTTTAGTATGAGGATCATTATCAATAGAAGTAAACATATTTGTTAGGATCTGGATCATGGTTATTACATACATGCCAACCATTATGCTTTTGGTGTAATCATTATTCTTTTTTTTCACCAAATTTTGTTTTCTGCTATTCTATATTTGGATTACACTTTTTTCAACATTAAAATATAACATAAAATAATAAAATGTTGTTTTTGTTATTTTTATTATCTCATTAGTTCCACTCATAAATTTGAAAATATTCTTAAAATGGTGACTACTGTGTAAGAATAGCATAATAGTACATATTTGCTATATATATATATATATATATATATATATATATATATATATATATATATATATATATATATATATAAATTGTATATGACCCATTTCCAAGAAAACAGATGGATGTCTTTAAAGTGAACTGCTTAACAGATGCATTTTATTGTTAGTGAACCAGTCTATATTTTTAAAGAAAATGGCACCAGATGTAAAGTCAAACACTTTGGTGTGAGTTGTGGAAATTATTTGACAGAAAATGTTAGAGCAGATGAATCTTTTCAAACTTCAAAACATGTCAGCTCAAACAAAATGGACAAATCAACACTGCTTTACAAACTTTAAAAAAAGTCAAAATAACTTTAAAAGAAGATTATAAGAAGTATGTAATACTGATCATGATCATTACAGAATTCAAGTTCACGATCATTTAGTGATAGTTACATGGAGACTAGTTGAAGTGTGTACTGATTTTTTTTCAGTATACTTTGTTTGTATTCTGGTTCTTATCCATATGATTTTACTCTTTGTGCCAAGAATTTCGACCATCTGCAGAACCAGAAATCATTTTCATATGAGCTGTAATTCTGACATATAGTATATAGATTAAACTTTTAAGACCGAATTAAATTTTTTTTTGCCACTTATTATAGCAATAATTATGCCTCTACCTCTCCAGGGCTTGGCATATATGGAATTCCCCCATAAAAATTCCTAGCCTACCTGATGATTATCACATCTTATTATATTTTTGGTAACCGATTTTATCTTGTTGAGAACCCAGAATGTTTTAGAAGGGACAATTCCATAAAGTCATAATATTTCAAGAAAATGCTAATTGTGAATTAGTCAATAAGATGAATTTGTAATTTTGTTTATATAACAATTATTCATTCTTGCATTAATAAATTTAGGTAGAATCAGTCTTATTGTAATGTTCATTATTTGATTTGGGCTAGAGTTATTTATTCAAATTATTATAATCTGGAATTGTAATATTCTTGGACAGAGGCACTAACAGGGAACTATACTAAATTCAAACAAGGATATCTTGGAATATATTGTTTCAGCAAAAGGCTGTTGGTACATCATTACACTTCATGCCATTGTTACATTACTACAATCAAGCTGCAGGCACATCAACATCTTTAGCATTGGATCGTATTTGGAACACCACTGGAAAATAATTAGAATTTTATTCATTAGCATTGAATAACGGTGATAAGATTTTATTGACTGTTTGGGATTTAATTCATAATACTGGTACACACATATTACACACATATTACACACATATTTCATCTTACATGGCTTGATAAATTTTATCTTTTTATTCTTGGGAAATAAATGATTTGTTGATTATTACAAAACATGTTGGATTTGCTTTTTTCTCTTAGTTAATTTAAGACCATAGAGCTGCTATGATTAAAGTTAACATATTGTATGGATAGCTTGCTTGGGAATGAAAGTGCATGTGCTGAAGACAGTTGTTTTACATTTGCAACAAATTCTGTCAGAGTGATTAGTTTGTTAGACAAACTTAGACACATCCAAACATGTTTTAAATAAAATTTTCTTTGCATAAATAAATTTCCACTATTTCTTTGTGTGTGATCTGGAATTTTAATGTATCATTAACAATTGTTCAGTCTTATTGCTACAATTTCTGCAGTGTGGCAGTTTATAGTGATGCCTTGCACTGGGGCATCATGACACAGACATGTAGCATCATGTCTCGTCTACTCCTAACACTAACCTCTTAATGCTAAGCACCTAGTGAGGCAGCTGTTAGTACCATTTTGGTAAGTCTTTGGAATGACTCACCTGGGGGTTTAAACCAGTGACCTCCTACATCTGAGGCAGATACTCTAACCTCTAGGTCACTGGAGTGTTCTCCACTACAAACCAAGATGAGTCCTGCATCTGATGAAATAGAGAAGCATCAAATGCCCCCAAAAGCTGAATTAGAATCACTAACAATTAGGAGGTAGTCTGAAACCTTTTTTTGTATCTTGGCAAGGATAAGAATGGTGCATAAATTGAAGACAAATTTAAATATCTCTACTTTCTGCATACTGGAAATATAACCAACATCTGAAATGCCACCACAATGCCATTGACTGCCTTATTAAAGCTGACAAAACCTTCAGATCAATAGGTATATGGATAGTTTATTACACACATATTTCATCTTACATGGCTGATCATGCGATAGATATGGATCTTAAGTCATTCCATATCCCACACCTAAAACTTTCATCTTGCACAACCAGCTGGTACTGCTTTTTCAGCATGAAATATTCAATAATGATCACTTATAAAAAATTTGGGAATAATTTATTGCAATACATTTTAAATTCTTCAACATTGTCAACACACATTTGTTTAAGAATTCAAGTCATATTGTATGAAAATTGCTGACGGGGATAATGGGTTTGCACCATAAGTATTGGATACAAGTTTATGGGAATTTCACAGTATCTGCCACCAAGAAGATAGTTGAGGTGGACATCATTATCTTGGACAGAATGTTTGACTGAGTTCTCAGATCTAGCAAATGTAGAAAGTGACACCAACCATATATGAAAGCGGAAGAGATAATTATAAAAAATATGTACAATGTACTTTGCAGCTGAAATCTTGTATTGAAAGTTTTGGAAACCCCATGAAAAGTAAGATAAACTCATTTAATTAGGATAAACAGGTAATTAAAGGATATCAACTTCAGCTTCAGAATTTGAATTTTAAATGGTTTTACTAATTACCACAAAGTGCTGAATTATGTGCATAACAAGCTTAATAGGTCTAAGAAAGTTAAGAACAAAAGGCATTGAAACCATGCATTTGTTGATTTAACTTCTTGCTGTAACAATGATAAGACAGAGAAGAAACAATCCACATTTTTAATTATCAAATTGCATACTTACACAAAGTCTATTTCAGCTTTTGAGCAATATCATCTGCATTAGTTTTGTATAAAAGTATTTTTGTAAGGAGCAAGTTATAATTGAAGAGCTTTCAATTTTGTCTATTAATGTTACTGAGGATTTGAATTTGTTTAATAAAGTTACTAAAGAAATTCAAATCCTTTATAATATTATTAGATAAAATTAAAAGCGCCTCCACTTAAAGATGCTACTTAAAAAAAATTGTATTTGATAAAACTGGCAACATTTTCAATTTAAAGGTATACATATTACAGAGAGCAGTAGCTGTTTTACTTTTCGTCATGGTGTTGTTGAAACTTTTTCATCACTTGGGCACACACATGGATGGAAGTTATGTTATATGTTTGCTTAGATTTTAAACATTGAACTGTTGAAGTAGAAATAAAAAAGAAAGTGGACCTTATTTAAAATTTTCTTATTCAGTTAAAAAGTATCCAAATAAATATTAAAATATAGTCTGCATGTTAGGAAGAGACCAAATCTTCATTGTCTTTAAAAAAATATATATGCTTAAATTATCACCTTTAACTTCTGTGCATTAATAATTTGTTATATTGAATGAAATATAAAAAGAGCTTGAAAAGTTAATTGGGTTTCTGTATAAAATTGGATGTATTTACTTATTGCTTGTTGTTTTTCCAGGACGTCGAGCATGTTTATTCAGGAAGTAGGGTGTAAGAAAGTGAGTCACATGCTACTCTTAAATGTACATTCCATTTGAGAATTTAGGAAAAAAAATTCACTTGCCTTTAACTGTAATTAAAATCCATTTATATATGCCATACAACATTTGTAAACATACAAAGAGTAAACAACCATTTCTGCAATTCGGACATACAGATGACACAACTAGATAGTATATATTTAAGCTAAGCCCCAGTTACTTACATGGTGTATTTTATGTGCAACACTTTCATAACAGGTGTACAGGAATGTATTGGAGGGGTAGCACATCTGGTGTGGGGACAGTCATGCCTATTCAGGAGTAGCTTGTCCACATTTGGTCCCCACATGCACCCAGCTCTCACCTTTGTCTTCAAGGAGCTGTAAGATAACTCAGCAGCCATACCTTAGTAAACCACTTCAACTGACTGGCTAAACCAAGTAAGGGTACAGCAGCCATACCTCAGTAAACCACTTCAACTGACTGGCTAAACCAAGTAAGGGTACAGCAGTCATACCTCAGTAAACCACTTCAACTGGCTGGCTAAACCAATAGGAACAGCAGCCATACCTCAGTAAACCACTTCAACTGACTGGCTAAACCAAGTAAGGATACAGTATCCATACCTCAGTAAACCACTTCAACTGGCTGGCTAAACCAAGTAAGGGTACAGTATCCATACCTCAGTAAACCACTTCAACTGGCTGGCTAAACCAGGTAAGGGTATAGCAGCCATACCTCAGTTAACCACTTCAACTGACTGGCTAAACCAAGTAAGGATAGCTGATGGGTCTTAAATCATCAGTGAGTTAGGTCTTGCCTACCCAGTTTTGTGAAGACTGGATTCAAGCAGACTATATGGAGGAAACCAATGGATATATCAACAGTTAGGACAGCAATTCCCAGCAGTGCATTGTGGAATACATAGAGCACAATGAAGCAGGTTGGTACTCCTGGTAAAACACTCCATCCATTTCCATCTTCAGTTGTCTTCATTTTGTTTTTCCACTGGATCCTGATGGTATTGCACAAAAGAGTGAGGTTGATAACATGCAACTCTTCCTCACTTTAAACCTAGCCATCATTCAAGTGACTTGGTCATCATCCTTTTTGCAAACATCCTGTGGCAATGGACGATCAACAAAGCAGCAGGTGTAGGCACACAGGAAGATATAGCTGCAAATTTTCATAAGGCTGCTCAGGCCATATGGTCATTCTTCACTGACAGGGAGCAGAAGTGGAGTTCTGTAGCCCCATGAGTGAATGTTTACCTCCATGGCACGTGAAAGGGGGGTAGAAAAGGTTCCTTACAAAATGGCTTCTCCATCTTTCTCAAGCCAGCTAACCATGGCTGGTGGGGACCCTACATCAGTGGTCAAAACACTACAATGAAAAAGAAGAAGACTGTTCCTCTCACTCTTGGTGTATGGAACATAACATGCACTTTTAGATAGAAATGATGCTGACAGAGGAGTTTGGCAGAGAGCTAGCCAGATAGGACATTGACATTGCAACTTTGAGTGAAATCCACCTTGCATAAGAGGGCAAGCTTTGTGAACTGGCTACACCTTCTTTTGAAATGAAAGAGTAAGTGAGAAGTGACGTGATGAAGTAGGTGGCAAAGCCGGTGTTTGTAGCAAGCTAACTGAACTTCCACAGGGTGTGATCAATGGGCTTATGACCATGAAACCCTTCCCCCATTGAATGGAGGAAAGCATGTTCTGATTGTCAGTGCCTACACTCCAACCATGACAAATCCATAAGAAGTGAAGGGTAAATTTTATGGAGAACTCCACTCTATTATAACCTCAGTTTCCAAATCTTTCAAGCTCATCATCCTTGGTGACCTCAATACAAGACTTGACTCTTACAAAATATCCTGGGAAGAGTCATTTGGAAGGTATGGCATCAGCTGCTGCAACAGCCATGGTTTTCAATTGCTTCAGAACTGTGTAGAGTTTAAACTACTCATCACTAACACTCTTGTACCTCCATACTTACAACAGGACAACATGGATGCATCCACGATCTGTGCACTGACATCTCATCAACTATGTGATAGTTGGGAAGAGGGACATGCAGGATGTACAAATGGTTAAGTCCATGTGTGGTGCAGAATGTTTGACTGACACTGCCTTGTAGTCTCCTAGCTAAACATCCATTTCCAACCTAAGTGACGCCCTCAAAGCAAAATGATTCCAAAAGGCTGAACAATTTGCCAAGCTGAAGAACTCCAACTCCAAAACAACCTTTGTCAGCACTCTAGAAAACTCTTCAATCCAGTGCTATAGAAACCCAGAATGTGGAGGCAACCTTTATTGAACGGGTCTACAACACTGCTACAGAGAGCTAAGGGTCCTTCTCCAGAAAGCACAAGGACTGGTTTGATGAGAGTTGCGATGACATAAAGTGTTTATTAGCTGAAAAACACAAGGCATAACTAAATTATCCAAAGTCCACGTCAAACAAGGATGCCTTCAGCAACATCCATTGGACTGTTCAACAGAAACTCCAGCAAATGCAGGACTCTTGCCTGAGTAACAAAGCTGATGAGATCCAAAGCAACACTGACAAGCATGATATAAAGTTTTATGACACGCTGAAAGAAGTCTATGGCCCCTTATCATCAGGATCATCCCCTCTCCTCAGTGTGGATAGGAACATGCTGATCACTGACAAAGAGAAGATCTTCGGAAGGTAGGCTGAGCACTTCAACTGCATCAGGTACCACCCAACATTCATTAATGATGAATCCATTAATTGTGTGCTTTGCTGCCATTCCCTGTCTACACTGTAAAAGAACATTTAGGGCACACATTGGCCTCTTCAGCCACCTGTGCACTTAAAATCTATTGCTCCTGCTATAAAACTGGACAACTCAGTGGATGAATTCATTATTATATTTCATAAAATGCCAAATGCCTAATTAATTTTTTAAAGTTTTCATTAAAATTTTTAAGAAAATGTGAATATCAAGGGGATATGTAATAAATACAAAAGGACATAACCGTTTTGTTCAGAATCAGATAAAGTATTCATTTGGTAAGAACATATATATCAGGGGTCAAGCTAGACTTAAATTTTAAAGAAAAGTGACTTCTCCTTTTGGTCAGAATAGGGAGAAGTGGGAGCTAAACAGGGAGAAGTGGGACTTAATCAGGGAGAAGTGAGACCGAAATAATAAACATGATATAGATATATAGATTATATATAAATAAATATATATATATATATATATATATATATATATATATATATATATATATATATATATATATATATATATATACACACATATACAAAGAGATGCATTAATATATTTTATTGATGTGCTCTATTTCTTGGTATGCTTTTAACAGTTTTAAGCAATGCCTTATTTTCAAGTTGAAAAATAATTGTTATTTGTCGGTATCAATATATTTTGTACGCGTATAAAAAATTATATTCATACCCGTTCTATTCATACTTAGTATGTTTTTGAATTAGAGTAAATGCAGTTTATTTTGGCTGTATGTCTTAAAAATCACATATGAAGCTATACATTGTAATTAATTTTCACTGATAGAAGTAACAAGATTAGAGCCTTGTAAATGCAAGTTGGTAAAAATGCTTAATAAATTACCACTTAATTATTTTATTTTTCTTAAGTTTTGTGTGCAATTGCAGTCAAAGATTTTTAGCATTCTTTGAAGCAGCCCCTATTACATGTACATAGGAATAAATGCACAGGTGACTTCAAATCACACTGTGCGTCCTAATTTCAGTGTTCCCAATAAAACATTAATGTAACTATTCATAAACAACACACTGAAGCACTAAAGTCGATATATAACTAAACTGGACCCTATTTTTTACCCCCAACCAAAAATCCAAGAATATGTCTTGCACAGAGTGAGTGCATATATTTTTAGATGGGGAAAAGTCCTCGAACTACACCCTTTCTTGCTTTGTTACAAAAACCCATTAAAAGTTCTGCATATTTATGGTTTGTCTACCTACTGGTAATAATGACATGGATTGGTTATATAGTATTTGCTTCATTACTATATATATTTTTTGTATTTTCACAGTTTAATGAAGTGGTATATCAAATGAAGTGGTATATCAAATACGCAGCGATGTCCACCATTAAAATTTCATTTACGGTTTCAAACTGACTTTATACAGAAAATACGTAAATACAGCTGTTAAAATCTTCATTTATTAAAAATAGGATATAAATTAGAAAATGCTCTTTACCGATCATATTTTTTAAAGCAAATTACTATTTGCATAATGATGTTTAACTTTCGAAACAGAATTTGGCATCTTTTTATCATAGCACAGTAGGCCCAACTTCATGAAATCAAGCAGTGATATCTTGCTCTGGAAAAGGGTTAATGGTCAGTTAGCTATTAAAACTTGCATGTGAATGCGCAAGCATTTCTTTGTCTTATAAGCTGATTGGTATCAACACCAGGTAAATACATTTGGATTTGGGTTACACTAGTGCCAGAACTTACTGGAGGCATCTCAAAGTCATAAACTACACTCATATTACATCAGAAAAATCAGAGGTCGAAGTCATTTTCACTTTCATAACAGAAGTCGTCGAAGTTTACGATTCTCAGGTGACTTTTCGTTTGGTAGTGTGACTCCTGTATATTGGCCTGATGGCTTGACCTATTCTTGTACATTGTCAAGCTTGTTTTTTTCTATTGAGAACAAATCATGTATTTGTCTATGTATCATATTGTAGATTTTATATCATATTATGCCTTATTATGCAGCACAGGTGTATTCTTTCACCATTAGATCTTATTTTATTCAGTCTTTCCATTCATCCTATAAGCATAGTACAGCCCTTACAGAGACATTTCAATTACCATTTTTATTATCCGACCTTGCATGTAATACTGGATGGGGAATATAGCCTTCTCATTTGCAGGCTCATCTATCCCACGATAAGCATTTTCATTTCATTCTAATCTGTTTTTCATTGCATTCATTCATCTTGCTTATGAATTTGTTCCAGGGCAAAACTCCAAAATCACTTAAAGCATGTGATTACTTAGTATGCATAATAAATTAGTTGTCTATATGTGTCTTTTGCTATCCACAGTTCTTTAATTTCATTTTTTAATCCATCTCTCTGATCATACATCCATCATCTGCACTTTTGTTTCCAGAACAATACTCTAAAATTCTTAAAGATATCTCTGTTAAACTTTTGATACATATATTAGACTTGTGGTCCAGGTATGTGTTTTGCTATTCACAATTCTTCAGTTTCAATATTGTAATGCATTAGTATATTTGATTATCCACCCATTGGATGAACAATTTTCCACATGCTCATTTTTGGGGAAAAACTTGTAATTCCATGAATTTCAATTCACAAAATAGACAAATGGTCCAGGTGTGGTTTTCCTATCCAGAATTCTTTATTTTTATTGTTTTTAGTCCAGATATTGATCCCTTGTCCACACTTCAGTTTTTGGGGCAGAAAGTTGATGGATGGATGAGCATTAGCTCATGTGGTTGTTACTATGTTTAGTTAGTCCTAAATGAAAATGATGCTAAATGAATTTCATATAGAGTATGGTCAGTAAGTTGGCCAGTTTGAAATGTTATGGGTACTAAAGGGATGTCTATAATGACTGGGAGTTTTTCACTTAAAGAGTTCTTATGTTTAATTACTCTTAAATGAAATAGTGCTGATCTGATATCCACTATTACTACTCTGGTGGCCAGCCATCATCTAGAAAATATTGTTACTTCATCAAAATGGGTAGTGACCTGATTTTTATCTAGCTTGTCCTAAATGAAAATGATATCAGACAGGTGACTTGTTAACTTGACAACTCAAACATAAGAACAAAATTGGTAGGATATGGAGTTGCTCAATAATAGCATAGATTGTGTCAGTTCTGAGCAGTAGAAAAGATTAAGAAGACTTATCTGGGATTCCTTCAGATTTTTTCTAGCCAGTACAGTTTCATTCCCTTTATTGACTAGTCTTTTTACTAGAGATAATGACTTTTTCTTCCATCTAACATTCTGTCTGTACTGTGTTAATCTGTCCATCTGTTCACAATCCTTGTAATCAGCATTGCCTCACAACTAATGTACATAATTGGATGTTGTTTGGTGGGTGAATTGCCCATTATCATTGCATATAGATGTACCTACCATTTAAGGCAGGGTTCTCAAACATATGCAGCCCACCAAGACTTATCCTGGGGCCCAAAAGATGATTGGCTTTACATGGTGTTATATGTGATAGCAGTGTTGGTGCAGCCCTTGGGCCATCAAAAATACCCTCAAGAGGATTTGAGTTTGAGACACCTGGTTTAAGTGTTTTGACTTTTGATCTCCAAATTCTACCTTTACATACATAAGTTATAAGTGGCTTTTAGACACTTATGTTCCTCACTTGTAAGTAACCAATCATTTTATTTATGGCTTAATTGTATAGGACATAAATTTGAATGATTTGGATTATATATCCAAATTAATATTTAATTAATAATTATAATTTATAATTATACATGTAATTATAAGTTAAGTATTTCAATCAATATAAGTGATGTACATGTATACTTCTATTACAAGAAAAGTTTTGTTGGCAAATAAATTTGTTAGCTTATTTGAACTTTTATGGCAACTTAGACCAGTGAGGAATTTGTTTTTAAAACTTAAAAATAATATGAGTGAAATTAAGTAATTCACCTGCCTGTACTACATTTGTAATTGAGACAAGTGAAATGAGAGTCATTCACTTAGTACACTTAACCAATATAAGTGAATCCACATTATATTAATGAGTTTGGGTTTTATAAAGGCCTCCACCTGCAGAACTGCTTAGCAAGGAATCATGTCCTCAGATTGTAAGTGATCAATTTTACACACACACACTTATACACCCAACAGATAGAAGGAAAGTGCTATCCCTGGATTCTGTAGAAGAATGTTTGATAATAGTATGCATAATTAATATTTCATACAACTGATAAAACTAAATCAGTGAGATATGCACTACTATTATCAAGCATTCTTATATAGAATCTAGGGATAGCACTTTCAGTTCTGTCTGGTGTATATTTATAATTCTCTATAATTAATCCTATATACCTTGATTTCTTTCATAGGAATCCAGAATGACTGTTTAGATAGATGAGAATTAAATTACTAGGTCGTCATGCAACTGTATCTGCTATATGCACCAGTGCATATAACACCAATTTAGACACATCATTTTTTTTGGTGATGCTTGCTTAGTTGTGAAGGAATATGGGCTTGTGCACGAAGGCAAGGCGGCGAGGGTACTATTTACTATGTGGCTGTCAGTAAGTTTCGACCTTAGAAATATCTCACAGATTTCTCATTTAAATGGCTATTAGTTAAAGTTTGGACCTTAAAATAATCTCACTTCTCATATCAGTTAAGTTCTTGCCTTAAAAAAATCTCACAGACTTCTCATTTAAACGACAATGAATGGTATAATTTTAGCACTAGGCAAATAATTGTGAACCTCTCCATTATAAACGGTTTGCTAAATATCAGATATTTATCAGAACAGAAATTTAAAGTGATGACCATTAACATAATTTATTCTGAGTAATTATTACAATTGTTTACTTTGACTATGTCCTACAGAACCATCCATACAGATCAGGTAGTCATTGCAAGAATTGGTCATGCTTACATATATTTCCCTAGAAAGCAATTTAAAAATAGAAAAGTTTGTGAATATAGTTTAAAAATTAATCCTAGGATTGAAAAATATATAAGTTCTATACCTAAATAGTTCTAATAGAATACTGGTTCGAATCTCAAATGAAGTTCCAATATGGAAGGCAATAACATCAGATCAGGTAGTAAAGACGACAACAGTTCCTTTTTGAATTTTGTGAATCAAGAATAATATTCCAGCTTTAGAATTCCAAATATTTTTCACTGGATGTTTTTGTCAAATGCTTTGATGAAGAAGCACTTATTTTCCAGATAATATAAATTATTTTAAAAAAACAAATAGCTCAAAATTGGCAACAACAGAAATACCTCTGAGCTCCTAAAGGTATTTTTTACGACTCCATAAATTTAATACCAATTGGCTGTTTTGAGTAAGATTTCTAGATCACATGGTATTTCATGTGGCAAACTATGTTATTTCTAACTTGAATATAGCAATAAATAAATGAAATTTGTCATGTTGCAAGTTGCAAAAAGAGCCCTATCTAAGAAAGCAGATTTACACTAGAAATAAATAATAAAGAAAAAACTGATTATACATGGGTAACACATGGGCCAAAAAAATTACCCTGGAAACAGCCAATCATTTCCACTTAGTGTTTATGAGTTTGGGAACCAATTTCGGCTAAAAATAATGCTAATGTAATACCTTTTGCATTCTATACAAACAGAATTTATGGGGGAGGGGATATTGACTCCCTTGAAGGTAATCATTACAATAATATGTAATGAAACAAAAATAAAAAAAATAATTTAGAATTACCATAAGCAATTTAATTACATATACATAACAATGGTAACTTGTCCACACACACACACACACACACACACACATACACACACACACACACATGTGTGTTCCTACACTGGAAGGCAAACTCAAATCACCCTGAGGTCTGCATGAGTGCATTTTCGATGGCCCAAGAACTGCACCATCTTTGTTATCTCTCATGACACCTGTGTTGTTAGACCCTGATTTAAGGGAAATCAAAGTTGAAAGTCTTCTTTCAGTGTTTCTATGTAAACTTGAAACACGCTGCCACCCACACTCCAACACTTCTGTAGGTGAACTAACCATTTTCAAAGTTCATAATGATTGATAAAAAAAAAAAACAGTTTTCATATCGTAAATGTTAGTTTATAAAAATATGTATCTTCCTTATCTTTACATCATACTCTACCCATACGTATACACACCTGGGTAGATATCTGCCTGCTTGTATATTCATGCATGGCATCTATTTTTATAAAGTTTGAACCATGTGTCAGTTCATATCTATTTACAAAGATTTTGATAGTCCTACTCATTTGTATCTCCATGCCACTTGTAATTGAAACATGGTTATAAACTTCTTGTACCTAATGAAAGAGTATTTTATATAAACCTTATTCTGTCATACACTTGACACCTATCATTTACCAATAGAACTGAATATTTTTAATTTTTAACAATGATATATTTGCTGATTTTATTAAAAATAAGCATCAAGATGTATAAATACATGTGTTTTTTTAAATGAATAAATTAGTAACATCAGCTTGTTATTCCCTACAATATATTATTAGCTGAACTGGACATACAATAGACCTGAGGAGCACAGTAACAATTACTATTCATTTGAAACATCATTGGCATTTGCAGTGAAACTTGAGACATATTCATCTCAAGGTCTAGTTGGTCTTAAATGATAATGCTGCTGATGAGACATCCTATATGGCCATCACAGCTGCCATCATTAAAATTTAATTATCACATCTTCAGGTGATACGATTAACAGATACAAATATGTATCAATGCTTTCTCCATATCGATACTGTGTGCAAAATGATGCTTCTCCTTTAAAAGATACTTTGATATTCATCAGTCATTAATAATTATTAGTTCTTTGCTTTTAATGATTCTTTAAATTAAGAATTCATCTGGAACAAATTGAACAGGCATATGCACTCATTTTTATCACTGAAAAAGAAAAACTAACAACAACACCCACTCACCTGTTACATATTAAAACTTCTGACAACACCCACTCACCTGCTACAGCTTAAAACTACTGACAACACCCACTTACCTGCTACAGATTAAAACTAATGACATCATCCACTTACCTGTTACAGATTAAAACTACAGACAACACCCACTCACCTGCTGCAGAATAAAACTAATGACATCATCCACTCACCTGCTGCAGATTAAAACTAGACATTTGTTACACCCACTTACTTGCTACAGATTAAAACTACTGACAATACCCACTCACCTGCTGCAGATTAAAACTAATGACAACACCCACTTACCTGCTACAGATTAAAACTACTGACAACACCCACTCACCTGCTGCAGATTAAAACTAATGACAACACCCACTCACCTGCTACAAATTAAACCTACTGACAACACCCACTCACCTGCTACAGATTACCTGCAAAACTACTGACAAAACCTATTCACCTTGTACAGACTGACATAAGGCCACTTAATTATGTGGTTCCAGAACCACTGTAGCACCAGTTCCAAGTTCATTATTTAAAATATCAGCCTGTTCAGCTACTTATATATCAATTTAATGACTATAATTGAACTCATTACCCCTGCAGATTTTCATCACTTTCATTAGAAATGGGAGTAAGGAAGCATATTTTGGGGCTTTTTCTGAATACATCCAAATGCATCTGCTTACAACAGGTTTTCATTTAGCCTAATGCCTAGTTGTGTTAGAAATGTTTTTGTTTTACCTGTTTCACTTATGGATGTGTAGAAGAGTAAAAGTTAAAAAAAATTTCTTAGTAGACCCATCATTGTCATGTCCTGGCCACATTTTACTACAAATCCCCTCAGTTTGGAAAGGTTCACCTGTCTAAATAAAGTTCAGACACAGTCTTTCTTAGATCACAGGCCATAAGACTTAAATCCAGACACAAAACCCAATTCCAAAAGCAAATGAAGTTATGAAGTAAAAAAGTTGGTCACAAAACATTTTTTCCCTCTGTATTTTGTATTGCAAGTAAAAAGTCCAGACTATTTGCTATCATTGTTGAGCTACATCTGTCAGCTTTTCTGTAATACCACCCACTATGGTAATCTTAAATGACCTTGATGCTGTAGAGCTCAGAAGTAGAGTACTTCCTCCTGAGGCATAAACATGGTGCCATATTTTACTGATCATTTTATTACCTTTTTATGCAAAGTTTCTGTAACTTCATATCTTGCCTACTTGGGTCAAACTAGAACATAACACTCCTGATGCAATGCAGTAAAATGTTATATTCAGTTCTGATTGGTGATAATTGTTTGTTCAGCATAAAATAATAACCACCAATTAGAATTAACTATAGTTTTTTAAGTATGAAACATCAGAAGTATTGGCATTGAAACTCAATCTAAATAATAATAATAATGATAATAATAATAATGATAATAACAAGGACTTTATATAGCAACTAATCTTTAGAAGCTCAAAGCGCTTTACAACATTTGACAACACTTAAACAGAATAAAAAACATAATGATATGATTACAAAAATAAAAACAAATACCACAAAACTAGAAACAGAAAAACTTGCTGTAATTTTTAAGGTAAGGATACGTTGTAAGGATACATTATTATGTCTTTATGACTGTTCTTGCAGTTACAAATAGATATAATGTTATGCGCAAGTGGGATTTAGAAAATCTGTAAAGTTCTTAAAACTGTACATGGGGAACAATTGAATTAATTGTCTTCCTTTGGTTATATGTACTCAGCAACTGAATGTGACAACTCAATAAAAGAAAAACATTAGCACAAACTCAGTAATGGGTAGATTCAAAGCCTCACAAGTTATATAACCATGTTAATTTGTAGAAGGGGTGTGTGTATTGTTAAAAATGTCCTTTTTCACTGACAGAAACTAGCACCTGTGGCTGTAGCCATTGTTAGTCATCTCCATTCCCACATTCAAACTTGTTCTTAATGGAATTTTCCTTGTAACAGGAAATTACAGTTGTTGATCCAAAATGCTTATCTACTCATTTAAACACAATTGTACATCCAAAAAGACTGCCATAATGGCTGTCATACAAATCTTGTTGCCCTGAATGGAGATCATCAGTATATTTTTGGTCTGATTCTGTTCAAACTTGAAATATAAACTCATATCAAGGTCTTGGAAAGGTTCTATATATTATAAAACCTGATGTTTGGTGAGTTAAGGAGCACCATCATTAAATTTGATAATGCAGCTGGTCCTAGCAAACTTCTCCAATTTGATTTCACCGTTGTCATTTCATTGAACCCCTGGGGGCTTGCATTGTATAATTTCAGGGACAATTTATAAACTTTTTTTTACATCTATCAATGAATACAGTACTAGCACATATTTGTATTTTGAATACTCAGAGCAGGAAGTTGACAAGTCATAACAAAGCCATTCATATTCTGCTACTTTCTAAATCTCTTCTCTTGATCATATTTGAGATTGCATTTTTTTATGTCATCAAATTTCTGCTGCTTTGGTGGTCAGCCACACACCTTTCAGGTACTTCCACTTGTTTACAATTGCCACTGCACAGTACATTGAATATTATCATTTATTAACAATAGTATAATATTGTTCTACTTTAGTAGTGGATTATTTGCCAGGTCAAAAAATTTTACCTTCATCAGAGTCTAATTCCTAATAACTTTTCTTGTCAGTAATCAAATCAGGGTGTTGGGCTAGTTCCATGGAAGTGAAGACATTTTTAACATTAATCACACTAAGTTACTTGACACCATAAGCATTTATTATATGAAGAATAGGATGTTGGTAGGCACTGAGTTAACACAACAGACAGGTCTGTTAAACCATCCTAACGAAAATTTTATATCAGTGTAGGGCTGCATGAGAGCAGTTTCATTGACCCAAGGGTTGCATCACCTTTATTATCTCTCATAACACCTTGTGACACCAATCATTCTGTAGGCCATATTATCAGTTAAATCTGTTTTACATGCTTGCCTATATAATGAAATTTCTGTGCCGAATTTTAAACTTAGCCATATGCATTTTCTTTTTGCTGTTTAAAAGAAATGAAAGCAAGTTTTAAGCAATTTTCAGTAGACAACTACAATAATTGCAAAGTAAAGTACACCACTCCCTAGATAACTTGCGCCCGGATAACTCGCGAACCCGCTTATAACGCGGTGTCCGGCATGGCTCCCGATTTTTTTTCCAAGGAAAATATATTTTAAAATGTGTTAAACATGAAAAAAGTCGTGATAAGAAATTGTAAATTGCCAAATTTAACCTTGATATATAGTTCGTTTTTATCATCGAAAATGGTGATTACCGTATTTTCCGAGGTATAAGTCGCTACTTTTTTTCGTTTTTTTTTTTTCTTAAAAATGACGTGTGCGACTTATATGCAGGAGCGACTTATACAATAAATGCATCTGCTAAATGCATCTGCCGGTATACGGGCAAGCCAATTGCTGGAAATTTACATACGGTACACGTAAGTATTAGACTATAAGATTATCAAATTAAATAGTAAAATAATATTTAGTTATATATGTGTTAAAATTTGTTATTAATAAATAAAAAAAATATTGTAATAACGATTGCCATTTTATTTCCTTTATTATTCGGCATAGAAGTATTAGGAAACAAGGGTTTTAGCCCACCCACCCCTCCCCCCCAAACCCTTGTTTCCTACTACTACTACTACTACTACTATGGACAGGTATTTTATAACCAGACAAAACAACAGGTGTTGGAATGCTATGATTCATCTAGATAAGCTCTGTCATGCAGAGGTGACCAATTTGTTAGAACAGCGCATGTGTGGAATACGATTATTCTAAAGACGGCAAATGGGTTTTATAATCAGTCTACCACAAGTTTTTTTTATCAGATAATAGGATGAAAATTAAACTGTGCATTAGAACGTTTCAGTTAACAAGGCGGAAATTAAACTACGCATTAGAGGAAGGTAAGTATATTATATCTTAAGTTTAGATAAAATTATACGTTACTCATATTTTTTTTGATAATTTTTTTCATATTTGCTAACCCTCATTGGTAGAATGTCTGTTAACATATTGTCAATAATACGAAATTCACGTAATAAATCATCCATATTATATTTGACTCCTCGTAGGTAAGACCGGATCTGATCAAGTAGTTTTTTGTAAGTTTTAATTGATGTTAAACATCCGTGCTTTTTTATCAAAAGTCTTGGTTCTACTTTTTTACACGCCGCTGTAAGTGAAACACCAATACCGGATATGATTAACAAAAAAGGATTTAATGATACCCCACTTGAAATTATACCAGAACTGGTCATTAACAAGGGTAGATATGATATTACTCGAAGGATCTTATTGTAGTATTTGTAACATTTTTTTACACACCAAAGTTTTTTTATGATAATATTTATAGTATTGTATTAATGCGTCTACATCTTGTTTTGGAATATCTTTTGAAATATGATTGAAATCAACTATACTTCTTTTCATTATAATATTTGTTTACATAATCCCCAGTCTTGGCATTAGTAATTCAGCTACAAATTCCAAGCACCAACTATAACCGACTTCGGTTGTATTTGGAAATATAGTAGTAAGTTCAAGTGTAAATATTTCTTCAATACCTTTTAATTTTAATATGGATACAGTTCCAGAAGACGTACCCAAAATATGTAATGGAGATGTGGTTGAAATATTAAAATCTCCAATGCTAATCACTGTAAATCTATATACACCAGTAACTTCTGCAGCGTATTTGATAGATTTATTTTGCTGCGTCCATGTACTAGACCCAGAAGCAACAGTATACACAATATTTTTAATCTGTTTGTGAGGAATTTTAATCATACTCGTTTTCTTAACAATACTAGGAATTCCACTAATAATATCATTGAGTTTTTTGTTAATATCATTGAGTTTTGTATTAATATTAGCGAGTGTAATGTCAACATTTGATGGATTTCCAAAAAATTCGTTTTTAAGTGTGTTTATGTTTCTACGAAAACTTAAAAACATATTCATGTGACCAAGAAACTCAGTTTTGAGCGCTGTTATTTCATTATTGATTGGAACGTCCTGATCATCGACGTATTTTTTGTTTACAGCGTCTCCATCTATAGTTGGATATCCAAGATCTGTAATCTTATTCTGGTTCATAACAATATTCCTACTAAATAAATCACCAGCTTTTTTAACAAAATCATCCACTGACCTACCAGAATCTCGTATCTTACCTCGATTGTTAAAAGTCACAATATTACCAGTAACCGCATTAGGTATTCGTACAAGTACATCTGGCAGTTTTACATCACTAGTTTTTAATCGTCCTTCTTTGTCCTGGAAAATGACAACTTCATCTGGATCTACACTGGTAAGATTTAGTAAATTATTGATTTCATTTTTGAGCTGATCAAGAGTTGCATATTTGGATAAGTCACCTTGGTAACCTTCCGTGGATAAATCTCCTGATAGTGTTCCAAATTTTGTATAGTAGCTCATTATTTACTGTCCTAGATAAAATTATCAACACTAGTTTAATATTATATAAAATGGCAAAATCGTCGATATTAAACTTTGATACAGAGAGACTAGTGAAGCATAAACATAACAATGAACTTCCTGATTGTCATTATCTTATTGTTGGGCGAACTGGATCGGGAAAAACAAATTTGCTTATGAACTTGCTTCTTGGTGATAATTTTAACTATGACAGAGTTTATATTTACACAATCAATCCACAGCAAGATAAGTATGAGTTATTAAGCCAGTATAATGACAAACTTCGTGATGAACTTAAGGCTGGTGAAGATTTTTTTATAATTAAGCAGCCAGAAGATCTTATTCCAATTAATCAACTTGATGCAGATGAACATAAGATAGTAGTTTTTGATGATATTCCTCTAAATAACATGGAGATGAATAAAATAAGATCGTATTTCTCACTGTCACGTAATAAACAGTATAATTCTGTTTATCTCGCTCAAGGATTTTATAATGTTGACAGATTTATTCGGCGAAATACGGGTTGTTTTATATTATTTCCAGGACTGGACAATGTTGACGTTAGAAATATTGCAAGGGAGCAATGCAGTGACGTGACAAAAGATAAGTTTATTGAACTTTACCGTAATGCTACAAAAGATAAATTCAACTTTTTCTTATTTGATAAACTTACGCATGATCCAACTAAAATGTTTCGCTGTTGTATTGATATTTACTTACAGTAAGGGGTTTCAATTTTATAAAATTTATAATAATAATAATGGACAAACGAGCAAGATACAGACAACATATAGAAGATCTAAAAAACTTGCTCAATCTCAGGCATTACTTAAGCAAAAAGTACAACAAGCACGACGTGGGCAAGTAACCGCTACAGAAGCAACAGCTACAATTTTCAAGCCGGTTACTGAAGCACTATTAGGTAAACAACCTGAAACTAAACCACTGTCAGAAGAAGAACTTAAACAACTGCAGGAAAAAGGCTTGGTTGGAATTGTTAAAGAACAACAGGAAGCAACTGCTGCAAAACTTGTTACTAGATCTGATGAAGAAAAAAGAAAACTAATTGAGGCACTTACAGCGAATATAGCTGATCCTGCGGCTAGACAAGCTGAAACAGATCGATTGATAAACAATCCGCTGGAACTTGAGCGAAGATTAGCAGAGTTAACAACGCAAGGAATAACAAATATTATAACAAATTTATCAGGAGACATAAAAGATATCAGAGAGGAGCAACAAAGAGTTGGTGATCTTACTGTAAGGTTTATGGAGGTTGGAGATCAAAGACTTCATTTTATAAAAAGAGCAAGTGATAAGATAGATCCTAAGGAGTATAATGATTTTTTAGAGAAAGAAAATATGAGATATTGATAATATAAGCAGGTGGACTGATGCAGAATATCAAACATTAATCAATAGATTACATGTAATATTTAAGGATGGAGTTACTGCTAAAGATGAAATAAACACGGTTACAGAGATTGAGGATATGCATCTACTTTATGATAGAATGAGAAATGGTGTCATTGCTTTAGTGTTTAAAAAAACAGCAGAAAATAGTAGAGCAAAACCTTTCGGTAAAGGGTGGAGTTTTAAAAGGAAATTTGATACACTTGATAAAACTCGTATAGAGAAAAGTAGAGAAGAAAGAACAGGAACTGGTGTAAAAATATTTACTTCAACTACTGAAATGATAGGTAGATTAATGTTATTAATATCATCAAAAGAAGTTGGGAATGTTAGTGTTGAACTTGATAATGAAATCATTGACATACTGGATCATCTAAGATCGAGTGAATTATTAACATCTGACGAATATGAAACTTTACACCGCGACTTAATCGCGGCGACTTAATTTTGTAAAATGATATAATATAAAAGGAATGCAAACAACATTATTACTAAACTCTAGTGAGTCTGTGATAGATAGCGCAAATTTTTCAGTAAATTATATTCCACCTATCCAACTAGATCCTACAAAACAATATGAAATTGGATTAATTTCTTGTACTTGCTGGAATGCTATACCTAACGTGAAAAATGATGTTAACGATGAAATGTATTTTACTATGATTACAACATCTCCAATATCTACAACAAAAAAAAATAAAAATTCTGCAAGGAGCTTATAATATTACTGATCTAAACAGGACAATCAAAGAGCTCATCACAAAAGCTGGCGGTGTGGCTGATAATTTTGAATTGGCAGCAAATTATAACACATTGCGAGCTAGGATAACTTTGAAAAATACAGTAATCAGTCTTGAACCAAGAGAAAGAAGTATTGCACAACTGTTAGGATTTACTGAAAAAACTTACACTGCACTTGATCAGGCTCTTACATATGACAGTGAACTGCCAGTAAATATAACAGAAGTAAATACGATATTAGTAAATTGCTCTATTGCTTCTGGCTCTTATACATCAAAAGGCAGCAAAGGTCAAACGATTTACAGTTTCTCACCTGAAGTTCCGCCAGGTTCTCTCATGCAAATAACTCCACGACATATTATCTATTATCCTTTAAACGTTGAAGATCAAATATCAAGTATAATAATGCAGTTGACAGATCAATCTGGAGAACAGTTACATGTTAATAATGAAGTTGTAACTTATTATTTACATTTACGCGAGCAAAAGTAAAAATTATGCAACATCAAATATAATGAAACAAAGAAAAAAAGTTTATCAAAGAAAAATAATAGGAGGATTTTTTGGAAATATTTTTACTGAAGTTATTGAAAATATTCCGGGTATAGCGCGTAAAGTTGCACCAATTGCTATTGACGCAGGTAAAGCTTTTGCAACTGGAGCTGCATCTGTCACTGGGACTGCGGTGGGACAAAAAATAGCTGATAAAATAAAAGGTGATCTACCGACTGCATCTGAAATAAAACAAGCTATCTCAGAAATCGCTCCAACAAAAGAAACCCAGCGAGCTATGATAACAACAACAAAAAAATTATTATCACCAAAGGGCGAGCAGATCATACATAAATTGATATCTAAAATAACAGTGCCGCAATAAAATTTTATATAATCTAATAAAATAAAATGTCTATTAAAAATTATTTTGAGTTAACAGAAACTTATGACATCGACAACGATGTGACAGAATTTGAGTATGTTGAGTATCTTGATGAGAATTCTAATGAACCAAATAAAGCTGGTATCAGAACCTTTAACACCAGAGACGAAGATGTATTTCTACTGCCACATAAGGCTATGTTAGAAGTTCGTGGTCAGATTATGACAGTAGCCAATCCACCTGCTGTGATTGCAGTTGGAGCAGAAATAGCTCTTATAAATAACGGCTGGAGTTTATTTAAAAGTGCTAGATATCAACTGGCCAATCAAACTATAGAAGATATTTCAGGTAATCTACAAGTTGCAAGTACAATTTTAAATATTTCGTTTTCCGACGATTACTCGAGATCAACTGCAACAAATATGATGTGGTTTAAAGATACTGGACGGGGTATAGCTGAATCAACGGAATTTTTAAAGAGAGGTGCTATAGTACACGGAGCTAATGCAGATGAAAATGCTGGAATTGTTAGAAATTTTCTCATTGCTAATGCTGCTGCTCTAGGTATTGTCGCACCTGCTGCAGATGCTAATGCAAACGCCACAAGAGTTTCTCTTACAGCAGCTTTTAATAATCTAAATATAACACCACCAGCTGCAGATGCAAACGGTACTGCGATGTTAAATTTACTTCTTAACACACTTGACGTGAGAAATCCACGCTATAACGAAGGTTTTGCTAGGCGAAGAAAACTTAAGCAGGATCACGTCAAATTACAATGATGCTTCCGCTAAGCATGATTTTCGGCTTTTGTCGCGATTATGATAAAGTATTCCGTGGAATAAATCATATGCTTATTTTAGATCGTGCAGAACAAAACGACTGCTTGTTTAGATCTGGAGGGGCTGATGTACAGTTTATCATAAACAAACTTGCTTTGTGGATGCCACGTATAACACCATCAATCACTAAAATGTCAGAACTAAATAGCACACTTGATAAGCATACAAACAGAATTTACTTTAAGCAGCATAAGATATATCAGACAGCGGTTCCAAATACTACTGACTACACGTGGAGGGTTACAACAACATCAAGCGAACAACTACCGAGACATATATTTGTCGTATTTCAACAGCACGCTCGACGAGGAAACCAGCAACAAAATAATGCAATATTTGACCACGCCGATGTTAGACGAATATATGCTAGATTAAATTTAAAGCAATATCCAGAACGAGCTATCGAGTGCAATTTTGCTGATGACGCTAATAAAAATATTTCTCGACCGTATATGTACCTGCTTGACTCAATACAAAAATATCAAGATGTTGAAGATGGAACTCAGATATCAGCAGAGGAATTTCGTACACTTTATCCTATATTTCATTTTGATGTTAGTAAACATAGCGATCGAGCTGTAGACAGCACAGCGGATATTGAAATTACCTGGACACTTGGAGCGGTTCCAATAGTGCCGTTGTACGTATACGCATTAGTGATTAGTGATAGATTTATCACAGTAGATTCTATTGGAGGTAAAATGACAGTTTAAGTTTAATCTACAGTTGAAATATATAATGGCAAAATATATTATAAAAGAAGTTTATTTGACCGATGGTCAAGTTAAAAAATTAGTAGCTGCTAGTGCAAAGCGAGAACAGGTATCATTAAAAATTAATCTTAATATTTCTGATGGTGTTTTAACAAAATTAATGCTAACAAAAAATCAGGTAAAAAGTATGATCGTAAAAAAACTTTTGTTTTAAATTTGAGTGTTGCACAAATAACTACGATGGCAAACGATATTGTTGTCAAAGGTGGTTTTCTTGGTCCAGCATTATCAGTATTAACTAGTACAATAATACCTAAAGTTTTGCGGGAGTTGGGAACATTAGGACTAGCAGCAATATCAGGAGCAGTCTCTGGTGCAACGAAGAAAGCTGTTGAGGGTAATGGTATCATTCGTGGAAGTGGAATAAAAAAATTGTAAATTTTATGTAAATGATATATTATAATGCCACAACAGAAAAAGAAATCACCAACAACAAAATCGCCAGAAAAAAAGAAAACAAAAAAAAAGGAAAACAACACCAAAACACAAACAAGCAAAACAAGGAGGAATTATTCCGTTCGCTCCACTTTTGGCGGGACTAGCGGGAAGTCTGTTGCCAAATCTTTTAGGAATTGGACGTGGTCTAACATTACCAGGAACTCGACCAACCCGTTGAGTAATTTTGATATCATTGATAAATTAAAAGCGATTCCTGGATTTCACAGAGTTTATTCTAAAGATGAACTCGCATCAATAAAATCACCATCAGCTGTAAGTTCGTGTGTTATTAATATACAAGATTTTAATGACGGATCCGGCACACATTGGGTAGCAGTTTATAATAATAATTATTTCGACTCGTTTGGACTTCTTCCAAGCGATGTAATAAAAAAGTATATGAATAAAAAATTTAACAAGATATATTATTTGTCAAATCAACTCCAACCTGTTGGAACGTCTGCTTGTGGATATTATTGTATAATGTTTATCCAACAGATGAGCAGAAATCTCAATTTTTTAAAATTTATTTTACAGTTTGACAAGCAACCTTCTCACGCTAATGATGAGATTGCAATTAATTTTACCTAAACTTATAAATATAATAATGTCAACATACTGTCTCAAGTGTATAACTAAAACAGAAAATATTGATGAAACAACAGAAAAAACAAAAAACAATAAGATAATATTAAAAAGTATTTGTGCAGTCTGTGGAAAAAGAAAAAATATGTTTTTAAAGAAAGTGTCCCCAGCGACGTCGTCAGCGAAAAATTCGCCGGCGAAAAATTCGCTGGGATCTGGTTATCCTGATATTATTTTAGTCGATGACTAAAAATATAGAATGATATGCAATTGTGATTCTGACAGAGATTTGTGTCTTGAGCAAAATAAAATTGTCGAATACTGTCAATGTTTTAACAACAGAGAAATAATAGGGTCAGGTATAGATATACATAAAATTATTGGAAAATTGCCAAAACCTAAAGGCGGTTGGACTTTGCCAGGTCATCGGTTTACAGGACCTTACAATCCACTAGATCAACAACTAGATGAAAACGACAATCCATTGCCAGGACAAGAGCCTTACAATCAAGTGGATGCAATAGCAATGCGTCATGATATCTGTTATCGTGATCATGAAAACTCAAAATCAGATTGTGATAAAGTAATGTTAGATGAATTACATGATATGGAGCCAACAAATCTATGAGAACGTTTTGATAGAAGATTTGTTCAGGGAATAATTGGAGCAAAATATAAACTCGGACTCAGGGGAAAAAAGTATACGATGATCTTGCAGTCGAACTACACAGACCTAAAAAAAAAAAGTTCCCACGGCGTAAAGTTGTCGCTAATGGTGTAGATGATATCTGGGCAATAGATTTGGTGGATGTGTCGAATCTGGCTCAGTTTAACATTGGTGCTGATGGTGCTCCAAAAAGATATTTGTTTAATGTTATAGATGTTTTTAGCAAATATGCTTTCAGTGTACCTGTTTCGGATAAGACAGGAACTTCAATGACTGATGCGCTAAGACAAATAATAACGAGTACAGAAAGAAAACCAAATAAAATCTGGACTGATCACGGATCTGAGTTTTTTAACAAAAAGTTTGAGCAGTTTCTAGAACAAAATAATATAAAAAAATATGTTACAGGAAACGAGGGTAAAAGTGTTGTTGTTGAGAGATTTAATCGCACGCTGAACGAAAAATTACACAAACATATGACAGCTAAAAACACCAACAGGTACATCGATGACCTTTCTCAAATCGTAGGTGAATATAATAACACGAAACATCGAACCATTAAAATGTCACCTAATAATGCTATTAAAAATCCGATATTAGCAAATGATAACATGTACCGCAGACATAAATTTAAGGTTGGTGATAAAGTTAGAATATCTTTGATAAAAAAGATATTTGCAAAAGGATTTACTCCAAACTGGAGCGAAGAAGTATTTGTAGTTGATAAGGTACTTTTCACAATACCTGTAACGTACGCTTTAAAAGATCTGGCAGGGGAACCGATCGTAGGTAGTTTTTATGAACAAGAACTACAGAAAACTGAGCAGGATGTTTTTGTTATTGAAAAAGTGATTAGGAAAAAAGGAAATAAAAGTTTAGTCAAATGGCGTGGGTATAGCGATAAATTTAACAGTTGGATCCCAACCAAACAAATTATGATATAATGCTATTATAAATTTCCTCATACTTTTGTTTGACAGATTTACATTTTACTGGTTTACATAATGATATTAGATATTGTCTGCGATCGTCATTAGATTAAAAATTTTGACAAATATGAAATCGAATTTGATATTTTTCTGTCGGCCTGGAATTCTGATGTTTAAGAAAGGTCTGATTAGCTGCCAAAACAGTTGTTGTTCGGCAACGGTAAAATTAAATTTCATTATTTTTTTTGTAATGTGATACTTGACATTATATCGTTTAGTTGTTGATCTGCTGTAATTAGATCTGTCAGCAACAGTGACTATTTCACCATCAACATCAGATTTGTTGTTATACAAAATATCATCTTCGCTATAACCAACAGATTTGTCTATGAAATCTTTGGAAAATGTAATACTATGCGTGACCTTATCGCTAGTATCTTCTTCATATAATTCAGCGAGTCGTTCCATCAAGTCCATTTTTATAATATATTTTTATCTAATTTGTTATTATAAGATGACTGACGAGATAAAATATCACCAAAAAGTTAATATATTAAATTACAACGAACTAGCCGAAGCGGTAAGAAAATGTTTGTTGGGTTATAGTGCATATTCTGTTGACGTTATTGTAATGCAAGGTGATTCTCATAAAATATTGCTAACAGCAGCAGAAAAAAATAAAATTAATGAAAGTGCAGTAACGATGTTAAAATTTGATCATGATGATGTTATAGCATTTGCTCATCATTGTTTGACTAAAACCGAGCTATCAAATATCATATCTAAAACCAATCCTGGCATTGTATTCGCTTGAAAAAGCTGATTTTGTTACTCCATTAGCTACAAATTTTACTGACATATACTTTATCTTATAATATTTCGCTGCAGCTGTAATCGATTTGAATTTGATCTCCTCATCCGTTTCGAGGTTTTTTGAAATAACAGGTTTTATTGGACATTTAAAATTAATACCATTACTATTTTTTCCTTTTCTCACATTTTCCTGTTGGGTCACTAGCTCCAGATTTTCCAATCGATTGTCTGTTTCTACGTTATTGATGTGATTAATAACCAGATCATTGGGTATAGATCCGTTGAACACCTTGTAAACAAACCTATGACCAGTATAACAAACTTGATCTGTCGATGTTCCTCTAACAATTACCCTGATATATCCCATATTGTTCATAGTACCAAGAACTTTTTTAGTTTTTCTGTTTCTAATAATACCGCGATCGTTAGCCTCATATAAATCAAAGACCAGATGCCGCTGAAACTCATCTTGTATGGATAAGTTTTCAATGTTGTCATCAGTGACTTTACTGTTCACATGATACACACGCTGTCCTTCTGGAATGTCATCGCAGAACAACGTGTAAATAAAATCTTTTCTAAGCATTGCAATCCTCTCGGCATTATCTCCCTTGACACTAATATTATAACCCGCTGGAGTCAATTTGCCAACAGTTATTCCAGTTTTAAGGTTAATAACCAAACCTAATGTATTTCCAGCGTATAAGTTATATTTTGGGTGAATATAATATATCTTGCTCACGTGCGCTTGTCAGATTTGCTGTCATTATATTATAGGCGATTTTTTTTTATCTTTAATTGATTTTTAGCGCATGCGCAGTGTGAGGTAAATTATCAATTAAATATTATATTATAGTATAATAATGTTAAAATTGTGTGATATAGCCAAGAGAAGCCTTATGGGAGAACCTAATAAAATAGCGACTGCTTTTGCAGGTTTTGACAATAGTTATCAGTTTGATAATCAAAATGTTTTAGTAAATTTTACTGCAACAAATCTTTACCACCTACTACAGACAACTGTAAAACGTGAGCTCGAAAAACACAAAAGTATCAGATTATTTGTGCAATATCATGTTATATTTTTAAAGTTAGTTGTAACGGAAGAATCAACTAACAAGGAAATTGCAGATCCTTATATGAACGCAAAATCAAGACGTGTTTTGCTTGGGACTAATCTTTTACCACTATCTGATGAAATACACCAAGAAATCTGGAAAAAAATAGAGGAATTCGCTGAATTAGGTTCGGGTTGGAAGTTTGAAATGATTAAAGAAATATTGTTTCACACGATGAAATAAAACGCATTACGAGGTAGTTCGTACATCGACCTGCCACCAAAAATAAAAAGTAAAAGATGTTTTATAAACATCAAAAACGTAGATAACAAATATTTCCAATGGGCTGTTCTTTCCGCACTATTTCCAGCAGAAAAACACGCTGATCGCGTTGAGAAGTATATCAGTCACGTGTCAAGATTAAATTTTAAAGATATTAACTTTATAGTGGCAGAAAATCAAATACCAAAATTTGAAAAGCAAAATAATATTTCAATTAACGTTTTCGGATTAGATGAAAAAGAGGATGTATATCCGAGATATATTTCAGAAAAAGCCTCACAATCGACTATCAATCTACTGTTTTATAAAAATCATTACGTTTGGATTAAAAACTTTAACGGACTAGTTGGCAAACAGTACAATAAGAATAAGAACAAAAAGTTCTTTTGTTACCGCTGCTTGCATGGCTGTACAAACAATGAAACATTACAAAAGCATTTGCAGTACTGTAGTGATGTACAAAGAATAACAATGCCATCTGAAAAAGATAGTGTGTTACAGTTTGTCCATCATAATTACAAACTAAAAATTCCTTTCGTCATAAACGCTGATTTTGAGTGTTTACTTCAACCTGTACTTGGTGTAGAAAATAATCATAATCAATCGAGTACAAGAAAAATTCAAAATCATGTTCCGTGTGGAGTAGCTTATAAGGTAGTTTGTTGTACTGATTCTAGATTATCTAAACCAATCCAATACTATCGTGGTAAAAATCCAGCTGTCTGGCTTCTCAAGCAGTTGATTAATGAAGTTGATAATATTACTTATCGTTTGAAAAGAGTAACGCCAATGTTAAAATTAACACCTCAACAAGAATCCGCTCACGAGCAAGCAGAAATTTGTCATATTTGTGAAAAAGCTTTTGATCCTGACAGCGTTAGGACTGACAACGTTAGTAACAAAAAAGTACATGACCATTGCCATTTGACCGGACAGTACCGTGGAGCGGCTCATAATCAGTGTAATTTAAAATTTCATGCTCCAGATTTTATTCCGGTTATTCTTCACAATTTTCGAGGATATGATAGCCATATTATAGTAGAAGCTTTTGGTGATCCCGATATAAAAGCTTGTCTAAAACTCGATAACGTCATCAAATGCATTCCAAATAATTTTGAAAAGTATATGTCAGTTACGCAAGGTAAATTGCGTTTCATTGACAGCCTGCAGTTTATGGCAGCCTCGTTAGATGAGTTAGTAAAAGGTTGTAGTAAATTTGATAACCTAAGAGATTGTTTTGGAAATAAATTTAATCAACTAGCTATAAAAAGGGGTATTTCCGTACGAATACCTCAACGACTGGAGTAAATTTGATGAAACATCTTTACCTGACAAAAATAAATTTTACTTGCAACTTAAAAATGAAAATATAACCGATGACGAGTACAGGTATGCACAAGACATCTGGAAAGAGTTTGATTGTGAGACTTTTGGTGATTATCATGATTTGTATTTGAAAACTGATGTGTTATTATTAGCAGATGTTTTTGAAAGTTTTCGAGAAGTGAGTTATAATAATTACGGACTAGATCCTTGCTGGTATTATTCTGCCCCTGGGCTGTCATGGGATGCTCTGCTAAAGTTTAGTGAGGTAAGGTTAGAATTACTGACAGACGTTGATATGTTCAATTTTATTGAAAAAGGTATCAGAGGTGGTATTAGCGTGATAACAAAAAAATATGCTGAAGCAAACAACAGATATTTGAAACAGTATAATCCTGAGCTCCCTTCGAATTATATAGTTTATCTGGATTGCAATAATCTTTTCGGTGGTTCGCTGGCAGAACCAATGCTTTTTGGTGGATTTCACTGGATCACGGCTGATCAATTTCTATCGGAGACAGAAAAAAAAGATACCTGACGATGTTTCATATTTCGTTGAAGTTGATCTTGATTATCCAAATTCGCTACACAAATTACATAACGATTATCCTTTCTGCGCGGAATCGATGGTTATAGATTATAGTTTGTTATCAAAAGAACAACAAGCGTTAGCATTACCAAGGCAACATTCCATGGTCAAGAAACTAGTACCAAATTTACTTGATAAGAAAAATTATGTCTTGCATTACAAAGTTTTAAAACAAGCAGTCGATGCTGGTCTTGTGTTGAGAAAAGTTCATCGTGTATTAAAATTTAATCAGTCGCTGTGGATGAGAGGTTACATTAACTCAAACACTTCAAGAAGAGCTGCAGCGAAAACAGAGTTTGAGAAAAACTTCTTTAAACTGATGAACAATTCCGTTTTTGGTAAGACGATGGAGAATATTAGGAAACGTGTAAATATCGAACTAGTTAATGATGTCAATCGCAGAAACAAACTTGTGTCAGACGATGATTTTGTGAGCATGAAAATTTTTAATGAAAATCTTGTTGCAATACAAAGAAGAAAAACAAATCTAAAACTAAACAAGCCGATCTATGTTGGAGCTGCAGTGTTAGATTTATCAAAGTGGCTGATGTACGATTTTCATTATAATTTTTAGACCCATTAAATTCATGTTGGTAATTGTTAAACCTTGTGAATTTTTTTCTTCAATTTTACTTTTACCGCAATAAAAATCTACACATCGTTCGATCGACATTGTTTTTTCGAAGTGTATCGATCTTTTGTATTTGAAAAAAAAACCGTCTACTTTGGATCAAACAATAAAATTAGAATGTATACCATTCACCACAAGAATAAGTGACGTAATACACAACGTGTGAAGTACATGTGCTACGCAAACGGAAACCAGGAGGAATAATGTTTAGATGATTTCCTCAATATACTGTAAGTTATTCTGAAATTAATGTTACTCTGAGGAAAAACTAAACAAAGTACACCAATATGAAAATATATTTATCCACTGTTAATCTTAGCGCGATTATTAATTGAGTATTCAACATGCCAAGCCACCCCCCTTTTCTCTATGCGTCGATCCCATTGTTATATTTGTTGTTTGTTATAGGTCCCTCGATAACTCGCGCCCTCGCTTATATCACGGTTGATGTTTTTGGACCCCAATGTCCGCGAGTTATAGAGGGATTGGTGTATACAAAATGTGGTTGAATGTACACAGCCAGCTTGAAATGGTATGTGCATCAACAAAATACACATTAGTTTTGGTATAAGGAAAATCAATACCAATTAGCTCCAAACGTCACAATAGAGTAAAATTGATGTTAGTTCAGATGTTTTGGAATATATTGCACATTTTAAAAACTTAAGGTAGGCATTTAGATCTTTCCTTATGTTATATTGTTTCCATATTAAGTTTGCAAAACAACCCGTAAAGGCTTGGAGTCCTTGGTATCAGCTGATAATAGCATGTAGCATGAGAGCTTATATTTTTAGTCCTTTTTGACAAATAGAAACAAATAGTTATACATATTCAATATAATTTTACCATTTATATCAAATGAAAGAAATCCACACATGATTATATGTTTCTTTAAAGGTATGTATGTACCATTTAATTATTGTAACACTTTAAAAGATAAAACTGTTGACTTACATTATTAGGTGTATACACCAAGTGGATATGATTCAAGTTGACCTAAAACATCTATATTCTATATTGCTGACATCAGGCAGAATTTTTGACAGAGATATATAACATTTCTCTTATGATAATTAACATTTCTTTTAGGAATTTAAGCTGTAAACATGTTAGTGTGAAAAGTAATTAAATACTCAAAAATGCATCAACTTTAAGTACTGTTTTGGTATGTTGGTGTCATGTTGTTGCTATTGTAGGGTTTAATGCCATTTTTCAGCACAAGATAGGCTATACATGGGGGCTAGTATAAATGGTGGAGGAAGAACCTTAGGAAAACCACAGAAAGAACCATCGGCCCATGAGAAGCTACTGGCAAGCTTTCTCTCATATGTTCATTGGCCGAACCTCAGACTCAAACCCATGAAGAGGTGAAATGGCAATGATTTGTACCGGTGAACACTTTAAACAACTCTGCCACTTGGGCCGTTGGGGTTCCATGTCAGTGTTAAGTCATAAGAGTCAGTGATTAGGGATGAGGATAACAGATGTATGCCTGACACAATGTAAAATCATGATTTGTAACTAAAACATATATATATATATATATATATATATATATATATATATATATATATATATATATATATATATATCCAATTGGAAGATTCAGAATACCAGAAGGACTTGAGAAAAATCAGTATTTACTCAGAATGACAGATTTTCATCATTTTATTCTGCTTTTTATGTCCAACATTTTCATTTACACAATGAAGATTTACACAATGCTAAGCTGGCATTGCTGAGCCATTACGTGCAGAAGTTTTGGTTAGGTGCTTAGATGACTACCATTGAAAACTTGTTTGTAAAAATTCTTACTTGAACAAGAGTGTGGACTACCATTTACATGACTTTTCCAAACTAATGACTGTTGTTATGCTAGTTTGTATGTAATATGTTTGAATTTTTTAAAAATTGCATGTATTCTTTTGTAGAAACATCCCTCTTCATAACTGCCACTAAATGTTCCAGTATTGTCTGCAATATTTTTGAAATGTATTGGTGGAAAATTGTCTTTTTATATGCCATTTATATGTTACAGCTTATTATATAGTGCTTAGAAAGTAGTGGAATGCTTTCATTAATATTATATCAGTGCTGATACAGAACACACCAGCAATTGCCAATACTGCTTGTTCCCCATGGACCTTGCTTACACTATGCAGCATCTATTACGATAATGAGATGGATCATCCCAGTTTCAGCTGGGTTATGAGATCCATTCAGACATATCACTGAACCTAAGGTAATCTACAAATTATTGAACAAGTGAGGGAAAAATCAATACTTCCAAAACTAATTTGTTACAGGCTGTTTGATTGGTGGAATATTTCACATTAAATTTGCTGATTGATTTTTTAGGGTCAGGTCTTGGAGACTTGTGATATTGCCACATTCTTACCATGTCTACAGCAGCAAGCCAGCTTCAGATCAATGGAATCTGACAAATTGCTGTCAGGATTGTGATGCTGTTGGAACCATATTCTATCCCAGCATTTTGTGTATCATTTGTTAAGTGCTGTCTTTTAACTGCAGGGACCTGTAGCTGTTCCTGATGTTCCACAAGGAATGGAGTTTTTATAGGTGTAATATTGAAGTACCTCTCATATTTTAGAATTTAATCTTCAGTTATTGTAACACACCTAAGGAAAGAGGAAGTGTGGAACACTTGAAATCACAAGCTGTTCTCAATTGTTTTATATCTTGAATATAATGGAGTGATTTGGAATCAACAGTTTACTGGCTTCATTGACTGTCTCATTCTATCAACATATTTCAATTGTAGTATGAAATATTTGATTATATATGTACTAACTCAGTTCTGTAATTCTACAGTATAAGCTTGGCAGTCATTTAGTACATCAATATAATAATGTGCATTAAATCAAGGCCTGTATTCAACATCTTCAAAATTCAGTTTAGTTTTTACAAATACTAACATTGCAAGTGTTTTCATTGAATTGTTAAGTGATCCGAATACTCCATAGCTGCTTTTGAAAAATCTAAATATCTTGAAATGGGAAGATGTTTACATAAAGGAAACAAATTCATAAAATTTGTTAACAAGATAGACGGGGGACCAAAAATTTAAGTGTTGTAAAGTGATTAATATTAAAACAATTTTAAAATTGGGCTAAGTATCACATCAGGTCTGTGCTAAATGGATATCCCTTATTAAGGTTGTATGGTGTAACTGTTTGTCTCTTTTGCAACCAACAACTATAAAAAATGGATAACTTATGATTCAGTATAATTGAGATATACATGTATAATAGTGCTTAGATCTAGTTCAAAAAGGTTTTTCACATCTGGGACAAGGAAAATCAAAACTATGGATATATTCAGTGACATCATAAGAAATTAATTCTTCTAGCTTCAAAAGATCAAAGACTTTTGTCTAAGACAATGAAAATGGCCTTCATCTTCTATGTTAATATTTTGTTCAAAGAGTTTTTCAAAACACATTTCAGTATGTTACCAACAGGAGAGTCAACTTAGATGAATGTGTATGAAGATACAGCAGTAATCTAAAAAAAGTCATTGGATGTTTTAATCATTGTGTTCACATCACTTGCACTGTGAAGACACCTTTATTGCAGGAAACAATATTAAATGAATTGAATTCAGAGGAGTCTGAGCTAATCTCAGGCTCTGGAATTAATTCGCTTACATTGTAAATCTAGTTATGTTGAAATACAATGACATACCTGTGCTATTTTCCTGTAATATAGATTCCCAGAATATCTGGATATTGTGTCATTCATAATGGGTGATGTACAGATTTCGTATGTCTGCAAGATATTACCAAAACAGGAAGGATCTTGCATATGTTGTCACAACTTGATGACATGAAACAGGATTATGTGATATTTTAATTTAATTCCTCAAAGGCAATACAGAAAATAATTTTTTTTTTCTCATGGATTGTAAGTCAGTGTGTGGCATTGTTTCACTGATCATTTGTGAGAACTGATAGCTTGATTGACTTTCAAGAAAACATTTATAATTTATGTTTGGTTCTTTGTGGATTGTTCTGCATGCTTGCACAAGACAACAATAAAGTGGACAGCATTGGCTACTATGACCCATTTTATACAGCTGGCAATGATAAAGAAAAACAAAAGTAAGTAACACTTTAGTTTTCTTTCACAAGTGTTCATTCTCCATAAGTGACCAACCTCTCCTATATTTTTCATTAGTATATGTTTTACATATCTTTGTTGTTATAGAGGATGTGAAATTCAAGATTGGGTGATCCTTCCTCAATCAGCCTTGGATAATAGAGTAGGAAGTAGCAAAACTATTATCTTGATTTTACTTTAAATAGAAAGACAAATAAAAATAACATTTTATCAGATCAAATAGCGTTTCTGTGGCCAGTCTTTTGGGATAATCAAATTATTGTCGTAAATTAATATTTTCCAACTGCCTTATATACTTTCGTGCAAGCCTGTTTGTGTTTGAGCCAACTCCCAAAAAAGAATAGTTACAAGTACAAAAAAGTGCATGACTTGCATAGAAGCCAACCCACAAGTCCAAGACAACAGCACAAGATGCACCTGGCAAGTTCTAAATGCATTTTTTAGGCAAACGTATGTTAGCAAAAGTTACATGTATACCTCTTTTAGGGTTGACATGCATGATTATTACATAGAATTTGTTTGAAAAGAAAAGAAATTTATTTAACTTTCTGTTTTTTTATTGTTTCAACTAAATTTAGATTTAAGTGTGATAACAAGAGTTGAGCATTTGCAGGTTGCAGGTTGCACTACTTCTCCCTTTTGTATTAAAATTTTTATATCAATGCACCAGTAATTATGTTTCTAGTTTGCCTTGAAATTATAAATACCTAACTCATAATGCTACTAAACACTTGCAATATTGTTACAAGTGGCTGACCTAAATATGCACAGCTACTACTCTAGGTAGGGACAAATATAGTACACACACACACACACACACACACACACACACACACACACACACACACACACTATATAAAATTCAGTCACTTCGTATATTCTGTCTTCCAATCCGAAGAAAGCTACCTGTAGTGTCACATTCCCTCTATAGGTATGCTAGTGTCTGCATAGTGAATTGATGCAACATTGTTTTGTGAAACATGATGGAACCTAAGAAGATGGGGTGCACTGGCTGTGTACACGAAAAGTGATGACATAGCAGCAGCTGCCTCCCAAAGCAGTTGATTTCAACTGAGATTTAATAGATTTTCTCTCTTCACATGAATTTGTTTGTGTATTTGTGTATTAGTAATTTTACCACTTTCTCCTTCTTTACCACACATCAACAATTTTAAACAATTTTAAACAAAGACAGAAAGAAGAATTGGTGAAATTTTTACAGAGGCAGAAAGAGGCAGAACAAGCATTTCTCCTTAAACAGCAACAGCGAGAACAAGAAGCAAGAAGGAAACAAGAAGAAGAAGCAGTAGAGAAGAAACAAAGGCCAGAAGAGAAGGAGAACAGTGAAAGTCAAACGGTCATCACACTCTTGGACATTTTGGCTGAGTTAAGAAGTCTGAAATAAATTTATCAGACTTCTTTATTACAACCCACGAGATACACCAGAGATACTACACCTAGTGATATCTACAAAATCATTGACAGGAGCAAGTCAACAAGTAGGCTTTGGACATTGCAAAGGATTAAGGCAGTTAAAGTGGATTGCTACTCATTCCTGATTTTGTTCTAAGGAAAAAACAACACCCAATCATCCTTTTCAGGGCCACACACTTCTTTTGAAAAGAGAGACTATTCATTTTGCCAAAATCAATTAAATTTAAAATCCCTTGTTTTACCTATGATGTACATGTTATGAGTGTACAAGTGAAAGTCCTTATTATTCTAAACAATCAAAACCAAGAGTCACATTATGTCAGTCTGTTCTATTCTGGTACAAATTTTTTACAATTCAATAACACAACAGAACACTTTTAAAAAGTTCATAGTCTTTTTCTGTCTTTTTTTCTTTCACTGTCTGTTTTTCTTAATTTCTGTTCTTACACATTTTTCCTCTTCTTCCACACCATTTTTTTGTCTTTTCTGTCTTCTCTTTCTGAACATGACAGGCTTCTTCCATTGCGGGGGGGGGGTTACCTCTTTTTTTTTTCCTCCTCCTGTTCATGTTGTTTCTTAGGGCACTCTGAAGACTAATGTACTTTCTCTTTACACTGATAACAGGTATCTTGACTTTTGTTCCTTCTGACACTGGTCTTGCTTTTATGATGATCTGGACATTCTGCCCTTTCTTCTGACAGATACAGGAAGTATCTTGACTTTTATCTCAAAAGGAAGAAGAATAGTCCATGAGCTTGTCTGAAGAAAACTTTTGTATGACACCTTGCAAAGCTCTAATCAGAAGTTTGATGTGTGTGTTCTTCCATCATGCTGATTGATTTTGAATGACAATTTGAAGTCTCCTGTTTGGATCGAGTTTAGCAGCCCAGCAAAATTAATGCATTCCAAAGTCATGGACAAGATTGAACACATATAACAATCCAATGACAAGTTTCACATCACCCACAGGGATGTGATGCTGTTCATGATCCAAGTGTCACTTCTCCCAAAGGACAGGACACAAAATGGCATATCTTGGTAGACAATCTTTGCAACACCAAATAGAGCCTCATTCAAATTAACAACCCTCAAAACAAGATGTGTTTAGCCCATGCCATCGTGGTGGGACGAAAATGTATGCTGACAAGAACGACACAGCAGAATGGAAAAAAGCCGGAAAAATTAGTCAACGATCAGAAGGAGAGAAACAACAAAGATAGGCTATCAAGCGGGGCTAGCTAAAGACATGCCCAGTGGCACTCCTGAAATGCAAAAGTTGCAAGTCGTTTTGGCTCCGTGTTATATCTGGAAAGTACACCCTCAAGAAGTGTGCTGACCTCTTTTGTTTCAAGGCAAATATTTCAAAGACAGAAAATACATTCACAGATGTTATCATAATGAATATTACCAATATCACTGAATTCCTGTCATACAGTTATTACTGTGAGAAATGTGACTATGGCTGTAACAATCGAGAGCAACATAAACGTCACATATAGAAATGCTCAGGATGTTTAGCCTCTGAGCCTTGTCTGATCAAAAGACAAGAACGAACACATTGCCCAGTTTGTCAGTGCACTTTTGTCAGTCCATTCTGTTACCAACAACATTTGAAGATGCAAGGTTTAAAAAGAAATGTGCTTGTCAACTCATGAGATTGTGCCTTACTTGTGGACAAGGCATACATACCAATAGTGCAAGATTCACGACTGTTAAGAAAAGAAGCCATGTCACATTTGTCATATTTGTCAACAAATCGTGAACTTGGAACATGAATGCTACATTCAAAAATACCATTCTAAACATGAAGAAGAAGATGACCAGAAGAAAGGCAATTTCATCTTTTTTGATTTTGAATGCAATCACATTCTTAATTTCTATGTGGCTCACCGAGCGTGTGAGAAGTGCATCCAAGAGCCTGTCTTTACTCATTATCCTTACTGTTGCAAGATGCCTGGAGGATGTGAAAAAATCTTTAGGGGTTCCTAACACACAAGTTACAACAGAGAAGGACAAAAAACCATCAGAAGATATTCAGTATATGGTTGGGCCTTGGAAAATCCCAAGATTATGTACAAGTTTGATGGGTGCTAATTTCACGGATGTCCTATCTGCTACCTTCAGTGTAACAGTAAAAATCAGTTTTTACAATGGACCTTGGAAGAGTTGTACCAGGGACGATTAAAGTTAGAACAGCAAGGATACCAGGTGGTAGTAATGTGGTAAAATGAGTATGATCACCATTTGAAAAATGATCTCGAGTTTAAGCGGATCATGGAAAGTTACAAACTAGTGGACACTCTGAATCTAAGAGGCAGATTGTACAGAAGACGTATGAATGCCAACTGTTTGCTGTACTTAGTCTATGAGAAGAAAGGAGAAGAAATCAGATACTTTGACGTATGTTCTTTGTATCCATATGTGTGCAAATATTGTCACTTTCCAGCAAGGCACACACGATTGCTGACGAAACATATTGACGTGGACAACATTAGACAATATGAAGGATTGATCAAGTTCCAAGTCTTGCCTCCCACGTACTTGAACTATCCCATTTTACCACATCATTGCCAAGGAAAACTGATGTTTCACTTGTGCCAAAACATGCAGCCAAGACCAACCTTGTCAGCACACTCAGGAAGAACGTGCCTTGACAGGAACATGGATCAGCATGGAATTGTTTAAAGGTTTGGACCTGGAATGCCAACTGTTAGAAGTGTATGAAATTTACCACTTTCCCAAGACAGAAAAATACCACAAGCGTGACAAGACACAGAAAGGAATTTTTGCAGACTACATGAATGTCTTTTTGAACTGAAATAAGAAGCTAGTGGCTATACTACCTGGTGTCACACTCCCAAAGACCAAAAGAAATTCAAAGAGAAAAACTATGAAGGCATCACTTTAGTCTACATCAAGAAAAAGGAAGGAAGGCAATATTTTGCCAAAGTGATCTTGAATTGTTTTTGGGGTAAAATGGCACAATGACAGTGTTTACCCAGGATGGAGTATTTTTCAGAACCTTCCCCTTACTTTCAGATGATTCATGACAAGACCAAATACATGAAACATGTGGATGTCCTTCTTGTGGACTTGATCTTAGTCAATTATAAAGAAGAACTGGACTTGGTAGAAGCTGACAAATTTAAAAATGGCATCATTGCAGCCTTGTGACAGTCCATACTTAAAATTGTACGAAGCTTTAGAACTGTTAGATTGTGTGCTGTATTTTGACATGGACGGTTACATCTACATTAATTGTATTGGTCAACAACTCCTTAAAATCGAAAGGAGACCATTTAGGAGCCTGGATGGACGAACATTCTAATTTTTGCAAGCGGTGGTCCCCAAAATTATGGCTACCAATACCATGACCCCTAATGAGAAGTGCACACAGAGTGTAAAGAGAAAGGATTGACTCTCAGTTATAGCACCAGTCAAGTGTTAAACTTTTGGCATACCCTCGTTAAATAATAATAATAATAATAATAATAATAGAAGAATCCTTTTAGTCTGGACAGGATGGAATCTTTAAAGTGACCACTTACCAATCAAAAAAGATTGTATGTTTTTTTACATGCACATCAAATGTTCAGTCAATCCTTGCAAAAAGTATCACAAATCAGGTAGCAGAAGTGAGTAGTCTCCCAACCACTTCACTTTACCATAAGGACATGCTGATATTGGTCAGCAGAAATAAAGGGACAATGACCAAGACAAGTGCCAAGAGAGAAACATGAATCCTTTCACACAGCAAGTATCAAGCAAGAGCAAACTCCAGTGTGATTCTGTATCTTGCGATTGCAGAGATGCTGTACACTGTGGCCTCATTGATTCAGTACCACATCATTATGGGAACTTTGCTATCTCTACTACACTTACCATGGAAAGTGATGATGATGGTGTATGTGTGCGAAAGAGAAGGGGTGGGTTTTTTTTCTATCTTCCTTTGTTAGTGAGGATAGTAAATAGGTGTGTGTTTTATGCATGCTCATTTGTTGGTATGGATAGTAGATAGGTGTGTATTTTTTCTTCTATTCCTTAGTTGTGAAGATAGTATATTTGTGTGTTTTATGCTTGCTTGTTTGTTGGTGTGGATAGTATATTTGTGTGTTTTATGCATGCTCATTCATTGTGTGGATAAACAATGGTGTGTGTTTTTCCTTCATTGATATGGATAGTATATTTATGTTTTATGCCTGCTCATTCATTGGTATGGATATTTGTGTGTTTTATGCCTGCTTGTTCATTGGTGTGGATAGTGTATATGGAGGTATATTTTTTCTTCTCTTTCTACATTCGTGTGGATAGTATATTTATGTTTTATGCTTGCTCATTCGTTGGTGTGGATAGTGTATATGGGTGTTTTTTCTTTTCTTCCTTCATTGGTGTGGATAGTGTATCATATCTGAAGTAAGTGTAAGGGATGTTTTCATTCACGTCCTTGCTTAATGTATATAATGTGGAATGTTCATCGATTCTCAGGCAGCCAAGACTTGGTGACCAGACTAAAAGTAGCCAGTTTTGACTGACTTACTTTCTTGATAGTGAAGGAAGGAGAGAAGTTAAGAGGATTTATAAAACTCAAATATGTAAGAATGGGAACTTGAAAACAAATAATTGATGTTATTGAAGTTAGATGTTATTTGGATGACATTATCCAATTAACAGAGTGGCCTTCTGTCAAGAAAGGCTTAGACATTTTAAAGAAAGGAGAAGAGATTATGAAAATGGTAATGGGAGAAAAAGTAAAGAAGATCAAGGAGATTTGGAAAAAAGAGAGGAGAGAGAAGGAAAACCAAAATAAGAAAGAGGTCTTGAAAGACTAAATCAGAACTAGATGAAAATACAGCAAAATTTTAGAGAGATGTGACATTCTGAATGTATACCAGAAGAATAAAAAAAGAAGAAGAAAGGAATTATTGGAAAATTAAGAAGATAGTGAAAAAAATGAAGACAATAGAAGCAAAAAAAAACAACAAAGGCCCTTTTTAGGGCCACTTCATATGCCTCAAGAAGATATTAACTCTTTCTTTCCCTGTATGTGTTTATCTATACCTAGAGTGGTAGCTGCCCATATGTCAGCCACTTGTAACAATATTGCAAGTGTTTAGTACTGTGAGGTCACCTTATCTGTACCATTTCTCTTAATGATAACTCCCATTGTCCCTAAAGTGCCCCCTTATACTTCTTTTAATTTTTAATGGCACATCAGTACAATAATGGCAATATGATGTCATTTGAAAGTAAACTTTTGAACATATTAAACTGAAGAATTGCACAAACTGTAGGAAGGTACACCTTTGCAAATAATTTGTTCAGTTAAGTACTACATGATAAAATATTAAATGTAAGATGTTTATAAAAAAGAGATAAAAACTTTAAAATCTTTAAAAATATATGGTCATATTTTTGTAAACTATATGTAGATATATATTACGTTTCCTCCAAATGTATTGGGAGATGCAAAAAATCATAAAGTTCCTTAATTGAGTGGGAATCATCTGCCTTACAGTACTCTTGTAAAAAGTTTTTACTAGTTTCAAGTTTTTGAAGTTGCACTCAGGCAGCAGACACCATTATGTCCGAACTACTATTTGAGTGATAATGCAAATTCAAGTGATTGAGTTATTAAAGTTTTGTGTCTATGTATACATATCTACCAATTTCAATGGGTATATGTGTGTGTGTGTGCGTGTGCATGTGTGAATTATATTTTTAACATAGTTTTAAAAATTTTTCAGTCACATTACTATGCTGTCTGCAGCATGGCAGTTTGTCATGATGTGCAGCACTGAGACGTCATTTTGCAGACATGTAGAATGATGTCCCACCCAGTCACATTATCCTTACACATGGCCAACATGTCCTAACACTAACCTTTTAATGTTGAGTGCCTTGTGATGCAGCTGTTAGTAAGATTTTTTAAGTCTTTGGTATGACTTGGCCAGGGTTTGAACCTGCCACAATCTGCATCTGAAGCAGACTCTCTGACCACTAGGCCACCAGAGCAGTCTTCTTCTGAGGTCTGTAGCGTTATGGTCATGTGTGACACAATAAAGTGGGTGCTATTATAGAAAGGTAGACAGATGTAGCTTTACGATGATAACAAATAATATGGATGTTTTAGTTGCACTACAAAATACAAAGGGAAAAATGTCACTTTTTGGTCCCAAGTTTTTTCCAGCCAAAATTCACCCAAGGTTGTGATCCGGTTTTGTGTCCAGATTTGAGACGTTTTGGCCTCAGATCTAAGACAGACCAGTCTGAATTGTACACAGACATGTGAACTTTTGCAAATAGTAGGATAAGATGGGCATTTAAAATGAAGAGTCACAGGTCTCGACACAAAAATGATGTGTCCGTTAAGCAAATAAAAAGAACTACAATTTTTAACTTTCAGCTCATGCTCAAGCGAAAGAGCCAATGAAAATTGATGTTTCTAACACAAATAGGCATTAAATAACCAAAAATGTCTTGAAAGTCAATCTGTTAGGATGTATTCAGAAATATCTCCCAAAATTGATTTCAGGTGAAAATGACAAAAACCTCCAGGGGTTAAAGGGTTAATTCACCTAGCTATGTACCACATGCTGCTTTCTTAATTCACCTAGCTGTGTACCACATGCTGCTTTCTTAATTCACCTAGCTATGTACCACATGCTGCTTTCTTAATTCACCTAGCTATGTACCACCTGCTGCTTTCTTAATTCACCTAGCTATGTACCACATGCTGCTTTCTTAATTCACCTAGCTATGTACCACATGCTGCTTTCTTAATTCACCTAGCTATGTACCACATGCTGCTTTCTTGATTCACCTAGCTATGTACCACATGCTGCTTTCTTAATTCACCTAGCTATGTACCACATGCTGCTTTCTTAATTCACCTAGCTATGTACCACATGCTGCTTTCTTAATTCACCTAGCTATGTACCACATGCTGCTTTCTTAATTCACCTAGCTATGTACCACATGCTGCTTTCTTAATTCACCTAGCTATGTACCACATGCTGCTTTCTTAATTCACCTAGCTATGTACCACATGCTGCTTTCTTAATTCACCTAGCTATGTACCACATGCTGCTTTCTTAATTCACCTAGCTATGTACCACATGCTGCTGTCTTAATTCACCTAGCTATGTACCACATGCTGCTTTCTTAATTCACCTAGCTATGTACCACATGCTGCTTTCTTAATTCACCTAGCTATGTACCACATGCTGCTTTCTTAATTCACCTAGCTATGTACCACATGCTGCTTTCTTAATTCACCTAGCTATGTACCACATGCTGCTTCCTTAATTCACCTAGCTATGTACCACATGCTGCTTTCTTAATTCACCTAGCTATGTACCACATGCTGCTTTCTTAATTCACCTAGCTATGTACCACATGCTGCTTTCTTGATTCACCTAGCTATGTACCACATGCTGCTTTCTTAATTCACCTAGCTATGTACCACATGCTGCTTTCTTAATTCACCTAGCTATGTACCACATGCTGCTTTCTTAATTCACCTAGCTATGTACCACATGCTGCTTTCTTAATTCACCTAGCTATGTACCACATGCTGCTTTCTTAATTCACCTAGCTATGTACCACATGCTGCTTCCTTAATTCACCTAGCTATGTACCACATGCTGCTTTCTTAATTCACCTAGCTATGTACCACATGCTGCTTTCTTGATTCACCTAGCTATATACCACATGCTGCTTTCTTAATTCACCTAGCTATGTACCACATGCAGCTTTCTTAATTCACCTAGCTATGTACCACATGCTGCTTAATTCACCTAGCTATGTACCACATGCTGCTTTCTTAATTCACCTAGCTATGTACCACATGCTGCTTTCTTAATTCACCTAGCTATGTACCACATGCTGCTTTCTTAATTCACTTTGCTGTGGGGGCCCTGAGTGGCCAAGTGGTCTAAAGCTCTGTCTGTTACATATCACTGCCATCTCACCTCTGTCTGCCTGAGTTAGAGTCTAGGATTCAGTGAATGTTGATATGTGAGAAAGCTTGCCAGTAGCTTCTCCTGTGCTGAAAAGTAGCATTTGGCCCAACAACAACAATAACAACAACTTAGCTGTGTACCACATGCTGATTTTTTTAATTTATCTAGATGTGTACCACATGCTGATTTCTTATCTTAATTCACCTAGCTGTGTACCACATGCCGATTTATTTTTAATATTATAGTGAATGAATTGTTAGGGTATTTTAGACAGGTCATTGGTTAATAGAGATAACCTTTAAAACAGGATTGATTCTGGGGTCCAGAGTTACAGATCACTGCCATCTCACCTCTGTCTTCGTGGGTTCGAGTCTAGTATTCTTCGAATGTGGATATGTGAGAATGCTTGCCAGTAGCTTCTCGAGAGTCGTGTTTTTTCCGGGATTTCCCGGTTTCTTCCTCCACCATTAATACTGGTTGCCATATATAGCTGAAAAATGCCTTAAGCCCCACAACAACAACAACAGTATTGACTGTGTTTTTGTCTCACAGGACTTTTTATTTATTTTTATACAAGGTAGTTATCTGGTCAAATCCAGTCAGTCTTGATAATTGATAATTGGATTTTAATCTGCATGAATCACTTATTGGCTGTGTAATGAACTTTGTTCATCTGACCTGCAATGTGTAATGAACTTTGTTCATCTGACAAGCTTTTGATGTTGATCAAAATGACCCCATGTTTTTTGTAACCAGGATAAAAACAAAGATCAATATAAATGTCTCATTCCTGGAATCTCTCTCTTCATTTAGCATTGTGGTCATTAAGGTGTAAGACTGTCTGCTTGTAGTTAATAGTTTTTATTTAGTTTTGCTATCCTATGGTGCAGAACCATCTTGTTACCATATTGACCAATGTATGATGTGTACACAGCTATGACCATTGTTATGTGTGTAGCTAAGAGCAGATTTAACCCAGCAGGTCAGACCAAGGTATGATGTACATTGAACTATGATCAATGTTGACCCTTCACAGACCTGCCAATTCATATGATTTTGCTGTAAGTCTTATGGAAATACTCTTTAAAATATGGACTTAGGCATACAAGCAAAAAACTACATAAAAATTTTTGTTGATGAAATATCACCCATGTTTGATATGGATCCAGGTTTCATATTAGAATTAGTGAAGTTAGTCTAACTTTACAGTAGCACCCCAGATGCTTTATCCTGCACCTATTCATTCATGCAAGTATCTGCATGATCAGACTGTTGATTATAGAATTTTTTAAAAATGGCACCCATAAAGCGATGCATGTTTTAGATGAAAAGGAAAATGAGCTTTTAAAAATGTGTTAATAATCAAAACTGAAGAAAAAAAAGAAGTATTCAGATTCTTATGAATAAAAGCTGGAAAGGACACACTTATGTTTATTGGACATCACATGCTAATTTGAGTATGTCTCATGGTGGGAGATATTATTGCCTTCATGTGAAATGGAAAAAGAATTTCCAAGCATTATGTCAAATTGAGAGATAGCAACAAGCCATTGAGTTGCATAGGGTTTGGAACTAAATTTTGTGCAACTGTACTAGTGGTAAATAAAGTCTATGTGTATTTTAAAAACTTTTCAGCTTTGCAATAGCAGTTATTGATATTTTATTAAACTTTACTGAAAACTGGTTAGTCTTACAGAGACAAATGAACTGCTCTACTGAGATGGACTCCTCAGGGTTGCCTTATTTGCCTTCATATCAGACCCATATATGATGTGTACACAGCTATGATCAGTGTTGACTGCATGTCAGACCAACAAATGAGGTATACATAGCTATGATCAGTGTTGACTGCAGGTCAGACCAATAAATGATGTGTACACAGCTATGATCAGTGTTGACTGCAGATCCTACCAATGTATGATGTGTACACAGATATGATCAGTGTTGACTGCAGGTCAGACAAATGTATGATGAGTACAAAGCTGTGATCAGTGTTGACTGCAGATCCTATCAATGTATGAGTAGTACACAGTTGTGATCAATGTTGACTCTGCTGCAGATCAGACCAATGTATGATGTGTACATACCTATGATCATTGTTGACTGCAGAGCAGACCAATATATGATGAATACATAGAAATGATCAGTGTTGACTCTGCAGATCAGACCAATGTACACAGCTATGATCAGTGTTGACTGAAGATCAGACAGTTGTGTGATGTGAATACAGCTATGATAGTGTTGACTGCAGATCAGACAAATGTATGATGAGTACAAAGCTGTGATCATTGTTGACTGCAGATGCTATCAATGTATGAGTAGTACACAGTTATGATCAATGTTGACTCTGCTGCAGATCAGACCAATGTATGATGTGTACATACCTATGATCATTGTTGACTGCAGAGCAGACCAATGTATGATGAGTACATAACTATGACCAGTGTTGACTCTGCAGATCAGACCAATGTATGATGTGTACATACCTATGATCATTGTTGACTGCAGAGCAGATCAATGTATGATGAGTACATAACTATGACCAGTGTTGACTCTGCAGATCAGAATAATGTATGATGTGTACACAGCTATGATCAGTGTTGACTGCAGATCATATCAATGTATGATGAGTACATAGAAATGATCAGTGTTGACTCTGCAGATCAGACCAATGTACACAGCTATGATCAGTGTTGACTGAAGATCAGACCAATCTCTAAAAAGTTTATAGCTGTGATCATTGTTGACTGCAGATCAGACCAATGTACACAATTATGATCAGTGTTGACTGTAGATCAGACCAATGTATGATGTATACACAGCTATGATCAGTGTTGACTCTGCAGATCAGACCAATGTATGATGTGTACACAGTTGTGATCAGTGTTGACACTGCAGATCAGACCAATGAACAATGTATATACAGCTATGATTATTGTTAACCCTGCAGATCAGGTTATGTACTCTTTTTACCTGTTATTTCAAAATTGACGATCTGCATCATTTCTGTTCATTAGACAGTTATATAAATGTTTATTTTTATCTACTCCTGTTGTGGAGAACATCTTTTTATTAATTATGGAAGAAAGACAACATGTGTTGTTGTAGTGGCATATAGCATATGTGCTCTATACTGGAATTGCATTGGTTATGATAATCAAAGTATTGGAGAAACTTAGTGTCCACCAATTTACCAGAAGGCATTTATTAATACTACTGGTCAAAAATAACACAGCCAAACTACTTTGTGAAGTTGTACACTTTTGTCTTATTTGATTGGACATCTTGTTTCCCCAAACTGACTCAACACAATCAGCCCAAGAATAATTAATTGACTTATTGATCAAGCAGCAGATAACATTGAAAGAATTTTCTTTCATGAATTTTCCTATGACACTAGACCTAATTCTAATTTCATTAACCTGCATGGTACAGTGGTAATTTAGACATTTATTTGTACATTTGATATGGGTTGTGCATACAAGCAGCAAAAGGAATTATGCTCACAATAGATTAATTGATATTTAGTCCGAAGTCATGATCATTAGCAGGTCATACTCAGGGATTGATTAAGTCTGCATATTTTGGCATAAGTGTTATAAGTAAGGATTACTGTATGCATTAAAAAATGTGAGTTTGTTCTTAGGTACCACATACATTGGTAAAACCATACCTTGGGTTGCACAAAGATTAGTCTTTCATCAGAATAAAAGTAGATCAATGTGATATACATTATGTGCTTTAACTTAGAGTCATTTTTATATTGTCTTACTTGAGTGAATGGGAAATTTTGGGTTGAGTTGAATGGTAAATTGGCAATATGAGAATACCACTTACAAATTGCTGGATAATTGAATACAATACAAACAATAGAATATAATACAATCAATAGAATATACAATACAGTTGATAGAATATATAATACAATCAATATAATATACAGTCAATAGAATATAAGACAGCTTTTCATGCAAGGGAACTGTTTCTGTACATTTGCAGCTTTCTCCAGGGTGCAGGCAAAATAAAGTGATAAAACTGGTTTGCAGGATGGAACTTGTTTATAGGCCATAGTTTGCACATGTTGTGCAGTATGTATAGATGCAAATAAAACTTACTTGATTAATTGCTTTCACAAAAGTTTTAATACCAGCAGTTACTTATCTGTCAATTTTATTGTAGATTTCATTTTTCATGCTGAAAAACCTAATTTGATGTGAATACATTCTCCCACAGAACTGTTGTCTTTTTAAAAGATGCCATACTTGATTGGTTGTTATGTCTAGATCATCTTGAGAGGTAATTGCTTGTAGTGAGTGTTCACCACATTAGTAATCTCCCATCTTCAGTTAATTAAAATCTTGTTACACTATCAGTTTCATGATTAGAATTATGTGCTGGTAAACAGTGTCTTCCTATTGGAATTCATTTCCTTAAGGAACATAGAATTTCATGTTTTCCAACCTTTAGGGTTTGGGTATACCATCTTGTTTTAAATACAGCTTTCCTCCATCAGTTTCAGCTGATTGGATTGGTGAATAATGTGGTCTTTAAATCTATAGTCCTTGCTCACAATGCAAACCAGACCCATCCATTGTCCATGATGGTTAACCAAGCCTCTGAAAAAAGACCTACATGACCACCTATGGTTATGCTAGGAGAGTCATGCAAGGCAGGAGAGGGTTTGGCTTCCAAGGGCTGTTTCCTGCCTCCTTGTCTTTGATAGGAGAGGAAAGTGAGTTAGAGAACTTCTTCTTGACAGTCTGAGGCATCTATTTCTTGTACATTTTGAACCTGAGGTTGCATATTAGACTGGGTATCTGTTTGAAAAAAGCTCTGCAGACAGCCACAAGGGGGGATTAATATTCCCACTCTGCCATATCAATTGTGATGCACTAGAATTTGATGAGAAGTATCGATGTTGATGATCCAGCAAGTCTTGAGAAGTCATGTAAAGGAAAGCTTCCCCCCCTCCCCTCCGAAGGTTTCGGCTTCCAATGGAGCATCTCTTAGAAGGTCTGTTCTTGATGGTTAAGAAGTACATGAGTGCAATGCAACAAAATGGTAGATATGTATAAATTTCACTTATAATGCCATTGCAAGAGAAAGCACATGTTTGGATGTCTTGGCCAGTTTCTAGCACAGTTGTTAGAAAGATGGATTTCAGGAGAACTCTATAACCAATCCAATCAATATAGCTGGGAAGGTGCCAATTATGTAAAGCTATGGTGATGAGTAACTTGGCTTTGTGTTTCATGGCTTCAGTTGCTTTGATGGGAAAGTGTGCACAGGAACCCATTAAAAATGTATAATTCTTTGGATGAACCAGAGCCCAACTGGGGAGGATTAGTTGGCCACTTTGGGGAATGTACCCAGTAACTGGCAGTAGTAACTTGGGGTTGCCTTGTTGAGAAAGGGGTCAGACCAGCCTCAACATTGCTGAGCAGTATTTTGGTCTGTGGCAACTCCTAGAAATTTGACCACTTCAGTTACCTAGTGATTAGAGCATCCACTTCAGTTGCGGAGGTTGTGGGTTCGATCCACAGCCAAGGCATACCAAAAACTTACAAAAATGGTACTAAAAGCTGCCTTGCTTGGTTCTCAGCATTAAGCGGTTATTAGTGTAACGCCGGGTTGGCCTGGTGTCATAGATAATGGGACTTGGTAGGACATCATGTTACATGTCTGTGGCATGATGCCCCACAGCTAGACATCACTATAAACTACCACACTGCAAGTATAGTAGTGATATGACCGAAAAATTGTTAAAGCTTCATTAAAAATCTAAATCAAACACACCTGGCAATTTCTTGATTGTGGAGGAATGAGGAAGAAGCAAGAGGTCTGGCAGAGGTTCACAAGAGAGATTTTCCAAAATGAAAATGATCTGGAACTGTGTGCCAAATGGATTTTATTTACTACCTATCCTTAAGGACCAGACCTCATCCAGCTGAAAGGTGTGAGCCTAGTAGGAGGTGTCTGTGGCACAACTCTGCCTTGTACTTGTTGGAGTCAACAAAGATAGGAATGACATCATCATCAACTAACATTCTCTGAATCAGAGAGGGCATCAGCACACTCAGTGCCACATCCAGTAATGCAGAGTGGTGGGAAGATGGGATCATTCATTTGACTTGGTGAGACAGGAGCTACATTGTCAGCTCTTTTGTGAGGGTAGAGTCCAGCAGCTTTCCACATCCCATAATGATTAGCTGGGATAATAGGAAAGGGATGGTGGATATCTATCAATTCACTTTCCATAGTCTGAACCTAATGGGCAAATCCCAAATCATGTACAGAATGGGATGGTTTAAGAGACACTCCATAACCTATCTCATATACTGTTTGGCTACACAGTGATAGCCATTAAACACTTCATCCTTAGCTGATTCAGATCCTTCCCATCTAAGGGGCACACAATGATACCCTTAAAATGTTGTGAGTGGTGCACCAAGCATGAAATGTTCATTTGGTGCAGGAGATTTTCATCATTTTTACCTGAATGGTGGTAGGAAATGCATTTTGGAGTTTAATTCTGAATGCAGCATGGAGCCTAGTTGTGTTCGAAACATAGTTTTTCATTGGCTATTTGTCTTGCAAATGTGCAGAAGGGTTCTAAAAAAGGGGAGGGTCTTATTGGATCCATCATTTTTGTCTCCTGGCCTCTTCTTTCTCCCAATCTCAAACCTGTCCAACTCTTTGCAGAGGTTCACCCAGAAAGAGGTGAGAAGGCAGTGATCCAGAATGGTAAGCTCTTTACACCAGTTGGCCACTCAAAAAAAAAAAAGTGACCCCTGGGGAATCAAAAGAAAACAATAGTCAATTGTATAGTGATAATTATACATTGTACATTCCAAATAGTATGACTGTTGGGATTAGGATGAAGTTTCATGTTCAATGAAAACTGATCATTGCTGTATAAGAACATTAATTATGATGTGAATTAAAAAGTCATGGAAAAGTGATCTAGGGTTGAGGAGTCAAGCATTCATGTTATTTCATTCATTCATTCATATATATATATATATATAAATATATATATATATATATATATATATATATATATATATATATATATATATATAAAGAATACAAATCATATGGCGCATAACAACCCCGAATAACAGCCCTTTCAAGCGTACTGGATCCACCAAGGGATCACATGTGTCAGGGATTAATTAAAATAATGCAATAAACTGACGATGAATAGTACGAAACTAGTAACTAACTAACCTAAGCGCTTTCGACTCTTAATGAGTCTTTTTCAAAGGCAAATACAAAACATATATACGACAAACAAATAAACATAAAAACTTTGTGTTTGTAAACCTCTACATGGCTGTCTTCACATGTGCTAAAAACTATAAATACAACCAGCTTGTATAGACTAGTTGCAGAAACTGAAAACATTGTATAATTCCCTAAAAGTCTACAAGCCAAAGCAACATCTATTTTTACTTTTTGTACATATGTAACGCAGATTATATCCCGGATATTTGATTCTATACCGGTTATTCTTATAGTAAAAATTGAAGGATAATAAGAAGATTTAGAAAATGTTAAATTCTACTAGTGCATAGTTTTCATTTTCTAGTCTTCTTGGTTTAGACCGCTTGGTTTCAATGTTCTAAGGCGGCGTATCCAGTATGATTCCTTTTCCTTCGTGGTTTCGGAACTCCAGCTGTGGTTGTTAGCAATAGCGATAAGTATTATATCACTGAAAGTGTGGCCAGGGGAGGAGAAGTGTTAGCATCGGTTGAGCGTACACCATACCAGTGGGTACGCTTTATCGATGATATAGAAATGAAGTGGCAGTATGGAAGAGAAAGTCTGGATGACTTCATATCAAAGGCAAACAACTTCCATCCTTCAATAAAATTCACGGCAGAAATTTCCAACTCAAACCATGTTTTCCTGGACACAACAACCAGACTGGTGGAAAACAAATTACACACAGACATCTACTCGAAACCAACCGACAAACACCAGTATCTCCTCCCAACCAGCTGTCATCCAAAACACTGCATTAAGAACATTCCATAAACCCAGGCACTGAGGATACGCAGAATTTGCTCCGACGATGAAAGATTCCTAGAAAGGTCTGAAGAGCTGGCTAAACATTTAATTTACCAAGGCTACGACAAAGACCTGATTGCAAAGGCAATCCAAAGGGCCAAACAAACAAACCGTGAATGACCTACTCAGATATGGACAGAAAGAAAAGGTTGATAGGATACCATTTATTCTGACCTATCACCCAGACAATCCCAAAGTAGGTAAATTCATGGCAAACCACTGGCCAACCATGCAATTGTCAGACATACTAAACCTAATACTTCCAACAAACCTGTAGTAGCTTACTGGAGACCAAAACACCTAAAGGACATCTTAGTCAGGGCAAAGCTAACGCCAATCGATAGTCAAAACCAACCTAGTCAATCTGGACCCTGTGGCAATAAAAGATGCAAAACCTGTCAACATATGATAGAGGCCAAGACATTCACTAGCACAGTGACTAAAGAAAAACTAAACATACATGGTTCAAACAAAACGTGCAAAACAGAGAATGTGATTTATCTCATCACATGTAAGATCTGTGGCCTTCAGTACGTCGGAGAAACTGAAAAGCTACACAAAAGGATAAACCTTCATAGATCTGATTGGATGACAAAAAAGCTGTACAGAAGCCCGGTCACAGAACACTTCTCCTCCCCTGGCCACACTTTCAGTGATATTATACTTATCGCTATTGCTAACAACCACAACTTGAGTTCCGAAACCAGGAAGAAAAAGGAATCATACTGGATACGCCGCCTTAGAGCATTGAAACCAAGCGGTCTAAACCAAGAAGACTAGAAAATGAAAACTATGCACTAGTAGAATTTAACATTTTCTAAATCTTCTTATTATCCTTCAATTTTTACTATAAGAATAACCGGTATAGAATCAAATATCCGGGATATAATCTGCGTTACATATTATTTTATGCCACCTGGTTCTGGGGTTTTCCAGGGTTCTTCCTTCACCATTAATACTGGCCACATGTATAGCCTATCTTGTGCTGAAAAAAAGGCAATAACAACAACTACGTTCTTGCATTGAACATATGAGGCAGAATTAGTCTTATTGTTGTAATAAATATTTCATTGATTGAAATTATTTTTTCAAACTATTATTCACTGGAAATACAGATGATTGATGATCTTGGGCTGGAACATTAATTTGGAAGTATAATGAATTCATACAAGAATATATTTGTATTATAATACTATAATTTGTCTAAAGACTGAGTACATCATCACACTCCAGGCCATCATTACATTTACCACATTCAAGACTATAGGCACTAAAGCACTTTCAGTCTTGTAACTTAATTGGAATACCACTGGAATTCAGTTGTAACTTTATACTTAAAGACTTCTGATAAAACTATTTGGACCATTTGGGATTTAATATACAATATTATAGGTTCTTTTTTAAATTGTAACTTTGTATTACTGGGAAATAAATTATTTGTTGAATTTTATAAAAACTTGTTTGTTTTCATACTTTTCTATTATTCAAATGGTACAAAAGCTTGTGTAGAGATAATATCACAGTACATTCTGTCATGGTCAGCATGACTTGAAACCATTAACTTTGGTTTATGAGCTAGACGAACAATTCAATTTGAATTCAAGGGATGGCTCTGACTGGGACAAGAATTGAATTTTAATTAAAATCAGTTTGATAACAGTACAACAGATACGTCTGTACAAGGTCAATAGCAGGAAAATGATAAGTTGAGACAAACTAGAGAAAATTTTAAGAAGTCTTGGGCCATGAGAACCAGGTGGCATAAAATAATATTTTCCAGAAAAGTTATTAATGAAGGCAGATAAGAGAGAATCATTTTGAGAAGTGGGAGTGATAGGTAAAGAGAGTAATCTTGATTGGCCAAGCTAAAAAAAGATTGTGTCTTCCCAGACAGAATTCAGGTGTTTAAAAAATTTCCCCATAAAATTAAAGTGTCTGAGACAAGCCTAAATTTAGCACTGTGAATTAGCAAAAAGTGCTTTTTCTTTTTAAATTATCTAAGGGGCATGTGTTTAAGGTAAGTGATTGGCATGAAAGAAGACAAATTTGACTTCATAGAAAGGTGTGAATCTTGAATAAAGCACAAGGATAGTCTCAGTTGCCTACAATGTTCATTTGATACAAGTATGTAATTATTTGTTGAAGTTATTCAATTTAAATTTATACTTCAATTTTTCCTTGAGTTCTGAAAAAAATCATGCATATTATATGATCCATCTATTGTAACAATGTCATAAAACATTTTGTTGATATGAATGATTTTGGGTGTTTTTAGTTATTTTATATTTAAAATATATTTTTAATCAGAAAGATTTCATGTATTGCTCTGATACAGATTGTGTGAGAATTATATCTTAAATGATATGTATCATGTATGTTGATAATTTATTTTTTTATATCTTGAAATGCATGTCAATGAATTGCTATTTAAAAAAGTAGTGTAGTCAGGAAAAGGAGTGGAGTCTTTTTCATTTGTTGTGTAATTAAATTGTGAATATTCTTTTGAACCATGAATCAAGGTTATAAGCATTAGGAGCATGTGTCAACATGAATAGTTCATCTGGTAATTTATAGTGACAGCAGGGCAGTAATTGTTATCCAAGAGGTTTAGTTTTGTTATGGTTTTCAGGCAGTAATTGTTATCCAAGAGGTTTAGTTTTGTCATGGTTTTCAGACAGTAATAGTTATCCAAGAGGTTTAGTTTTGTCATGGTTTTCAGGCAGTAATAGTTATCCAAGAGGTCTAGTTTTGTCATGGTTTTCAGGCAGTAATTGTTATCTGAGAGGTCTAGTTTTGTCATGGTTTTCAAGCAATAATGGTTAACTGAGAGGTCTATTTCTGTTATGGTTTTTAAGCAGTAATGGTTAACTGAGAGATCTATTTTCGTTATGGATTTCAGGCAGTAATAGTTATCTGAGAGGTCTAGTTTTGTCATGGTTTTCAGGCAGTAATATCTATTCAAGAGATCTAGCTTTGTTAAGGTTTTCATGCAGTAATAGATATGAGAGGTCTAGTTTTGTCATGGTTTTCAGGCAATAATAGTTATCTGAGAGGTCTAGTTTTGTCATGGTTTTCAGGCAGTAATAGATATGAGAGGTCTAGTTTTGTCTTGGTTTTCAGGCAGTAATAGCTATCCAAGAGGTCTAGCTTTGTTAAGGTTTTCAGGCAGTAATAGATATGAGCAGTCTAGTTTTGTCATGGTTCTCAGGCAGTAATAGTTTTCTGAGAGGTCTAGTTTTGTCATGGTTTTCTGGCAGGAATGCAAGGAACTGCTAGAATAAACAAAAATTCTTATGAGCAGTTGTGAGTGAGTATAATAAGTTGTGAACTGATCATAGAATAATTATGTGCAATTATGATAGACAATAACTGATGCAAAAAAGAGTAGAAATATTGTATGATCCCAGAAGAAAAACTGACACCAATATAGATTGGGTATGATATTTATATTTGGAGGAAAAAAAATAAATCCAAACTGTATTGCACAGTGGGGAAATATCACAGTCTAAGAGAGACAGAGACAGAGAGAAGAGATTTTTAATTCCTGAATTTGTCCTTTGTTATCATAATTTTTTTAAATTGTAAACTGAAACTCCAAAAATCCAAATTTTGAAACAAATTTGAGCCTCAAAGTTCAATTTTACTCTTATGCTCTGTCAACCAAAGTTCATTTCAAACTTGGCAATCTATTACAGCTGCAAAACACCTTGAACAGATAATAATTGTGGATAGCAGCTACTGTAGTGGGGTAATGTTTGTGTATAAGATGCAGACAATTTCCAAAGGTTATGCTTTGTTAAAAATTACCTGACACAAATGCCAAGGCAGATTAGGCTAATCTGAAATCTTGGCACCACACAAAAGAGCCAGCAATGAATTTTTAATAGCTAAATGCTTGTAGGCAAGTCATTTAAGAAAGATTATGTTTATCTGCTTATTATCTAATTTTAGTTGATGCTATACATTTTTGTACATGATCAATGGAACTTTTTTGCATGTTTTTTTTTTTTTTTTAAATTAAGTATCAGGGCTGTATTAACCAGGCATGTGGCCCTATTTAACTGATGCATTCCAGTCTAAGTATGAGGAATATCTCCACCATTATCTTGGGTTAAGATTGATTGTGAAGAAAGTGTTAGTAAACTTTGTAAACAAATCACTCCTTTACAACTGCCAGATTAAGGAAGATTGGATATGCATCCTTCTTAATCTGTATGCCTTCCACTTCCAATTCCACCTTGGTCTTCAGGAAGTTGATCAATTGTTACAGAGGTTGATGCTGTGGGCCAAGAACCTGCATTTTTCTTTCATAAAGTTGTGCCAAAAAAGCGGGATAGGGTCAGACCTTCTTTCCCCAAGCATTTCAGATGGGTAGATAGTTCTTCTTACCCCCAAAATCTTCAATGCAACAGAGAGACGTTAGGTTGCATAGTCCTGCCTCCAAGGAGAAAGAAGTGAGATGAAGACATCCTTTCTGTCCTTGATGATTTATTTGAGTTTGATACATAACAGTCGAACATGACACCCCTCATAGGTCCCTTGCCTCTTCAGAGTAGACAGGATCTTGCCACTGTTGAAGGCACTGAGAGCAAAAACCACATTGTCAGCTCATCATTTCTTTTTCTGCTTGGGACCTTGAATTCAACATTGGAACTGGCTCCCTTAGGTAGACTGCACTTTTGTCCATTCCAAAATCCACCTTCATCTGATTTTAAACTGGAACTGGGAAAAGTCCCCATGACTGCCACCCAAACCACAGTCTTATCTTTTTGCAGACACCTCTGATTCAGGATTTTGCTGATCTGGAGACAGAAAGACTGATTCTTTAGGGCTCATGGTCTCAGAATGAATCTAATCTCTGCATCAACAGTTTGAAAGTGAGGATTGTGTTCTTATCCTTTCAGGGACACATCAACAAAATACAAGGTCATTGCATAATGGTCAGGGGTCTAACACTGTTAATTTTTTGTGTTTCAAACCAAACTGATGCCCTTGATGTAAACAGACAAGACTACTCACTGTCCTTTCCTGATTTCTAGAACAATCTATTTCCATAAAATCTGTATGATCTGTATCCAATATTTGCAATATCTAGTTCTAATATTTCTAACATATATTGAATAAATATAAAGGAGTAACTCTTGTATGTGTGTGTTTAAAGAGAGCTAGTACTCCACAACATTCAGAATTATTGAGATTATCAAAGTTGGTAAAATAATCTCATCTTTTGCTTTAAAACATAGACTTGGTGAATGCAAATATGGTGACCATGTTACTAAAGAAACTCATTTTTGAATTGAAACAGTTTGGGATCCCCAGGTTAGTAATAATAAATTGATGAATAAAATGACTAAGGCTTGTGCATTTTCTGTATCTTTGATGCCTTTTGTTTTTAAAATCACTAGGGTTATACAAATAAGTGGGAGGATGTGTGAATATTAAAATAACATCTCTTTGGTTTGGCACTGTAAAAAGGAAATTCTAATCAAGGAATTTATCAAGTTTTAGCAAGGATATGCCTAGCAAAAGATGAATAACATAACTAGAAGACTGGGCCTCTCTTATCACACTGCCATGCTTTTCCTTGATTATTAACACATTTGTTTACATTTATGACTGATTCTTACATTCCAAATAAGTCCAATTTAACAAAATTCAATGTCATTACTTTATAAATTTGCTTGATTGTATTAATGTTTATGCTCTTACTAAATGGGGGGGATGACTGGGGTGGAGAAATCCTATCTGATGGGGGGAAGGGCAGGGGAGAAATGTCTAGGGAGATGTCCTGATGTCATAAAGCACAGTGCCTAAACTCTGAATGTACTTCTGAGACTGACACAAGAAACCCAAGATAGTTGATCTGAGACAAGGAAAGTCCTGTGTTGACAAGGAAAATTCTGTGTTGACAAAGAAAGTACTATATTGAAAAAGAGAGTACCAAACTGACAAAGAAAGTAACAAGAAGTAAAAAAGTAACTGCATGAGGAAAAGTTAGGCTCATTATCATTTATTGATAAAGACAATAAAATTACTTTACAACAATGTATGTTATTAAAAAAAGATTTATTAGGGCCACACCTGACAAAATCAGTGGTGTGCTATGGTACTGTACATTTATCCATGAAGTCTGTATGTCCAATGAAATCACACCCCAAAAAAATCAGGATTTTTCTTTTTTTATCTTATAGAAATAAAGTCTTGGTGAGTGGCATGAACATTTTACTTGTCAAATATGTAAATTTTCAGTTTGCCCCATTTCAATTTTCTATCTTGGTAGGAAATTATATTACATGTAACTTATTACCTAATTGACTAGTGATTCTTAGTCCCATAAAACCAAGTGATTTAGGTTTTACAACAGTCACACAAAGCTTACTGATAGTTTTATATGCAATTCAAGTCATCTTTTAATCAAAGAATTTCATGAGCATTGTTTATTATATACAGATATTACATGCATGAATATATAGCAGCACTTTGTAATACATTTCATGCTAGAATTGATGTACCACCATATAGCAGTTAAACCCTAACATGTGCTGATAGCTATGTGTGCCAACCAGTACTCCAAGGCAAAGGTCTATTGTATCATGTAATTAACAGGTGTAGAGGAAGTTGTATTATGTTGTATGATATATAATTCCAGAGTGTCATAAGGTCAACATTTTTCAGTTATCTTAACTTAAATTTTCAGTTTACACTAAACATGCTAACATGTATACATAGGCTGGCAATGGATCAATTATCAACCTTAGCCATAGTAACTTAAGTCCCATATGCACTGGTAACTTGCTTTCAGATGTGCTCTCCTGGATTACAATGTTGGGTGTGGCCCTATTCTTTATTTAGAGCCCGTAAGCAGAGCAGGCAGTAAACCCAGTGAACCAGATTATCTAACTGAGGTGACCCACAGGGTATCAATGTGAAGGTGGTCTGTTAGGCAAATTTATCTGCCTATGTTTCATCATCGACTATTTGGTTATGGTTATTTGTCATGACTGAAAGGTGCTCTGGGAAGATGACTTAGAGTCATTCTTTTCTTATCAAGAAGGATAAAAAAAGACAGTTTTTGCTTGAAATCAATATGGAGTACAGTAATTAGTCTACTGATCAGATTGGTGAGTACTGAATGTTTTCTAATGCAAGTGTCTAATTGGGCCTAATTGGAATTATTGTGATTTATTGTGCATGGCAAGATATCTCCAAATTGTGTTGTAAACTGTTTTGTTAAGGTAGGGTTTAGTGAGCAAACAAGATGTCATTACCAGTAATATCAGTACTGAGGATAATGAGGTTTGCCATACTATGGTGTGTTATGCTAAGCTCTGGTAAAGAGGATGTTAATTTCTTGGATGTTGGTTTTTTTTTTTTTTTTACAAAAATAATAAATTTTATTATCCCCATAATAGGTTGATTATAATGGGTCAGGGAACCTTCCCAAGGTCACCTTACAATCAAAATTTCTTGTTTCCAGATAAACTAAGGATAGTAAATATAATCTATATTAACAGAAAAATTTAAAGACAACACACACATGCACACACTCATGCACACATGCATATGGCACAAAGTAGGTGACATAAGCTTTAGAAAATAGTGTTTTGTTCCTGTTAACCATCCATGTTGTTAATTCTGATAGTGACACCTTGTAAATATGTTGTACAGTGAGGATATTGTTAATGAAATTATAGTGATTGCCAGGAAGCAACTGAGTTATTAAACAAAGACAATTTCACTTAAAACTGATTTTTATGAGTCAACAATGTTTAAACATGCCAGTATCTTAACAGTTTTATGATTAATTTTTCAAGATAACATGCATTTATACAAAAAATTCATGCTGCTTGAAAATTTTATTACCATTACATATAAGTTATGATCATAATTTAGCCATTATAAATTGTCCATGTACATGTATGTCAAATGTCATTGACCAGTACAAAAAATATTCAAATTATGAATGGGATATAACAGTAAGTATATGTCCCCTATCAAAGTTATAAACAATTTTTACTGTCTATGAAAAACAGTTGTGCTTCAGTGGCATACTAACAATCCTCAAGTTTGAAAACAGGATGGTACTGCTTGATCACTTGTAATGAGCCAGATTTGCTGGAAAATATATTTTCCATAATAGGATCATAATTTTAGTTTCCTGGAATGACATTTGGATTTGTTTTTCGTTGTAATTTATAAGTTGCAATAAATCTCAACACTGCAGTTCTAGTGCTACCTAAAAAATATGTTCCTGTCGCAGAAAATATGGATGATACCTGAATTTTTGTCTATTACCAATTGTGAAGAGTGTATGTGTATTGCTCAAGTTGAAAAAAATATGTATGATTGTGCATTTTTCCAAAACATGAGCAGGTACATGAACATTTTGTTGTCAGGAGGAGAACCCATTACTGGAAGTCTGGCAGTGGGAGGGCATTCCCTTCAGTTTAGCCACAATACAAAATAAGCTATATATTTAATGCTTATTCTTTAAGAGCTATAAATAGTAATTGGTGTGAATAGTTGTCAGGTTGGTAACCTATAAGACCTGTTTTGGATATTTGAATCAGTGAACAGGTAACATTGCTGTAGTTTTTAAGTGCTAAGGTCAATCTTTGGTATGTAAAATTATCTAAATGTTCTAGTGTAACATGTCATTCCTATAAATACATTATAGGTCATGGTCAGGGATCAGAGTTTGTTTTTGGTCACTGAGCACAGCACAGCACAGCCAATAGCAAATAATTTTTAGATTATTGGTTATTTGTGTAATCATTAGATGTAAGTTGGACAATTCCCCCAGATTTGGAGCAAGGTATCAAAAAGTTTTGTCACTATTAGATTTGTTTAGCACAGCTGTTTACAGTAAACTGGCAATACCCTCTTTCCTCAATCACCAGAGTAAAAGAGGAGTATGAATCATTGTGTGAGAAGGAAATGAAAAGGCTTTTGATTGTTATGAGAGGTACAGAGTATGAGTCACTGTGTGAGCAAGAAATGGAAAGGTAGATTGTTTCTCTACTACTGGCTAATATATATAAGAGGAGGTTGTTATTGTAATTCTTTTGTAAATCATCTTAAATACAGTACAAATTTAATATTCCCTGTCTCTGAGTAATACAAATTATTGTTTGGGAGAAGTTTCTGCATGATTTAACTTCTGAGACTTTCATGTTTTAGTCAGTATTCACAATCTTTTAAACTACCACCATAATATCACTTGTGATTCTGTCATTTTGAAGGCTTTCTACTACACATACCATTTTATAGTTGAAACTTATTGCTTTTGAAAATGTAAAGATTCTGTTCTTGAAAATTAATAAAGCCTATAGTGTTTGTTATGGAAATCAATGACTACCACTATGAAGTTCCAATTGTGCACTGATGCATGCTGAGCACCTGATTAATGACTTGCTAGCACAACAGCCACCAGGTGAAGACTAGCAGTAGATTAATTATGTTATTTTGTAATTCTGGACAGCTTAAAGCCAGAGGCTTGATATTTATTAAGTTGTGGTTGTTTTGGGGCTTAAAGCCATTTTTCAGCACATAATAGGCTATACATGAAGGCCAGTATTAATGGTGGAGGAAGAAACCAGGAAATCAGAAGAAAGAACCACCAACCCACAAGAAGTTACTGGCAAGCTAAGTTGTTGGTCTTGTGAGTCTTTGGCAGAGGGAAGATAAAAATAAAATATGATTTCAGCAGAAACAATTGCATTCACATTTTGATTTTTGTCTTGTTTACTTGCTATTGTGTTTTTTAGCTGTTTGAATAGAAATATTTATAGGGAAGCTCATGTCCATTTTTCAAAAAATGTACACTTTCTAACAATGGTAAACAGTATTGGCTAAAAATTATTACAGGTAGTTAAAACAATACTTGGAAAATCAAAGTTCACTGCAGGATTCGCAAAGGTGTTTCACACAAAGTGGATTTTAAAAATAGCATAATGGGGAAGGAAATGGTATCACCTGACATATGCTGATACCATTGCATTGGAAAAACTGAACCAGATAACTATGGAGAGTTTGTTGTATAGTTGAAACTTTATATTCACAGTGAATGTCATCTGTGGACAATATTTTACACTTGTTAAGGCTATTAGTAATGCTTGAAGATTTTAAAAATTTTTTTGCAATGTTTATATAAGAGATACAATTCTTATTTCATTTAACTGCCAATACCCTGATTCCTATTATCAACCTTAGCCATAGTAACTTAAGTCCTGTATGCACTGGTAACTTGCTTTCAAATGTGCTTCCCTGGATTACCATGTTTGGTGTGGCCCTATTCTTTATTTAGAGCTGGTAAGCAGAGCAGGCAGTAAACCCAGTGAAACAGATTATCTAACTGATTATCTAACCCACAAGGTATCAATGTGAAGGTGGTCTTATTGCCTTCAGAATCATGCTATTAAATTGTTATAAGAGATTACATATTATGGCAAAATATGCACTTGTTTTGTTTTTAATCTCTTTAATGTTGGTGAGAAATCATACTGATTTAGGAGCCAGTGTTCCATAATTTTGAAATCTATCTGATGCACTGTTTCGTCAAATATATCATATTAACAAAATCACACAAACAGCCAGTAGAATTGTTGAAAAGTTATTCATTCTTGAAAATGTAATAATGCATATTTTAATCATATACAATAATAACAATGCATCATTTACTCATATACAATAATAACAATGCATCATTTACCCATATACAATAATGACAATGCATAAATTACCCATATACAATAATGACAATGCATAATTTACCCATATACAATAACAATGCATCATTTACTCATATATAATAATAACAATGCATAATTTACCCATATGCAATAATTACAATGCATCATTTACCCATATACAATAATGACAATGCATAATTTACCCATATACAATAACAATGCATCATTTACTCATATATAATAATAACAATGCATAATTTACTCATATACAATAATAACAATGCATCATTTACTCATATACAAAAATGACAAGGCATAAATTACCCATATACAATAACAATGCATCATTTACTCATATACAATAATAACAATGCATAAATTACCCATATACAATAATGACAATGCATAATTTACCCATATACAATAACAATGCATCATTTACTCATATATAATAATAACAATGCATAATTTACTCATATACAATAATAACAATGCATCATTTACTCATATACAAAAATGACAAGGCATAAATTACTCATATACAATAATAACAATGCATCATTTACTCATACAATAATGACAATGCATCATTTACTCATATACAATAATGACAATGCATAAATTACTCATATACAATAATAACAATGCATCATTTACCCATATACAATAACAATGCATCCTTTACTCATATACAATAATGACAATGCATCATTTACTCATATACAATAATGACAATGCATAAATTACTCATATACAATAATAACAATGCATAATTTGCCATATACAATAATGACAATGCATAAATTACTCATATACAATAATGACAATGCATCATTTACCCATATACAATAATAACAATGCATAATTTACCATATACAATAATGACAATGCATAAATTACCCATATACAATAACAATGCATTATTTACCCATATACAATAATAACAATGCATAAATTACTCATATACAATAATAACAATGCATCATTTACCATATACAACAATAACAATGCATCATTTACCATATACAATAATAACAATGCATCATTTACCCATATACAATAATGACAATGCATAATTTACCCATATACAATAACAATGCATCATTTACTCATATATAATAATAACAATGCATAATTTACTCATATACAATAATAACAATGCATCATTTACTCATATACAAAAATGACAAGGCATAAATTACCCATATACAATAACAATGCATCATTTACTCATATACAATAATGACAATGCATAAATTACTCATATACAATAATAACAATGCATAAATTACCCATATACAATAATAACAATGCATAAATTACTCATATACAATAATAACAATGCATCATTTACCATATACAACAATAACAATGCATCATTTACCATATACAATAATAACAATGCATAATTTACCCATATACAATAATGACAATGCATAATTTACCCATATACAATAACAATGCATCATTTACTCATATATAATAATAACAATGCATAATTTACCCATATGCAATAATTACAATGCATCATTTACCCATATACAATAATGACAATGCATAATTTACCCATATACAATAACAATGCATCATTTACTCATATATAATAATAACAATGCATCATTTACTCATATACAATAATAACAATGCATCATTTACCCATATACGATAATAACAATGCATAATTTTCCCATAAACTATACAATAATCAGGAGTATGATTCAGAAGGTACTTTTTAATCTTGACATGTACACTTGTTTTTTAAATAGCACAAGTCACAGTTTTTAAATTAGCACAGGTCAGATACTTTTTTTATATTACATAGCACTTCATACATGTACACCTATATTAGCAAAATTCATATGCGCAGTTGAAATTATAGTATTCTTTTGCCCTCACATTTGTGTTTTCACCCAGGCTGATTGTGAAAATTGAAAGATTCAAGAATGTTAAAAATACACAAAGTGTAATCATTTTTTTTTCTCATCAATTTATAACTTCTAACCATATTGGCATTCTTCTGGTCATCATTGTCATCCAAATGTCTTATATAATGTTGAATCAATGCCTTAATATAAAAGAAATAATGGTGTCATATGACATTTTTGTGAGATATCTCAGATTTGAATGTAAATATAGAGATTTCATAAAAAAAGGGACATGCATTATAAACTATGAATTGAAACTATCTCAAAAAGCATGCATTTGACTTTAAGATAAACTAATAATTTCAGTAATAAAGTTGAGATAATGAGCACATTAGGCTATTTAGATTGGTTTACAAACAGTAATAAAATTAAATCTCTTTACAGATCTGGGTCTAGTTAAAGATGACACTGGAACGGAACACACGACCTGAGTCTGTTCCAATCACACACAGAAAGATGACTTCAGTTGCTGTATCATCAGCTACAGACCTACTTCAACATCAAAGAAGGGATCAACCAATCAACAGCCGGAACAGCCCAAGCACGCTGAATGTTCTTACCAGTAGCTCTGACTTTGAATTTGGCAATAGGTTGGCATGCATTATAGACTTGTGTCTTGAACAGTATTATTACATGGTTGCCTAATTGGTAATATAGTATAATGTAAAATCACACTGAGCATTAGTTTAGGAAATGGATATATCTATTATTGGCATCATTTTTTAAAATCAGATATTGCATAGCAAGCACTCGAGAATATTTAACTTGTACAAGGTTAAAAATGCATAGCAATCAAGAATATTTGACTTGTCCTAGAATAAAAATGCATAGCACATAAGAATATTTAACTCCTGCCAAAAATGCATAGCACACAAACATATTAACTTGTACTAGATAGAAGTGCAAATAGCACAAGAATATTTAACTCCGACCAGATTACAAATGCAAACTCATGAGAATATTTAACTCCTATCAGATTACAAATGAATAGCACATGAGAATATTTAACTCCTACCAGATTATAAATGAATAGCACATAAGAATATTTAACTCCTACTAGATTACAAATGAATAGCACATGAGAATACTTAACTCCTACCAGATTACAAATGCATAGCACATGAGAATATTTAACTCTTACCAGTGCAGATGAATAGCACATGAGAATATTTAACTACTACCAATTTACAAATGCATAGCACATGAGAATATTTAACTCCTACCAGATTACAAATGAATAGCACATGAGAATATTTAACTCCTACCAGATTACAAATGCAAACAGGGCCCTGAGTGGTCTAAAGCACTGTCCATTATGGATCACTGCCATCTCACCTCTGTAGGCATGGGTTTGAGTCTAGGATTCATCGAATGTGGATATGAGAAAAAGCTTGCCAGTAGCTTCTCGTGGGTCGTGGTTCTTTCTGGTTTTTCCCAGTTTTTTCTTCCACCATTAATACTGGCTGCCATGAATTACATATTTTGTGCTGAAAAATGGCGTTAAACCCAACAACAACAACAACAAATGCAAACACGTGAGAATATTTAACTCCTACCAGATTACAAATGAATAGCACATTAGAATATTTAACTCCTACCAGATTACAAATGAATAGCACATGAGAATATTTAACTTCTACCAGATTACAAATGAATATCACATGAGAATATTTAACTCCTACCAGATTACAAATGCAAACACATGAGAATATTTAACTCCTACCAGATTACAAATGAATAGCACATGAGAATATTTAACTCTTACCAGTACAAATGAATAGCACATGAGTATATTTACTTCTTACCAGTACAAATGAATAGAACATGAGAATATTTAACTCTTACCAGTGCAGAGGAATAGCACATGAGAATATTTAACTACTACCAATTTACAAATGCATAGCACATGATTTTATTTAACTACTACCAGATTGCAAATGAATAGCACCTGAGAATATTTAACTCCTACCAGATTACAAATGCAAATAGGGGACCCTGAGTGGTCTAAAACGCTGTCCGTTATGGATCACTACCATCTCCCCTAGGATTCAGCGAATGTGGATATGAGAAAAAGCTTGCCAGTAGCTTCTCGTGGGTCGTGGTTCTTTCCAGTATTTCCCAGTTTCTTCCTCCACCATTAATACTGGCTGCCATGAATATCCTATCGTGTGCTAAAATATGGCGTTAAGCTCAACAACAAGAATAACAAATGCAAACACATGAGAATATTTAACTCCTACCAGATTACAAATGAATAGCACATGAGAATATTTACCTCCTACCAGATTACAAATGAATAGCACATGAGAATATTTAACTCCTACCAGATTACAAATGCAAACACATGAGAATATTTAACTCCTACCAGATTGCAAATGAATAGCACATGAGAATATTTAACTCCTACCAGATTACAAATGAATAGCACATGAGAATATTTAACTCCTACCAGATTACAAATGAATAGCACATGAGAATATTTAACTCTTACCAGATTACAAATGAATAGCACAGAATATTTAACTCCTTCCAGATTACAAATTAATAGCACATGAGAATATTTAACTCCTACCAGATTACATATGCATAGCACATGAGAATATTTAACTCTTACCAGATTACAAATGAATAGCACATGAGAATATTTAACTCCTACCAGATTACATATGCATAGCACATGAGAATATTTAACTCTTACCAGATTACAAATGAATAGCACATGAGAATATTTAACTCCTACCAGATTACAAATGAATAGCACATGAGAATATTTAACTCTTACCAGATTACAAATGAATAGCACATGAGAATATTTAACTCTTACCAGATTACATATGCATAGCACATGAGAATATTTAACTCTTACCAGATTACAAATGAATAGCACAGAATATTTAACTCCCTACCAGATTACAAATGAATAGCACATGAGAATATTTAACTCCTACCAGATTACAAATGAATAGCACATGAGAATATTGAACTCTTACCAGATTACAAATGAATAGCACATGAGAATATTTAACTCCTTCCAGATTACAAATGAATAGCACATGGGAATATTTAACTCCTACCAGATTACAAATGCAAACACATGAGAATATTTGACTCCTACCAGATTACAAATGAATAGCACATGAGAATATTTAACTCTTACCAGATTACAAATGAATAGCACTTGAGAATATTTAACTCCTACCAGATTACAAATGAATAGCACATGAGAATATTTAACTACTACCAGATTAAAAATGAATAGCACATGAGAATATTTAACTCCTACCAGATTACAAATGAATAGCACATGAGAATATTTAACTCCTATCAGATTACAAATGAATAGCACATGAGAATATTTAACTCCTTCCAGATTACAAATGAATAGCACATGAGAATATTTAACTCCTACCAGATTACAAATGCAAACACATGAGAATATTTAACTCTTACCAGATTACAAATGAATAGCACATGAGAATATTTAACTCTTACCAGATTACAAATGAATAGAACAGGAGAATATTTAACTCTTACCAGATTACAAAAGCAGGCTTGATCTGCTAATCAGCATTGCTGTTGTAAATGAGTGAACTATCAAATATCATGAACAAACTTGTAGCATGCCACACTTCATATAGCAGGTCTTGGTTATGTAACTTGTCAGCTACACTATTGTCTGGTTCTTTGGTACAGAAATACTCTATGCCCAATCTTTTTAACCTTGCTACAACTAATTAATAATTTTATTTCCCTAAAATAAAAAGAACAAAATGTGAAAAGAACTTAAACATTGCAAAAGTCCCAAATAATCCTTGAATTTTGAACACAATTCCAGTTGATTAAAGTTGCAAATAAACTTTAGAGGTATTCTAAAATAAATCCAACAATGGAAGTGTTCATGTGCCTGTAGCAGCCTGTGTCACAGTCATGTGCCAACAGTCTTACGTTGAATCACAGTAATATAATCCAAGAATTGTTGATGTTCCTGTAGTGGCCAGTGTTACAATTTTGCACCATCAGTCTTTTATTGAATCACACTGAAAGTCACATTGACACTGAATTTTCATGAGATCTATTTTATAATGTTTGATAAGTCTTTAAAAAAAATTGTGCTGATCATCATAAGTGCCATCTTGCTTGAAAATATTGTTATAGCTATTCCGCTAAACTGATGGTCACATTAACATAATTTTTTCACTCTGATTTCATATGGTGTCTAGTCCTTCCTTATAATGATTCCATTAATAGAAGGGGGAGCCTATCCCATCTGTAGAATTTTAATTTTTTGTTGCAAAATGAGTATATTGAGATTTTTAACCTGGTTGCTAACCTCCTAAACCTTATTACTCATATTTTTGTTGCAGTCTGATTTTAGGTGTCAGATAAAAAATTATTATTATAAATCATAAAAAATTTTAATATTATAAATCAGATAACAACTTAATATTTTTAATCAGATAATAAATTAGTATTATAACTTTTAAAAAATTAATATTATATATAAAAATTTTGGTAGTTAAATGATTTTGTTCTTGTTTTGCAAAGTTATCTTTTTAAATAGTAGTGGTAGTCGAAATAAGTTTATCTGTTTATTCATCTAACATAATAATCTGCTCATTCTGCTATAAGTGATATGAGAATAATACACACTCTAGTAGGGTCTGACTGTCATCCTATTTTAATGACTATCAAGACTGATCTACTTCCAAGATTGGATTCTTGTCACAATGAACTTTCAAACTTGAAATACAACATTAATTGGTCAGAACTTACTTCTGACGAAAAACTGAATTATATTCAGACATCTGCATTTTTACTAAACAAGATTGATATCCCACCTGGTGTTTTAATCTGTAATGACCATGGGTGTACTAATCAGGTACGTATGAAACAGATAAATACACTGATGTAGTTAAAGCTTATCCAAATCCAGTAAGAGATTGACTAGAAAATCCAAATATGGCCATCAGGTTATACCAGGCTGGAATGAGTGTCAAAGAACTACACAACTTTGCACGAAATGCTTACCTAATGTGGCGTGATAATGGGAAACCTTGTCATGGACAATTAAGTACACGAATGCACCAAAACACAATTTAAGTATGCTCTTAGGTTATGCAAGAATGACGAAGTAAAACATAAAGCAGACTCACTAGCACAAAAATGTGAAAATGACAACCAACATGAATTCTGGAAGCAGTTAAACAAAGTATTACAACAACTTCCAATAAACTACCAATCTGCATTGATGGGTAACATGGTCAAAATAATATATGCAACATGTGGAAAAATCATTTTGAAGACTTACTCAATAGTGTCAAAAACGAATCGAATAAGAAGCGTGTTACTTCAGCATTGAATACCGCTTCTGCTAATATTGAGGTAATCACATTATCTGAGATCCAAAATGCAATAACAGGACAAAAAGGTGGTAAATGGCCAGGATCAGATTTTTCATATGTGGAACATTTTAAATTTTCAGATACTAGACTTTATGGGCTATTAATGTTTTTATTTAATTGTATGTTTGTGCATAACTTTGTACCAGATGATTTCACAAAAGTTACAATTATACCGCTACTAAAAAGCAGACAAAAATTATCTCAAAAATAGTTGAATGCATCATACTACAAAGATATGAAGTCCTAATCTCAGATTATCAGTTTGGATTTAAAAAGCAGCATTCTACAGATTTATGTCTATATGCCTTTAAGGAAACCATCAGCTATTATGTGGAACATAGCAGCCCAGCATTTGCAGATGCTAGTATGGAATTTGATAGGGTCATTCATTGGACACTCTTTAAAAAGTTGCTGGAAATTAAAATACCTATATACATTGTTCATACTTTAGTCAACTGGTATGGCAAACAGTTGTATTACATGCAATTGGGAAGTGTAATATCCAGTGCTTTCCATGTAACCAATGGGTTGAGTCAGGGAGGTATTCTTTCCCCTATGTTATTTAATATTTACATAGACAAGTTAAATCGTATATTGGGCCATTGTAATGTAGGGTTACGTCTGCCACCAAATGAGCTGTTTCTTAACAATTTTAGCTTTGCTGATGATATGTCACTGATAAGTCTGTCTGTCACAGGTTTAAGAAAATTATTGAAGATATGTGAACAATATGCATTAGAGAATGATATCATCTATAATACACTAAAATCAGTATGCATGGTCTTTCAGCCAACTTCCTTAAATTACCATCTCCTCCCTCTGTACATTTTAATGGCAATGCTCTTGTCAACAGTTATATGATGTATTTGGGCCATATTTTGAAATCCAATCAGTCATATAATGAAGATATGATGAGATATTAACGATATTTGTGTACTCAAACAAACATGCTTCTATGCAAATTTAAGCCTTGTTCATTGAGTATCAAAATTTGATTATACAAATCTTATTGCTGCACTATGTATTGTGCTCCACTGTGGATAAACTTTAGTGAAAATGTGAAAAGAAAGTTAGTAATTGGTTATAATAATAGTCTTCGCTTTCTATTAGGTCTTCCTAGATGGAACAGTGCCTCCAACATGTTTGTAAATTATAATGTATTCAGTTTTGAGGAAGTAATGAGAAAGTATATTCTCAATGATAACAAGACTATCTAAAAGTGAGAACTGTATATTGAAATCATTTTGGAACTATGACATTCATTTAAATTCTCATATTAGTAGATGGAACAAAATACTCTTTAAATGTGTCTCTTCATTTTTTAACAATGCAGGGTGTAATTAATTGTTGTAAATGTATCTGTATACTTGTACATATGATATATATGTTCTTTTATGTTTACAATTTTTTACTCTATATTCGTATTTTAATTTAGATGTATGGACTATGCAGTCTGAAATAAAGAATTCTTATCTTGTTATAAATTAGCGAAACAGTATAATAATTCAGTTTGATATAGGGTGTATGGTAGCATTAGTTAGTTTCACATTGTATTAAAGTTGTGTGTTTTAAAGGATAGGAATATTTACTGCATATTTACCAAGCAGGCAAGGCAACAAACTAGGATAATAAACACTATTTAAAATATATTTCATCTTCAGTACAAAAGTTTGTATTAAATTGTTATAAAAATTATTTGGTTCATTAGTAGTTTTGTTGTTCTAAGTTTTTAAATTTATGATAAGCTATATTTGACATTTAGTATATTTTGTGGAGTAAAAACACAGGAAGGTCCATCAACTCATGGAAAGCTCTTTTCCACATATCTACATTGGCCAGGCCTGAGATTTAAACCCATGCAGTGTTAAGATGTCAGTAGTCAGTGAAGGCAAGCTTCTTCGACCACTCATTCTCTTGGGACCTCTCAAAGCAAAATAGTTAAAAAAAAGAATCATTTTGTGTTTCACACTGACAAACATACCTTGGCAAATCAATCTCTGGCCATGTGTTAAGTATTAGCACTTCAGAGCACAAAATGTGTGTATTGACCATTACCAACCATTATCAATATGTACCTTGAACTGCCCAAAGAGCTGCTGAATAAAAATGTTCAAAGTGTGCAAGAAATGTCTGTTATGCAAATCAGGAGCTGCCTATCATGTTTACCTGTTAGTTTTTCATATGTTGGAGATTCACAATACTTACAGGATCCATGCTAGTAGATGATTAATTTGAAATAGTCACCTACATGATGCAAGAGTCGACTAAACTCCTTCCACATATGATGCATCCTGAAAATCAGCTGGCAAGACCACTTTCCTTATGAGATCCATCAGTGTGCAAGTATCCCAAGCATGTACTCCTTGCTGAGCAAATGCCACCTTCAGTGGCAGGGACACGTCCGACACATGGAGAATTTGAGGCTGACAAAGGAAATCCTATATGGCCAATGGTACCAGAAGTCTGCCGTCCATTACTCTGCTTTAAGAATTTGTGCACGAGTGACATGAAGGCATGTGGTATTTCACCAGGCAGTTGGGAAGTACAGGCTGAGGAGACCAAGGTACTTGGAGACTGACACTTAGCAAGGGCATAGCGGTCACTGATGAGAGGAGAGTTCAGCAGGCCACAGAGAAAAGTGAGAGAAAGAAACATGCAGCACCAAACCAAGCAACTCAGACTTCCCTGTACATCTGCTCCAACTGCAATAGGGATTGTCACTCGCGCATTGGCTCTCACAGCCACAACAGACAATGCCAAAAAATCAGAGAAAGACATCACTCCAAGGGCATTACTCAGATGGTCTCCCAATACTGAGTTGCCAATAATGATGATGATGATGAGGAGGAGGAGGAGTCACCTTAGAGTCTGTCATTTTACTTTGCATTGATTTTATGACATTGGAAAACTCCATTTTGTTTCAGTACGATGCATTAAAAATTAAATACATCAACAATTGTATCAATTTTCCCGTTAATGAAAAGATTGGAAAATAGAAAAAGAAGTCTTTTATATTAGTCAATTTTGATGCTAAAATTTACTTTTCTCCTTGCCCAATGCATTCAACCAGGAAGTGTACTAATGCAAACTAACCCAGGGTTCTTCAACTAAATTCTTCAAACAGATGCATCCACAGTCCAATGCACAAACTCCAATGCAGCCTTCTCTTCATCAGTCAGGTCCTCAACATGGAAGTCATGGAAGAGCTTTTGTAAGTTCTCTGACCCACCTTCTTTTCCCAGTGTGTGTATGTGTGTGAGTGTGATATATGCCAACCATTACCCTTTTGGTGTAATCATTATGCTTTTTTCCACTAAATTATGCCTTATGTGTAAAGGTATCCAGATTGTGTGTTTTCCGTACATCCCACTTAAAAAAATAATAATTTGTTTTCTCCTTTTTATTAACATCCCAATAATCCCACAGACCATATACTAGAAAAGATGGTTTCTACCTAACTGCGACATAAGACTACGCTTGCCTATAGACTGGCATGCAATTTCCTAATAGTTATGTTCTATTTTTAGCAGCTGTCCTATTTCAAAGAAACATGCTAGATTCTACTTTCATACTTTTGACTAGGTTTCTATTTATAACAGCTGTATAGTTTAGTTGGGAGAGAACAGACTGGTTTTCTAATATGTAATCTTTGCTGCAGAGTCTTTGTTCTATTTCATATCTGGTATAAAACCAGTCTGTAGATATTTAATATTTAGAGTCCAGTCAGATTTATTCTAGTTAATGTGTGTGTTAGGAGCAAGAATGTTAAATTCAGAGATGAATACATGAATTACATAATACTGTGTTCCTGTCTGGGGAAGCTTTAAGCCTTTTGGAGGCTGTGTGGAAAGGATCTTAATACATGTATTGGTCTTGGTAGTAAAACAAAGAAACATTGAATTAGCTGGTTTTACTAACTCCACTACTAAGGTAACTTCTTTTTTACAGCAGAACTCAATTGTGGACACAAATTTTATAACTGCAGAGGTGTTATTTACCGAGTTCTTAACAGAACACATACCACTTCTAGCGCCAGAGTAGTATTAGTAATTGGTCCTTTGTCCAAATGGATGTTTTCTGATTCCAGAATTGCCAAAATTATGCATGTGCAAGAAGAAAATCATCTAATATTGTTAGGTATTTAGAAGAAGATACCAAATCACTTAAAATTTCAGATTCCATGAAAATTGGGCTGTTTGGTATTGCCACAGACAGGAGTAGTGATTATTATGACAAAAAGTTTTACTCAGTCTGTTAAAAGACCCTGACAATGAAAAGGGCAAAGTTAGAGTGCACTTTTTTCATTACCAGAATTAACAGTAGATTCCACTGGAGAAAACAGTTTTTGATTTGCTTGATAATGCTTTGAATAAACTTAAGTTGGCAAAACTTTATGGATTTTCAGCTGATAAAGCAGTGACGACTGGAATTTGTAAGGGAGTTGCATTATATATTTTGAAAAATGTTTCCATTAGTGTATTGTCCCTGTCATATGATGCACCTTGCTGCAGGAAGGGATGCTGATTAATTAGAAGGAGAACTTATGAAGTACCAAGTTGGCATTCTACCAGACATTGTACTTCCTGTGGACAGAGATGATCTGCAATGGCACCTTATTTTCCAGCTGAAAGACCCAATAACTGGAAGATATAAATCTTCTCTTCTTTGTCAGATTATGAAAAGAATATTTGTTATTTACCATTCTAATGCTGACTGTGAGAGATTGTTCAGTATTGTTAATAAAAATGAAACTGAATCCAGGCTCAAAACATTCATAGTCACAGCTGGTTTTGAAATGCAGCATGAGAGCCAGGCATAAGCTAAACAAGCCTCAGCTTAGGGCCTCAAAGTCTAAAATCAGTCTGAAGGGGCCCCTCAAATTTATTTTACACCAAATATGGCCTCTATAGCTTCCCATAGCTTAGGGCCTCGCTTTGTGAAAATCCGGCATTGATGAGACCCTGTTGCTTTTGAAAGCAAAAAGGGATACAAATGCAAAGATGAAACAGTTATTGATGTTAAAAGACAAAAGGGGTAAACAAATCATTCTGGACATATGCTCATTGAATTTTATCATGTTATAGGTGGATTACTTTTTTCTGCTCAGATACTCATTTTGTCCACTTGGATTACACTTTTTCCTCTCCAGGGGTTGGCATGTATGGTGAGTGTTTGTGTCCACCCTCTCCTGCCATGTATATGTATTACTCTCCAAATGTTGCTGTAGGTAATCATCGAGGCATCTTTTTGGAGGTTTTGTCAAACTTCACAAATGATGTTTGGGTACTTTTGCTGTGAGCAAGGGTAACCAAGTTTCATGAAAAATCCTTTGTCAAGAACTCCCTTTTTTTCAAGAGTCCAATCTGGTGACATCAAGGAAAGATGTTGTACACCCTTTTGTAGAAAGGCTTTGCTAAGAGGGTCTTGAATGATCACTCTCCTGCATTCTACACTCAAATCAAGAAAAGTGGGAAATTTCATATCATAGTTTATTTCTTCATGTTAAACGAGTTTCTTCTGGAAGAACATTTCAAGATGGAGACTTCTTTGCCCTGGAATGCAGTGCATCAATCTGATTGGTCTCTATTAACTCAAATGTGGTCTGATTTTTGACCCTTCATGTCGAAATTACATTGAGTTTTGTTTGGACAAGGAAGTTTTTAATTTCTGGGCTTCATTCGGAGTCACTTCTTCACCCAGATTCTTAACCAGAGGTAGAGAATTCTTAACCAGAGTTACATGAGTAGCAACATTCTATTTTGATTACTAGGGACCCTGATTTTCTTCATTTTCAAATACTGGATGATCTGCAATGTTTAGGTTTATTCTCTCCATCAGTATTGGACTGATTGAGTCTTTCTCACAACCTCAAGAAGTCAAAACTCATTCCATCTCAGGACTTTTAAGTTGAGGTGAACTAAGTCCAGGTTCCATGGGATCAGATAGATTGAATTATGGCACTTCTAGAGGTACTGACCACTCTGGTGGCCTTGTGGTTAGAGCATCCTCCTCAGATGCTGGAGGTTGTGGGTTCAATCCCCAGCTGAGTAATACCAAAGACTGGCAAAAATGGTAACAACAGCTGCCTTGCTTGGCACTCGGCATTGTGTGGTTAGTGTTCGGAAAGGTCACCTGGTGTCAGGCTGATGTGACTGGGTGGGACATGATGCTACATGTCTGTGACATGATGCCCCAGTGCTAGATATCACCACAAACTGCCACATGCAGACATAGTAGCAATATGACTGAAAAATTGTTAAAAATACATTAAAATTCCAAATCACAAATCACATACAAATCTAGAGGTACCAGGAGTAAAACCATGGTTGTCTGCTCACTTTTGCCATCTCTATTGTTAATGTTGAACATGGCTGCAGATCTGGTTTACTTAAAATGTGTCAGTATGTGCTGAATACTTTCTCCTTCTCACAGGTTGAAATCTGCATTGAGATTCTCTGATTTGGTCCAAACTTTAATCAGCATTCCTGTTTGCCATTGTGTAAGATTCTGGTGTTGGTGCTTATTTTGAGCTGGAATGTGTAATTCTCCATTATTGCCGGACTCGGGATGAATCATTCCCCAACTTCAAATAACTGGAAATGGTAACCATATTTCTAGTGTTGCAAGGATGTTTGTTCAGAGTAAGGGTCATTGTCTCATGTTCACCTCCAATCGTCCATTATAGCATAACTCAAATATCATGAAGACACACATGCCTCTTCTCATTTTGCAGAGGTATGGAACTTCCTTTATTGGGACACCTTGGAGAGGTATGGAACTTCCTTTATTGCGACACCTTGGAGAGGTATGGAACTTCCTTTATTGGTACACCTTGTAGAAGTATGGAACTTCCTTTATTGGGACACCTTGTAGAAGTATGGAACTTCCTTTATTGGGACACCTTAGAGAACATCACCCTCCAAGTTTTCTACATCCAATTAACAGACAGCCCATCCAGGTCAGACAAAACAGTCCGAACAGAATGAACCTTTGTCACATTATTGGGAAAGTCTGTGATAGACTTGGTTTCTACAACAGACTTGCCACTTAAATACTTTTCAGTCCCAGACCAGAGAGCACGAGCTTCAATTGAGTTGTCGGTTTTAGTACACCATCCATTTGTTAATTGCTACTTCAAGTTCTACCAAAATTTGGAACTTCCATTGCTTGTCTCATTCTTGTAGCTCTACCATTGCCCCAATGATTGTTAGTCATTGATCTTCTAGACAGTTTGATATATCAACCCAGGTCTGTACCTTACAGGAAAGATCTTTGTCACAACACAGGGGTTCCCTCCTACACAGCAACACACAATCTCCACCTTCATTCTTTTCTCATCTCAATTGATCTATCCACCTTAAATTTTTCAGCAGGGTTTGCAGATGCATCATTTAGGTCAGGCTTCGACATCTGAGGTCTGTGATACCTGGTGGAAAATCTGATTATTGCAGTATCAACTATTAACGGCTGTATAGCTGCATTTCCACGACATTTATATTCTGAGGTCTCAGAAATCATTTCAGATTCACACCTTGTTGATCTCATTAAGTATTTTGAGCTTCAGATAACTGTCTCCCATACTTTTGTGCTTAAATGGAATCTGTCTTGTATTTTATGGTCCTTAACCAAACCCCACTTCAAGACCTCACTTTTTGGTGTCAAGATGTGTGATTCATGCATTATCTGTCAACACTTGCTATCTCCAGGCAATTACAGTTAGGTTTCTCTACTTTGTCAAATTGGAAATTTAAGCGGAAAGCCAGTTACCTTCTGTATTTCCTATCTATCACCAATGGAAATTCCTAATATTAGTTGAATATGTCCTGGAGGTGATTATGGCAAATGGAAGTGTTGGAGATGTCCTTTCCTTCCTCTTAACAGCTCAGTTGATATTTCAGCCTCCACTATCACATGGTGGATTATAACATAACTGCAATCAAAAGAGCTTATCAAACCCATACTGATAGAGACCTTTCTTTTATGAAATGAAAAGCCCTTGAGGTTGAAGCCATGTCTGAATAGTTGTTCTTTGGAGAATGTCATGAAGATTCACTTTGATCTCATACTACTTTCTCCTCCTTCTGCTTATAAACACAACAAAGCAACTTTATATTTTCTCTGAGACCCATTTTTACACCACAACATGTGACCCAGAGGGACACCAATAAATTGTAATGTGGACCACCCCTTCAAATGGTGAGTACACCACATTTTCCATTAATCTATTTAACACATCACCCAACCCACCTGACAAAGTCAACTGCACAATACTGACAGGTATGATATTACTGTTATTAAATTGAGTTTTTTTTTTAAGGTAGATAAAATTAAATGTAATTGTGCAATTTGCTATTGCCAAATGTTCTCCTTCCACACTCTGATATCCTGGCATAGTGTCAGGATTTAAAGAGATGACTTTTCATAGCATGAAATGCATAAAAAGTGGAATGTGTCAATTTTTGGCTTTCTTGAAGTCTGTATTCATATTAAATGGACTAAGTTTTTTTGACAAAATATACAAAGCTGTGCAATAGCCATGGGTAAGTATCGCACAATTAAAAGTTTTACCTACCTAAAACCTTTTGCTAAATATTTGTTTGTTTATGTCCATTTTTATATTGATCCATCAATCAATTCACAATGGTGGTGGCCAAGTAGTTAATCCATAAGACTTATGATTAAAAGGTTTGAAACCTTCTATCAGATCAGCTATTGTGGTGGCCTTTGCACAAGGCACTTTATTCATATTGCCTTGGCTTTAAGTAACTTTCAGTTGTTTTTCTGCCATTTAACACCAAACCAGTCCATTCATCTATCTACCATTCACACTTTTGTTTCTACAAATGAAATCAGAAAACCTATTAATTCTTTATATACTTTGTAAATTTTGTTTATGATTAATAAGTCCTTCTGTCTCTCTGCAAACATTTGAAGGCAGGTGGCGTTTAAAAGCTGTCTCCATCTTGTTAGAATTTACATAACCTGCCATAAGGTAAAACATGATGTCACATGTTTTTTTTCATCAATTATAAATTTGTTTCTGAATAATAATTTCAGTATACCACCATTAACAGTTCAGTAAACACTTGATGCCTTGCACCACAAGAAAAAGCCCTATGAATTTTAGAGTCAAAGATCAAGGTTTGTGCATTGATTATACTTGGGATAAGGAAGTAGCCAATCAATATTAGGGTCAAATATCAAAGTTGATGGTCATAGTAACTAAAGAAAAAAGAATGGTTTTTGTACAGGAACATTAGTTCTGCATCACAGATCTGGACACAACTTATGAATGGCTTTCACCTGAGAGAAGGAAAGAGCTTGTTGATTATGGGGTCATTGTTCCTTATAGAGGGTTTCACGGTTGCAATGGAGTTACTGATTGTAGCACTTAAAATTACCAACCCTTATTTCCGATGTGCATGCCCACAAAAAATTTCCAGTTCTGGATCAGAATTTCACACTGTTTTAAAAGTACTACAGATCATTATGAATGAATAAATTATATATGTCTAACATCTTTTTAATACTAGGAGAATAAATATAGACATTAAATCAGATAAGTTCCAGATGTCTTACTTTACCTTTTTTATTTGTGAGAAATTCATATTCCTCACTGAGCAATGCTGATTTTTTTGGTAATGGAAACATCTCATATCACAAAGTCTCAAAACAGTAATTAATTTAAAATATGTCAGTTTAAATCATGAGCACACGATCACACCAGTTTGTGTTCTGTACTGTCTGAAGCACACTGGATAGAATCTGATTCTGCTATAGCTGCAGGTTTTTTTCAGCTCAGTCTAGCTCTAATATGGATGAGACTGTCCAGTGGAATGGTTCTCATACTTGGGTCGTTGTTCATATATGGATGAATGACTTAATTGAATTTGTGATGATTGCAGTAACATAGCTGATTAACTTAATTTATTGTTGTATTTTGTTTTTTTTTAAATTTTTCTGACAGCATGCTGCAGTTGGAACATGATCTTGACCAGCTGAGTTTGACAGAGCAGTCCACCTCCACAGCGACCACACCCTCCCCAGTAGCAGTTCGCTCTGCCCCTGTCTCCCCAAGTCACAACCCCACTGGCAGTGTAAATCTAGGGTACACACCTGGCTCGCAAAGGGGCTTTTTTGAGGGGCTGCTGGGATGTCTTCGACCAGTATGGACCATTATAGGAAAGGCAGCTGCTGCTGAGCTCAAGCAACAAGGTATTGACCCACTCCAAGACTATTGTCCCTCCATTTTGTGCTCATTTTGGGTTGGTTTTTTTTGCTGCATTTTTGTGCAGGAAGGAAATCCAATGACTCTGTGTTATTTGCACTACTTTTTTTTATATCCCAGTTCACCCTAATCAGTGTTGCCGCTACACCTTCATTGCTTAGTTACACATTTGACAGAATTCTTGACAGTGCAGCAATGACTTTTACAGCTAGTTTAACTAATATTTAAGATGTTACACAGTCGTATCACTAAATTTCATTAGGTACCAATTTTCTCTCTGCAAACCATGGATTTAAAGAACCATGGCAAATTAGCCTCATGCAATTAAGAAACCCCGCCCCCTTTTTTCTGTGTTTCATTCCTAAAGATCATCAAAGCTGTTTGATAAATCAAAGTAATTACTCTAGTCTATTAATAAAATATTAGCTTTTAATATATTTTATTTGAACCTTTTGAAAAAAGAATTATAAAGCAGTTTATATTCTTTAACCCTTTGACTACAACTACCGCATCTGTGCATCGACTGTAAATAGCTCCTGAACCCCACTGACACATATATGCAGTGTCGATAAGCCTTTTTTGAAACCCCAGTAGCGCGTAGTTCTGCTGTACTCAAAACCCCAGTGCCGTATTTATGCAGACGTAACTGCTGTGTTAAGTAAACGTTGATTGGTTAAAAGTACAGATATTTACTTATTTTTCATTATCATAACCAATGAAAAGACTGGTTACTGAACATTTTGATACCAGTTGGAAAGCTGAGAGGTTAAATTTAGACACGCAGGAAGGAAAATTCCGGCAATGTTCAAAACATGTGTAGTTGAGATAAACAAAAATGGATTCCTAGTCAGATATTTGTGACTTTAAAGGGTTCCGTGCAAGCAATATCGAAAAGTTTAATAGATCATTCTTAGTAAATGGATCAGATAATAATGTTAGTCCCGTTTCAACACTAGATGTATGTGGTTTTGAATCAAATGACGATTTATTTTGTGCGATTCAAAACAGTTTACGCGACGGGGATTTCTTGTCTGATAGTTGTAGGAGTAAATAAAATGGAAATATATGAATAACAGACACTATACAAAGTAAGCTGCTTTTTATTTCACTGAAATCCAGCAAAAACTAATGAAATAATGAATATAAATGTAACCATGTTTTTATTGTCAGTTTCCATAGTCAGCCATGACGATGCTCTAGTATTCAGCCTAGCAAACAGCCTCAGTAACTGATACGCTATCACTCAGCAGTAGTGAAACTGCAGAACAGCTGTAGTAGTTGAAGGGTTAAATACACACCTATCTATGCAGTGTCAGCTTCAGTCAATATTTTTTGAGATAATCAAGTATACAAAAAAATGAAAAAAAGCATACTGGTATTCAGATACTAGTATTACTGAAAATAAAAGGGAGAGCAATAAATGATTTACATTTAGATCAAAGTACATTTTGTTATTGAAAAATTTAAATCCTCCTGAAAGCACAGATCATTATGTTCATGCATTTTTAATACATAAGAAAATGAACATTATAAAATACAATTCCTTGAAGTAAACTTATGATACACTATATCTAATTACAGCGGAGAATTTAAGTTCACACAGTGATATTGGGACAAAACTAATGTATTAATATTGTGTCAGTCAATGTTCCTAGTACATGCACATGCTTGTAAGGTAAATAATCCTAAACTTGCGGAAGTAGATAAAGCTTTCTAAAAACCAGATAATTAGGCCTGATATTTCACTACTCATCATTTGTGCTACAATTATCCATTCATCAAGATTTAGCTTGATTAATTAGGCTGCAAGGTCCACCAAAACAGTACACTAATTATCACCAATAAACTTACCTTTACCAGTTATGGTAAAAGTGTAATTTTAATTATTAATTGTAGTCTTTATTTATTGTAAAATCTAGTGGTTGAAGTTGGTTTATTCAAAAAGCAGGCTTAAACAAGGGAGTGATTCTGTTGTTTGTCAGTTTAGTTAATATCTTCACACTTTGGTTGGCTCTGAATACATCAAATATTGACATTTTCTAATTGATTGTGCAACTTTATGGACTGTGTTTTATGGAAGAGATCTTAACCCATTTACTTTATGACCTGCTAGATTTTTGCTATTGGCTTTATCAACTCTCTTTGATTTCGAGTGTAAGTGGTGGATCTAGACAACTGTTTGATTTGTGCTCATACAGGTAGAAGTATTATTTTAACCATTGAAATGACAACTTTGTTGTCAGATTGGTTTACTTTTGTATTCATTATTTGGGGTATTCATTGAGTTCAGTTCTCAAGTAGCCAGGATTTACAAATCCACTTGCCCACCACCTGGGACAAGTTCAGATTCAGTGCAGGCAAGCTCTAATTTGCAAGGAACTAGCCTGTTTGCACATCAACAAAACAACAAGATAAAGAATTTTTTTTGGAACATATATGTCTTAGTAAAATACATCTTTTGTAAGAGCTACTTTATTCACTTCTTAATGCTTTATGTTCTGCAAGTTTTATACAATGCGATTTTGCCCTAATACATATATCAGCACCTTTATTTAGCATTATCTGTAACACATTATTCTTCTGCATACCTGGCTAGTTTCTTTCATCTGTAGTATGTGTCATTTCCAATTTGTGGTTAATGTCAGGGTCTGTCCAACATTTTCTCATGCAGAAAATCTGGTAATAAGTATATTCACTATTTAAAGCAAGTTTTGACAAATGAGGAATAAATATTTATATTTTTACTTATGTGCTGAATTATAATTGTAATATTTATACATATAAGGGATTTGCTGACCTTTAGGTTCTAAGTTAGCCTCAGATAGTTTGTCAGATTTCATGCATATCACTATTTTTATGGCAAGTAGATTTTAATTGCTAAAAGTACAACTTGTAAGATTTCTTTGATAGGTGTGTATTTGGAAATAAAACATACTTGTCTCTTATGATTAACTACTAAGAGGATTTCGTTCAAAGCATGATTATGTTAGAAAAATGTAGCATTCATAGGTGGAATTTATGATATGCATTTTACATAATAATTACAAAGAGACTTGTTAAATTCTGCTTTACAGTCAATTACATGGAAGAAAAAAAGTGTTTCAATTCATTCTCAAAAGTTGGATTCAAGATTTTTATGCTTGTCATTGATTTATAGGTGACCAAGTAACTATTGTTAAATAAATGGATATGTATAATAAAAAATACTAGAGAAGTGGTTATAAATAAATCATCACAAAGCCTTAAATCCTCTCTCTCTCTCTCACTTTGTTCAACATGGCGCTCAAAGCAATCATCTTAAAAATCATGTTTTATGGCTTCACATCCTGAAGTTGTATTGACATGGGTTTTTCCAAAACTTCTTGCAATATATAGTTGGTCCTAAATGAAATTGGTGATGACCATACATTCTAATATGGCCACTAATATGGCCACTATGAAATTAATAATAATAATAATTAAAAAGGGTGACATAATTAGTTTCATGGAACTAATCCTTTTTGTGGCCCTCTATTATTAGCATATTTACATTCAAAGTGCATAAACAAAGTTACACACACGGAACATTGATAATAAACTATATTTTTATATAGACATGATAGTCAGAAAATTTAAATGAACATGTACTAGGTACTATATGCAGTAACAAAAATAGTGAGACAACAAAATGGAAGGTTAGTGAATTTATACTTTAAGTTGTATTTGTCAAATCAAACAGGTTCCAAAATCTGATGAACAGATTGTAATATTGAGATTGGATTTCACTAAATAACTATAACAGAATGTCCTGAATCTGAATGGTACTTATTCATATTGGAACTATAGTAGAATCTACAGATGTTAATATTGCTACTTGTGACATAATGGTGGTGTAGACATGGGGTTTTCACTGAAACACTTTCTGAAATTTTTTATGAATGAAACTGGTACAGACCTGACCACCCTAAGATCTTTGGAGTTTTGAAAGAGTTTGAACGCCTGACACACTTGATATTTACTAAAATAAATCTGCCCCAAATCTGTATTGGTACTGTATCTAACATACTTGATATTGACTAAAATAAATCTGCCCCAAATCTGTATTGGTGCTGTATCTGACACACTTGATATTTACTAAAATAAATCTGCCCCAAATCTGTATTGGTACTGTATCTGACACACTTGATATTTACTAAAATAAATCTGCCCTAAATCTGTATTGGTGCTGTATCTGACAGACTTGATATTTACTAAAATAAATCAGCCCCAAATCTGTATTGGTACTGTATCTGACATGCTTGATATTTACTAAAATAAATCTGCCCCAAATCTGTATTGGTACTGTATCTGACACACTTGATATTTACTAAAATAAATCTGCCCCAAATCTGTATTGTTACTGTTGCTGTTGTGGTATCCAGTACAGGTTTGGAGGTTGATAAACTTGATACTGAGATCATGTTAAAGGTAAGTGTTTTGGTTTTGGCATTTAACTGAGCTTAAGAACACATTGTCTTGGAGAGAGGCAAATGAATTTTAAGCCAGCTTTGTATTTAATTGGTTTTGAATAAATAAGTTGATAGCTGGCACTTAGATATTGATTTCAGGATCAAAGGTATTGATTCTGGTATTTATCATTAATGGTTTCTTAGCATCATAACAACAACAAGTAGAAAGAGATTTTTATTGAACTTAATTTGTGTCAAAAGAATAGTTCAAAATGATTATGCCAGTTTGTGGATAGACATGTATCAAAAGAATACTTCAAAATGGTTATGCCAGTTCAAGCTGGACTTGAATTTTAGGGAGAAGTAACTTCTTTTAAAAAGAATAGGGAAAAGTGAGAGTTGTAAAGGAACAAGTGGAAGGAAAGCATATATTTATGCCTGCTTTTATTACCCACCCAACCCCACCCCAGCCATTCTTTGGCACATGCATCATTTTCTTCAACTGACAGACTTGGTTGGTTATAAGATGATTCAGAACATAACATGGTCAAACTGTGTGTGTGTGTGTGTGTGTGTGTGTGTGTGTGTGTGTGTGTGTGTGTGTGTGTGTGAGAGAGAGAGAGACTGCTGTGGTGGGCAAATTGGTTAGAGCGTCTGCCTTAGATGTGGGAGGTCATCGATTCAAACCCTGTCCGAGTCATAACAAAGAGCATCACAGCTTTTGTGGGACTTGGATGATAAATGTTTGTGCTTGCATTATGCAATAATTTACATGAAGTTTTTTATTTCATCAATTTTTTTCTGTAATTTACATAAAAACTTTTATAATATGTTCAAGGTCAAATAGACTTGTTAAGACTTCCGATTTTGAGTGAGATACTCTTAAGAAAACAGCTAAAATAAGTAACAAGAATTAAGCCTTACATCTCTGCAGTGTTGAATCAGAAAGGATTGATTAGAAACCACACTGATCATCTCAAGTATTAGAGTAGAAACATGTTCAGATACATTTTCTTAAAAGAATATTTTCATATAAAAGGCTTTTGTCTAGAATTAAGTCAAGGCTAAGGTGGTTAATGTGAGATTGAATCACCTTTGTCTTTTAACAGGCTTAATAGGCAAATAACAAATAAAACACCTTGAATATACATACTATCTGTAGTGTTCAGTGGACTAAGTTTTTTGTGTGTATATGACTAAAAGGAAAAACAACAGAACTTTCCTATGTTGCAAATTAACTTTCTGTTTTGAGGTGTCCATAATTCAAGTGGATTATGTATCTGTTCTAGCCTCATCATGATATTATCAGTGTATGTTGTGTCATACCAGTAGTTTGCTGAACATAGCCTTTAGATTAAACTTTAATTGGAATAGTTTTTATTGCCTGGCTCAAATGATAAATATATATAGTATTTATGAAGTGCATGAGCTTAAGAACCATTTTACTGTGTAGACCAGCATGGATATTTGGAGATCAACCTGACAGGTAGTTTAGTTAATCTCCAACTTTGTTTTTTTTTAAATATTATTATTTGGACAATCTTTATGAAGGCATTATATACATACATTCATCTGGTGCCTCGATTATTTCTGCACAGTAATTGTAACTTTAAGCCATCTACCCATGTCATACTTCTTGTGTGGTTAGCACTTTTTTTTAAAGAAGAAGCATATTGATTTCAGGGTCAATAGTTCAAAGAAAAATTTACCTGCCTCAGATACTAGAAAAATTGGTTTATGCACAGTAACATTTGTTCAACATCACAGACCATATATATGCTTTGTGAGTGTCTTGCATTTGGAATAAAGATGGAAGCTATTAATTTTGAGTCAAAAGGGCATGTGTCTGTGACTGCAAGAAGAAAAATTGTTTCTTTACTGAAACTTTAGTTCTTCATTACACAGCTTGACAGAAGTTTGTGAATGGAATGCACTTACATTATATAAGAAGGTACCAGACGATTTGGAGGTCAAAATTTTCAGTTCTTGACCTTGTACCTTCATCAATGTTTGTGGAGGGTTTACACTTTGGATATGAAAGAAACTTAGTGATTTTGGTGTTAAGCAAAGTCACCATATCTTAAAGAAGGAAAATAGTTTTCACCTAATACTTTTAGACCATGTACCTTGAGCATGACCTTAGGATGTTGAGGGCTAGCATTTAAGCAAAGAAAGTGGCTTATTGATTTGGAATGGTTAAAATGTCAAGGTCATTGTGACTAGAAGAAAATGGGGTCTATAATATTTGTTCAAGGGTAGGTTCCTTTACCAAATTTTGTTGATGGCTTCCACTTAGGGTGCCAAAAATCCCCTGTGCATTTTGGGTTCTGCACCTCATGGTTTTCATAAATTTAAATAAGAAGTGGTTTCTATAAAATTAACTTTAGTTCTACAACACAAGTTTTGACTAGAGGTCAAGAAGATCAACTGGTCAGTAATTTCCAGAATGAATAATGCCCTGCTAGTGCCTGTGTACAGAAATATTAGACATGGGGTGGGTTAATTGTGTTCCAGTTGAATATACCTAATTAAGGAACATAATGTGTGTGTCTGTGATTTGGATTTTTGATATACATTTAAACTTTTTCCAGTCATATCACAATGCTGTCTGCTGTGTGGCAGTATATAGTGATGTCTAGCAATGGGGCATCATGTCACAGACATGTAGCATCATGTCCCACCCAGTCACATTATCCTAACACCAGGCCAATAAGTCCTAACACCTATTAATGATGAGTGCCAAGCAAGGCAGCTGCTTATACCATTTTTATAAGTCTTTGATATGACTTGGCTGGTTTTCAAACCCACAATGCCTTGCATCTGAGGACACTAACCACTTAGGCCATTGGAGTAATCAATAACAAAATGCTAATTTGTACTGACATTAAAGTCACCAAAACAACTTGGTGTATTTTATACATATTTGGCATTTGCTTAGTCTGTTAGAATAAGAAAGTGATTTTATTCATCACTTATATAAATTGTAAAATTCAGCTAATGCCACATTATCTGACTTTCCCTTTTAGTAGGTATTTGAAGGTTGCCTGTTTGTAAATTATATGGGATGATTGCATCTATAATTTAATACATTATTAAGAAATTTTTAATATGCATGAGGATAGATTTCAGAAATCAGTTACTTTAATTTGTAGAATTAAAACACATTTTGCTCTTGAAATATTACTGTTCCTACACAAGTTGATTTTCTCCTGTCCTGTATTCCTAGATGACTGGGAGATCCCATTTGAGAGCATCACAGACCTACAGTGGCTTGGGAGTGGTGCCCAGGGGGCTGTGTTTCTTGGTAAATTGCATGGAGAAGAGGTAGCAGTAAAGAAGGTTAGAGATGTCAAAGAGACAGACATCCGCAACCTCCGAAAACTAAACCACCCCAACATCATATCATTCAAGTAAGTACCATTAGAACTTAATTTGTTTCATACAAAAAGAGCAGATATGGCCTAAACATTCAGAATGAGAAAGCTGCTTCCTACATTAATAAGTTGTACATAGATATTAAGTTCATTTCAGGATGTCATGAAAAGCAAACATTGCAGAATTTTTAAACTATATTTTAAATGTTTATTTCCAAATTAGCCAACATTTTTTGCATCAGCTATTTTCATTTACTGAAAATTTTACTAAGGTGGCACTAAGTTGTTTGCATTTTAAACATGTATAGTGGAGAAAATGTTGGCATACCTATATACTACTTTCATGTAATGTGGCTGAAATTTCTTTGGATTTTCTCCTTTTAAAAATTTTAAATTATCTTTGGACACTGCTAACTAAAATGACTGCTCCCTTGTGCTAAAAAAATCAACCTGAATTTTTATAAAGTACACTATTCTTGGCAGCTATTAAAATATGGAAAAAGAATTTGCCAAACTAGACAATACAATCTTCTAAAAGTACAATGAATGAATTACCAAATACATAAAATGTAAAAAAATTTATCGGCTCTATTTTTTACAATTTACCTCTGAAGTTTGAGAAGAGAAAATGAGCAAGTAGAGCTAGCACTTTTTTGAAAGGTGCATATCTGGAGTAAGGCCAAGCTGTATACTCTCTAACCCATATTACACCCATCAATCATACATCAAAATAAAGTGAATTAAAAGTTCTTTGAACAATACCTAAGATATACAAAGTCCCTTTTAAATAGTGAGGAAACTCAGGAAAACTCTTTTTCTTTAAAATTCTAACCCTATGCTAAATACGAAACTGTAGAACGCCACCTTAAAAACAAATATAAACATTTATGCAATTATTTTTCTTATATTCATATTATTATGTATGATGTTCTGAGTAAATGGTACATTAACATTGATTTTATTCATGAAAATAAGCTAATTATGCTTATTTTTGCTCTAGCATACATAATTTGTCATGAGGCATGTTTGGGTGCGTAGTGACCTTCATTATGGGGAAATTAGAAGTCTTAGAATATAGGAATAAAGTCAACTTAAATTGAAAACTGTTGCATTAAGTTAAAGAAATACATAGTGAAAATGTATCTTTTCATTTATTTGCAATGAAATTAAAAAATAAATGATAACAAAGCAAATTTGCTTTTTTCATATCAAAGAATTAGTTAATATTTTAACCTTTGACCTTAATGAACCTCACCTGTTATATCCCTTTTCTAACTGTAAAATTTATTGTTGACATCTCAGGAATAAATATGGATAGTTTCATGTTCCTGTCTATCAGCATAACACTGGTTGCTATGTTGACAAAATGCAATGCACATTTTTAAAATAGTTACTTTTTATCATAAGGAGGGGGGGGCTGTACCTGTTTGAGACTTTGACTCTAATAAATGCTTTTCTGAGGGGGGAAATACAGGACAATTATTACAAAGGACTGTTCTGATGCTTGCGACTTAAATTTTCAGCCATACAATCAAAATTAAATCATACAATAAACATACCTATATGCTCTTTATGGTGGCGCTCACCAGTTATTATGTACTTTTGAGAGAGTGATGTATGAAAGGTGAAGTTGTTTGCATTTTAAACATGCATAGTGGAGAGAATGTTGGCATACCTATATGCTACTTTCAAGGAATGTGGCTGAAATTTATTTGGATATTGTACTTTTAGAAATTTTAAATGATCTTAGGACACTGCTAACTAAAATGACTGCTCCCTTGTGCTCAAAAAATCAATCTGAATTTTTTCTAAAGTACACTATTCTTGGCAGCTATTAAAATATGGAAAAAGAATTTTGCCCAACTAGACAATACCAGCTTCTAAAAGTGCAATTAATGAATTACCAAATACATAAAATGTAAAAAAAAGTTATCGGCTCTATTTTTTACAATTCGAATCTGAAGTTCGAGAAGTGAAAATGAGCAAGTAGAGCTAGCACTTTTTTGAAAGGTGCACATCTGGAGTAAGGCCAAGCTGAATACTCTCTAACCCATATTACACCCATCAATCATACATCAAAATAAAGAGAATTAAAGGTTCTTTGAAAAATACCTAAGATATAGAAAGTCTCTTTTAAACAGCCAGTATAACTAGTGAGGAAACTGGGGGAAACTTTTTCTTTAAAATTCTAACCCTATGCTCAATACAAACTGTAGATAGCCACCTAAATTTTTTTTCTACCTGTTATAGACCAGAAGAGCTTATGGATAACCAGTTGTTTGTTGTCTGTATCTAGATGTTTGCTATTTCTACTCCTGAAGTGAAGAAATATCAGATAGGGGGTTTAACCAGAAGACATTCAAGTTTATTATGACTATTCATCCTAAGCTGCTGACACAATAATCCCAAGTTCTGAATGAAAAGATACTGATATGATATTTAGTACCATATCAGCTGTTTTGAAAATCTTGTTCTCACACTCCTCCTGAACTGAAAGTCACATGAAGAATGGATTTGTACAAGAAGACATTTTGTTTTGTCTGGCTGACATAAATGAAATAGCGGCCATCATTCTGAACTACTATGGCAACCATCTTGAAAATCTTATCTTGACTACTCATAGACATATTGTATGATCCTTCTGGCCTGGGGCTTTCTCCAAAAGACTTTTTACTGTCTCAAAATGATCCTAAATAAAAATGGTGCTGATCTTTAATATGGCTACCATAGTGGCCATCTTGAAACCTTTCTTTGGCTTAAGAATATCAGATATATTTTCAGCACTCAGCAGTGTATAACAGGAAATGGAATTGGAATATTGGAAATTCTTTTCATTTAATAGAATATCAGTCCATTCTAGCACTTTTATTTTAGATTTGTTCTCTGATTATTATCATTTTATTTATATATTTTTTATTGCCATATTACTCTCTTATGCCATTTTGGTTATATGACAGAAATGGACAAATGGACTTAGTTTCCTACTTATTTTTTCAGGGGGGTATGTACACAAGCTCCCTGTTACTGTATCATCATGGAATACTGCCCATATGGTCAGTTGTATGAGATTCTGCGAGATGGTAAAAACATTCCACCAAGTCTCACTCTAGAGTGGTCCAAACAGATTGCTAGTGGCATGAATTATCTCCATAATCACAAGATCATCCACCGAGACCTCAAATCACCAAAGTAAGTTAGGATGAGACTTACAATCAGGTAGGTTAGGAACCTTAGAACTTGATGCTGATCTTTGATTTCTTGATATCAATATTGAGCAACGAAATCATGTCAAAGATCAATGTTAAGCACTTAGGCATCCTCAGGCAATAATTAAGCAATAGACATCACTAGACTGGATCATAACATCTTTACATAGCAAAATGAACTGCAGTTTGAAATGGCATGATATTATAGTACAAAAGATGTATTTAATCATTAACCATATTTGAGAAATAAATACTTTATTCAGCTTAATATCCACACATACATTAATAATTGAAACTTCTTTGGGGTGAAAACATTGGAAAGAATATCCAGCAATTGATGCAAATGTCTTAATTCCAATTTCAGCATGTCTTCTGTGAAGCAAAATGGCAGATTAAAGCTGTCTGGATCATTATGATGGTCTTGTAACTTGACATAATGAATAAAGGGAGATAACTGAGCAATTACATATAAGTAATAAAGATATTGTTTATATTTTCATTGGTGTACAATTATTAGAATTCACAGAATTAACTGACATTTTTAGATGCAGTGTAGAGGTATTACTTTAAATATATAAGCAAATGAAAACTTTGCAGGTTATCTACATAGTTCATATACTTCTAGTAAGCATTCAAAGTTGCATAAACTTGTGGAATGTCATGTTTAAAATTATACATCCATGCACATGAACCTCCCATATGGGAGGGTTTTCTCCTGTGTTTGGTAATATATTTTTTCCCATTCATTACTCGCTCACTCACACTTCCTTTTTGTACATAAGTATTGTCCTCTCTATAAAGGCTTCAAACAGCAACATTTTGAGCTACTAAAATGGGGTATAGGTACAAGAAGAAAGGAGGATAGCCTGAAGAAAAAAACAACTGTAAGAAATTATATTCTTGCAATGCTGGAATAGTCACAAAATAACCTTCTCATTTCCATTGCAAATTGCCATTTATCATCATTTCAAGATGAAAACAACTTTTGAGGCACAAGTTGCTTCGTTTTTTAAACAAATCAATTTGTGCTTCTAAACTTAAAACATTAGCATGTAAATACCAATAAGTATTTAATCAGCATAATTGGTGAAAGCATTTTTTAAAATATTTCAGTGAAAACTTCACTGTTGTGCTTGTGTTATATCCTTTCAAATACTAATCTGAGCCACTAGTGATCACGTAAATGTGCAGAAAGGTATTAATGGTGGACATCATGGTACAGTGTGAACCCACTGTTACATCAATGTAGTTGAGAGCCATAAAACCTGACTGTGTTATAGACTGAATCATGTTATAAGGATCCAGGTCAGTTAGCTTAAGAAAGTGATGCATGTACTCCAAAAAATCAGCATGGGTGGGAGGATTGGTAATAAATGCAGGCGCAAAAAAAAGTGCTTCATTGGCACAGTTACCATTTTAAATCAGTTCATATCAGTTGAGAAATACACCTTAGGGAAAACAGAGAAGGCTTATATATATATATATATATATATATATATATATATATATATATATATATATATATATATATATATATATATATATATATGATTTTATTCAGAGAACAATGCATTGGTACATACACATGTATACTGTTTATGCATGCATGTCTAATGTATCACATGAATATAGTATCAACACTGAGTAATCATCCTTGAATCTCATAATTTAAATTGAATCCACAATACAAGTAATTCTATCAAAAATATGCATGCTTACACACACATACAATCACACACATACACACATTTAAATTATTCAGTAATAATTGTATTGTATGATTGATACTGATTTTTTTTCAGTTGCTTTTTATGTTTTCATAACAATCGTTGCTTCAAAGGTATTCTGTTTCCTTTGAAATTTAAGCAAATTATTTTATCCTGCTACATTTTTAAAAAAGGAATTGGCCGGCTTTTAGACAATTGTAGTTACTGTTCTTTCCTGGTTATTGAATAGACCAACAAGTAAGATCTTTTTGGTTATGTGAGTGTGAGTGTGTGTGTGTTACATTTGTGATAGTGGAGTAATGCATGCATCAGAAATTTACTATTAAGAAAAGGTGAGTGTTCTGAAGAATTAGATTCTGAGAGAAAAGAAGAGGAATTTTATTTACCATCCACATACAAATGTCAGTCTATGTAAATATATTAAGTACCAGTGAGCTGGCGAAAGATAGATTATGAGATGAGAGATGTAAAAAGCGGATATCTCACAACATACAGTACTCATGTTAGATGTCAACATAATCAGATGATATAACAATGTACTATTAAGATGGTTTTTCAATAAAGACAAAGAATTTGTGTATGAATTAATATATAAATTTCAGTGCATTTTAAAGTTTGCTGCTTCCTTTCATGAGAATTCAGAACTCCTGCACTCCAAACTAATGGTATATACGGTTTAACTCTAACCGCTATAGCCACGTTTACGGGCAGGAGGTGGTAGCCTACTTCTGAGCTCTGTAGCATTAAGGTCATGTGCAACACAATAAAGTGGGTGCTATTATAGAAAGATAGACAGATGTAGCTTTACAATGATACTAAATAATGTGGATGTTCTAGTTGCACTACAAAATAGAGAGGGAAAAATGTCACTTTTTGGACCTGAGTTTTTTCCAGCCAAACTTTGTCTGAGGTCGTGAGCCGGTTTTGTGTCCTGATTCTAGACTTTTTGGCCTCAGATCTAAGACAGACCAGTCTGATTGTACACAAACATGTGAACCTTTACAAAAAGTAGGATAAGATGGGCATTTAGAATGAAGAGTGGTCTCGACACAAAAATGATGGGTCTCTTAGGCAAAAAAAACCCCTCCAAGTTTTACCCTTCTGGTCATGCTCAGGTGAAAGATCCAATGAAAATCAATGTTTCTAACACAAATACACATTAAGTTAACTGAATATATTGGAAGTCAATGTATTATAATGTATTCAGAAATATCTCCCAAAATCTATTTCTTACTTGCATTTCAGGCGAAAATGACAAAATCCTCCAGGGATTAATGGGTTAAATAGCTGACAATTTTGGCAAAAGCAAAATTGCCAAATGGTATTTTTTGCCTCCAATAAGGAAACATAATCACAATTTGCGTCATTGACAAAGCCCTGAGTGACCACTGAATAAAGTTTTTACACATTATTTTTTATTTTTTTAAAAAAAATTGTGTATTAGAAAAATACATATATTTTGGGAGCCATGCCATGATCATCTCGTATTATTCATACATGATTTCTTTCCCAAAATGATAATATTTTAAGTTAATCTTGTTCTTTAGTGAATGAAGATTTTTGTGTACATAAAAATTACATGTATTTGAAATTTTGGGAGCTACACCACAACATGTGTTATATCTGAATTTGTGTTATAACGGAGCAGGGTCTCACTGTATCAGGTCAGTACCTCTTCAGTATATCGCCCATATTCATAATTTGTTTGGCACATACATTGAGAAAAATATAGAACACATAAGAATCATTATATCTTTAATTAAATATTTAAGTATTTAAATATAATAATGGTCTGAAATATATTGGACAGTGCGAAGTTGGATACTTGTTGTGCTATACTGTATAAGTTTAAGGATGTTTTCTTACACCACTCATTTTGTGATAATAAAATAATCAAACAAGTCATATCTAACCAATAGAAAATAATATTACAAGTACATAATAATTATTTTAACCTCTAATTATCTATCATTTTTTTAAAAAATCCAATTTACCTGTTTGTGATCATATTAAGAAAATCCATGTTTCTAAAAATAGATGCACCCACATGGCATACATGGCACCATTTTACTCTTGGCTGTGGTGTGGTTGGAAATAGGGATCTATTTAATGCAAGGATCGACTTTAATGCTTTATTTCATCATTGATAAAAAGCTCAAGTAATGCTTTGAAGGCAACAATGAAATTGTTTATCAAAGTTTTGATGTTTTTATATACATGCGGTAAACAAAATTACATAAGAAAATTCTTAGAAATTATGTAAAGTGTATATGAAATATTATTGCCATACACAGGAAAGTGCTCCTGCAATCAGTCTTTTTCTTTGATGTACCTGATGTTCAGATGATATCCTTTTGCAAAAACAAACTCCACCTTAATAATCTCTGAATTTTATTTTTCATCTTGTTGATATAAATAAGGGGGTTGTGATCACTATACAAAACAACCAGAGAAGTAGCCAAGCTAATGTAAATTTCAAAATGTAATGCCAAAATTAAAGCTAAACATTCCTTCTCAATTGTTGAGTAATTTCTTTGGTGCTTGTTTAATTTCTTGGAGAAATTGCACACTGGGTGATCAATAACATTGCTGTCTTCTTGAATTAATATTGTTCCAACCTCAATATCTCTTGCATTCACAGACAATTTAAAAGATTGATTGCAATTTGGAGCTGTCAGAACCAGCGCACCTCTGAGTATTGCTTTTAACCTATCAAAAGATTCTTAACATTTTTTTTTCCATAGAAACTTATTTTTCTTACTTAACAAATTTGTCAGAAGTTCAGCAATATTGGAAAAATTTAAACAAAACTTTCTTAGTATCTTTCTACATTCAAAAATCACATAATTGCTGTTTACTGACGGGCACATGAAAATCAGATAGCCTTCACCTTCGCATCAATAGGATTTACTTGACCATGTCCCACAGTATATACTAGTAAAGTTACACAAGTACAGCAGAACTCACTAATTGATTGCCAAATTAGCATCATTGAGTCTTTCAAAGAATTTCTTAATCATGTCTAAATGTCATTTCCAGGTGTCATTGTAGATAATGACATCATCAATATAAGCATCACAATTACCTAGACCTGAAGTAATCATATTCATCAAGCGTTGAAACGTACTTGGAGAAACCTTCATCCCAAACTGCATTACTTTATACTGGTAGAGTCCATCTGGAGTCACAAACACCAAAATTTCTCTTGCTCTTTCTGTAAGTGGAATTTGTCAAAATCCTTTTAGAAGGTTAAATTTGGTGATGTACTTGACATTTCCAATTTTATCAATGCAAATCATTGATCCTGGGTAATGGAAATTAATCTTTGTTTCATGCTGTTCACCTGAAAACTTGTGAAAATGACTGAAAATTGAGCAAGATTCATAAAACTTTTTGTAAATAAGTAAATGCCAATATAGGCAAGGAAATTTCAAATACTGACAAATTTTTGGAAATCTCTTGACCTGTCCAAACTTGACCTGTCCTCTCTGTCACATGCATGATTCCACCAGTAATTCAAGTAATTTAAACCTGATGTATCTTGCATGTTATCATTCAGCTAGCATTCTCTTCAAAACTCTTTAAAAAGCTTAGAGAAGATGCACCAACACTCTACTTAATGATGATAGACTCTACTTAATAATGATATTAATTCTAGACTCTACTTAATAATGATGATAGACTCTACTTAATACTGCTATTAATTCTAGACTCTACTTAATAATGATAGACTCTACTTAATACTGCTATTAATTCTAGACTCTACTTAATAATGATATTAATTCTAGACTCTACTTAATAATGATGATAGACTCTACTTAATACTGCTATTAATTCTAGATTTTACTTAATAATGATAGACTCTACTTAATACTGCTATTAATTCTAGACTCTACTTAATAATGATATTAATTCTAGACTCTACTTAATAATGATAGACTCTACTTAATACTGCTATTAATTCTAGACTCTACTTAATAATGATAGACTCTACTTAATACTGCTATTAATTCTAGACTCTACTTAATAATGATAGACTCTACTTAATAATGATATTAATTCTAGACTCTACTTAATAATGATAGACTCTACTTAATACTGCTATTAATTCTAGACTCTACTTAATAATGATAGACTCTACTTAATACTGCTATTAATTCTAGACTCTACTTAATAATGATAGACTCTACTTAATACTGCTATTAATTCTAGACTCTACTTAATAATGATAGACTCTACTTAATACTGCTATTAATTCTAGACTCTACTTAATAATGATAGACTCTACTTAATACTGCTATTAATTCTAGACTCTACTTAATAATGATAGACTCTACTTAATACTGCTATTAATTCTAGACTCTACTTAATAATGATAGACTCTACTTAATACTGCTATTAATTCTAGACTCTACTTAATAATGATAGACTCTACTTAATACTGCTATTAATTCTAGACTCTACTTAATAATGATAGACTCTACTTAATACTGCTATTAATTCTAGACTCTACTTAATAATGATAGACTCTACTTAATAATGATAGACTCTACTTAATACTGCTATTAATTCTAGACTCTAATTAATAATGCTAATAATACAAGAGTACTTAATGCTGTTAATAATACTACTTAATTCTGCTAATAATACTAGACTGTACTCAATGATGTTAATAATACAAGACTGTACTTAATGCTGCTAATAATACAATACTCTACTTAATGCTGCTAAAAATACAAGACTACTTAATGCTGCTAATAATATAATACTCTACTTAATGCTTAATGCTGTTAATAATACTAGACTGTACTTAATGCTGTTAATAATACAAGACTGTACTTAATGCTGTTAATAATACAAGACTGTACTTAATGCTGTTAATAATAAAATATTCTACTTAATGCTGCTAAAAATACAAGACTACTTAATGCTGCTAATAATACAATACTCTACTTAATGCCTAATGCTGTTAATAATACTAGACTGTACTTAATGCTGTTAATAATACAAGACTGTACTTAATGAGGTTAATAATACAATACTCTACTTAATGCTGCTAAAAATACAAGACTACTTAATGCTGCTAATAATACAATACTCTACTTAATGCTTAATGCTGTTAATAATACTAGACTGTACTTAATGCTGTTAATAATACTAGACTGTACTTAATGCTGCTAATAATACGAGACTACTTAATGCTGCTAATAATACTAGACTGTACTTAATGATGCTATTAATACAAGACTAATTAATACTGTTTATAATACTAGACTGTACTTAATGCTGTTAATAATACTAGACTGTACTTAATGTTGCTAATAATACAAGACTACTTAATGCTGCTAATAATACTAGACTGCACTTAATGCTGCTAATAATACAAGACTAATTAATACTGTTTATAATACTAGACTGTACTTAATGCTGCTAATAATACTAGACTGTACTTAATGTTGCTAATAATACAAGACTACTTAATGCTGCTAATAATACTAGACTGCACTTAATGCTGCTAATAATACAAGACTGTACTTACTGCTGCTAATAATACAAGATTGTAATTAATGCTGCTAATAATACAAGACTCTACTTAATGCTATTAATAATACTAGACTCTACTTAATGCTGCTAATAATACAAGACTGTACTTAATGCTGCTAATAATACAAGACTCTACTTAATGCTATTAATAATACTAGACTCTACTTAATGCTGCTAATAATACAAGACTGTACTTAATACTGCTACTGTTTTTCACCAATATAAACAAAGAAATCAAAATATAAAACCCATCCAGATGGCCTTCAGATGTGTTCATTTTTTTACAGTGTGCTGATAGGTAAAAATGATTTGGTGAAGATCTCAGACTTTGGTAACAGCCGGACATGGAATGAGAAGAGCACCAAGATGTCATTTGCTGGAACTGTAGCTTGGATGGCTCCAGAGGTCATCAAGAATGAGCTTTGCTCAGAAAAAGTTGATATTTGGTAACATATTCATAGATTATGCAGAAATACACCACTGCATAGCCATCGTAGACTTTATAGAGAATATTTATATACTCTAAATCAAACGTCATTGTGTCGATAAAGTTTGCAGATCCTTTATTTTTATTATAGTAAAAGGAGAGATTTATTCTGAAGTATAGGACAATATCACATATATGTGATCCTGTCTGCATTACTGTTTTCAGATTAGAAATTGAATGGTTTAATGAAGGATTTCTGTGAGAAGGAGCAAATATATAATCCTTTGTATACATATATGCTGTTCTTTACATGCTTGCATGGCATGTGAGTGCAATTGATGCAATAATTTATGAATTTGCATGCTTGCAAAGCAATGATAAGCACAAACTCCTTCAAAAAGAATTAAAAAGTCACCCAAAGATATACTACACAGTGTAATTTTGATAAAATATCAAAAGAAAATTAAGAAATAATAGTTCGGTTTTAAAAGTTAGGATACTCATTGTATCAGAATACCATCAAAAGATGTTGTTATATATTTAAGTAGAATAGAATGCTTAGAAACACTCAAAATGGAATATGTATCTTAGAAATTATATATTCAAACTGTGCAAGTGCAATGTCTTAATTCCTACTTCCTGCAGGTAAGAGAAGTAGATAATTGATTATTCATTGTTGTTAAGACAGCAGTGGTGGGTATGTGCTAAAGAGTGAAATGGGGAATTAAAGAGATAATAATATGGAAGATGCTAATAAGTTTACCAATACACAAAAGAAAATGTCCATTCAGAAATGAGATCAAAAGATTGTAAAGTGTTAGGTAAATACTGTACCTGTCAAATATATTTCAAGGACATATTAAAAATAGGAAATAAGCTCCATTACCTTTTGAATCTAGCAACAATCCCATCAAGAGCAAATTTTGTCCTTTCCATCTTTTACATAGACACAAAGGAAAGAAATTTTTTCCCCATTACCATTGCTGGCTGTTTTATAAGCTTTGGCTGCAACATGATCAGCAATAGCTTGTATTGTCTACATGAACCTTGCAGTTTTTGTGTTAAATGTATGTGTTAGTAAGTATTAGGGGCCTTCAATTTCCATATAAGGATCTCTTGGAATTGGTATAGTTATCTTGGAAAAGTCATAGAATTAGATTTCTTAAAGATTGTCATATTTCTCAAAGTTTGTGGGCTTAATTTTTTGACCTGGCAAGTCTCATTCAGTATCAGGACCATACATGTGGGTTGCATTTTGCCTTGCAAACATTGGGTATCCAATCAAAGGGAAATTATATTAATACTGACTGAACTTGAACTGCTTTGTTGTAAAGGTTATATATATCTACCAATATCCTCTCAGCTATAATCATAATTAAAATGAATATGAGTGGCAACAAAGCACAATCTGAGCATAACAAGATTATTAAATCAATATATTACATGGCAGATTAACAGAAAACTGTATGAAAAACATAATTTGGCTTTGCTACTTACCTGGGTCTTCAGTTAGTTAAAATTCTTGTCACAAATAGGCTAATTCCATGTGAATTTGTATGAGGATACAGATTCAAAACAAAATGATAAATTATTTACACACAACATTCATTTTAACTAGTCTAAATCACATGTTTAACATTCTCTGAAAGGTCATAAAGTCAAGTCCTCAAATTCTGAATGTTGTAGTACATCTGTGTAGAATTGCTCTTCAGAATTTGTAAAGTGCAGTTGATTTGACTTTTTTTTCCTGATGCTGCATGTTCTTCAGTTTAACAAAATCCTCTTCTCAACAATATTTAGTATATAACCTCTATCAGTCACATCTATAAAACACATTTCACTTATATTTTGTGCCATGTTTTCAATATGGACTGGTCTGCTGCTTAAGTGTGTATCAGATTAAAATGAATCTGTTAAAATGAACCTTTGACCCATGATTTCAAACTCAAGAAACTTAACTGTTTTTCATGAAAATGTTTCTTGTACAGTTACTATAAATAGAAAATAAGTAAATTGTTTGATGTACATAGCCAAATGGTCACAAAGACTCAGGGCTATTGTTAAAATATTTTAAAGATGACTTGAGGGAATCTTGGAAACAGTTCTTCAGACCACCCTGCAATTGCTTTTGCCCTTTCAGCTCACCATAGAAGATCTTTTAGTCACTATTCTGACATCCTGGTGATGTAAACTGACCATCTCAACAGGAGAATATTGGTGTGGATGCTTGGAATACCTGCCAATATGAGAAGTGTCTGGGACCCTGTCTTGCCATCTTGTCTTCATCATCTTCCTTGGGCAGACCATGGGAGAATGGTTCAGCCTCTTGTATCTTGCACCATCCATGTTTTACAGTTCTAGTGTTAGTTTTATCATCGTCAACTGCTCTTGACAGTTTGCTGCTTAGATAGGAGGTTAACTTGTCCATTGCTTGGAATGTTTGGCTGTTTACTCTTTTTGTAGACTATATAAGGCTGTACTAGTGCAGGTTGGTTTATCCTCTCTGTCCTTTTGATGCTGATTGTGAGTCTGAAATTGTCATTAGATGAAGAGAAATGGCCTCTACTCTGTTGAATGTCAGGCATAAATTTGTCATTTAGGAAATGGTTATCGGCAAATAGGATATCACATTCACTTCCTGTAACTTCATCTTCTCCTAGGCCAATGCACAGGCTTCCTTAACTCCATTGATGACCGTGAATGGTTTAATTGACTCACAATCCTCCATGACATGAGCAAATATGTTATGGAATTACTGAAACATTCTTTCCTGCAGTTCTTGATTGATATAATGAGAACTTTGCCACCTAGTGACAGCACGGGATACCCTGATTGTTAACACAAGATCTATCTGTTACATTTTTACTTGTACAATATGATGATGGATGGCATTATTTACTCTTGGGATCTGATTTTTTTTTTCCACATTGACTGAGTTCAGTCAGCATCTGTTCTGTGAGTGTCTCTAGCTTTGTAGACTTCTGCTGATATAGCACATATGCTTCAGGTGCTTTGCCATTTGAAAGGAAGTTGACTGCTTTCTCAGTTTCAGTCAGTGATGGAGGATCAGCAAGTGATATATTGATTTCATCTTGAGGCATTGTCATTTACCTTGTCACTGACCATTGATTGAAGATGCTGTTAAATTGTTCTGCCCATCTTTGAAGTAGTGTCTTTTCTTTATCCATGAGCAGTGTGTTGCTGTCAGCAATCTACATTGGAGATGTACCTGATGACCTCAGACTATTGATTGTCTTTAAAGAATAACATAATTCATCATATTATGCCTTTGTCTGCAGGACTTATTGCTTAGCTGTCAGTCTTGCAGCTCATAGTTTGCATTTGACAGTCCATTAGATGTTGAATGCCTTTGTCTGCAGGACTTATTGCTTAGCTGTCAGTCTTGCAGCTCATAGTTTGCATTTGACAGTCCATTAGATGTTGAATGCCTTTGTCTGCAGGACTTATTGCTTAGCTGTCAGTCTTGCAGCTCATAGTTTGCATTTGACAGTCCATTAGATGTTGAATGCCTTTGTCTGCAGGACTTATTGCTTAGCTGTCAGTCTTGCAGCTCATAGTTTGCATTTGACAGTCCATTAGATGTTGAATGCCTTTGTCTGCAGGACTTATTGCTTAGCTGTCAGTCTTGCAGCTCATAGTTTGCATTTGACAGTCCATTAGATGTTGTTGAATGCCTTTGTCTGCAGGACTTATTGCTTAGCTGTCAGTCTTGCAGCTCATAGTTTGCATTTGACAGTCCATTAGATGTTGAATGCCTTTGTCTGCAGGACTTATTGCTTAGCTGTCAGTCTTGCAGCTCATAGTTTGCATTTGACAGTCCATTAGATGTTGTTGAATGCCTTTGTCTGCAGGACTTATTGCTTAGCTGTCAGTCTTGCAGCTCATAGTTTGCATTTGACAGTCCATTAGATGTTGAATGCCTTTGTCTGCAGGACTTATTGCTTAGCTGTCAGTCTTGCAGCTCATAGTTTGCATTTGACAGTCCATTAGATGTTGTTGAATGCCTTTGTCTGCAGGACTTATTGCTTAGCTGTCAGTCTTGCAGCTCATAGTTTGCATTTGACAGTCCATTAGATGTTGAATGCCTTTGTCTGCAGGACTTATTGCTTAGCTGTCAGTCTTGCAGCTCATAGTTTGCATTTGACAGTCCATTAGATGTTGTTGAATGCCTTTGTCTGCAGGACTTATTGCTTAGCTGTCAGTCTTGCAGCTCATAGTTTGCATTTGACAGTCCATTAGATGTTGAATGCCTTTGTCTGCAGGACTTATTGCTTAGCTGTCAGTCTTGCAGCTCATAGTTTGCATTTGACAGTCCATTAGATGTTGAATGCCTTTGTCTGCAGGACTTATTGCTTAGCTGTCAGTCTTGCAGCTCATAGTTTGCATTTGACAGTCCATTAGATGTTGAATGCCTTTGTCTGCAGGACTTATTGCTTAGCTGTCAGTCTTGCAGCTCATAGTTTGCATTTGACAGTCCATTAGATGTTGAATGCCTTTGTCTGCAGGACTTATTGCTTAGCTGTCAGTCTTGCAGCTCATAGTTTGCATTTGACAGTCCATTAGATGTTGAATGCCTTTGTCTGCAGGACTTATTGCTTAGCTGTCAGTCTTGCAGCTCATAGTTTGCATTTGACAGTCCATTAGATGTTGAATGCCTTTGTCTGCAGGACTTATTGCTTAGCTGTCAGTCTTGCAGCTCATAGTTTGCATTTGACAGTCCATTAGATGTTGAATGCCTTTGTCTGCAGGACTTATTGCTTAGCTGTCAGTCTTGCAGCTCATAGTTTGCATTTGACAGTCCATTAGATGTTGTTGAATGCCTTTGTCTGCAGGACTTATTGCTTAGCTGTCAGTCTTGCAGCTCATAGTTTGCATTTGACAGTCCATTAGATGTTGAATGCCTTTGTCTGCAGGACTTATTGCTTAGCTGTCAGTCTTGCAGCTCATAGTTTGCATTTGACAGTCCATTAGATGTTGTTGAATGCCTTTGTCTGCAGGACTTATTGCTTAGCTGTCAGTCTTGCAGCTCATAGTTTGCATTTGACAGTCCATTAGATGTTGTTGAATGCCTTTGTCTGCAGGACTTATTGCTTAGCTGTCAGTCTTGCAGCTCATAGTTTGCATTTGACAGTCCATTAGATGTTATTGAATGCCTTTGTCCGCAGGACTTATTGCTTAGCTGTCAGTCTTGCAGCTCATAGTTTGCATTTGACAGTCCATTAGATGTTGAATGCCTTTGTCTGCAGGACTTATTGCTTAGCTGTCAGTCTTGCAGCTCATAGTTTGCATTTGACAGTCCATTAGATGTTGAATGCCTTTGTCAGCAGGACTTATTGCTTAGCTGTCAGTCTTGCAGCTCATAGTTTGCATTTGACAGTCCATTAGATGTTATTGAATGCCTTTGTCCGCAGGACTTATTGCTTAGCTGTCAGTCTTGCAGCTCATAGTTTGCATTTGACAGTCCATTAGATGTTATTGAATGCCTTTGTCCGCAGGACTTATTGCTTAGCTGTCAGTCTTGCAGCTCATAGTTTGCATTTGACAGTCCATTAGATGTTGAATGCCTTTGTCTGCAGGACTTATTGCTTAGCTGTCAGTCTTGCAGCTCATAGTTTGCATTTGACAGTCCATTAGATGTTGAATGCCTTTGTCTGCAGGACTTATTGCTTAGCTGTCAGTCTTGCAGCTCATAGTTGCATTTGACAGTCCATTAGATGTTGTTGAATGCCTTTGTCTGCAGGACTTATTGCTTAGCTGTCAGTCTTGCAGCTCATAGTTTGCATTTGACAGTCCATTAGATGTTGAATGCCTTTGTCTGCAGGACTTATTGCTTAGCTGTCAGTCTTGCAGCTCATAGTTTGCATTTGACAGTCCATTAGATGTTGAATGCCTTTGTCTGCAGGACTTATTGCTTAGCTGTCAGTCTTGCAGCTCATAGTTTGCATTTGACAGTTTATTAGATGTTGAATGCCTTTGTCTGCAGGACTTATTGCTTAGCTGTCAGTCTTGCAGCTCATAGTTTGCATTTGACAGTCCATTAGATGTTGAATGCCTTTGTCTGCAGGACTTATTGCTTAGCTGTCAGTCTTGCAGCTCATAGTTTGCATTTGACAGTCCATTAGATGTTGAATGCCTTTGTCTGCAGGACTTATTGCTTAGCTGTCAGTCTTGCAGCTCATAGTTTGCATTTGACAGTCCATTAGATGTTGAATGCCTTTGTCTGCAGGACTTATTGCTTAGCTGTCAGTCTTGCAGCTCATAGTTTGCATTTGACAGTCCATTAGATGTTGAATGCCTTTGTCTGCAGGACTTATTGCTTAGCTGTCAGTCTTGCAGCTCATAGTTTGCATTTGACAGTCCATTAGATGTTGTTGAATGCCTTTGTCTGCAGGACTTATTGCTTAGCTGTCAGTCTTGCAGCTCATAGTTTGCATTTGACAGTCCATTAGATGTTGTTGAATGCCTTTGTCTGCAGGACTTATTGCTTAGCTGTCAGTCTTGCAGCTCATAGTTTGCATTTGACAGTCCATTAGATGTTATTGAATGCCTTTGTCTGCAGGACTTATTGCTTAGCTGTCAGTCTTGCAGCTCATAGTTTGCATTTGACAGTCCATTAGATGTTGTTGAATGCCTTTGTCTGCAGGACTTATTGCTTAGCTGTCAGTCTTGCAGCTCATAGTTTGCATTTGACAGTCCATTAGATGTTGAATGCCTTTGTCTGCAGGACTTATTGCTTAGCTGTCAGTCTTGCAGCTCATAGTTTGCATTTGACAGTCCATTAGATGTTGTTGAATGCCTTTGTCTGCAGGACTTATTGCTTAGCTGTCAGTCTTGCAGCTCATAGTTTGCATTTGACAGTCCATTAGATGTTGTTGAATGCCTTTGTCTGCAGGACTTATTGCTTAGCTGTCAGTCTTGCAGCTCATAGTTTGCATTTCACAGTCCATTAGATGTTGAATGCCTTTGTCTGCAGGACTTATTGCTTAGCTGTCAGTCTTGCAGCTCATAGTTTGCATTTGACAGTCCATTAGATGTTGAATGCCTTTGTCTGCAGGACTTATTGCTTAGCTGTCAGTCTTGCAGCTCATAGTTTGCATTTGACAGTCCATTAGATGTTGAATGCCTTTGTCTGCAGGACTTATTGCTTAGCTGTCAGTCTTGCAGCTCATAGTTTGCATTTGACAGTCCATTAGATGTTGAATGCCTTTGTCTGCAGGACTTATTGCTTAGCTGTCAGTCTTGCAGCTCATAGTTTGCATTTGACAGTCCATTAGATGTTGAATGCCTTTGTCTGCAGGACTTATTGCTTAGCTGTCAGTCTTGCAGCTCATAGTTTGCATTTGACAGTCCATTAGATGTTGTTGAATGCCTTTGTCTGCAGGACTTATTGCTTAGCTGTCAGTCTTGCAGCTCATAGTTTGCATTTGACAGTCCATTAGATGTTGAATGCCTTTGTCTGCAGGACTTATTGCTTAGCTGTCAGTCTTGCAGCTCATAGTTTGCATTTGACAGTCCATTAGATGTTGAATGCCTTTGTCTGCAGGACTTATTGCTTAGCTGTCAGTCTTGCAGCTCATAGTTTGCATTTGACAGTCCATTAGATGTTGAATGCCTTTGTCTGCAGGACTTATTGCTTAGCTGTCAGTCTTGCAGCTCATAGTTTGCATTTGACAGTCCATTAGATGTTGTTGAATGCCTTTGTCTGCAGGACTTATTGCTTAGCTGTCAGTCTTGCAGCTCATAGTTTGCATTTGACAGTCCATTAGATGTTGAATGCCTTTGTCTGCAGGACTTATTGCTTAGCTGTCAGTCTTGCAGCTCATAGTTTGCATTTGACAGTCCATTAGATGTTGTTGAATGCCTTTGTCTGCAGGACTTATTGCTTAGCTGTCAGTCTTGCAGCTCATAGTTTGCATTTGACAGTCCATTAGATGTTGAATGCCTTTGTCTGCAGGACTTATTGCTTAGCTGTCAGTCTTGCAGCTCATAGTTTGCATTTGACAGTCCATTAGATGTTGTTGAATGCCTTTGTCTGCAGGACTTATTGCTTAGCTGTCAGTCTTGCAGCTCATAGTTTGCATTTGACAGTCCATTAGATGTTGTTGAATGCCTTTGTCTGCAGGACTTATTGCTTAGCTGTCAGTCTTGCAGCTCATAGTTTGCATTTGACAGTCCATTAGATGTTGAATGCCTTTGTCTGCAGGACTTATTGCTTAGCTGTCAGTCTTGCAGCTCATAGTTTGCATTTGACAGTCCATTAGATGTTGAATGCCTTTGTCTGCAGGACTTATTGCTTAGCTGTCAGTCTTGCAGCTCATAGTTTGCATTTGACAGTCCATTAGATGTTGAATGCCTTTGTCTGCAGGACTTATTGCTTAGCTGTCAGTCTTGCAGCTCATAGTTTGCATTTGACAGTCCATTAGATGTTGTTGAATGCCTTTGTCTGCAGGACTTATTGCTTAGCTGTCAGTCTTGCAGCTCATAGTTTGCATTTGACAGTCCATTAGATGTTGAATGCCTTTGTCTGCAGGACTTATTGCTTAGCTGTCAGTCTTGCAGCTCATAGTTTGCATTTGACAGTCCATTAGATGTTGAATGCCTTTGTCTGCAGGACTTATTGCTTAGCTGTCAGTCTTGCAGCTCATAGTTTGCATTTCAGTCCATTAGATGTTGTTGAATGCCTTTGTCTGCAGGACTTATTGCTTAGCTGTCAGTCTTGCAGCTCATAGTTTGCATTTGACAGTCCATTAGATGTTGTTGAATGCCTTTGTCTGCAGGACTTATTGCTTAGCTGTCAGTCTTGCAGCTCATAGTTTGCATTTGACAGTCCATTAGATGTTGAATGCCTTTGTCTGCAGGACTTATTGCTTAGCTGTCAGTCTTGCAGCTCATAGTTTGCATTTGACAGTCCATTAGATGTTGTTGAATGCCTTTGTCTGCAGGACTTATTGCTTAGCTGTCAGTCTTGCAGCTCATAGTTTGCATTTGACAGTCCATTAGATGTTGAATGCCTTTGTCTGCAGGACTTATTGCTTAGCTGTCAGTCTTGCAGCTCATAGTTTGCATTTGACAGTCCATTAGATGTTGAATGCCTTTGTCTGCAGGACTTATTGCTTAGCTGTCAGTCTTGCAGCTCATAGTTTGCATTTGACAGTCCATTAGATGTTGTTGAATGCCTTTGTCTGCAGGACTTATTGCTTAGCTGTCAGTCTTGCAGCTCATAGTTTGCATTTGACAGTCCATTAGATGTTGAATGCCTTTGTCTGCAGGACTTATTGCTTAGCTGTCAGTCTTGCAGCTCATAGTTTGCATTTGACAGTCCATTAGATGTTGAATGCCTTTGTCTGCAGGACTTATTGCTTAGCTGTCAGTCTTGCAGCTCATAGTTTGCATTTGACAGTCCATTAGATGTTGTTGAATGCCTTTGTCTGCAGGACTTATTGCTTAGCTGTCAGTCTTGCAGCTCATAGTTTGCATTTGACAGTCCATTAGATGTTGAATGCCTTTGTCTGCAGGACTTATTGCTTAGCTGTCAGTCTTGCAGCTCATAGTTTGCATTTGACAGTCCATTAGATGTTGAATGCCTTTGTCTGCAGGACTTATTGCTTAGCTGTCAGTCTTGCAGCTCATAGTTTGCATTTGACAGTCCATTAGATGTTGTTGAATGCCTTTGTCTGCAGGACTTATTGCTTAGCTGTCAGTCTTGCAGCTCATAGTTTGCATTTCCTTTTTCATTAGACGTTGTTGAATGCCTTTGTCTGCAGGACTTATTGCTTAGCTGTCAGTCTTGCAGCTCATAGTTTGCATTTCACTTTTCATTAGATGTTGTTGAATGCCTTTGTCCGCAGGACTTATTGCTTAGCTGTCAGTCTTGCAGCTCATAGTTTGCATTTCACAGTCCATTAGATGTTGAATGCCTTTGTCTGCAGGACTTATTGCTTAGCTGTCAGTCTTGCAGCTCATAGTTTGCATTTGACAGTCCATTAGATGTTGAATGCCTTTGTCTGCAGGACTTATTGCTTAGCTGTCAGTCTTGCAGCTCATAGTTTGCATTTGACAGTCCATTAGATGTTGTTGAATGCCTTTGTCTGCAGGACTTATTGCTTAGCTGTCAGTCTTGCAGCTCATAGTTTGCATTTGACAGTCCATTAGATGTTGAATGCCTTTGTCTGCAGGACTTATTGCTTAGCTGTCAGTCTTGCAGCTCATAGTTTGCATTTGACAGTCCATTAGATGTTGAATGCCTTTGTCTGCAGGACTTATTGCTTAGCTGTCAGTCTTGCAGCTCATAGTTTGCATTTGACAGTCCATTAGATGTTGAATGCCTTTGTCTGCAGGACTTATTGCTTAGCTGTCAGTCTTGCAGCTCATAGTTTGCATTTCACAGTCCATTAGTTGTTGAATGCCTTTGTCTGCAGGACTTATTGCTTAGCTGTCAGTCTTGCAGCTCATAGTTTGCATTTCACAGTCCATTAGATGTTGTTGAATGCCTTTGTCTGCAGGACTTATTGCTTAGCTGTCAGTCTTGCAGCTCATAGTTTGCATTTGACAGTCCATTAGATGTTGAATGCCTTTGTCTGCAGGACTTATTGCTTAGCTGTCAGTCTTGCAGCTCATAGTTTGCATTTGACAGTCCATTAGATGTTGAATGCCTTTGTCTGCAGGACTTATTGCTTAGCTGTCAGTCTTGCAGCTCATAGTTTGCATTTCACAGTCCATTAGATGTTGAATGCCTTTGTCTGCAGGACTTATTGCTTAGCTGTCAGTCTTGCAGCTCATAGTTTGCATTTGACAGTCCATTAGATGTTGTTGAATGCCTTTGTCTGCAGGACTTATTGCTTAGCTGTCAGTCTTGCAGCTCATAGTTTGCATTTGACAGTCCATTAGATGTTGAATGCCTTTGTCTGCAGGACTTATTGCTTAGCTGTCAGTCTTGCAGCTCATAGTTTGCATTTGACAGTCCATTAGATGTTGAATGCCTTTGTCTGCAGGACTTATTGCTTAGCTGTCAGTCTTGCAGCTCATAGTTTGCATTTCACAGTCCATTAGATGTTGTTGAATGCCTTTGTCTGCAGGACTTATTGCTTAGCTGTCAGTCTTGCAGCTCATAGTTTGCATTTGACAGTCCATTAGATGTTGTTGAATGCCTTTGTCTGCAGGACTTATTGCTTAGCTGTCAGTCTTGCAGCTCATAGTTTGCATTTGACAGTCCATTAGATGTTGAATGCCTTTGTCTGCAGGACTTATTGCTTAGCTGTCAGTCTTGCAGCTCATAGTTTGCATTTGACAGTCCATTAGATGTTGTTGAATGCCTTTGTCTGCAGGACTTATTGCTTAGCTGTCAGTCTTGCAGCTCATAGTTTGCATTTGACAGTCCATTAGATGTTGAATGCCTTTGTCTGCAGGACTTATTGCTTAGCTGTCAGTCTTGCAGCTCATAGTTTGCATTTGACAGTCCATTAGATGTTGTTGAATGCCTTTGTCTGCAGGACTTATTGCTTAGCTGTCAGTCTTGCAGCTCATAGTTTGCATTTCACAGTCCATTAGATGTTGTTTAAGATGATAAATTGCTGTCTTTTAAACAGGTCCCCTGTAGCTGATGTTTCTCATTTAGAAGTCTCTATCAATCTCACAAAATCAGTCTTGATATTTACTTGTAGTGGCACTAAGAGTTTTGAGTGCAGTTGAGTACACAGAATATATGACGGAAACCAGTTTACTCTTACATTTTGCAGTTCATATCAATGGTATCCAGCTGGCTGCACAGTTCTTCAACAAATGCCTGATATGTTTCATATTCTCCTGTTTCAGTTTGTTTACATTAAGCTTTTTGGGCACTGTTTGCAATGTGGTCATCTGCTAGGTTGAATATGAATATTGAACTTGTAGGCTATCAGCCTATAATCAGTCCATCCTTTTGTAATTCCTTTTTCCTTGGTGATTTGATGGCAAACATATTAATGTCACTCTTCTTTACTTCAGTCACTCTGGAAGAAGTTGTTCTTCTTCAGCTATGTGAATTTTACTTATGGTGGAAATCTGGATGTAAAATCTTGAAAGTTTTCTTCCAACTTGAGCTGTTCTTCTATCTGTTCTATTTGCTGATATATTTTCCATTAGAGTGCATATGTTCTCGGCATCAAATATGACTTGCAGTAACTTTACAGTCTTGTTAGGTTTTCAACTACTAAGGTTGAATCACAATCAGCCACAGTCTGGTGATCAGGGTTGAGATGAATTGATGTTTACTACACCTTTTTTAGCCTTTTCTCATGCTGTAGATGTGAGCACTGCTGCTTTGCTACAGTGAAAAGCATCTACAGCTACAGTATCCAGTGTGTCCAAACCTGTTGCTTACCACATGTCCATCGCTACAAAACTTTGAAGTATTAGCTTGAAGAGCGAAATAATTGTATGACTTGCATGTTTTGGATTTAAGTGAATGAAAATCACCTTCAATGTCTTGTCCATTCCTCTCTGAATCTCATGGCACAACAATGCAGTGGATTGCCATCAGTTCCAACAGCACCTGTACTGATGCCATGTGTTGTCCACATAGCTCTTGCCATCTGCCTTTACAGCCAGGTGGATGAGCATATTATTATATGATAAATCAAAAAAGAATTTCCAGAGAGAGCCAGGTGTAGATGTCCACTCCAGGTCAACAGTTGTAACATCTTCAAGTTACTTATGTAAGCAGGCATAGCCTGAAAGGACACACACAGGAGTCCTCCTACTGGCGGGTATCAAACCTCTTGATGAAGAATATACTTGAAAACAACTTTAAGTTTTTAATTCTCAGAACTTGTATCTCAGAGATGAGAATTAAATCTAGTGGGTCCACAGTCTACAACCCAGATGATTACCAGAAATATTTAATCCAAGCACAATGTCCTCATGAACTTATCACTTTAGTTGGATTGACCCAACTGTTACCTCATTAAGGAAATTTCACTGATTTTTTCCTTTTTTATCTGATTGATGTTGCTGCTGCATGTTATTTGACCATTGAATGTGCTGCCATCATATTAAGGGGATATTTTTTACTTGTTAGGAGTGAAGACTAATCTTGCTTCAAATTATTATTGTTGCAGCTATATCCTACTCCTCCTTAACTCTTTTCCTAATATAATTTTGATCTGATAATATAATTCACAGAGTAATATGTTTCTGTGATATTGCTTACCAGATCAAATTACTAATAAATCCTCCACACCACCTTACAAATTTGAGCATCCTTGTGGATATATCATTCAAGTTAAACTGGTAAACAACCATAGTTAGCTAGTGGTGGTAAGGGAAAGTAATGGGTAATTGTTTCCTGCTGAATTTAGGTAGTGCAGCTTTTTTCTTAATGTGAATGGGTAAGCATTCTCGGAGAAAATAATTTTGAAGAACTTATTTAATGGCCTCTCATCCAGTATCTATTAGCACAATTTTTGTTATCACTACTTTGCCTAAACTACTGAGATAGTCCCCATAAAACTTTATGAACATTCATTCCATGGTCTAGTTGGTCTGTTGTTCCTCTGGGTCATTCAGTATGTTATAACTGTTCTTTTTTACAAGAAGACTTCTTATTATGTCTGATTGGTCCTAAACAAAACTGTTGCCAGTCAGACCTACAGTACTACTGCCATGGTTGACATCTTGTTATTGCTACTTTACCTAAATGGATAATCATTTACATTGATTTTTCACCAAAAGACTCATTGGTCCTCGGTAAAAGTTTCCATACTATGGTGTCAGTCAATATTGTAGGTGATGGTTTCAACACTCAACAGATATAAAAAAGAATATGTCCTAATTTTTCCTAGGAATTCTTTTCCACCATTAGTGTCAGCTTCTATGAGAGACTTGTTTTTAAAGCACAGTCTCTGTGCTAATTGTCAGACACATAAAGAAAGTCAGTAAGTTTGTGGGGACTAAGAATATTGTCATAGATTGTTTAGATCAGGTGCCATTTTAGATGAAATGAACATACATTCATAGTCAGAAGTGTATATAGATGTAAGCAGGTTTGGGATTGTTCAAGAGTTTAGTGATCAGTTTTAAAAATGAATTCAATAAACATGAAGTGACTACTGTGATAAAATGCATCTTTCAACAAGTACTATCTTAATCTGTTATGTATTTTCAGGTCATTTGGTGTAGTGTTGTGGGAACTGCTGACAGGTGAAGTGCCATATAATGATGTTGACTCTTCTGCCATAATATGGGGAGTGGGGAGGAACAGCCTTCACCTCCCTATTCCCTCATCTTGCCCTGATGGTTTTAAACTGCTGATGAAACAGTGCTGGTATGTACACAGATGACCATTATGATTTTATCATTGTTTTCCTTGCAGTAAATATCATAAAAAGCCATATATATTTTTATCAGTTATAATGTTTAATAAGCCATTTTCACCAGTAGTTACATTAATTGCAGTATTGGCTGCTTGTAGAAGAGTTTCTGGACCTGCATGAGTGGGTCAACTGACTGACCTTTTTGGGGGGAGCAATAACATCTCAAACCTCCCTCTCCCCATCAAATTCTCCCCCCATAACTCCATCATTCAAGACCATGTAAAATGTTGATGTTTTAATTACCAAAGGACAATCCAAGCCTTGTAGAGTGACCAGACATCCACACCCACCTCTGGTTCTGTGTGTTGATTTCTTTGTTGCCAAAAGCCTTTCCAAACCTGGTTGGCAAGATGAAATCCTACACTGAAGCACAACAAGGCCCAGATGTGGTCTCAGGTTACTAGAAAAAAATTTGCTCCATTTAATGTGTTTGTTATGGGGGTTGCTCAACCAAAGATTCTATTTAGACCAGTGTGACATCATGCTGCTGGATTGTTTAAGCTGATTGTAATGAATCCATGTGTAGTTCTCTGAGCATATTCAAAGACGTTTTTGAATTTATTTATGTCCAGGTCACCAAGTCTGATGAATATTTTGCAGTGTAAATGTATCAGTGCCATTAAAGATAACTAAAAAAAAATTAGTTATTTCTGATCACTGAGGATCTGAACAAATCATTGAGTGATGTAAATAACATATTTTTATGTCTACCTTGTAAAAATATTCTGGCCAAATTTGTTTGTCAAATATTACATCATTGTAAAGCACAAGATATTAATGTTGCCATCAAAATTTTTGACAGACAGTGCATCATTGATGTCAGAGATAAATTCAACAACAGTTGATGCCAAGGAATAATTTGCAGCTACAGTTATTTCCTGGAGGACATCATAATATTGCTGGTTGTCTGTGAATGGTGCTGCTAAAAAAAGTTTTTCCTATTTGAACCATCACATTATCAGGTTGAACAGCAACTGAGTTTTACCAGACCCAGACTGGCTAATGATAATGGCTTGAATAGAATTTGGTAATGCTGGATGATGCTTAATGGGTGCTTGCTCATGTGTCAATTAATTTTTTAATTAATGTGGTCCTGGAACACAATGTGATATTAGACTTGATTAAGAAAATCAGTCAAAACCAGGCAAATTTCCAGTGAATATGATTGATCAAGCCAGCAACACATGGCATCACATATAAAAATAAAGATCTCCAACAACATCTCTGATGTTATGTTGATTCATACATTGAAGTTGATCAAAAAATAAAAACATGAGAGAATTGCTTGCTAAAAGGTTAATAAGATCAGCTGTAAGTGATAAGTTTGCCATGGCGGAGGCAGTTAATTGTACAATAATTATAATAATGGAGTCACTTTATTATAGACCAAGAGAATATTGGAAAGGTACAGCATCAATTAGCAAACTCGCTGATGCCTCAGGTGTCTTGCATGGAGTTTATGCAGATTGGTTGTCCCAACAGTCAATATGGCAGATTTATCTGCTGCTGCCTAAAATGCTTCAGCATGGATGGTTTGAGGTCAAAACTTCCAACGAGGTTCATCAGGCAGATATCTTGTTTTTGCCACTTGACACTATCACTAGCACATTACTCAAACAACAGAGTTGTACGTACAAATACTCATTGATGGTCATTAACGTTGCAAGCATGTATAAGAAAGTGGAACCGCTATCAACTAAAACAGCAACTGAAATCACAGCAACATTTAAACAAATTTACTCACATGGACCCAGGCTGTCTGAGAAAAAGAGCAACCAATTCTATCTGGAGTGTAACAACACACAATTTTTAGCATTGTATTCCCGCAATCTTACATATAGACCCACAATCCTGCAGGTAGGCCCGCAATCCTACAGGTAGGCCTGCAATCAGACTAGATTCAGCAGCTCCTCAGTGTGGATTTGCCCATGAAAATTGCAAGTAATTCCAGAAAAAAATACAAATACAGCTAAGTTGGATTTGTGCTAGCAAAGCGTACCAGCTTCTCTATGTTGGTCTCACTCATGTCAGCACGACATTTTTGCATGTGTGGCCAAGAGTATCATTGATTCTGTCCAAATAAATTGTTTTACATCATTATTAAATTTTTTCCACAAATATTGTATTACAGCAAGCACAGTGATTATTTTATATTAGCTTCAGCATGATGATAAAAGCAACATCAAGATCAAACTCAAGGTGGTTTTTTTTATGTCATCTTGCTGATAGCCAGCTAATTCCTTAGTCTCCATGCTGGAAATTTTAGTGGTGAAGTTGATTACAATTGTAGAATATTCTCCACAGCTGAGACATTTTTGTAACTCTCGATTCTACTAGATACACCATTTGACAAGATCGTCAACAATCCAAACATTGGTATCTGAGATTGATAGTCCCTACAATGAATGAATTGTTATTACATATCAATTAGTCCAGCATAATGGTTGCCTGTCCAACAACCTCCATGGGAATATCAATAATAAGATTATGAACAAGCATATGCTGAATCACCTTTCTTGGAATTTCAAAAATAATATTCTGGCATTTAGTATCTGAAGGGTAATAACTGCCAGAAATCTTTCCTGTTGAAGTTAATCGTGGACTATTTTCCTGGATGCAACTATCTGATCATCTGGTTCCAGAAGTCACTGAAGCCCATTTCAGGAATTACATTGTGCATTATCTCACATTGAATTATGTCTGGCTGAAGTCTAATTAGTTCTTTCAGCTGTCAGAATGATTCATTGTTGGCCCAATGATCTGTCAACATTTCCTCATAGTATGCAACATATTTTGTTTAGCCAGTTGTGTGGCAGTTCTCTGAAATCAGAAGAGGTTGTCCTTGATTGCTGCACTTGATATCACCGTTGATTTTGTCAACAGACAATTGAGAAACTATAATATTTTCGTGGACACATTACATAATTCGTCCCAAATGATGGTTTTAGAAATGTTTTTCACCCATTTGTGTTGATGTCCATGCATTTCCCTTGCATAAAAAATGTTGTGATATATACTGGCACAAATGCTCCTCAGTCTCATCTTCCTGGTCTTCAGTCTCAGTGAATACCTCAGTAGGCTGGAAATATCTGCTTGTATCTTGGACTTGCAGTTTGAATCGTCCACATGCCTCAGGAACATCATAAGAATAATACTAAATCATGCACCGATTCATCCTTCAGGACTGGCATGTCCATGTCAAATGCAGGATCAGATATATGCTTGAATATTTTATTATATTAATTGTTGTTTAAAACGACATTGAGCCAGGCCACTTCCCACTTTAAGACTTGCGATAATACTTTTTCCTCTCGGTGGCTTTTTGTTTTGTCAATGATGGCATGCCAGCTAATTAATTTAGTCAATCATTTAAGGCATGATTTATTTTACTGAAAATTGCTGGCATCATTTTTGGTTTTCCTAGCTGCAGCTGCAGTTTTCTTCATACTTCTGTGAGTCTGTCCTTGACAGCTGAGAATGCTTTACCAGCAGCAACAGTTGCCATGGCTTTATCACAAATAGTGTCAATGACGTTCATTCTTAATTGTTTTCCTATTAGGATCGCTTTTGGGGCTATCCTTCTGAATAAACCTGCAACATCATCACTGAGTCAGTTTCCATAGATGGCTTTATTTGTTGGTAATCACAAATTTATCACTGACCATGACAGGTCCATGTTGAAAATTGTGTGTAATCATATTTTCTTATTTCAGATCTAGTTGATTAATCACTGATCACTGGTGATTTCATTGATTAGTACTTGATAACCACCAGCTGCTTCATTGATGATTCTGGGGGAATTCTGCTGTCCCATCTTCCACCAATCAAAATTTCTAGTCAATCAACATCAGGGATGTTGCTTGGACAAAATTTGTTACATTTTTTTGCCATAGAGGTTTGCTTTTTATGACCACAATCGCGAGTGCTTTATCAGATGTGGATTCATCATGCAGAACTGGTTGTAGTTCAAGAGAGTGCTGCTGGGGCACTTTTTATGCAGCTTTTCCTCTTTCATCCTAGCTTCAGATCTAGGTTTTACACCTGAATTTCTCCTTTCATCTCCTACCTTTTCAAGCTGATGCTTCATTTTCTTTCCAATCTTTTTCTGTTTTCAGCTTTACTTTTGCATCATATTCTTCTACTGCTCAGTTAAAGAGATAAAGTTTTTTTAATCATTATATTTGATTTGAATATTAAAAGCAATGGTAATTACATCCTTAACACAATCAGCAAACAGCTTTTAGACTGTGAATAAATTCCAGATTCAAATGTTGTTCTCTATTATCATATCCAAACTCTGCAATATCAAGTATGTGGTCTCTATCCCTGATAGCGGCAATACCTTCCTCAGTAAATTTATTTATGATGTGAGTTCACATTTTGTTGCTTAAACTCAACATTTTCAAAGGTCTGGATTGGTGGGTGGGTTGTTGCCCCTCCCCACCCCACCCCACCCCACCCCACCCCACCCCACCCCACCCTGGTCAGCTGACCCAACCCCTGCTGCTACTGGATGTTAGATATTAGATTACTTGGAATCAGTGATGTCAGCCAAATGGTGATCAAAAGTTATCTGTCAGTCACTCTGGTGCTGTAAATTTCAGTTTATATATTATTTTTAATAATGTTGGAAAGAATAGTATCCAAACTTACTCTGTGTCATGATTTTTCCAGCTTCAGATTACAAAATTAATGTGTTTATTCCAACTACTATTTAATGTCTTTATATGACACCAATATTTTGTTAGGTTTTAGGGATTGCACGTGTCAAACATCATTTTAAAAAAGTATCTTACAGACAAATAGGTTTGTTATTTGGCATGAGCTTGCTTTTATCAAGATTACAATGACAAACATAAGTGTTTAAAATAATTGCACGAATGATGTTACAGAAAATCTGTTGGGATTTTTGTAATATAATCTTGTTTAGAACATCAATATTATCAAATTAATTACTGTTTGTTTGCTTCATTATCAAATTAATTACTGTTTGCATCATTATCAAATTAATTACTGTTCACATCAATTCACCCTACACACTCTTTTCAGTCACCTCAAACAAAAAGCCCTGGAAAACATTAACAAAAATAACTGGACCTGTAGCACAACAAAGTGTCTTACTGATTTCTCTTTCAGGAGTATCAAACCCCGTAACCGACCCTCATTTCGACAGATCTTGATGCATCTGGAGATTGCAAGCCCAGAACTCCTGACCCTGCATAATGATGACTTTGTCAGGGAACAGGTTAGTTTATATGATTTAGCCTGAATTTTATTTCACTACCCAATCATAATACATTATGACTATATCCATTACCTCACAAATCTAGTCCTTCCAAGCTAGATTTTAGCAACAACGTGGCATAAGTCATTTACCAACTCAGGTGAAACTTGGATAAAAGTAAGGTTTTCCATTGGTAGCAGGATTGCGACAAATTCTATCCATATTCTAGTTACTAATTTTGCTAAATAAGTATGCTGTTTTAGGAAAAGTTGCAGGAACAATATCCATTTATCTTTTTATTTATAAGATATTCTAAGGAATTTTCTTATACAGGGACGTATACTTCAGCTATGTTTCTATAAATTTCTGGCTCTACTCTACCATCATTGAAGAATTCACACTTCCTGTCTTCATCTTATGATATACATGTTAGTGCCATTGTAGTTACATGCCCTAAGATCTATAGCACTTCAGTTCTTGTCATTTGTCAACCTGATATTTAAATTTTGTGAAGTAATTACCTAGCATTACATGTCATAGAATTTTCTTGTAATTATTTTAGATATTTATGTTTGTCATTAGCATCCTCATCAATGATTGACTGGTTTCACCTGTATATGCCATTACTGTGCTCTCAATAATTGCTGGTTGTAACACAGTGGGAAGGACAAAGTGGTTGAAGGAAGATAAGCATGTTAAATGTCTCAATTGTATGCAGTTCATCTGCAGCAAGATACACAGGATGATCAGAAAATGTATGGGTGGCCACTTGATTAGCAAATAAATCATAATATAAAGAAAGTGTGAAAATGTGCCAATAAAGGTCGGGACTCCAGTATTGTCACTGGTGTTGCCAGTTAACAGCTTCTGTTAACATAGACTTTGAAGGCAGGGAACTAAGTGGTCCACATTTTCATGGGCTTCATATATAATGCTAGCCCAGCACATGCTTCGACAATCTGAACAAATTGCATCATTACCTCTAGGACCAGTACATTCAGTGGCTCCTCTAGACAGTTCATAAGTACTTGAGGTCATTTTGTTTTTTTTTTAACATATAGCAACTAGTTCCAATGTTGTTTAAGTATAATCTATGTTTGACAAGGTTATATTGCAGCAAATTGAACATTATTTAACTTTGTCCATTGATGAGCCTAGTAGTTTTTGTCCATTGAGAACTCCACAACAGACACCTGCCAGTTCCATAGAAGTGTCAGTAAACTTGATGATTGTGGAACAGCATACCTTTCTCTCAACAGATACATTGTATAACCCTTTACCTAATATAAGCGCCTTTTAGAAATTTACTCGATGTCACTCTAAGGGACTTTTGGCAACTCTGTAAACAGCTATTTTGAGCGGGTTTTCAGATTTTCGTAGCCCCTGTTAAATACTACATTCATTGGTGAGAATGACCATTATGTCAGATCACGTGGTCACTGTTGATGGTCTGGTTGAAATGTGCTATTTAAAGTAAATAGGTCATAACTGGGTCGTATTCTCTATTCGACAAAATGGCGGTCTCTGATATTGTTCAGTACTTGAACCATTACAATCACAACTATGAAAGCTTCAATAACATGGGGAAAGGCTCTGAGACTAAAGTAGAAAGCCGTTAGTTTTTTTAAATTATAAATTTAAATTATTTTGTGATGTACATGCAGACAAAGAACTTGTAAATTTTGAGTATGGAAATTTGCCACTGCCGTTAATCACACGGTTTCACTGATTTGATACTTTACGAGTTCTCTCAAGATTTTAAAGTACATACAAAAGATTTTAAAGTACATACAAATTTCTTTTGTTGAAAATAATTATACAGCTGTAACGACCTTATTTTACTTTTAAATCTTTCCATACATAATATGTGTACCTAAAATATAAAATGGTTAAAATTGCTGTTAAATGTAACATACACTTCACTGCTTAACAGGCCTATGCGTAGCTGACTACACTGTGTAACTTTGCTACATTCGTATCGAAAGGCTAAAAAGCCATACACTCTATGAGGCAAAGGGTTAAAAACCTACATAAAACCACAATTAGATCACAGCCAGTGTTATCCAACCTGCTCCTTGATGGTCATGAATAGGAAGGTAGGTAATAGGCCACCAAAGAGGCAAATTTCACACAGGCCCAATATGTTAGAATTCAGAATTGATACTAGACAAAAATAGGAATCCTACACCCCACCATACATGCCTAATGGGGAAAGAGTTGTGTAAGACTGTTCCTCAGACTTGAACATTTATCAAAGATTACTTCAGGCACATTCTGATTCCATCAGGCTCTATCCTACAGTAAAATGACAGAATGCTTTGTCATTGTCACATATCCTGGCTGTGAAAGACTTGAATTTTTGCCATGGCTTGGAGAAGATTGTGTTGTGATCCATGTTTCTTATATGGTGGCTTTCATATACTATTCACATTTTCCCAGTATCAAGTGCACAAAATTGCAAGTAGATTTTGTTCCAAATGTAAACTCATGAAGGTTTTATTTCAAAACTCTTTCAATCTTGGTTCATAATGGAGCCACAAACACTGGATCTCATGCTGTTTTAGGGGTAATTTTGCAATCACTTCAAGATCTGTATCTCCAGATCTCAAACACAAGTCTTCCAGGAAATGTCTACAGTTTTCAGTCAGAGATACATTATACTAATTCAGTATGCTCCCTTTTATACTGAACATCAGTCCATGGGTCTTCATAAGAATTAAGGAGCCTTGTCAAACTTCAGGGACACCTTTTTTTTGGGACTTGCTAATAACAATCTTCAAAAGCAACAAGTAAAATATTCTAGATTAAAGCATGGAATTTTGTATTTTACTTCTGTTGGGATTTCTTGTCAGCAAGGACAAATCCAATATCATCCAATCCAACATTTTACCCACATGTGTATGGAGTTTAAAATGCATGTGAACCAGATCTGACATCCTCAGGAAATCATCTTGATGGTTTCTAATATTTTCTACTGCAATTGATCTCATCCCATGAATTTTATCACCTCATTATTCAACAGAGGTATACATCTTAAGCTGCCTATTTTTGAGATTATCGCAGATGATTCTTCCCTACCATTGGCAGTCAAAGATTGCCCATTGGGATACATGAAGTCCCATCTACCTCATCACACAGTGGGTATTCCCTTGCTGATTTAGTCTCCAGAAATTGTGATCAACATTGATGCAGGCATTGCATGCTGATGTGCCATCAGGAGATGGGCCAGTGCTCAAAGATGTATTGTTTAAGACACAAGCCCAAGACTACAATTAACTGCCTCTGTCCAGTATAGGTGGTAGTGGTTTATCAACATAATTCTCTGTGCAATCATAAGTGTGCTGTGTGCTTAATATTGACTTTTAATTATCTATTTCATTGCTAAAATCATCCTGTAAAGTATAGGTCAAATAATAACTATTTAAACAAGCTTATAATAAAAAATAATAATAGAGAACTAATTGAATTGTTCTTTTCAGTGTGTCAAATATGTTGCATATAGGTTGTATTCACACAGGAATGATGTGTATCGATATGTTGTTTGTTGTATGTGCAAATAATTTAATGCATATCTCTCCCTTTGTGTCCTGGCATTCTTCACAAAGTTGAAGTCCGTCAGCCATTAGTTCTGAAATATAATTTTGCTTGTTTTGTTTCCTAAATTGCCTTCAAAAATGAACCAGACTTGAACACTATTCCAAAAACGTATCATAATCTTTAATACTGAGAGCTTAAACATTTCCATTAAAGGCAATGATATGTAATAAAAACTTTTGTTCACCTACACACACCTAGCATCTGTCTTCAAATGATCACACTTGCTGCTGTGAGAGCAATTAATACATGGAAAGGTGGTTTATACCTGACCTCTTTGTCTTTTAATTGCCTCTATTTCAACTGCCCAAAGAAGTTTTCTCATGTACCAACAGGTACTCACTTAGAATACTGGATTGGCTGGATCTGAAATTTGAGGAGCCACTGGTGTGCCCATTCCCATGGAAACTAAGGGCACAATGAATGCATCTCACTGATGGCAGAAGACCCTTTCCAGAAAGGGCATTCTCAGCCAGTCCCATCATGTTTTGTTGATAATTTACAACATATGGCAAGGGTGAACCAAATCCCCAGATCTGTCATCTGGTTCAGGATTTTATCAGGTGATATCATCACTGACAATGTCCTCTACATCCCAATCATTGTGGACCTAATGTCCCATTAGAATCATCTAATTTAAACCAGATTTGTGGTCACTGGGATGAACAGGATAGTTTTGCAGCAATTAACTGCAAATTGAAGAGTTTATCTGAAGCTAGAATTGTTAAACCTTTTTACCTGGCTCATTTCAAGTAAACACTCATGTAACAGAATCACTAAGTCAAGAAGGCCTATCATTTTGAAAGAATATGAAAGAAAGTGGAGTTTTCTCCCAATGATTTGTGCAGAAATGCATCACTCCATTAAATCTTTGATACCTTTTTCTTTTAGACCCTCACAAAAGGCCAATTTCAGACACATTTTGCATCCAAAGAAGGAGGATATACAAACCTGCCAGCCCTTTAAATTTGCCAGTAATTGTTAATGAAATAACCCCTAAATTACAGACTTAATGATTAATAGCAAAAATGATAAAAGATAATTGCTGCAGCCAAATCTGGATTCTGGATTTGTCAATATTTGATCCTGATAGATGTTTCATTTTAGACTCAGCAGAGCTAGTCAGGGAACCGTATAGCATTTTCTAGAAATGGCATCTAAAACAAAAACATTTTGAAGGTGAAATGAAAATTGAGCCTGGTAAACAGTTAAATAGCCAGCACAGTTACAGAACAAGAGCAGGAAGGTAACAATTATGCTTACTGGATATCATGTGTTGAATTGGATATGTCTCTTTTGGGAGTGATAATTGCAATTGCCATTTGAAATTCAAAAGAAAACCCAAAGATTACATCAAGTTAAGAGACCTAACAAGAGGCCATTAAACTTATTGAAACTGTATTAGAGTTTTTCAGTTCAAAGTTTATTTTGCAAAACTTCTCATGGAATATAATGTTTACCACATCAGATGCACATCATACTACTTATACATGAGCCAAGTTGATGATAGCAGTACATGATATTTTGTTGCACATTACTAAAAGTTTCTGTGGCCTTTCTGGCAGATCTGGATATAAACCAAAACAAAAACCACTGACCGTCTTGCATGATTTCATTTGTGTTGATTTGTGTCAGAAATGGAATCTACCATGGACTCTGACATAGGTTTGAAAGGTGCTTTATTCAGTAATGTATTGCAGACAAAGAACTTGTAAATTTCAAGTATGAGAAATTGTCACTATGATTGATCACTTGGCTTCACTGACTTGATAGTGAACAAGTTCTCTCAAGATTTGAAAGCACATACAAATTTTTTTTGTGAAAAATAATTGTACAGCTATAACAACCATATTTTACTCTTAAATCTTTCTATACATAATAATTGTACCAAAAATGTAAAATGGTTAAAATTGCTATTAAACATAACATACACTTCACTGCTTAACAGGCCTATGTGTAGCGCACTGCACTGGGTAACTTTGCTACATGTGTATTGAAGAGCTAAAAAGCCATATACTCTATAAGGAAAGGGTTAACATGCAGAGCTGGAACACCAGACTTTTAAGAGAGTATCACAACCAAAATTTTAATTAGTTTTAATGCACCACTACAAAAGGTAGTATTTTGATTATATACCACCATAAGAGAAACCAAAATAAAAAATATCAGTTTTTATTTAAGTAATGCATTATTATTGGAACAAGATGGTAGATTCAGTGTGTGATAAAGTTATGCAATCCAATTTTAAATTCATATTTTCTTGACTCGCACAACTATAGTATTTAATGGTTTCTGTTGCTGATGAGATGTACAGCCCCAGTCATAAGAAATAAGATTTGACATGCATTTAATATTAAATGTATTTATGTATTTATAATATCCTTATTGTGTTGGGTTTTATAGTCAGTTTATACAGTGAAGTCTGATGTAAGAATTATGATACACTGAGATGGTGGGGGATCAACTCACATCCTTGAGGTCTGAGGCATACAGCATAAGCAGATGGTATTTGCAAGTAGTGATAGTACACTGTACTATGAATCAGTTAAAATTTAACATTGGTATGGCATGATAACTGACAAATGTTGGTATCAAGGTATTACAAAATGCATGCCTAATGCATGAATATTTAATAATGCAGTTTTGTTTTAGTATTTTATGTTTGTTTCCATGTTATATTTAAGAACTGTTATATAAATGCTTCATTTCTAAATTGTTTTCATAAGTAATCTAATTATCTTTTACAGGTGTCAGGTTATCATTACTGAAAGAAGTGTTGACTAAAGTTCATGTAAGGTTATTGTTTATATCATGATCTCCAATGTTTGTAGGAAATGGGGTCAGCAGTGTTGTTTATAGAGCTTTAGGCTTCACACAGATTTTTGTTTAATTGATTACTGGATGTTTTTAATTGTCTAGGTCATAACATGGTCAGATAGAAATGGAGTCAACAGTGTTTTGATTAGAGCTTTGGGCTTCACACTGGATTTTTTTTATTGTTTAAATTGACAATTATAACTGATGTAATTGTCAAGATTATAACATCGTCAGATGGCTAAAAATAGATTTTGTATTCTTTCAAACATGTATAACATACTGCAGGTCAAATGGAAGGAGGAGATCCGGGACAAGCTGCAGAAGATTCGCCATGAGGGTACACATATTCCGCAGAGTGAGGAGGAACTTATCAAGAGGAGGTTGGAGGAATTGAGGTACTTTGTAGTGTTTGTTGAGTTCAAAGCTGTGAAATTACTAAAATACAGAAACAGCCTTTAAATGACTTCACAAACTCAGCTGAATAATATTTCATCAAATTTGACATCAAATCCTAGCATGAGGACCCTTGAGATGCCTCTTAGACATCAAATATGACCACTAAAAAAGAAAATTTGACCAACCTTTAAAAACAGATTCATAAAAAGTGCTTTGAGTTTTATAAAAATTCAGTATAGCCACCATTACTAAAGATAGAAAAAATTTAAACAACCGCTTTAAAGAATTATCAGAAAACATCATGACAAAGAAGACATATATTTGTTTACAAGTGTCAGTCTGTGGTTAAACATATACACTATTGTTAAATATAGAATAACCTTTAAGCTTCTGAAAAAATGCTTAAGAGAATTTGACCAAACTTTTCACTTTGTACAAATTGTGCCAAGCCACTATGAAACATGGCAGCAATTATAAAAAATAGCCACTTCTTAACAACTGCTCAGCAGAAACTGACAAAATTTGATGATGGTATTGTGGTATTAAGGGCTTCACTTCCTAAAAATCTCATCTACCATGGACCTCAAATTTTTTCTTGAGTCCAAACTATTTCATTAAGGGAAGAGGTACACATCCTTCTGCAGAAAGGAGCAGTTGAGAAAGAACTGTTACAAATATCGACTTCTGCTTTGATAGGAATGCCATAGTTCCTTTTGACTGGGTGGCTTCCATAGAACTGTGTGGTACATACCATGACATTTTCATCTTCTCATACAAAAAAGCTCTAGTTTTGTCATACTATGGAGGTATTTCAATTTTGGGCCCTTTTTGGCCTTGCCTATACTCTTTCCCATCTTAACCAAGTTGATGGGGATAATTGTGGCTAATTTGTGCTATTTAGAATTTTCCCATTATCCAGTATTTTGATGGCTGGTTAATGCACAATGTCCTCAGAGATAATCTCATTAGAACTATGATCTTATTCCTTCTCTTGATTTTGTATACTTAGGGATGAATTTTCTCACCAATCAAAGGATGGTTTCATCACATTAGTTATGACTGATGAGATTCTGTCTCTCATAGTGGGTCTTATGATCAAGATTTTGTTGTAGACTCACCTTTTCTTCAGTCTCTCTATATCCTAGAAATTCTGAATGTGGATCTAGTTACCCTTGAAAGTCTTTACTTTTACAAAATCCAGATTATGCTTTTTAACAAACTGGAAACTGCACAAGCTATAATCAGTTTTCATCACCACATTAGGTGGTGGCTAGATCAGGCTAGGTTTGTCACCAGTATCCTGATTTACAGAACAAACCTCACTTCTGTCTCTGCACAGATGTGTCAGATTCAGGCCATGGTGGTTACCTGGAGCCAAAGGAGGTAGTTATTTGGAGACATTGGGAAGAAGAGACCTAGAAATGAGGCCATACAGGGTGTGTCAGCCTCATAATATGCCATTGTGCTGTTGTTGCCTTGGACAACATGACAGTAGTAGCATAAATCAAGAGTTATTGAGGAACACATTCTTATTCTCATTGTGTTGAAGTCTAGAACTTCCTTCATTTGGCTGTCTAAGATGAGATCACTCTCAAAATCCACCATATTCCATGGAAAAAGAATATCCTGGTGGTCTTACTGTACCAAGAGGGCAATTTTATCATCATGGAATTATCTTGGCACCAGTTGGTAGCAAGTATGCTTTTTCACCTGGATCGGTAGACCATTAGTGGACTTGTACACTACAAGATTGAATATTAAAAACCCCTTTTTTAGGTCTCTCCTTTGCCAGATGAGAAAGTCAGGGCAGTGAACACTTTAAATCCAATGTAGAATCACCTGTATGCTAGCACTTTCCAACCTTTCAGAGTGAGTAGGTTCTCCATCAAGTGAGAATCTTCCTGGTCCATCTCATCTTGATAGCACCCCCAGGCCACAGTGGTCATGGTTCAACTTTCTACTTAACATTTTGGGATTAGCCAAGTATATTGCAACAGAGGAGGGACGTGCTGTTTCAGCAGAGAGAAACTTGGTACTAATATTAATAACCTACCTCATGGATTGGTACTAAAACATTCCAGTACATTGATTCTTTTGCAGCATATTTTCAAAAGGTTTGAAGATATTGAATCCTTATCCTTAAACAAATCAAATAGACTTCTTACTTAATACCAAGTTTTTCTGTACCAAATTTGTTTTATTTTAGTAGAAAACTATATGTTGGATTGTCCACCATATTATAGTCTGAGCCTACTAACCCATTGGTTTGTACCCCCCTGCCAATTTCAATAACGGAAACCTTTAATTTGATAAAAAAAGTGCAAAGATCTTAGTCTATTCATACATTGATTTATATTTTCTAACCAGACTGTGATTAGAATGGCCTTAACACTGTTGTTGTCTGTGCCTTTCATGCTTAATGGAAGTTTTCTATATTATAGACCGACATGCCAAAGACCCACTTCCAGTTCCTGGACAAGTCCATTTTTAGCAATGGGGTATATGCGTGACTAAATATGTACATATGTCGTCTGCTTCTGATATTTACAGTGCCAAATCAAGCAATATAAAAGAATGAAGAAAAAAAATTGCCTTCCACATTAATTTTACAAGTGGTTTCATTAATATGTTCATGTGTGCAAAGGAATATAATTCCAAACTCAATGTTATGGTTATTTATGGAATTATCTGGCAGTTACTGAAGAGGATGAATTATGTCATTATGTTGTAGGATGGAAATAAACTACCCCATAGTGTATGGTGTCGTAATATTATCGAAAGTCTGTTAAGCATGAAAGGTGCAAGGGGATACCAGTATTATTGCCATTCAGGTCACAGTCAGGTTATAAATTATAAATCAATAATTCAGTTTATTTAGTTCTGTGTACTTTTATCATGTTAAATGTTTTAGTTATTGAAATTGGTAGGGTGATACAAACCAACGGGGATGAAGCATCAGATGAAGTTCATCTAATAACTACTACTTCTTTCAGAATTGTTTTTTGGTGTGCCATGTAAGGACATTGCATCCTTCTTTCAAAATGGAAAAATATTGTAGTAAATATTGTATGCATTGAATAATATATAATAAAATATCCAAAAATGATATAGGAAGCCATATTTAGAAAGTGAATTACCATGACAATCTCATGCTATTTGTCATAGTTGTCAAAGTTTGATTAGTAAAAACATACCAAATTATTTTACCATACCACTATACTTCATTGCCTCGACAATGTCAAGGCTACAACATTGTAGTAAAGGGACTCTATTACACAACAACCCACAGATTCTCAACCTTCACACTTGTCACATCTTAAGAATCGAATTGCCAGGACCAAGGTTGTCATCTGCATGGATTAGGCCAGGATGCAATCCACTTCCAAAGTTTAGATTGCAAGGTGGAGAATCTTCTGGAATTGGAGTTGATCCTACTTGAACCTCTTTGAATGCAGTTCCAGACTTTCTTCTTTATCTTTTTGAGGAAAGATAATGTTGTTACTACAGTAAAAGGCTATAGGACAATAATTCTAACCCTTTCAAGTTTACTAAGAGTTCTGCCATTGGATTGGAACATTTTTCTGATCCCATTAAGTATTTTGGACTTTAGAAACTTGTTTCTCACTCACTAAGCTCAAATGGAATCTTGCTTATGTTGTTGAGGCATTATACAAATCCCCCTAAGAATCTTTGAATGAAACTTCCTTTGAGAACATTACCCTTAAGGCAGTCTTCCTCATTTCCTTGGCATGAAAGGATGGGCTTTTTTTCGTTGTCCAGAGACAGAAGATTCAGAATTCTCTCTACCTCTTATAGGTTTCTCTAATATTTTGGCAGCTACCATTTCCAGGTGGATTATCTCCACTATCAGAATTTATTAGTCCCTCTCCGAGAAGGACCTTTCTTTAATGAGAATTAAAGCCCATGAGGTTAGGGCTAGCAACAGTTTCATATTTTGCATAGGGTTAGAATTTAAAGACAAAAAAAATTTCCCCAGTGTTCTCACTGGTTATTCTGGCTATTTGAAAATGACCTTGTCTATCTTATGTATTGTTCAAGGAAACTTTAATTCTCTTTATTTTAGTATATGATTGATGGGTGTAATATGGTTTATAAAGTATACAGCTTCGCCTTACCAGATGTGCACCTTTCAATAAACTGCAAGCTTCACTTGGTCATTTTCACTTCCAGGACTTCAGAGGTAAATTCAGGCTGATTGTTTTTTAGCACAAGTGAGCAGTCATTTTAGTTAGCAGTATACTAAGATCATGTACAAAATTCAGGCTGATTGTTTTTTTAGCACAAGGGAGCAGTCATTTTAGTTAGCAGTGTGCTAAGATCATGTACAATTTCCATAAGTACAATATCCAAAGAAATATCACCCACATTACATGAAAGTAGCATAGAAGTAGGCCAATATTCTCCACATCTTCACCATAGAAATGTCACACTTTCAAAAGTACATGATAACTGGTGAGTGCCCTTTTGATGCATTTTATTTTTTTATTTTTCCAAGAAATACATCAAGTTGAGAGATAGCAAAAAGCCATTGAGTTGCATAAGGTTTGTAACTAAAGTTAGTGTAGCTGTACTACTGGTAAATAAGGTCTACACATCCTTTACACACTTTTCAGTTGAACAGAATGTCATCGTCACAGTGTCAAACTTTTAGTTATGTTTCCCAGCTTTATAATAACAGTTTTTTGTGACGGACTTGCCAGGGTCTCACACGCCAGGTGAGATGACAGAGATCCTTGCTTTAGGCTACTCTGGGCCCCACATCTCAAAAGAGGACAGTATTCTGTATGATGGCAATGTAGAACATGCATATGGAATTGGTCTGGGAATATGTTCTTTTCATTGTTAGGCAGATGTCATCTAGGTGAGTGATGTTGGACACACTTGGGCCTCTTATTTTGAAAAAATGATTCTCAGTTTTTGTTCAGAGCTCTTCACTTTTCATATTTATCTGAGTTTTACACTAGAAACTTGTAATACAGTTTTTTTGTTGTGGTCATTAGAAATTGTAAATGAACAATATGTATCCATTTTTAGACATGCACAGGATGTGCGGGAACATTATGAGAGGAAATTGGAGCGTGCCAATAACCTATACATGGAGCTGACAGCCTGCATGCTGCAACTGGAAAAGAGAGAACGAGAACTTATCAAGTATGCATATTTTACTTCTGAACTCTCTCACACACTTTCTCATACACATGCACATATACCCCTCAAATAATGATGAAAACTCTTCTGACAGATAAGCTTTTCCTCCTTCACTCATAGATCACTTCTGAGAGAGCATGTCTTCATCTGAAAAGAGTCACATAGGTACACTGATGCATGTGAAACTTGATTAATTAATACTAAGAGAACTGAGCTATAACATAACAGCTACTTTAGTACATTGAGTACCAGCCTGATCTTAATACTTTTATCTTTCCTCAACCTCTGTTATCAAGAACTATCTACTCGATGGGTTTACTGAATGTTTTAGAAGAGTTTGTGTTTAGTAGTGATTTATCAGGGGTCAAGAGAATGTGTATCTACTAGTGTTGTTCCTGTTGTACCACAGAAGAGCAGATATTTCAGGCTTGATATTAAGTCGGTCACTCAATGCAGCAGAGTTCATTGAAGTTTCTTTGGGGACTTACTTTTAGCTTGTATCTACTAAATTTAATAACTTTTCATTAAAACCTTAGAAAAAGTCTTGCAAAATTAAGCACTTTATGTATCATCTTTCATCAATTTTAATTTTTAGCTCTACTGCAGGGCCTGAAAATTACAGAGGTTTGAGGTCCATGTGCCTGCCATATATTACCAACACTTGCTCATTGGACCATTTACTATTTTTTTTTTTTTGTACTTATAATTTTAATACAGTGTGCTGTTTAATCGTTTAAACAGTGAAGTATAAGTCAGAAGCAAACTTTTCAGTCAGGCCCAGTACTGGTCACAGATCCAGGAAAGTGTATGTGGGTTGGTTGGTTGGTTCTTCATTGTCAGTCTTGACATTAGAACAAGTTTGTAAATGTTACTCCTGCTAAACTATTTTAAGGATTGCAATGAAACTGTGCATATCCTAAGATCTACTTTGTCCTAAATGAAAATGGTTCTGATTGTTAATCAATATTTCTGCTAGCTTGAAAACCATGTTGTCAATTTTTTCTGAACAAATGGTCACATCATCATGCAGCTTTCAATAAAGAGACTTTTTAAGAAGTTTGGTTCAAAAAGAATATTGTGCTGATTTGACATCCAGTTACAATTGTATTGTTACTCCTCTTAAATGGGAAGTCTTATCAGCATGATTTCACCAGAAGACTTTTCTAAATATCATAAAGGATTGAAACAGTATAAAATAAGAAATGGTCTTTTATGGATTTGTGGAAATTCTTTTGGTCAAAAGATCACCAGTCCCTTCATGGATTGCCATCCTCAGAATACAGATCATCAGTCCCTTTATGGATTGACATCCTCAGATTCCAGATCATCAGTCCCTTCATGGATTGCTATCCTCAGAATACAGATCATCAGTCCCTTTATGGATTGACATCCTCAGATTCCAGATTATCAGTCTCTTCATGGATTGCTATCCTCAGATTCCAGATCACCATTCCCTTCATGGATTGCCATCCTCAGAATACAGATCATCAGTCCCTTCATGGATTGACATCCTCAGATTCCAGATCATCAGTCCCTTCATGGATTGCTATCCTTAGATTCCAGATTATCAGTCCCTTCATGGATTGCTATCCTCAGATTCCAGATTATCAGTCCCTTCATGGATTGCCATCCTCAGATTCCAGAGCTTTTCTTAACAAAAATAATGCTGAACTTTGTATAAAAATCTGAAAATTAATTTTTGACTCTTCCAAATCTCGGGGGATCAAAGAAACAAAAAAAGATACTAGTATGTAATGAAAATAAATCTTGCTATTACCTAATAATGGCATGTAATTACAGACCTGACAACCATTACGATTAAGCCCTAAGCCTTATGAAAATTACCTTTAAAATACTAATGCACAAAAGCAAATGGCATCCAGCAAGCAAAGCAAGTTTTAGATGAAAGGGAAAATAAGCCTCTTGAAAAGTGTTAAAAAGGAATATTCCGATTCTTGTGAATAAAAGCTGGAAGGGACACAATTGCATTTTATTGGACATCACATTGACAATCTGAGTAAGTCTCATGGCCAGAGATATGATTGCCATCATCATGGGAAATGGAAAAAAATTTTCTAAGAATTAAGTTTAGTTGAGAAATAGCAACAAGCCTTTGAGCTGCATAGGATTTGGGACTAAAGTTTGTGCAACTGTATTAGTGATAAATAAAGTCGACTCTTACTTTGCAAACTGTTCAGTTGAACATAATGTTTATTGTTGCAGCATGTTTCAAAAACAAACTAATACATTTTCCAGCTTTACAGTTGCAGCTTATGATATTTTGTTATACCTTACTGAAAACTGGTCAAACTTATGGAACAAAATCAACTGAGACTTGTCAGGGTTGGCGGGATTGTAATGAGTATTAAGCTATCAGACCATTAAACAAAAACTTTGCAAACTAGATTTTTAGCACAATAACAAATTGATGGGAACTATTGCCTCACTGAAAATTCAGAACAGCGGTTGGGCAAGGCTCTTAGAGTAATACTTTGTCATAAATTTATCACTTAATATAGTGAAAAATTTTTTAACCCATAGGATTACTAATTTTATTTTTTGGGTTCATTATAGCCCAACAACACAAGATTATTTAATGCCAAAGGAGTTGGAGTAAAGTGCATTGCCCAAGGGCACACTACAGTAGCTGACTCAGGCTGGTCCAGTGATGGGATTTGAACCCACACCTTTTCAGTTGTGAGTCTGGCATGCAAACTACTAAGCCACTGATAGAAAGCCATCGATGTAGCATCCTCTGGATTATGTTATATATGATGAAATGGCCTGTGTTACAATTCTTTACAGGCGAGAACAGCAGTTGGCAATGTATGCAAAAAAAAGGAAGAGCATCATACGACCAGTTATCAGACAGGAGGTTCGACTTGACAGATTGAGCAAAAAGAGGGCACATGTGTCAGGGTCAGAACCAAACAGGTAATACACTTTTTAAATTAGAGATGGTAATGACTTTGAAAAACTGTTTACTCTAATTAGAGATCTGAGTTAACATTGTATAAAATCTTCATTCAAAAGGGTGATATTAGGACATATTTTTATGTCTTCCTATATTAATTTTATGCATATGCATATCTTTTTGTATGTTGGTACCCACATTGACATAATAGTAACCATCAAACTAGTGAGTCAAGAATTCCTTCTTTGAACATATTTCCTGATCACATTATTGTTAGGAATATAAGCCCTTCTGCCTCCCAAATTCAGCCATCCCAACGATGAAAGGTCATCTTTTATGTATATAAATAGTATGTAGACAAAGGGCAATAACTCTTCCCTATCCTTCTCTCTCACAAAGACAAAACACTACAAGCAGGTGGTGCTAGTTTTAAGCTTTCATTGTGAACTGACAACATCATTCACTTTGCCTCCCAAAAGCCATTGGAATTGTGTACTACTTTTTATCCCATCCATTGAGGATTTTACTTTCTTTTAATGTATTAAGAAGGCATGGGGTTGATTATAAGTGCTTGATTACAATAACAGTTACAATTACAGATTGTTGGGCACTGATGATTATGATTACACTTTATATGAAAGTCATGATTACAATTAGAAAGGGATGATTATGTATGCTTGAAAATAGTCTATTCTTTAGACAGGAAGAACCTTCGATGAAGTTGACTACTTAATTACCAGCAAATATTACCTTATAGCTATGATAAGATGAGGGCACTTTGTAAACCATTGTGTGTACCCATTTACCATTGTGTCATCCTTTGTTTTATAGTTTGATAATTGCATAGAAGGCAGACTAATCATACCTGTCACAAATTTCATCAAGTGCATCTTAAATAAAATTGGTTACTGACAAGCTTGAAAATGATGGAAATGTTAACAACTTATGTTCAGGTGGGTAATGAGGTTGGGCAGCTTGTCAGTGGACTTGAACACAGACCCAAAGTTGTTGAAAACAGGAGAAGACATGTTGAGTAATTTACTTCACAGTGAACAATGGCAAAGAGCCACACAACAAATCATTTTATTTGGGACAAACTCAGATGCGGGAGGTTGCAGGTTTGAATCATACTAATGACTTAAAACAATGGCATTAACAACTGCTTTGCTTGGTGCTCAGCATTATGAGGATAGTGTTAGGACTGGTCAGCCTTAGATGTGAGAGGTTGCAGATTAGAACCGAGCTTAAGTCATAACAAAAGGCTTATATAAAAATGTACTTGCAGATGTCTCTCTTAACACTCAGTGTTAAGAGGTTGATGTTAGGACTGATCAGCCTGGTGTCAGGATAATGTGACTGGGCAGGACATGATGCTACATATCTGCAGCATGATGCTTCAGTGTTAGATATCATTATAAACTGCCACACTGCAGACATCAAAGCAATATGCCTAAAAAAAATTGTTAAAGCTATATTAAAAATCTAAATCACACACATACACACAGATTAGTTTCTCAACTCCTTCCCTCAATTTCATTTTCCTTTGCACACTCGATCAGGAAATATTTTTGAAATTGCTTGAGTTCAGCCAGTTTCTTTTATGATAATGTTCATTAAGTTATACTATATGTCTACTTTACAACAAAATTGCAAAGTATAAGTTTAGAATAAGTAATGTTTAAAAGTATTTGAAGAAAATAGAAACAAATCCATAGCAACTATTGTTGATTCTTGTTTGTGTATATATGGTACCTGGTGAAGATGAGGAGGGGCTGTTTTGGTTACAATGTGTGTATATATGGCACCTGGTGAAGATGGAGAGGAACTGCTTTGCTTGCAATGGAACAGCACTGCCAATGTCATGTTTGCATTGCTTATTATCATACTTTCCCCCTTTTATTGTAACTAAAAAGGTATAATATTTTTCTTGTGGTGGAAAAAGCACTTACCAAAGAAATATAATAATGACCCTGTTGGTCTGTGAAAATTACAAGTAATAGCATATTGTTCGATGTACCACACAGCAGATATGTCTAGTCTTAAGTTCAGCTTGGTAGCATGATATTTTACTTCCGCAGAAATGTATTTTACAAAATTTATTGTTGTTATGTCTCTCATCTCCATAACCATTTTTACTTAAAGTGAGTGTACCAATCTTGTGTTCCACAGAATAGCATTTTTGCCTTGATTTACATGAGTAAATTTGAAGTTAATGTTTACCCTGTGAAATAAAATTTTGTAAACAATTCTTTTTTGACCATTTCCCTAAAGAAATTGGTCTTACCAGACACCTTTAACAGATGCACATTCCACAAGTGCTTATGTAATATCCTATTGTCTATCATCTGTCATCCACCTGTTGGCATAAATTTGTTATCACTGCTCTCCTTAAACTGCCATGATGCTATTAGACATTAAACATGGCTGCCAGCAGCTATTTTGAAAATCATTTTATCACTTCTGCTCTTGAATGGATGTTATATCAACATGGGGCTTTCACTGGAAGACTTCTTATAATGTCTAGTTGGTATTAAATGTTATGATGCTGATCTAATGTCATCTTGTTATACTTCCTGGATGACTGGTCATAATGATATGGGTTTGCCACTAAAAGACTTTGAATCATGTCAGATTGGAAATAAATGAAAATTGTAAACATCTACACATGCAAACATGGCAGCCATATATATTAAAAGTCATGTTATTGCTAGTCAAGATCATGAAGTCATATTAATCAGAAGATGGTTTATAATGTCTAGTTGGTCTTAAATGAAAATGAGGCTAGTCTGATTTCCAGTACAACAGCTATGGTGACCATCTTCAAAATCTTGTTGATTGTTACTCCTCTTGGATGGATGACCATGGCAGTATGCAGTTGTAACCAAAACACTTCCTATAATGTCTTGTAAATCATAAATGACAATGGTGTTGATCTCACATCTAGTATGACCACTGCAGCAGCCATCTTAAACATGTTTTTATTTCTTATTTTCCTGAGCAAATACCCATATTTTAAGCTTTTACCAAAAGACTTTGTATGGTGTCTGGTTAGTCATAAATGAAAATGATATGGCATTAATTATGTTCACCATCTTGAAAATCTTATAACTAAATGAATAGTCATGTCAGATTGGGATTTTCAACAGAAGACTTCTAATGATGTCTAGTTTATCTTAAAGGTTCCCTTTGGATATCAAATATTGCCACTGTGGTTGTCATATTTAAATTCTTGTTATTTTTATTGTTTATTGTTTCCTGCATGGGTGGTTGAATCAGCTTTCACTGAAAGACTTCTGTTATGTTTTGGCTCATTCAAAGTAACACAAAGAAAGAGTGAAGACAAAAAGCTTTGTAAATTTTAACCCCAAAAAATTATTTTCCTAGAAAACATGAAAAAATGTAAATCTGTTAAACAAGATTTATGATTTATGAATAAAATCCAAACTGTTTGTTCTAAAGATATAAAACATAAGTCCTGTGAACAGTTCTAAATTAACACAGTCTGAAGTTCAGTTCTGGTCCAAGATGGCGAATGATGACGTCAGGCGAAAGCTAACACAAAAATCCAGAATTTACCCAATGAAGCACAGTTTGTATTGTTTCGTTCCAATTTTGAAGATTTTCACAAAATGTCTTTGTCCAAACCAATAATTTTGTTCTCCAAGAAAATAATTATTTAGAAAGATGCAGTACAATTTGCTCTACATAGACATATGAACAGACTACTACTATTTGCACAAAAATATTTTTTTTAAGCTGTGTAGGCTCTGACTCTGTTCGTTATTATGACTGTGACTCTATCTTTCTTACAAACACCTAAGCATATAAACTAAGCTAATACGTTGTTTCACTTACATGCACATGAAGACACATGTAATTTTGCAATGCATCTGAACATTAGGAAACCCTGACCAAGTATCAGCCAATCTTTTTCATATCCCTAAACATTTACTTGTAATGAATTTGCCATCATACACAGCACGTGCTCACATGAGTCACATTTAAGTAAACATGATGTTTCTAACAACATATTAGACTTATGCTAACATAATCATAATAATATTACATTTAATGAAATAAAAATGAAATAAAAAGATTTATATAGAATTCATTCCTCAACACACACACACACTTCAACTACAGGGTCGTAACACTTCTTATTATATGTCTGGTTGGTTCTAAATGAAAATACTAATACTGTATCCAATATGGCTGCTTTTTGATGGCCATTTTACAAATTTTGTTACCACTACTCTTTCTGAATAGATGGTCATGTCAACATAGAATTTTCACAAAAAGCTTTCAAATAAATTTTATTGGTCCTAAGTAAAAATGATGCTGATTTGACAGTCTATATATCTGACATCAAGTTTGTCTTGATGTAAGCATGTAATGTCAGCTGGTCCAGTACCAAGTTGGCAAATTTCTGCATAGAGTCCTAAACTGGCAACCAATGACACCAATATTGTGTATATGAATGACTTTGGCCTAGTGGTCTAAAACGCTGACCGTTTCGGATCATTGCCATTTCACCTCTGCCTGCATGAGTTCGAGTCCAGACTCAGCTGACATGGGTAAGTGAGAAAGCCTGCCAGTAGCTTCTCGTGTGTTGGTGATTCTTCCCTGTTTTTTCCAGCGTTCTTCCTTCACCATTAATATGAATAACACAAACAAAATATATCGAGACATAGGTATCATAAGGTTCTTCCTCCACCATTAATACTGGCCGCCATGTATAGCCTATCTTGCACTGAAACATGGCATTAAACCCTATAACAACAACCACCATTAATACTGGTTGCCATGTATAGCCTATCTTGTGCTGAAAAATGGCGTTAAACCCTACAACAACAACAACATTATTGTCTTCGACAGTATGCATTGCTATTGGTCTGTCATACTAGTCATTATTTATCACTATTGACATTATACCACTCAAGCCACCTGTGATCAGTAAAAAATATGATTCAAACTTGTGTACCTTTTAAGATGTGTGGTTCATGTGTATCAAAGCTATCTACTACTGCATTGAAAAAAAATTGGCCATTTCTTATGCTTTCATTTTTTGTGTCTCCTTCGCTGGTTAATATTCCCTAGAATATGCACCATGCAGATATAAAGTGTGGTGGTAAAGAATCTCTGCAAACTTTTCATTATTTTGTTATAGGATCAGCTTTGTCAGCTTAAATTTAAATTACTAGACTGATTCTGTAGCTTTTGCTGATTTTGGTTATTTGCTACAGAGCCTCACAGCTTTAAAACAATATTTTATAATGTCCACATTGGATGTTTGAAGTTTTCCAGTTTGATGTTCAGAAATCACAAACTGACCTGGTCAAGATCAATAACAACCTCAGCTGGTAGACTCCAAAATCTGCTTTGGTTGCAAATATTGTCAAATCCACATCAAATCTCCATTGTTGGGCAACTAGGCAGTCTGTCTGTCCCTTCTAACAACTGAAACTTTTCCAAGAGAATTATTGCAATGCATTTGTAACCACCTGTGATGGGGAGAAGCAGCAAGAATGAAGGTGCATGTTGACCACAGACTATCTAAACAACCCCAGTTGTTCCAATTAAATATAATTGGATACAATGTATGAAAGTCATATTAGTAAATTTGTATTCTCATGTCAACATATTTAGGTGTTGATCAAGGTATGAACCATAGCTTTTGGTATGCATGAGTAACCTGATGTCAGAGTTAAGCAAAATTTCTTTGGATGGTCCTAGATGACATTTTAGCTGCAAAAAAACCTCAGACACTCCATGTTTGACAGATATCCTTGTACTCTGGAGTTGTTCATGTTCTTGATCAGTGTCATGATTATGTGTTGTTAAAATAAAGTTGAGTACTTTGTTGCCATGTAAATTATCCCTGGGTATCACTTCTTGGGTGTGTTTCATGAACAAAAAATGACAGAAATGAATCTGTTGCAGACTGCTTAAGCAACAACAAGCTTGATTCTATAGCCAATGAAAGGATTGGCACAGACATCCACAAAGTTAATGTTGTCAACATAACTTGACCAGCAGCGGCACCTGCATCATTGGAGTAACATTTATGTGTCTTTAGCTCCTTGTGAACATCTCAGCAAGACCCAGATGTATGACAGGTCAGTTTCACACAAATCTCAATCAGTCGCCTCCATAAAGTTGTGATCGATGGTGTGCAAATCCAGAGTTTTAAATTGGGTTGCTGCCCATGACCATAGCTTCTACATCTTCGGTATTTGCAGTATTGCAGTGTAGATGAGGCTGCCATGTTGCACAGAGTTTATGATCCTTTTAAAGCTTCATAGATGGGTCAGCATAATCATCACTGTATCTGGAAAGTCTGATAATCATTGTGGCAATGTCTGCATTTTTGTGAATTGCTTCAGTTTTCTTTCCATCGGTAGAATATAGCATGTGGTGCTAAACAATGTCATGATGCTGTTGTTGAGAAATTTAACCATGATGCTACATAATTGTTATTGTTGGCCTGTGTATAACTTTTCCTTCAACTTCCAAGAAGGCTTTGCAATGACAGAAAACCCAACATGTATCCTGCACTTGTAATTCTAATTTTTGTTTAATCACAAACCCTATCTGGGTATGAATAAAACTGAATTCTTTCGTACTGCAATGTACAGATACAGGCAAGCCCATGTCAGCCATGGAATCAGATATATATATTTAAACTGAGCAATATTTTTATATATTATTGGTTTGACAAGACAACCATAAGTCACTCCCCATTTTCAAGCTTGCAATAGCTGAATCAGCTATACATTGTCAAGTGGTGTCATTCATGATTTTCTGACTAAGGCAGGCTCTGTTTCCATTGAATGCAGTATAACTGGTTTTGGTTGTATAGTCACAAACTGTCATAGTTGATTTTGATTTGATTTAAGAGCTTGGTATTCAAGATTTGTTAAATAATCTGCAGCAGTATTTTGATGCCATCATTGAATTGCATTGCAATTTGTTTAGCAATAGCATGCAGAGGCAAGGTCATGAGCACCTTTGATAATCCTTTAAATAATCCACATCACCATGGCCAGTTCTGTAATATGCCATGTAAACAGGCTTTCTTGACATGGCAACACATGTGAATATCACACATCTGCATTCAATTTTCATTGTATTTATATATTAGGCCAGTCTTTAAGGTACAGTTGTATCATCGATGTCTCCCCATGGATGCCTAACATGTACTTGTAAAACAAATACTTGTCAGCAGATCATTATGACAAAGAAGATACATGGATAATGGCTGTAACTCATATCAGATCACCATTGTCAAGTCCAAATTGTCAAATATCGAACAAAGAAACATTGGATCACAACAGATGTCCTTGAACTATGTCACAAAAGAAGATAACTAAAAAAGGAGAAAAGAGATCATAAAGAAGCTAGAAAATACGGAGAGATAAACAGCATGGTCAGGAAAACCATGAATAAAAGGCAAAAAGAATCCTCGAGAGAGAGAGACAGTGCTGCAAAATCTAAGGCAGTCTGAGTAGAAATGACAGTGAAATGGCATATCAACTGGTGAAAGCTCTCACAACCAATAAACAAGGGAAAACTACCACCATCCAAGGTAAATCAAAACAATGCCTCACAGAAGATCAAGAGATCCTCGGGTGATGAACAGAATATTGCTCAGAATTGTACAATCAATGAACCCAAGGAAATCCAGCAGTATTAAATTGCCCTCAGGCAGAATAAATTGATGACAAAGAAGTAGAAAGTGCAGTCAGGTCACTAAAGAAAGGAAAGTCAGCTGGCATTGACAACATACCAGCAGAGCTCATTGGTGCAGAAGGAGAAGAGATAGGCACAGTCCTAACAACAATCTGAAGCAAGATATAGCAGACAGGGGAACAGCCAACTACATGGACTCAATCCTTGGTCATTGAGCTCCCCAAGAAAGGAAACCTACAGCTATGCCAAAACTAAGAACCATCAGTTTGATTAGTCACCCAAGAAAAGTCATGCTGAAGAAAATTCTCAACAGACTAAAGCCTCATACAGAGAAAATTATTGCTGAAGAGCAGGCAGTCTTCTGAGCAGGAAGGAGCACCACATAACAAATCTTCAATCTCAGACTCCTTTGTTAGAAATACCTTCAGCATCAGCAGAATCTATACCATGGTTTTATAGATTTCAAAAAGGCCTTTGCTACAGTATGGCATGCAGCCTTATGGGCGACTGTGAGGAAGTATAATATCAGCTCGAACTGGGTGCAGGTTGTTGTGCTCCTTTTTGGCAAAGGCACCAGTGCTGTTCTCAACAATTGCAGCAGAGGAGATTGGTTTTGAACAACATTTGGAGTCTGACAAAGATGTATACTGTCACCTACTCTCTTCAAGATTTTCCTTGAAAGGATCATAGAGGATGCCTTCATGTCCACAAGACACTGTCAGCATCACCAACCTTCGCTTCACAGATGATGGTTTAGCAGGAGATGTAAAAGTACTGGCTGACTTAGTTTAGCACCTTGGCACAACCACCACAACATATGGTATGGAAAGTAGTGCCCCCAAAAAACAAATTGATGATAAACAACACCAAATTGACAAGCAACACCAATGGTATCAGTGCAGAAATAAAAGTCAGTGAAAAGAAGCTGGAAAGAGTCACAATATTCAAGTTCTTGGGATCAATTATCACTGATGTGGGTGCCAAACCAGAACTACTTTGCAGGATTGCCCAGACAACAGCAGCAATACCTAGGTTGAGATCAATATGGAAAGATACCAAGTTCCAAAATAAGGCTTATGTGCTTGATTGTCATATCCATCTATCTGTATGCTTGTGAAACATGGATGCTCACATTAGATATTAACAAAAAAGGGTTCAAACATTCTAAATGAGATGCTACTGTAAGGTCTTGGGTATCTCATACATTAACCATGTTACCAACAAAGAAGTCCACAACAGAATCCAATGAGCCAGTTGATTCTATGAAGACCACATGATCACTGTAAAAACGTGCAAACTGAAGTGGTATGTTTAAGTCTCAAGATCATCTGGACTGGCAAAAACAATCTTGCAAGGCACAGTGTGAGTGCAGAAGAAGATGCAGACAGAAAAGGAAAGACAACATTAAGGAGTGGACAAGCATGGGATTTGGAGAGAGAACAAGAAAAGATGGAGAGAATTGATTGAAAAGTTAACTCTGGTGCCCCAACGACCTCTTAGATTAAGCACATAATAACATGATGATCAACCAATGACAGTGTCATTATATACAGCCAATCCAAACCATCTCAGTGACTGTACTTGGGGAATTTGGGCTTTGACTGAACAGAAAAGTCAATGATGATAACTTTTCTCTTTTGTGATGCAATGTTGAACCTCACTTGTTGTATAACATAATCATTTCATCATATTGTGTAAAATGCTGCAAGAAAAATTGCCTTGCAAATCCAGTATAGGTTCAAACACATAATGGCATAGCTGTGATCACTGGAACTTGTGTTTAGTATTGAGCAGAGATGTTTTTAAGAACTTCCACCAGGAAACTCAAATGCAGATTTAAAAATTGTCAAAATTAGTGTCATGCCTGAATTAGCAAATCAACAAAGGACACCATGAAGTAAATATCCCCTCAGTGATCTAGATAAAAGCATTATGTCCACAAAACATGACTGGATATAGGATTGGATTCTAATAACCAAGCAAAGTCTGGAGAAATTCCTGCAGATCATATATTTCACATGCTATCAACATGATTCTGCTTATAAAACATCAAATGATATCCATGTGCTACAACATGCCAATATAAATTTCATCCATGACTGACATGCAACCAGACTTACACTCAAGAAATAATTGCTAAATGGACCTTTAAAGGAGACATGAAGGCTAATTTTACTTTAGGTGGGACACATGGAGATAAAGCACATTAATAAACATTAAACAAGCCATGATCTACTAAAATCCTCAGGGTTATTGGGAAAGTGAAGCTGCTATTGAGCCGGAGCAGCAAAGGTCACTCACTGGGCCACTCAAGCATGGTTGGCCAAACAAGCACTAGCAAATTTACCTGCTTGCACCAAGGTAGGTTTCTCAATAATGGTTTAGTGTAAAAACACCTAATGACGTTCATTGTTTCTGTTTCTTTCATATGGTTGTGCCAATGGACATTCAAGTACACATTAACTATTGTAGACATTTCTAGTAGATGCAAATACGTTGACCCAATAATATCTTAAATGTATCATTACATGTTCATACTAACATGACCATAGCTATTGCAAGTGAAGCCAAATATAAAATTTCTCAGAGCTGTTGCTGCATAACAATAAAACATACGGTGCTCATTTGTGTTGGACATGTTAACATGACAACCAGGCTATTGTGGAATGATTTAACTGCACATTTCATGGAATGGTTGTTGTTGTGCTTAACACCATTTTTCAGCACACGATAGGCATTCATGGCGGCCAGTATTAATGGTGGAGGAAGAAACCATGAAATCACTGAAAAGAACCACCGACCCACAAAAAGCTACTGGCAAACTCTCTCACATATTCACATTCCCCGAATCCTAGACTTGAACCCACGCAGACAGAGGTGAGATGACAGTGATCCATAATGAACAGCACTTTAGACCACTCGGCCATGGGATGGTTTAATGAGGTTGGATCCAGTTCATGAGTGAGTAACATGGCTTCCATAAGTCATACTGGCACAACATAATAAAACCATATGTACAATTGCAGAGGCAATTTGAAAAAAGGTTGACACTGTTACAAAATTTTACAACCACAGCCATTAGACCCACTCGGAAACTATTTCCTTTGATACATGAATGCATTGAGGAAATTAGACAATGTTGTGCTCCTGATCCATTAATGTATTTACAGTCTTGGACTGAATTCATACCCTGAGGCAGCCAACACATTGCCATTTGGCACCTGTGGATAAGTGAACATCAAAACTTCCTAGCAGAAACCTTTTGCCCAAGGAAGTGCAAATTTTTCTGCAGATACATAACTTCATTCTGAAATGACAATCACATAAGTAGCAAGTCCAACAGGAAATATATTTTGAATGTTACACACCCATACATAATTTCCAAATATATCTGCAATTAGGTATGTCTGTGTCATGGACCAGTTGTACACCTGTGATTAATCAAAACACATGAATGGCCCTTTACATTCAAATGAAAACAACTCTGCACACGAAGATCACATGCAAGTTTGAGAAGGAAATTGAACCTAACAATGTCTATCTGTGGTAGCATGTCGCTGCTGAGCTTGACCAGACTATACTTGTAGGAATTTTATTCCAACAAGATCAAATCATGGTAAGATAAAAATGTAAAAATTGCTAAACATAGTTTCAACTCGTTACGCATGTTACCACCATTGATGTATATGGACACAAATGAGGCATCACTGACAAATGTCTTTGATACCAGTGAGTATGCAAAGATAATCCATTGTTTAGTAACAAACATAAAATGTTATTGGCAAGCTTATAGATGAGTACTCAGCAAGCCTATCGAGGACTATATGGGACTGCCTGGTTGAATCAAGCAAAAATGTCAAGAAGGTGAAAGGTGTCTCACACATGTTATGTGAAATGATCTTCATCCAAATATGTTTGAAATGTTTTCATGAGTGACATGACCTTGCATATACAGCAAATCTGATATGGTCAAGGAAACATTGCACTAAAGTCATTTTGTCTCTGCCTGACACAAGTATCAAACCCTGATGGAATCACTATTCATACATTTAGGCACCACATGATTTTGATTTCAGAAAAAACCTTCATATATTTCCATATTTACGGGAACAATTTGCAGTTCCTCTCACATAATGTTCTGGTGGAAAGTTTTATTGCTCACACATACACTTGTTATTATTGATGATGCTGGACATGGGGTTTTGAGTCAGTCATACTGTCCTAAGAAATAGCACACATACACTTGTTATTATTGATGATGCTGGACATGGGGTATTTGAGTCAGTCATACTGTTTTAAGAAATAGCATACATACACTTGTTATTATTGATGATGCTGGACATTGTGTATTTGAGTCAGTCATAATCCAAAGAAATAGCACAGATACACTTGTTATTATTGATGATACTGGACATGGGGTATTTGAGTCAGTCATACTGTCCTAAGAAATAGCACACATACACTTGTTATTATTGATGATAATGGACATGGGGTATTTGAGTCAGTCATACTGTCCTAAGAAATAGCACAGATACACTTGTTATTATTGATGATACTGGACATGGGGTATTTGAGTCAGTCATACTGTCCTAAGAAATAGCACACATACACTTGTTATTATTGATGATACTGGACATGGGGTATTTGAGTCAGTCATACTGTCCTAAGAAATAGCACACATACACTTGTTATTATTGATGATACTGGACATGGGGTATTTGAGTTAGTCATACTGTCCTAAGAAATAGCACACATACACTTGTTATTATTGATGATGCTGGACATTGTGTATTTGAGTCAGTCATACTGTCCTAAGAAATAGCACACATACACTTGTTATTATTGATGATACTGGACATGGGGTATTTGAGTCAGTCATATTGTCCTAAGAAATAGCACACATACACTTGTTATTATTGATGATACTGGACATGGGGTATTTGAGTCAGTCATACTGTCCTAAGAAATAGCACACATACACTTGTTATTATTGATGATACTGGACATGGGGTATTTGAGTCAGTCATACTGTCCTAAGAAATAGCACACATACACTTGTTATTATTGATGATACTGGACATGGGGTATTTGAGTCAGTCATACTGTCCTAAGAAATAGCACACATACACTTGTTATTATTGATGATATTGGACATGGGGTATTTGAGTCAGTCATACTGTCCTAAGAAATAGCACAGATACACTTGTTATTATTGATGATGCTGGACATGGGGTATTTGAGTCAGTCATACTGTCCTAAGAATTAGCACACATACACTTGTTATTATTGATGATACTGGACATGGGGTATTTGAGTCAGTCATACTGTCCTAAGAAATAGCACAGATCTTTTATGCAATTGTTGATAGGTCTGCCAGCACTTCAGATATTAATTGGTCTGTACCATAAAATATGCTCATGTTCAAAGATTGTATCTGTGATACATTGGCATACTCATGGCCAAGGATTGTATCCCACATGAGTATTCATACAAATCATATATATACTTGTCAATTTTGTGAACTGTGGGCTTTGTGGACCTTTGCAGACTGTATGCTTATGTATAATTAAAGTTTTGTTGAAATAATGGAAGTGCAAGTTTTTCTGCAGATACATAACTTCATTCTGAAATCACAATCACAACAGCCTTCTACCCCCACATGACTCTTGCAGGTGTACCTGCAAGTAATGTCCACATGTTGATATATGCATGTAATATGAGGACAGAGTCAAGTGAGGTAAAAACTGACCTAGATCAATTAAAACAATAGACAAAACTGCTATTATATATTACTGGCTGTTTCTGTCTTCTGTCATTCATCTGTTTTCTCTTGCCCATCTGTCTGTCCACAGAAGTTAATTTTGCTAAAATATTTGTTATAATAACTAGTTGGATCTAATTGAAAATGGTGCTGATCTGATATCGAAAATGGTCTTTATGGCAGCCATCTTAAACATCTTGTTATTACTGCTCCTTCTGGATGCTGTTTTGTATCAACCTGAGTTGTCACTAGAAGACTTCTTATGAGACTTTGTTGATCATGAATGAAAATGGTACTGATCAAACCTCAAGATATTTAAAACTTTATTACTACTCCTGAATAGATTAGAATAGCAACTTGGATTTCACAACAAAAAATCTTAGAATTTCAAGGTAGGCATACATAAGTGAAATAGTGTCAATTTTACAGTCATTATTGCTACTTATCACAATGGCTATCTTGGAAATCTTGTTATTGCCCAAAAATGTTAGAAATGGATTCATGACTCAGCAGTTACAATTAAGACAGTCTTATCTAGTGTTACTGGAAATCTTTTTATTCAATAGAGTATCTGTCACTTTCACAGACGCTTCTTTAAAAAACTTTTTAATTACACTATTTTTTCAAACATTCAGTTTGGTATATTTTATTTTCAGTGTATTTTGTTTTCATAATGAAAATACAAGCAAACTGGCTGGTAGAGAAAACCAGTGGTGGTAGTGAAACTTAGCTGAAAGAGGATAAGCTATAGTTAAAACATTCATATCTGTACTTTCTAAGGTTCAGTAAATATGTCAGTGTTAAACCTACTGTCAGTTTAGAAAGATAAGCTATGGCATCTCAATGAAATTATCAATGGGATTTGGCCAAACTACTGACAGGTTAACAAGGCTGAGATGTAATGAGGCCTTAAAAATTTGGAACCTTATTCTCTAGCTCTTTTCTTCACTGCCTGACACAGTATAAGTTGATTCTAGTAAGTTTTTCATCTAACCTGCAAAGTATAGGTGAAATATAGCTATCACTTTTCTAATCACATTATTGTGTTGGATATCCATCAACTTTAAGTGTATGCATTTAGCACTTGTGGAGAGTACTGCTCATATCATCAAAAGAATAGCATTGTGACTTACTTTTTAAGCTACATTTCTTTTGCTTTGTAATTGTAATATGTCCTACAGAATTGTTCCTTTGTTTATAATATGCCCTACATAATTGTTCCTTTGTGCTTATAGTATGCCCTACAGAATTCTTGCTTTGTATTTATAATATGCCCTACAGACTTGTTCCTTTGTTTTTAATATGCCCTATTGTTGCTTTGTGTTTATAATATGTCCCAAAGAATTGTTGCTTTGTGTTTATAATTGCCCCACAGAATTGTTGCTTTATGCTTATAATATGCCCTACATAATTCTTGCTTTGTATTTGTAATATGCCCTACAGAATTGTTGCTTTGTATTTGTAATATGCCCTACAGAATTGTTGCTTTGTATTTGTACTATGCCCTACTGAATTGTTGCTTTGTGTTTATAATTGCCCCACAGAATTGTTGCTTTATGTTTATAATATGCCCTACAGAATTGTTGCTTTGTTTTTATAATTACCCCACAGAATTGTTGCTTTGTGTTTATAATATGCCCTACAGAATTGTTGCTTTATGCTTATAATATGCCCTACAGAATTCTTTCTTTGTATTTGTAATATACCCTATGGAATTCTTGCTTTGTATTTGTAATATGCCCTATGGAATTCTTGCTTTGTATTTGTAATATGCCCTACAGAATTGTTGCAATAAATTATTTCTGTGGAAATAATCAGTAGATTCAGTATCAAGATTGCTAATGATAATTATAATTATACCACTGGTTTGTCATTCAATTTTTCAAGGTTATTTCAAGTGATAATTAAGTTCTATTTATTGTTTTGCATATTAATATATAAAAATCACTTTATACTTTGTTGACAGTCCAGATGCACTGAATAATGCTGAAAACAGAGTAACCAGTCCTGAACATGTCCATCCATCACCAACAAAAATCAGAGTGCGTAAAATTCGACACCGCAGAAGCAACAGTAAAGGATCTATTTCTACGTCTTCAAATAGTCCTGTAAAGAGTCCCACAAAGGATGCTCTTCATGATGAGTTACAATCAAAACAAATTAATTTACGACATGTAGATAGATCAACTGTTTCACCGGAGACATTCAGTTATCTTGGTCCAGGCACAGCAATAAGAGATTGGTCAGCAGATAGAGTGAATTCTCACTGTGAGAAGCATCATCCAGAAGGTGCTACCAAAGAATACAAAAATCTAAATGATGTGTGTTTTGGGTGTGATGGAGAATGTACAGATAATACTTGTAGCAGTAAACGATCTAGCAAGGCTAGTGCAGACATAGAAAGCAATGCATGTGACTCTCCACTTGATAGTCCCAGCAGAAATATTCAAAATATAGTGGAAATTAGAAATAATGAAAATCAGAGCAGATCAAAAACTCTGCTAGAGAAAGATTCCAATGAGAATTTGAACTGCTCTTTAACAACAGATATACAAACCGAATACATCAAAGAGCTAACCAAGGAAGATAATACCATCATAAAAGAACCCTCAATCAAGAGGACTATAAGTGATATGTCAATTACTACAGAATCAAGTCCTAGTCCCCCTATATTAGAAATTTCAGAAAATATTGAAATGAAACCAGACAACTTTGTACGAGCAAAAAAGAATGGAGTACACCATAGAGATTCAAAGGTAATACCAAGTATAATCCACTCGATTTGTTGTTCTTTTTCTAAGATAGACACAACACTGATCAAATTATAACTCCCTTTCAAAAGGTTACATCAGGGAATAACATTCTGATACAGCATTTTAGTAATTCCAATTTGAATAGTGTATTACTAATAGTAATGTTCTTCATCTCCAAGCAAGCTTATGGTAAAGGCTTTCATCTATCATGCATCCAGTCTTAAATGCTATTTGCAAATTTTAAAACAACTGTTTGACTTTAATTTACAGGAAATGTTTATTCAGCAGATGCCCATCCTGCCTTTACTTTACACAAGTTCCAAAAAAATGCCAACAGCTGAAGAGAATTTAACCAAATTGGTCAGAAAACTTGTAGGCATTTAAGTTTTTCACCATTTATTCTGATCCATCATCAGATAGGGCAACCATTGCTAACAATTGAAAAAGCATAAAATGATTTTCTTTCTTTTAACCACAATTCAACAAATTTGATAGAATTCATTCTCTTGGCATTCAGATTTATGTAAATGATGCCGATCTACCATTACACTGCCAACATTACTAAAAGCCTTAAACAATTCCCAAAAACAGCTCAGCAAATTTTAACCAAATTTTACAGAAACCATTCTGTTATAATGAACTTTCAGATTTATACAAATGATACCAATATACCATTACACTGCCAAGCAGAATCTCACCAAATTGATAGAAAATGTTTTGCTAATAAGGGATTTGTAATTTATAAAGTAATGATGATTTTCCATTAAATATGGCTAGTTTAAGAAGATTTAACAGAAAGCATTTTGGCCTGTAGGACATTTGAATTCATTCAAATGATGCCAATTTGCTATCAAATATGTCTACTGCTACTGCTAGAAATGGTTTAGAAACTTCTTCAAAAGTGGTGCTGAACCAAAGTTGACAAAAATTTGAAAGAAAGCATCGTAGGTGACTATATTTACATTTATAGAAATTATTCCAATCTAATATCAATATGGCCACCATTAATAAAACTAGCATTTGAATAACTGTATCTCAAACAACCTCATGTTTTCATTCAGATCTTTGCATCAGAATTTACATTTAGGTGTATCTGATAGTATCTGATACTTTGAAAGTATCTATTTATTAAATGGACAATATCCGAAAGATTGGCTGTTCATCAAAGTAAATTTGTTTCATGTTTTACACCTGATTTTATATGCCTATCTTTAGTCCATCCTGTTTTATTAATGGCATATCCATCTTATAAGATTTGCTTATTCTGTTCATAACTTTATAACAGTTGGGAAGTTTTTCATGAACATTTGTCTGTCATGACCAGGCATATTTTTCTTGTGCCTTAGTCAGGCTCCAGCAAGTATAACTTTGAAACTGAAGATGTTTTAAGGAAACTTTAGCCGAATATTTATCACATACCATAACCACACTCAGAGTCAAGGTGTAGATCACTTCAAGCAGGATGTAAGGCTGCGATGTTATCTTTGTGTTGGGATGTAACTTTTGAACCACAAAATTTAATATTATACAAATATGGCTCAAAAGTTACATCCCCCCAACAAAAATAATATAAATCATAGAATTACATACTACATTGATGTAAATCTTCACCTTCATTGTAGGTGTGGCACTCTGTCACATACCATAGCCATACACATGCTTCAAGGTGAAGGACACAGCATGGTAAATGTAATTCTACCTTGTATCCTTGTATCAGTTGTAAATATTGAACCATTGAAGATGTTTTAATGAAATATTAACCAGTCACATATCATGTTTAGACATTGTGTTATGTACCAGGCCTCTGGGTCATGATAAGTGACAACATAAAGTCTAAATTCCTCCATCACTAATTAAGATAATGCTTTGGTTGCAGATGTTGATCTTTATTGAGAATTTATTTTGTTAATATGTTGCTAATATTGTCTGTGCATCCAGCATTAAATAAAAACCAGTAGGATTGAAGATTTTGCAGTAAACTGAAACAATTATTAGAGGTTGAGACAGGAAAGAGTAAAAAGGCAACTACCATGATAAGTGCGTGTCATGTTTGTATTGTTAGATCATGTCAAAATGACTATTAAATTTAATTCTTTTATGGTTTTAAACATAGCTTCACTTACCTGACCTTGTAGTTGTAACAGCTGACACAACATGTCTCTTTTTATCAGCTAAATATCATGCTTATTAGCATGCTTTGTGTAAAAACAAATTGAGTAGAGTTGTCAATTTAGCTAATGGTTAGAATATAGAAGAGTGAAATTCATTGCATGCCAGATCCTTTTGAAATAAAATCAGTAGTTATTCAGGTTTACATCTTACTTTCTTCTTAAAAAATTAGAAACTGAAGGTTATATCATACTGTAATATTTTCTGCTATGAACTACTTGAAATTTAGACCATGCAAACTTACAGAACTTTCTGCTCTTTGTCATATGTCATTTTACTTCACTTTCTTGATGTTTTGTGGATTGTTACTGCTCTAAAATATTTCATGTTTTAATATCTTTTACAAGGATTCAAAAGGTCATACTCAGTAATCTCTAGCTGAAAAGTATATACAGATGGAGATATTACTTAGGAGCACAGTGGCTCAAAATTTATGAGTCTCAAAGCATGGTTTTTGTTTACAGTGGAAATGTTAATTATTTTTGTCCTGGCATAGTATATACAAAAAAAAAATAGTTAATGCGAGAAACTGATTTTATAATCTAGTCTGCTCTTTAGAGAATGGCTAAGTGATAGACAGCTGGAAATTCAGACTCATTAAGACAATTCCATCGCATTGGATCTTAGTTTATACTTTATATCTGTCTTGCAATATTTTGCAAAAGGTAGACAATAATGTCCAGATATTGCACACCACACATATTTCTTATAATCCTTTCTTTTGATTTAGAGTGATCTAAATATACCTTTTACCTTATATTTGTCCACATTCACAGAACAAATTATATTTTTATCGATTTTTTTTTCTCACTTATCTCTTGTGCAGCATTCAGAAGATTCATGGTCAGAAGAGGAAGGGGAGGTAACTGAAGATGAACAGCTGCGTAATCAAAGCCGTCAGTCATTTTGTTCCACATTAAGTTCAGAGGAGGAGAATACTAGTGAACATTCCATGCATCACACAACAGATGGTCTGTTGTCAACAAACAGTTCAGAAAACCTTCAATTAGAGTTAGCCAAATGTTCATTTCCAGATAGTTCCAATAATGAACTTAAATTCAGGCGAATTCAGCATCGGATATCAAATTCTCCTGACAAAAAATTTGAGGTATGACATTGTGATTGAGGTTAAATTTTTGCCTTTGTATTATCAAGTAAATTTCTGCCATATTATGTGATTGAGGTTCAAGTGCTGCCTTTCTGTCATTTTGTGTTCCTCCACCACATTTTGTGCAGAAGGTTACCCATGTCCTTCCATGTCATGTTACCCATGTCATTCCATGTCATGTTACCCATGTCATTCCATGTCATGTTACCCATGTCATTCTATGTCATGTTACCCATGTCCTTCCATGTCATGTTACCCATGTCCTTCCATATCATGTTACCCATGTCCTTCCATGTCATGTTACCCATGTCCTTCCATGTCATGTTACCCATGTCCTTCTATGTCATGTTACCCATGTCCTTCCATGTCATGTTACCCATGTCATTCCATGTCATGTTACCCATGTCATTCCATGTCATGTTACCCATGTCCTTCCATGTCATGTTACCCATGTCATTCCATGTCATATTAGCCATTTCCTTCCATGTCATGTTACCCATGTCCTTTAATGTCATATTAGCCATTTCCTTCCATGTCATGTTACCCATGTCCTTTAATGTCATATTACCCATGTCCTTCCATGTCATGTTACCCATGTCCTTCCATGTCATGTTACCCATGTCATTCCATGTCATGTTACCCATGTCATTCCATGTCATTTAACCATGTCATTCCATGTCATGTTACCCATGTCCTTTAATGTCATATTACCCATGTCCTTCCATGTCATGTTACCCATGTCCTTCCATGTCATGTTACCCATGTCCTTCCATGTCATGTTACCCATGTCATTCCATGTCATGTTACCCATGTCATTCCATGTCATGTTACCCATGTCCTTCCATGTCATGTTACCCATGTCATTCCATCTGATGCATCACAAATGTTATTTACTTTAGCAGAATAACATAATAACATTTGAAGTATTTAATTTGAACCAAGCTTGTGATATGGCTTAATATTATGAAACCATAAGTCAAGGTAGTTATTTCCAGTTTTTATACTCTGCCAATGAATGCTTGAGTTTTTATAGTTTACTGTCATCCATATCAGTATTTAGGTAGGTGGACAGTTGTCCATTCTGGTTTATGTATAATACCTCGAGTTCTACTGATGAATTTCAATGCAACTGGACATATATTATGTTAAAACCAAAGAAAAATGAAGTTTATATTTGAATCAGTAATGTACCAAAAGTATGGTCATTGTTGATAAATAGGTTTGACCTATGCATTTTATTTCGGATGATAGCTCGAGTTCTAAATTTTGCAATTCAACAAAGTTTAGTAGATTTGTTATACATTTCCCATAGAATAGTACAATTGATTTGGGGATCAATAGTTCCAAGGTTAAGATTGCTGTTTTTAAAAATAGACCTCACCATTTGATTTTCGTTTTCAGACATCAAATTGACTTTGCAGAAGATATTTGTGTAAAACTTTGTACATTTGTCCCCATTTTCCCCAAGTTAGGCCTCTGTTGATTTGGCATGTGTTGAGTCTAGCTTTAAGGTCAATGTCCCTGTTGCTAAAAATAGATAATTCATTGGAGACCAGGTAAAATAGTCCAATTCATTCCAGACCTGAACTTAGGTTCTCTTTAGTCAATTTCAATACAGTTTGGTATATGCATCATAATCCTGATTTCTTTTAAATCCACTGCCCTTGGATTACAAGTCCCACACTTTATCAACTGAGTTACCATGATGCTCCTTTGCATAAAATAAGAGGCAAATTGATGTGGGAGTCAGTAGCTGGAAGTTTAGGGCCTGTCTTACTGAAACAAATATTGCCTTTCCGTTTCATGTCTAGACAGTAACAAAATTTCCCAGTAACTGACTTTAAGGAAAATTTGGACATACATTTTCCCTTGGCCAAAATTTAATCCATTGCATACTCACAAAAGAGTATTCTACAGAAAATACATTGACACAACTTGTATTGGATGGGTTTTACATGCCACTGTACATACTCTTGATTTGTCTCTCTGTCTTGGGTATGGCCCCTATTTTTAATATAGATTTGTATTATTTATGATACATTGCTGATCCTTGCCCATCATTCTGTTCTGCAATTTGCTTCAGCACAGCATGGAGATAAAACTAATGTATTAAGCCAAGACCTTTACTGATGAATTCTATGTGTACTCAACATGACTCAATTCCAGCATAATGACAAAAAAAATCAAAGTTAAAACTGAAGAAGGGAAATTTAGAAATATGATATATTAGGTATATAGTAGCTGATGTTATCACTTTTAGAATATACAGTTAATGCAACCTGTATTTACCAGCCATATTTTGAAGAAAAAAATGTAATGGTTACTGTTAAACAAAGGTCAGATTTGAATGGTACATAACTGTTATAATCAGGCACTGGCTTTTTCTAAGAGCTAATTTGTTTAAAGATAATAATGATTATGGGAGTCCTATTTAAGAACCAACACTGATATTTAAAGCAAGACCATCTTAACTTCATGCCTGCACAGGGTCCATGCACCATTTTTTTCACAACTTAAACACGCTTCTTTTGAGATTCTGATGAAATTGGTCAATACCTTTCGTTGACAGTGACAGTATGTACCAACTAAGAAATATTCGACAAAATAAAATTTAGATACATAAAAAAATTTAAATAAAAGAAAGCCCAATATAAATGTCCATTTTAACTAATGTGTTTTATGCCTCATGTTTATGGCCCTGAATTGGTGTTAACTGTTCAAATAAAGGCTGCTGTTCATATGTTTGTTTACAAGACTCTTTCTTTTCTTATTAGCGGGAAACCCAAGACATATTTTTGTCACAGCAAAAGCAACACAAAGCTTAGTATAACATGCACTTCTTACACCATGTTAGGGAAAAAATTAATGAAATGGAAAATACAGAATGAAGATTTTCTAATGAAATATTTAGATATAACGTAACTCATTGTTATTTAATAACACTGAAAAAAATCTAATGAAAATTGACCACATGTGTAAATATGGTAGTTTTTGCATTAATTTTAAACTGTTCCAAGTCTTTTGGGTCTATACTCTTGTGATAACTACTAATCTTTATGGATTTAGCCAATTTGTGAAAAAAAAATTTAACTGCAGATCCAGGTAAGTAGTAAAATTAAATGCAAATTTAAAAATATATATATGTACATTTTTCATACAGTTTTCTGTAATTATGCCATATAATAAATATATTGCTCTTTTGTGTTCAAATTATGCTTTTTGTTCTACTTCTGTTAGTAATAAATTACACTTACGCACCTTTTGGGTGTTGCATGATTTGAATCTACAACAAAACAGTTAAGGTCCACATCTAATAAGTTTCCTTTGGATTGGATACCCAGGTAATTTTGACATCTATGCTTTCCATGGGAGTTGGAGTATATGGCTTTTATTGTGAGCCTGCCTTATAATGATGTCTGTGATACAGTAATCCCTACTTATAATGCTTTCCATGGGAATTGGCCTTTATTGTGAGCCTGTCTTATAATGAAGTCAGTAATACAGTACTCCCTACTTTTAATGAAGTCAGTGATACAGTACTCTTTACTTATAATGCTTTCCATGGGAGTTGGAGTATATGGCCTTTATTGTGAGCATGTCTTAGAATGAAATTAATGATACAATACTCCCTACTTATAATGAAGTCAGCGATACAGTACTCCCTACTTATAATGAAGTCTGTACTCCCTACTTATGACACTGTCCTTTGGATCCATTGATTATACCACCGTATAGTGAGATTTCATTATTGTCAAGTAAATGATAAACAAAAATTGTACTACCACTTATTGAAATGGGATCTACAACCATGAAGGATTTTTTTTTATAATGAGGTAGTTAAGTATCAACTGTTGAAGATATTTAATATATATATTTAATATTTTATATTTAATATAAAAATATTTAAGAATTTCAACTGATAATTTTCACTTCATTTTGCAGCAAACACACAGTGAAACCAGCTCAGATTCTGATGGTTGTTCAGATATAACTGTCTCCACCACAGTGCATAGGACACGGTCACTGGAAAATTCAGCAGCCTGGTGACCTTTTATAACACATTTATAACACATTGTGTAGAGCCAGAGTTATCCCACTTTGTTGTTTTTGTATTTTTGTTACATAACTTTGTTAAAGATACAATGGCCATATCACAACATAAGCTTTGGTTGTAGATCTTTAGCTAAACATCTTGATATCTTTTATTGTTCATGGCTCATATTTCCTACTCCAAGCAGTTCTTTTTAAAACACAAGGCATGACTGCTTGAATGAAAATATTTGTTAAGAATATATAGATTTTGTTTTAAGTTTTTTATCATACAAATTCATGAATCAAGTTAAAACATAGTCTGTGCCAGAATCTCTGAGCAGAATATTCATCAAACCTCATAATGTCAAAATGAATTTGCTTGATAATACTGCTATATGGCATTAAAAATATTTGGTCACTGTGACAGTCATAATGACATGACACTAATAAGTGTCAAAATTATATGATAAAACATTTTTACTGTTATAATTTGCTTAAAGTCTGTCACTGTGACCAGAAGTGTTAAAATGGTGTCAAACCTCTGCTTTTGGCATTTGTAGTATTTTTCCTATAAGCTCAGGGGCCAGCATGGTGGGTTATAAAGAGACAAAAGTTATTTTTTGTTAATATTTGTACAAAATTTTGGAAAAGGTATAGGATGTATAACTGGCTCAGACTTGAAACATCTGCCAGATTGCTGTTAGAATTTTTATTGACTTTGTTAAAGTTTCAAAGGACAAGTCTTCAATCTTATTTTCTTTTTCTATACAGTCATAAATTGAGTACAAGAGTGATGCAGAAATGTTGTACAGTATGCATATGATGATGCAATACATCATTTTCTATAAGAACCCCAGTCTGATATACAACTCAGATAGTGGAGAGTTGTGATTTGTCATTGATACAGTATAAAGACATTATTTGGATTAGTGAAACCCTGCTATAGCATGATGATTGGGATCAGAAGAGCACGGTCATGCTATAGGGAAACAAGTACTGATCAAAATAATACATATGTATCAACTTAACCATACAAAATAGGTTAATGGTGGGATGCAAAACTTGGACTTAATTGACTCAGTTATTTATTAGATTGTTGCATATTAAACAGCAGTTACTTAGTAGTAATTACATAGTTAATGAAAATGATGTGAAGAAACCATTCATAAGTATATCAGAAAACAAGCAAATTAAGTGTAATTAAATTACATGTGCTTGCCAATCACCGGTCCAGCTGATTGTATCCATAATAGTAATGATATAAACAATGTGAAGCATGAATTCTACTCATTACTCTGCTAGATCCATTGAATGCAAGGCCCAAATTGTTTGCTAGTACACTCACGCTTAAAGAAAACAGTGTGTTTCTTAAATGTTCATATTTGCTGAACATGTCCAAAGTGTCTGACTTCTGACCAATAATAATGTGCATAAAACAGACATTAGTAGTGCCTAAAATGAGGATTGAAAAATACTTTTAAAGGAGAATTCATACAGAGGAAAAAATTAAGAAAATCAATACAATATTAATTGACACTTTTATTTATAACTATGACTTTGAAAAAACAGGAAGTTGCATATGATTGATATAAGTATGTAGCTTTACCACAACAGTAGTTGGTGCATACTTTGTATTTCTTACTGTAAGATAAAAAGGATTTCATTTCAATTGGAGGATTGATGACAATGACTAAACTTATCTTGACAATTCAGGTTATAAACATTTTTCAACATGTGTTTATGATTGTTGATTGAGCAATCATTTGTGGCTTATTGATTACCTTTAATAGGTGGGTAAAATTGGTTTGAAACTTTTAGGGTAAGAAACTTTTATTATGTCTGTTTTATTGGGGCTTGTTGAGTATGCCAGATGACTTAGCAAACATTTGTTGTTAACCATAGATTGAGGATCATTGAGGACAAGCACATAGAAGACTTAATGGCTTTATTGTTGATGTTTCAATAATTATTAGATTAACAATTGTCTTTTCAAGTACAAGGTAGATGATATTTTTCTTCAAGAATGCAACACATCATACCAAATTAATGAATCAGATCTTGTTTATTTTCTAAAGCATGAATGATGTCAGTAGAATAGATAAAATTATAGCAATATTTTTTATCATGCCATATTAGAATTTCTGTACAAATAAAGTATGGTGTAGTGGGGTTTTGCTCAAATTAAAATTATTCATAGGACTTGTTACATGTTCCGATTCCTTATGTTGGGACTGTAGATCAGATGGGTATAAAATATTTCAAGGAAAGCTCCACCACCTTCCTTCTAGTCATCAGAGGCTTTTTTATAAGGATAGGTTGTGGGACCATTTTAGTCTTAACTGTGAGAAAAAAAAGATTTGTAGTTGTAGGTCATACAGTGTAGTTTTCTTGTATTTTTATTAAATTTTTTTGGACTTATTGTTTTTTCAAAGACAATTCAACTATCCTAGTCCTGAAGGAAGGACTTGAAGATAAATTTTTGAATACTGGATAAATGAATAATGTGCTTTAATCAACTGAAGTCTTTTTTTAATGTTCTGCTAGGAGAAATAATACCTCAACATTTGGTTATTTTCCTGGACAGAAATTGATAAGCTGTGTACTTTAGTGTGTACTCCTGATCATTTCTGTGATAAATTTGAATTTGGCAGCTATCATACAGTATGATAATGTGCTATTTTTTTGAACATTAGTCACATCATCTTGACTTGGAGGACTGAATGTTACATTTCCATAACGACTACTGCACTGAGCTGGCTTGTGGTGTAGTAGTAAAGTATATGCATTGAACTCTTCCTATTAATTTTGGCTTGTAGCCAGTAGTCTCATAATTAATGTATCTATTATTATGAAGAAAATTTAATAGATGTCTAAAAAATGAGAAAAATTTTGGTATCCTGGGGATAAAATGGATTAAGTATAAAAGAAGAATATCCATGCAGCTAGTCCATTGATTATACTCTCTGTAATGTTTTACTCACTATCCAATTGATCAGGGACAGAATATTATAATTATTTTTACTTAAAGTCTTTTATTGTCTTGCCTCAAAAACTCTTTTATTTCCTCAGTGTCCATCAACATGTCTTTGAGACTTTGTCCTTTTTTTTCATCTGGTTTACAATTGGATGGAGCTGATGATTTTGCATTATCACTGCCTCTTTTTGATCTCTTTGTGAAAAATAACCTTAGACATGGCCAAGTGACTGATTGGTTTCCATAGTTGAAAACAGTTTTTACCCATGCATCTGTTGTATTTAAAATTACCTAAGCTGGATAGCTAGACTTGCTCTTGTAAAGTTCCTCAATATGTTGTGTCAGTGACAAAAAAGTATGTGTCTTTTTCACTAATAAGCACATTCAGAACTGCCACTGTTCTGGAACACTAAACACAGATCAGCAATAAACAATAAAAATGAAAAAACGAGAAAGCACAAGGGTGTTTTTCTTTCGGTAGAACTCACAAATTATTTTTGAATGAATTGATGCCAGTTTTGAAGAACAATCCAACAGTTTAGACAAAGGTCAGTGTTTTTTATACAACCTTGAAAACTTGAATTTGGCCAAAGTATCCTTCATTTATCTTACTGGCCTCTTTTAAATTCAGAACATTTATTATTTATGTATATTTTTGACAACCAGTAACTAAAATGGGATGATGTTGGGTGGATCAAAAAACAGAGGACTCCACTAGTTACTAGATGGAGTAGCATCTTATTGCTGTAGTGATGCACTTGAGATTTTCTTCTACCTTTCTACCTTGTTATGCAGTGATAAAACTCTTACCACTTGAAAACTTCTAGAATTCTGTGAAAAGTCCATGAAGAAAACCTCACTGGCAGATGTGCCAACACTTTCAATTTGCCATGAGTCTTTCAGAAATGACCTGTAAAATATTGACTTATGAAAAATCCAATATCTATGGAAAATGATTGTTGCAGTAAAATATGGATAATCAACAAATTTTACTTACAGACTGCAAAAGGATAGATGCCCATATCTGATAGGTGAAAACATTTGGTTTGCTCAAGTTTTATCCATCATGCTTTACAAGAGTTTAATGTCATTGTATAGAATTTCTAAAAATGAATTTTGGGAATACATTTCATTGTCTTATTGATTATAAAAATTAGTTATGAAACAAAAACAGCAGCTTGAAGGATTTTCTTCACTATCAAAGATGAAAGTCTAAAAGGATCAAAGCTGAGTCAGTCACGTACTTGAATGAGATAGATATTAGTGTTTGATTGTTTGTATGCCAGTGATAATGTCATTTCAAACTTATCAACTGGCTCATCCATGTTTATTTCGGTTCCAGGTTTCATATTACATTTATTAGAATTAGGGTACCAGACAAATTTTCCAGTAGTACCTCTTAGGTTTTAAACTGTGCCTATTTTTTCATACACAGCATCTGCATGACCATCTGTTGATTATAGAATTTTTTTAAAATTGCATCTAGCCAGTGATACATACTGAAGACAAAATAAATTAAAAAAATAAGCCTATTAAAAGTGTTAATAATTTGCACAGAATAATAAAACAAAATCTTCAGATTTTTATAAATAAAAGCAAAGTAAACCTTTCAGTTGAATATTATGTTTAGAATTGCTGCATCAGTTTGGAATACCAAATTTATACATGTTTTCCAGCTTAACAGGTAGCAGTATATGATATTTTATTGCACCTTACTGAAGACTAGTCAAACTTATGAAAAAAAATCAAGAGCATTACATAGGGCTGGCAGATCTGAAAGCCAAATTCTTTGAAGTTATCTGGATTGAGTGAGTAATTTTAACAAGAATCAGGATTACCTATTATGTATTGTCCTTATTGTTAGGTCTAGTGACCCATTAAATTCTCAACAGTTGTCAAAACAGTCAGCTTAGACACTGAGTAAGCACTTACAGTCTCATGCAAGTGCTTACTGGCATTGCCATGACAATTATTTTGATTCTTTTTATGTTTGAATAGAAGCAAGAATATCAGATTTTTTTTATTACATTAAAACTGATTTAAAAGATAAAATTAAAACATGAATTTCACTAGTCAAGACTTCTTTAATTGGTATTTACTTATTTGTGTTGTCACCTCTGGCATTAACCAACATTTTCATTGATAGATATTTCATCATACATTTTAATTGGTGTCATAGTATTTTCATTAATAAAATGATTTCTTATTAAAATTATATGAAAAATTCCAAATTAAATGCACACACTAACCACCATTTTTGACAATAAAAAAGTCATTTATTTAATTTGCCAGTTGTGACCAAAAGCTTTAAATGTTCAAGAAAAACAGACTCAAATTTTGATTTCTACCTTCAATGAATATACATGTACTAAGTGGATAGAAATATGCACAAAAGTTATTCAGCTAAAGCACCAATTATAAGATGTGGCCAATTAATTTAAAGTCTCCTAGATGGATCTGCTTGTGATTTCACTATGTTACATTTAAAAGATGCAATCAATTTTTAAATTGCTGAAAACAAGAGTTCACACAGAACAATCATGTTTGACTACATAGTAAATAATGAAAATTGATTGAGATACATGAGGACAAAAATTATATAAAGCTTTCAACCTACAGTGATCACTTACTGATACTTACCTACAGTGATTACTACTGCATTTCATCTTGGTGATTTGTTACATAAACTTCATTGTTTATAAAGATACTAATAAATTGGGTATATTTTGTTGATATCATCTCTTATTCGATTAAAATGTACTACAATACTTTGTTATTTTCAACCAACTAATAACGTGTTGTATAACCAAAATGGACTCATCAGGTCATAATACAAACAATTAATGCTTACACAGAGCTTTCAAATATGGTTGTATCCTATGCATTAGGAAAATCAATGAATACAGAAAATAAAATGATATATCCTTCACAAGAGTGCAAACAAGCACAACTTGTGTAAAAATCTAATTTTCTGTTCATTTTATATTTAATAAAATTGGTTCATCACAAACAGTTTATATTTTAAACAGACATTAGCCTCAATTTGCTTTTTCATTAAGTAATAAAATTGGACCTACATATCTACATACACTTGGAATGCTAAAATGAAAGTGAAGTGTATATCTTAATTTTTGTCATTTATGTTTTCCATCATTTTAGTCTAATTTGTCTAGTTGTCATTAATTCTTATAACTCTTTGTGTAATTTCTTAATATTTCTAACTTTTAAAAAGGCAAAGAAGACTTTAAAAAAATATTAGTGCAATCTGAAGAAATAGCAACTTAATTAAGTCACACAAGAAAATTGTTTTCTATTTAAGAAATGTTAATATTGTCTAACATTCTGTAGTTAATCCCAGAAAGAGATTAACACACAGAGTGTAAAGCCAATTAGTTGATGGGGTAGAAACTTTGTTGGATATCAAGAGTTCTTTTCCATTCCTAACAAAAGACTTTTTTGGCATAAGAAGTCTGTTTTAAATTTTCATTTTGGAAAAGATGATGTTCTTCTCATAATTGTTTGGAACAGGAAAGTTTTGTGAAACAAATTTCCTATACCAACTTCCACACTTTTTATAATGGTTGTTAATACTAGTTATTGATTTTAGCATTGGTATTATGTAAGCAATTATATTTGACAAGCTTTTCAGCTTGCTAGGTGGTATTTATGCATGTATGTGTGTGTTTATGTCATGAGAATGATTTTATATTAATGAATTAGTGATACATGATCTCATCTATTCAGGGTTTTAATCCTGCTTTATTTTTTTAAGTCTACGTATCAGAGACCAGAAGAGTTTATAGGATAGTCTGTTGTGTGTCATGTCTTAAACAACCATCCATTATCACAAGTTTTTGTCACTACTCCTTAAAATCCAATATGGCTGCCACAGTGGCCATCTTGAAACTTGCTACTGTTAAACTTCCTAAACAAAAAGTAATATTGTCATTTGGTTTTCACCAGCGTGACTGCTGCAGTGGCCTAAATGGCTAGAGCATCCACTAGGACGTGGGAGGTCACGGATTCAAACGCCGACCACATCCAACCCAATACTTACAAAAAATGGTACTTCTAGTTGCTTCACTAGACACATTGCATTAAGAGGTTAGTTTTAGGACTGGTTGGCCTGGTGGTGTCAGGATAATTTGACTGGGAGGGAGGGACATGATACTACTGAAAAATTGTTAAAGTAAATTAAAAATCTATATCACACACACACTCTTCACCAGTGGACATTTTATGATGTATAGCCAGTCCAGAATGAAAATGGTGTTGATATGATGCTAGGATGACCACAACAGTGGCCATCTTGAAAATATAACACTTCCTCCTAAATGGGTGTTTGGATCTGCATGGATGTTTACAACACAACTTCTTATGATGTTTAGTAGGTCCTAATGGTCTCATTCAGAAATTCATTATTCCTGCCAGTCACCATCTTGAAATTCTTAATTGTGTTCTCACTTTTTAATCTGGTCATATCAGAATACAGTTTTCACTGAAAGACTTTTCAAATCATGTCTTCTTATTCATTAATAAAAATGGTTCAGATCCAACTTTTAATATGACTGCTTCTGTGGCCATCTTTAATCTTGTTATCACTAATTTTCCTCAATGGCTAGTCACACTGATATGATAGTTCTTATGGTGTTTGATTGGTACTAAATAGAAATGGTGCTCAGACATGGTTACCATGGCATCCACCTTGGAAATCTTGTTAATGTTGCTCCTCCAAAATGGAAGTCATATCAAAATAGTTCTTCCAGTAGAAGACATTTTATGAATTTTTGTTGATTCTAAAGAAAATGGTGCCCAGTTATCATTAGATATGTTTAACACAACATTTAATTTAAAAATCATGTTATTACTGAAGAATATCAAAGATGGTTTCAACACTCTACAGTTAAAAGGAAGAAATTACATCATAAATTCCTTGAAATACTTTTCAGACAATATTGTCAATCTCTAAGAGGGACTAGTTTTTTTTTAACATTTTTTTTTTACGATTTAGTCTGACCAGCATCATTTTCCTTTAGTTCAGAATAACTTTTGTTTTCTTTGATTAAAGTGACCATTAATTGCAAACATTTATAAAATTCTATTCTGTAAATTCATCAATGTTGGGATGTGGGTGGGTGGTTTAAATCAAATGACCACCACTTGGTTTGTTCAGTCTTTGTGTCATTAACAATGTGCAGGATAAAAAGTTTATAGAAGTATGGTTTGCTTTTATGTACAGAAAGATGTTTTAACATTGATATATTTACTGCCTCGAGTTATATCAGCAGAAAAAATTGTTTTTGTTCATTTTTAGGCTTTGCTCCTTCTGTCTTCCCTTATGACATAACCTGTTTGTTACCTCATGAATCCAGCCCTACTAAAAGATGAAAGTCATCTTTCCCTATTTCAGTTGACCAAAGACAATAGCTTTTTCTCATAGCCTCCCCTTGGCACAGCCAGGTGTTTATAAATTTTAACTTTGCTGCTGTACAGAGCATGTCGTACAGTTCATCCTCCATCAATCCAGCTTTTTTTTATTGTACTGTGGGCCAATCCAATGTTCCTTTTGGGTTTGTTGTGTGGATTTATCAGTCTAGTGCAGGTTGTATGCATTATTTTACAGGTTGTCAATTCTGAGTGATTTTGTTTTTTTGTTGTACTGTGGGCCAATCCAATGTTCCTTTTGGGTTTGTTGTGTGGATTTATCAGTCTAGTGCAGGTTGTATGCATTATTTTACAGGTTGTCAATTCTGAGTGATTTTGTCACCTTTCAGGAATTCATCTTTTAAGACCACTTTCCCACTATGCTATCATAGACTTTGTACAAGGTCATTACAAATTAGTATACCTTTGACTTCACTTACTCCACCCATTACAGAGCTCCTACTATTGATATTCTAAACTTGCTGCTTGATATTTACGCTTAGTCTACTTGTATTTCATGCTGTTTAGATGGAATTGTGACTTAATTATTAACTATGCATAATTTCATAATAGGAGCATCAGCTTCTGACCAACTTTTTCATTTCTCTGTTAGTTATGACAATGTTTTAGCACCTTGCTAATTTCATTACTTTTTTCACTTTAACATTTTGTTTTTGTGTCGTCTCAGCAGAATGTCACTTAAATGATTTATATGCAACATCAGGGCATGAAAGTCTACTATGACTTATTTAGTTTATACTTTGAATAGACTGCCTGTGATATGCAGCCTCTATAATACATAGTCAGTGGAAGTCTGGGGTACCATTTTAGCTAGTTAGTCACATACTGATTTGCCAGTCTTGGTTTTTAGCTAGTCAAATAAAAATTTGCTTATCTATGCTTTCTTTTTTCATGTGTCATTTCAGGAGAAATGTTTACTAAATGCATGAAATGCACATTCATATAGTCATTTTTGCATTAAAGAGAAAAAAAGTTGGAAAAAATCAAAGACGGCAAACTAAATTTCCCCAATTTTAGGCAGCCCAGTGGGCTAAGCCTCCCCAGTATGTCTGAGCAGAGCATTTTGGGCCATGTCAAGGTACATGATGTACATTGTGGATCCATTGGATCCAACTCCTAATACTGCCATACTGTTACCAGCTGTCCCAGCATCGCCAGCTGTCCAGCTGACACCGACAGTCCAACCATCCCAGCATGGACCTTTTTGTTGAATTGATCCAACCAAATAGTAGCAACCAAATAGTACATATGGGGAAATTAGTGATAAATCTGTCTATTTAGTTGTATAGTCAACATCTTTTCATTACTATACCAGAGATTTCAGAGCAGCTAGTGCTAGTGATTGCCAGACCATCTTATATACTGCCAGCACACCTGCAGACCAAACACTGTTCACCCAAGATGGCAATGATGGCTATGTCAGACTTTGATTACTTATTGCCTACCCTCATGGAAGAGCTAGTGAAATTGCCAAATATGACTAGCCAGAGTCATTTATGCAATTGGCAGGATTTGTGCAGAGCTGCAAGCTAACACCAGATGAAAATTCAGCACACCATGAGTGTAATGAGACACCAGCAAAACTCATCCTATTGAGATCCAATCAGCTCTCAAGTTATCATCAAGGAAATCTATAAATTCCCTCCTCCCCTTACCACTTCCCAGGTTACGTCAATATGTCAGTTGATTTTGGGGAAGAAGAAGAAATGCCATATTAATGGCTCCTTCCCCAATCAGCAAGATTAAGGTGATTCATGACTGGCTTTCAGGTCTGATTGGTGATCCAGGAATTTTTAACCAGATTCCAGTGGCTTCCTCTAATCACTGGTATCAGATGCATTCCAATGCCTTCAGTACAGATCTTCTGACTCTCAACAAGAATCTTCCAGCCATCAATATGTTGGCTGTACTGTACTACCAAGTGAATAAGAAATATTCCATGTTATGTCTAAGCTGGTTCATAACATCATGTTGACATATTTTCTGCTAGATTTGGCAATCTTTTGGTTCACCAAGCAATCCAAAAATAACTATGCCTGGCCTGACATGTTGGCCAGGGTCCCTTAGCCAATTCAGACCTAATCTGACAAGACACATGTCTGCAGTCAGTGCTGCTTAAACTCCATAGTACTCTTACTTTACAGACTACCCCATTTGGGACTCCCTTACTTTTCAGATGACGAGTCAAAGAAGGCTGACAAATCTGCTTAATCCGATATCGTGGACCCCACCAATATCAAGGGATGCTCAGCATCCCCAATACTGTGGATTTCCTGTCAAATATACACCAGTACTGATCCCAACCCAATGCCAGGAGACCACAGCCTAACCAACACAGGAGGTGATTGTACATAGTTTGGAAAAAACAGAATTGCTCCTCCTTCAAACCTCCAAACTGTAATCATGTACCCTCTCCACCACCTGCAGACATCCTACCCATGGGAGGCTATCTCCTGCATTTTTGAGCTCACCTTCCCTCCAAGGTGTGTGATCATTTGGGTTTCATTCATCCAACTCTATCCCCTCTCTTTCACTCCACTCTTCGCAAATGTACTGTCACATTGGGAAAAGGATGCCTTTTTACAATGGTAGATACAGTCACTGATCAAAATTAAAAGAACAAAGGCAGTGGAGTTTCTGCCTGTACTGCATTCCTTGGGTTTTTAAGGCAGTTAAACAGCAAGTTAAGACTGGAAATGCCTCAACCAATTCAAAATGGAGATGGCAAGTTCAATCTGCCTCTCCACTCCATGGGACGAGTATGACATGTCTTGATCTAACAGATGTATATTTTTACATCCTGTTCTACCCCATTTCAAGAACATTTTCTCCATTTTGTTTACCTCACTGCTTAATGTTCCGAGTTCTCCCTTTTGCCTCAGCATTAGACCTTGAGTTTTTACTGAGATTATGAATTACGTTGCCATGCTGTTGCTGTTCTGGTTGACATTATCTACAATGAAGGCATTGTATGAGCTTGACACCTCCAGAGATGTATGGTAAGTTCTATTCTACCTCAATGTAGGAATAATCTTCCCTCTCTTCTAGATAATCCAGGCTTTCTGTTTAACAGGGAAAGTTGGACTTCCGTCCATCCCTGTATTTTCTCTATTGGGGCATGGAATTTTAACCAACTGGAATCTGGTATGACTGCCTCATGTTCACATAATCAGAATGGTCAAGCGTATCATGTCCATATTCAGTGCAAAAGATTTGATCCCACTCTGCTGTCTTTTTTATGTGGACATTGTGAGCAAAATGGTGCCCCTTGATCACACAATCATATCATGCCCAATATTTGATCATTCCTATGCCAGTAGTGCACTGATGCCAGTGTGCATGGTGGGGGTGCCAACTTTCACTGCCATCAGCAACACATGGAAGCTATTGGAACAGGCTCTAAACAACAACATTCTAGAAATGAAGCCTGCCATCAATATCTTTAACTTCTGAAAAGATCCTCTCTGAGGCAAAAATGGTCCTCATTAGGTCCAATAACTCCCAGGTGGTGACTATCTTCTCAAACAGGGAGGCATCAAATCACCCATCCTGTGTGTTCTGATATGACAGTTTTCACATTGGTGAAGCAGTCTTTATTTCATCTTATAAGTCAGATACAGTCCCATCAGATTCAGTGTTTTAGACAACACTTTGTCCAGAAGAGGCCTTGTCCTTCACACAGAATGGTCTCACCATCAACCAGTCTTCACTTGTATTTACACACTTTTGGGGATTCCAGTGACTGACCTCTTTGCAATAAGGTGGAATCACAAGCTATCCACTTTTGTGTCTCCATATCCAAACCCAAAAGCTTTAGCCATGGTTACACTGTCAGTCATTTAGGTGGGGTTGTGAGCATTCACATCCATTCCTATGGTGCTGAGACTAAAAATAACCCAGAAGCTAAGGTGTCAAAATGGCAGAATGATTCTGATAGCCTGGGACAAAACCTGGGTCACAATCAACTCATTCTAGCAATAGATCTGCCCAGTAAAATCTCTCCAGCAATCATTGGCCATGAGTGGTCCTTTCCTCTCATCTTCTGCATGCCAGGCTCTTATCAAGTCAGATTTTGAAACTATTCAAAGCTTCAATTGTGGAGAGAATCTTGAGAGTAGAGTAGAAGGTGCTCCACTCTGAATGCTTACAAAAGGAAAATGGCATGTTTTCAGGGAGTGGTGCCATACCAACTACATTGTCCCCTTTCTCAGGCCTCAGTCCCTTAGTCTGGCTGACCATTTTCTCTAGCTATTTAAGAAGTAGTTAGCCCCAATCTTGATCTAAGTCTACTGCCCCATTATATATATATATATATATATATATATATATATATATATATATATATATATATATATATATATATATATATATATATTACCACATCTTGGCTTGCATGATTTTGGGCAAGATATAGTCCTATAGAATCTTTTAGACCTTTTTTGTATCATTCAAACTAAATTCCCTCATTCTGTCTCCAGATGGAATCAATACTGGGTTTTAACATGGCCAAATTTTAATCCATGAAAACCTTATCATCCACTTTCCTAATCTTACAAGTTAAGTTTCTTGATAGCTTTAGCTTCCACATGCATGGTAAAGGAGTTGCATATCTTTTATGTCAACCCGAACTCTCTTCAGCTCAGATTGGAGGTTATGGTGGTTCGTGACATAACCAGGCTTTGTATTCCAAAATAGGTTACTGTCTGTCAGTAACCAGAGTCATAACTTGCTTGCTGTCCCCAATAGATCCAGTATGCACTCGTGAAATGCACAGAGACAAGTCATGGCATTCGCAAAGGCATTTTCCTACCTGTGTGAGCCAGAACACAGGATATCAAGCCCGCAAGCTTCAAGCCCTTCATGGCTAAAGTGGGTTATACACTTGGTATACTTTGACATTTCACCAAATCAGAGTCACCTTAAGAAGATTACTCTCAGAAGGTTTGAGCCATCTCTGTGAGCCTCACATTTGAACATAACATTTTTATCCAAGATATAATAGAAACTGTTGGTTGGCATGCAGAGTCAACCTTCTCCAGCCTTCATCCCAGTGATTTAGCAATTTAGAGGCAAACCATGAATCTAGTAGTCCAGTCATGGCAGCACTTATGACCACAAGACCATATCAGTCAACACATCCTGTCAGCTTCACTGGATTCGCAGGTTACATTTTGTAGAGTATAAGATTTAAATATTAATATTTTTAACCATCAAAGTGACTCCAGGCTGTGTTGCATATGTAATTTGGATTACAGGTTACTGTTCACATGGGGATATCTAGGTATTCTTGCCTAGAAGGATACCTGAGCTTGAGGTTGGATGCTCAACAACTCATCCTCTTATTACTTCTTCTCCTAACATAATTTGATTGGGTAAAGTATTCAAAGAAGAAAGCAATTTTTTAAGTAAATCATGTTTATCAGAGAATATTTACTCAATCAAATTCTTAACTCTACTGACTACTCAGGTGGCCTGAATGTTACAGCATCCACCTTGGATGTGGGAGGTCGTGGGTTCGAACCCTGGCTGAGTCATACCTAAGATTTAAAAATGGTACTAACAGCTGCCTCACTTGGCGCTCAGCATTAAAAACTTAGTGTTAGTGTTAGGACTGGTCTGCCTGGTGTCAGGATAATGTGACTGGGTGGGAATCATCCCATGTCTGTGGCATGATGCCTCAGTGGTAGACATCCCTATAAACTGTTACACTGCACACACACTCTTAATTCTCCCAACCACCCACGTTAGTATCTCTCTTACCAAAGAACTAATGACAAATGGCGATGCCAAGGGTAAGTAATGGACAATAGTCTTTACCCTTTGTTGAAAAAGAGAAAGACGATTTTTGTCTTTTATTAGGACTGCATTCACAAGGTAACCGGCTAACATTTATAACATGATTTGACTGGATAAGTATTTTTGGAGAAACATAATTTATTTAAAAATTTTGTTGTCCTTTTTTGTATCATTTTAAAAACTGTGGGAAAACATGCTACAGAAGTATTTTTTTTAAATAGGCAAGTGTTTTAGAGTCATGCTGAATGAGCAAAACAGTTGACATGTATTCCCACCTGAACTAGTGCTATAGTGTTGTATTATTCCTTTACAATCAGATCCTTAGCAGTGACTTTTCTTCTTCAGTCCATAAGTAGATTTAAGATCAGTATTCTATATCAGCTATTGGGAATTTTGGTAATGCCCTTAGTTGATTAATAGAGTAAGTCTTTCTTTAAATAAAAGACTTTTTTTTCATTGAAATACTGCACAAGTAACTTCATGCTTTTTTTTATTGTTCAGTAAAAAAAAGGTTAAAAATCTGCCATAAAAATTACTTTTTTTAATCACACTCCAATATAGGATGCCTATGAATCTGTACACATTATTATATCAAATAGATTTCTTACTTATTAAAAACTATGAATTTCATTGCTTGGCAATGTAAGGACAGTAGTATCATTCTTTCTATTAAAGTAATGACTATGTAATCTTTATTTTTTTCTTTTATTATCAAGCATGAAAACAGATACACAATATATATATATATATATATATATATATATATATATATATATATATATATATATATATATATATATATATATATATATATCAATATCAGGGGTCATGCTACCAAGTGAAGTAGGCAAAAAAGTTGCCCAAGAAATGTAAATTTTGCATTTTTCTGATAGGAAAACGAAAACAACTTCGTCCTATGATTTTTCAGACATGAAAATGGATAGAGATTATTATTTTTGAGATGCCCCCTCACTGTAGCCAGTTAAGTTTTGGCACTGTTGTAACCCAAGGTATTATGTAATTATTTGGTGTTGATAACATTCAGCTTTTAGTGACAAAGAAATTCTTGTACATTCACAAAAAAAGTTTTAATATCTAACTGACCATTAACCCTTTCCAGAGCAAGGTATCACTGCTTAATTTCATGAAGTTGGACCTACTATACTATGATGAAAATTCTGTTTTGAAATTGAAACATCAATATGCAAATAGTAATTTGCTTTCAAAAAATGATTGGTGAAGAGCTTTTACTTATTTAATTCTTTTTTTTAATGGAAATTTTAATGGCTGTATTTTCATATTTTCTTTATAAAATCAGTTTGAAAATATAAATGAACTTGTAAGGTGGACATCACTGCATATATGATATACCACTTCTATTAGCTGTCTCTATTCATAAATAATTGGGCAAATAGATTCAGGAAAATATTAAATATAATGAAGCAATGTTTAAATATTTTATGACAGGAGATTTAGTCTAAACTTGAATAATATGTCAGAAATATGTGACAATCTCATGGAATTCGAAACAGTGCTGCAAGGTCAAGGTTGTTTTCTGACATACCATAATTTTCGTGAAAATACAAGAAAATATATACATAGTAGTGAAATAAATACTATTTAACCAATATATATCATTATTACCAGTAGGTAAACAAATGATACAACCATAAATATGCAGTCCTATTAATTTTTTTTAACAAAGCAAGAAAGTTGAGTAATTATATTAAGAAAAGCCCTCTTTCTAAACATTGATGCACTTGCATGGTGCAGTGTATGGTCTTAGTTGTTTTGGTTGGTGGAAAAGGGTCCAGTTTAGTTATATATTGACTTAAGTGTTTCAGTGTGTTGTCAATGAATAGTTACTGTAATGTTTTATCAGGAACAAGGAAATCAGGACAAAGAGTATGGTTTGAACGTGCTTGTGCATTTATTCTTTATGTTCTTATGGGGTTGTTTTAAATAAGGCTAGAAAACAAGTCTAATTTATTTGGCATTTTTACCAACTTGCAATTACAAGACTCTAATCTTGTTACTGCAGTCACTTAAAATTAAGTACAATGTATAGCTTCTGCTGTGCTTTTAAGTCAAATGGCCAAAACACACAGGATTTATCCCAAATCCAAACATATATATACTACAACTAGAATGAATATAATAATTATGCATGAACAAAATGTGTTGATAAAACACATATAACATTTTTAAACTTAAAAATAAGAAAATAAGACATTGCTCAAAACTGTTAAAAGCATACTGAGAAATAGAGCACATAAATAATACTGCCTATATATATATATATATATATATATATATATATATATATATATATATATATATATATATATATATATAATTTCTTTCTTTGCTCACACTTTTCTGTTTAACTTCAACTTCACCCTGTTCTGACTAAAAGGAGAAATGATTTATCCCAAAAATTTAAGTCTAGCTTGACCCCTGATATATATATATATATATATATATATATATATATATATATATATATATATATATATATATATATATATATATATATATATATAAAATGTAATCTGTCTAATTAACCAATTTGCATTCCAAATTTTGCATGTGTACATTTCAAATGCTTATATCTTTAATTTTAATGGGGGGAGGTGCATATTGTACTGTAGGTACTAAAAGTTAATGACTAGAATGTATATTGCTAAAAAAGGTGTTATATTCTATATCAAAGGACTAACTGGAGTGGTCACTTATATTCTAGTTTTAAAATGTACATATGAGCATCACACATGGTTAGGTTAGATATTTGGAATACAAATGTTAAGGCAATGTTGATATTTTGCAATCATGTACATGTTTTATCTATGAGCAAAATCTTGTTAATTTGTATTGTCCTTTTATGTGGTATATATTGCCTTGTAGTCATAAACTCACCAGTAATACCCTACTTTCTTGACATTTTCTTGATTAGCTTTTTCTCACACATATTGTTGATCATTGTAGTTACAGCCAGACAATACCCTACTTACTACACACTTTCATGGTTGACCAGGACAGAATATGTTACATGAAAAATTGTGTTATTTTGATTGCCAAGGTTAAGTATGACAAGGAAGTTTTTTTATTGCACTTTATACATGACAAAGAAGTATATTAAATGTTTTTTTTCTTTACATTATAACAAATTGAAAAAGCTTTTTAATGTATGTCAACCAACAAATGTTGAACTGTTAGGTCTGCTTAAAGTATCATGGAATGAAGAATTAACTTGCACACCTTTGATTTATATAGATGGATGTATTTATCAATCAAAATCTTTTCATTTGTGGATCATGTCAAATTTTCCCCATAAATAATATTACTTTTTAGAAGCTACCTAATTTTGAACATTTTTGTTTACAAATATTTACAGGATTGAGGAGTGGGGAAAATTTGGGAAAAATTCATCAAATTTAAGTCATAATCAGCTAGCACATTTTAATTAACATTGTCATTCTTTGCCACGATTTACCTCAATTTTTTGTAAAAATGTTCTTGAACTGATTTGCTGATTTTTATATTTTTGAAATGCTCATATTTATTTAGATCTCATGAATAATTAATTTTTGTTAATTTACATTTCTTTTCTGTCACATTTGTACTGAGGCTACTTGTTATTGTACATGGCCCAATTACTTAGTATGTCATATGCAATTTTGTTGTGCAGTGAAATAGAATAAATATCAAATGCAGAGAAGCTTGTTTCTTCTTGTGTACAATTGTAAGCCAAATGAATAAAAAGCAAGCCATCAGTTGCATACCTTTTAAGCATCAGTTCCACAGGTGAAATGAAGCCACAGAAGAGCTTGTGGGAAAACCTAGTAGAGTCCAGAATATTCACATGATTGGCCAATTTGCATTTATTTCCTTATTCACAAGGCCATTTTTTAATTTGTTCCATGTTTTTAACTATCAGGCAGTGCAAGTTATGAAATTTTAGTGGGAAAGATAGAATGCTTTGGCAGGCTGGATTCAGACCCACAGGCAATATCTTGGGCAACCAGGTTGCAATGGTAGCCTTCTTGAAGTCCTTTGGAATGGAAAGCGCTACTAATCTTGTTTTTCACCTAGAAGTTTTTCTTATGCACTTAATCCTAAATAATAATGGTGCCGATTTGACATCCAATATGGCTACCACATGGGCCATCTTGAAAACTTATTGTTGCTACTTCTCTTAACTCATTAACTCCTGGAGGTTTTTGTCATTTTCACCTGAAATGCGAGTAGGAAACCCATGTTGTGGACTATTTCTGAATACTTCCTAATACATCACCTTCTAATGTTTTATTGGCTATTTATTTCATGCATGAGCAGAATGGTAGAAGTTGGAGTTCAGGGTTGGGGGTGTGCTCAGTGAACCCATCATTTTTTTAATCGAGACCCCTCTATTCCAAATGCCATCTTATCCTTTTTGCAAAGGCTTGCCAGTCTCTGTGCAGTTCAGACTGATTTGCGTTAGATCTGAAGCCCAAAAAGTCTCAAATCAAATTGGACACAAAATTAGATTCAGATCATGGGTGAATTTTTATGGAAACAAATTGGGTCCCAAAAATTACGATTTTCCCTCTTTATTTTGTATTGCAACTAGATTGTCCAGATTATTGATGATCTATGTAGTACCTTTCTATAATATCTGTTTATCATACCTTGACGCTACAGAGCTTAGAAGTAGGTTACTAACTCCTGCTGCATATTCGAGGCATCAGGTGTTAATGAGTTAAATGGATTTTTATGAGTCTATGCTCTTAAAATAAGTAACGAATGAGTGAAAAGCAACAGCCTTCGTATAATTCAACAAAAAATTTATTTCCCTAAAATATAAAGTGAAAACAAAAAAAACATGAACTTTCAGTATTGTGAATTAAATTCCAAAATAATCCTAGAATTACAGACACAAATCTTAGTAATAAAAGTTCTGAATAAACTTTAGTGGGAATCTAAATGAAATCCAAATCTGAAGGTGTTGATGTGCCTGTGGCAACCTGCATAAATTTTGTTTTGCCAAGTCTTTTGTTAAAACACAGTAATATAATTCCAGGTTTAAATTCACTATAAATCCCAGTGAATGTCGATTTCCGAATACATGAATTTTTTTTTTTTTAAGAGCACTCTTTATTTCCAGGGAAGGAAACAAAACAAAATCACTGAATTAAATAATTTGAAGAAATAAATTCCAGCCCAAATGAACATTTGGACACAATAATAATACAAAATTGATTCTACTAGATCTTAAAGAATGAATGAAGAACTCATTCACTGACAAGATTTTATATTCCTCTACCTGACCTCGGGTCACAATTATCCTTTTCTTAAAAAAGGACAAACTATTACCCAATGGAAAATAACCGTCTAGAAACTTACAAAATAAAATGTTACGTTAATTAGAAAGCCTGTTACTCAAATTACATAACCTGGACTACGACAAGTACGCCAAGTAAATTATAGTGGAATTCCATTAACCTAGATCTAAATAAACATGTTATTATGTTAATAATGATCCTGATATTAAACCCATACACAGAATATTTGAGTTATATATTAGTTGTTTACAGAATTAAACAAATTCTGGTCAGACAGAAAATAAACTTGATTTTGGACAACACTGAGTCCAGCATATGACGCTATATTACAATAGCATATAATGAAATAATACAAAGAAAAAATAATCAATGCATCTTAAATATACACTTCATATTAATAGTAAATTTTCTCCAAAAGACTTTTTGCAGTTCTAAATGAAAATAGTTCCAATAGTACACCCAGTTTGACCACCATGATGATATCATGAAAATAGTTTTTCACTTCTCCTATGGTCACAGTCATGGAGTTTTCACCTAAAGACTCATTTTATATATAGTTGGTCCTAAATGAAAATAGTACCAATCTTCATCCAGTGTGAACACCATATTAGCCGTCTTGAAAACCTTATATATCAGAAGTGGATTCAACATTCGGCATTTAAAAGAAGAAATGGTCATATCATGGATTTCTGATGTAGAACATCAGTATCATTGAGAAACTATTATTATCGTAGAAAATACTCCCAGCATTCTAGACTCCCATGAGATGAAATCTTCCAGTAATAGAAAAAGATGTTACATCATTGTTGGAGACATATATATATATATATATATATATATATATATATATATATATATATATATATATATATATATATATATATATATATATATATATATATATATATACATACAAGCTATATTGGTATCTCATATAGAGCTTATAATAGTATTATACAGTGGGGTCATGGTTCTTAATGGTTTACCAGGTACTTTCAGACTTGCATGGAAGCTTTCTCCAGAACTTTTCAAGAACCTTTAGGATTTGTATGACCTCAACTGTAGATTCACAGCATCAACATAATTCGTTAAACCCATACATTTATTATATGCTTGTCAGTGTCTAAATTTTCAAGGATTAGTTTTCACCCATAAATGTAATAATTATAAATAAATAAAATAGCACCCAAAAGTTTAGTAATACCAGCTACAATTCCATATTATCTCAAGCCATTTTATTTTTAAAATCTGGCATTTTCATCCTTTTCAGTATATATTTGAGAGCAAAGATGTAATAATTAAAAATACATATTTAAAGTGTAAAACCTTTTTGCAGTAATACTGGGTTTTATTTCTGCCTTGAAATGGACCAGGAAGTTTATATATATATATATATATATATATATATATATATATATATATATATATATATATATATATATATATATATATATATATATATATATAGTATGTGTGTGTAACAGTTTTACAGTCTTTACTGTGACTGATGAAAGTTCGCGGGATTACTACCTTACACAACTGATTTTTGTTGCTCAGCAAGTGCATTCTTCAAATGCAATGAAAAATTCTTACCAAAAAACATATAATGATTGATGAAACTCAACTGATTACGGTACATACAGTGTGTACATATACATCTGACCTACTGACGATTGCATAGGACACATTTGCAGTTTGGCATGATAAAGAGAAGTTTTATAGATTTGGGGTGTTTGAGATCATATTCGAATACCAAAGATATTTAATAGATCTCATCAATCCTTAAATAAAATACTGCGCTTAATTTGAACCATCATATGTAGCTTTCGTAGGTCACTGCCATTGTTGTTTTAGGGTACAATCGGAGATTTCCTGTATCACGTCACAACTAAACGTTGGCAGATTTCTGGTTGGGAGAACCACCATGATGACGAAGGAAGATATATTTCAGTTTAAGCCAGTGAATCGGCTAATAATATACCCAATACTGATGTTAGATTATATATATATATATATATATATATATATATATATATATATATATATATATATATATATATATATATATATATATGCAATAAACTGACAACGAACAGCGCAAAACTAGCATTTTACTAGCCTGAGCGCTTTTGACTCTTAAACATTTCCTTTTAATAAAAAGTTTACACATCTTGTGGAAAATAATTGATTTAGTACATATATTTAATTTATATCACATACATTAAACGGAGTTAAGATTTACTACTGGAAGCTGTGTATTGACCGAGATAATGAATGGTTGGCCAGTAAGCTCGCGGTATAGAAGACAATCTGGTTATAACCGGTACTGGCAGGGCTGACAGATTTCTCACAGCATATTTTATTAATCACCAGGTTACTAAATCGCTGATGTGTGTGTGTTACTTTATTAACGAAGTAATGAAAAGGTCATTTGAACCTTTCTGACTATATTTTGAACTTATTCATTTGTGTATTTCATGCACTTTTCAACAGAAATAGCACATATAATGTAAACACAAGCATAAATTAGCAACACAGCATGCAAATGACTCGTTAGAAAGAAAAAAACAGCTCTTATAAAGTAAAAATTGTGCTAACACATAATATTGCGGAGGTGAAGTGGTCTTAAAAATAAAACAAAGTCCGTAAGGTATCAAAATCTTTCAAATTGGCAGAAATTGTAAAAAAAATAAAAAATTAAAAAAAAATGCAGCAGAATGAATAATCCAATCAATAAGTCCAAAAACATTGAACAAATCAATTAGAACATAAACATGGCTTTGATTGTCGGAAGATAAACTGGATGATGCTTTCCATAACAGCAGCGAAGCTAAAATAAACTAGTGACACTAGCGGTGCCAACAGGTGGTGATGGGAAAAAGTTACTGCCCTCTGTATATTGAAATAGGAAAAGACGATTTTCATCTTTGGTACGGTTGGATTCGTGAGGTAGCAGGCTAATATTCCTAATGTAATGCGACTAGAGAATGTCTTTGAAAGAGAAAGTCTTTAAATAGTTGCCATGACTTGTCTTTGTGCTTTTCAGGTAGTGCCTGAGGGCATGGATACATTTTTGTATGCTTTATGTTTTCCCCTATTTTCTAGATAAGAGTGAGTGTACAAGGACTATCTGACTGCACACTGATGATCTTCAGTTCCTGGCCTTACTGTAGCATGAGGATCAATGACCAATTAACCTGAACAGAAGGTAGTTCAGCCATCATCATACACATTTTGTATGAAAACAGCTTCAAAGTGGTCCTCTTGAGCCGAGTCATGATTAGGATCCATGATAAATTTAATTTTGAAAATGGTGTTATTTAGGATTGATAGATTTTTTTGATGACCAATACTTCCTCTGCCATGATGCCTAAATGTTTCCTATATCATGAAGTGGTAGCCTTTGATGGCAAGTGGTAGCAATTTTTCCTTGCATAACATTGGAAAACATCAGGGAGAGAGAAGAGAGATGGGCTTGGAGAAACGACATTTGAAGCCTTACCTTGGATCACCCATCTCTTTTTTGGAAACCGGTTGATTCAACGTGGTTAGAACTACTGAAGTTTGGCACCCATTGGAAGGTTGTTAATGGGCAGTGGGGATGTTAAGTCAGAGTCAGGAAGCAGGAATCTTGAGGGGTAGAGAATATAGAAACTTGTTTCCTGCACCAATTCAGCTGTTGTCTACTAGTTGTAATATTAAGATCTGAATGACCCTTGGGGCACAAAAGACTCCTTTTGCAAGGCATGCCTATCATCCATTCACGGTGGCTGGCACAACAGGTTCTAAATGACAAGTGTAGAATGGCCAGTTGGAAGGACAATTCCTGAACTGCCTCCCTCCCAATTTCTTGAATTTTGCCCCATACAGCAATGGTAAGCCCAAATAGAGTTATCCTGAATGCATGGACATGATGAAATTTTAGCGACGTGGCACATAAATATGCACCATCATGTATCAAGTCAAGACTGACACAGGCAGCCAAACCATTAGACACTGTATGTTGAGCTGCTATGCTAATGATTCAAGCAGTCAAAAAAATCGACAGCGAGGCCAGATCCTGCAAATATATGCTTCAATGTTATGAAAAACACATTTTTATCCACCTTATAAAATAAAAAAGCAGACATGATTAAATAGTGCTAATTTTTATCCAACTCTGGGAGGTCAGAATGGTAGATGGTGAACCATCAGAACATGGCTGGTACCTGGCTTTCAAAAGAATTAGCTTTAGTGTAGCCGTGGTCACATACATGTTCAGACAGTCGATATATAACCTCCTTGAGCTTTGCTGACTGGGGAAGCAGCCAGGAAGAAATTCTTCCTCTCCAATGTGGTCAAACTCTTCTTTATATAATCATTTTTTTTTTGGTCAATGGCATTTTAAAGCTGGCAACACCCAGTAAATCTCTTCCATGTAAGCCTTAAAACAATGATGTCGGACTGGAGTAGGGATGATGCTTAGAAGAATGTGATACTGTGTGAATACTCTTGGTCCATGTCCGCAATTATTTGACAAAAACCAATCCCCGAAGTAATGATGATACAATGCTACAGTCCCCAAGCAGCCCACTGATTTAAAACCTTGCAGGTAGACCATGAAAATAGGTAATGCTGGTTCTGTCAGGCAATTTTGTCACGCATGAGTAGAGGGCCAGTTAGCCTGGAAAATTGTGTGGCTGGGCTGGTTGGCTTTGGTACCAGTCCTGCTGAAAGCACGGAGACACAAAGAATCTTGAACTTTATGTTTGACTAAAGGGTTGAATCTATTATACCAACATCCCTGTAATCAAATTTGGATTGGTACATCTAGGCTGGCTGCCCATCATGTCTCTCGATGAAGAGACGGTACTAAATGCTGGAACCACTGAATACCCCATGTCACCAATTCTAGCAGAAAGCCAGTCACTGATTACCTTATTTGAGCTGATTGGGTAAGGAGTAAGAAGGGTAGGATATCTTCCTCCTTGCTGAAATCTAAGGATACTTTAACTTCACTGTTTTGAGTAGCAGTAACGGGTGCAGGGCATTCCAAAGTGGCCAACAACCAATCAATTTCTACAACTGTGGCTTTAAAGCTGAACTCAGTTTGTTTCATAGTTCGATCTGAATATGATTGATTTGACAGAGCTTCATCAGCCACACTTTATGTTGAGTGGGCCCATTCAGGGTCCATCAGCAAATCTGGACAAGTCATGCAGGGTGGCACTGCCAACCCCAATGGGTCATATTTAAGATCTCCCTTGTGGATAAGCAGTGAAAATTCTGAAAGCCTGCATTCCCAGAACTGCCAACTGGTTTGCCCAGTATATGATTGGCCCATATGCTGGCAGTATATAAGAAAGTCCAGCTATCATTAGTACCGGCTACTCCAAAGAACTGGCCTAATGTACATTTCTCAAAGAAATTGTAAATTGCAGAAGGTGCTGCTAGAAGGAAAGATCCATCACTAATTTTCCCATATATACTTGTTGGCTGGACCATTTCAATGAAAAGATCTCCATGCTGGATTGGCTGGGATGGGTGTGGCTGTTCGATGGACTGGATCCTTTACAAACCCAATTCACCCAGACTTCACAGGCATGGGGGACTTCTGCCCACTGGGTTGCCTAAAATTGGGGAATACTCCCCCAATGAGTTGCAAAAGGTGTAGAAAGAAGCAAAGGAAGTGGGGTAAAATTTGTCCTGATGTCAAAGAGTTGAATTACCATCTCTTGGAGCAGACGATGCATCTGATAGAAGGTGGAAGACTGTACCCTTCCACATCCTCCTCCTTCCCAGCATTTATGCTTGACTTGCTGATAGTTGTCAATGACAAAATTTTCTGTGTAAGAATGGGACCCAATGTTCACCAAAAGACTCATAATGGAGGTTGACTTTTGATATAAATGGTGGATGTTACTGCCTTCCATCATCAACTTATTTTGTTATTACATCCCTATGGCTTTCTTCTTTTTTCTTAATCAGAGACTTCCTCTAACCATGTATCACATATACTGCATGGCATCAAATATGTATATTTTGTACATAGAATGCAGGAACTATGGTTGTCTTCCATTGTTTTGAACATTTTGCTCTCTATATACTTGGATGATATTTCCACTGAAACGACAAAAAAAAAGAAACATAAAGCATAAATTAGTAATTCAGAATATTCCCAACTCACTAAATCACTCTTTTCGCTAATGGAAAAGTAAAAATAGTGTCATAGTTAGGTACCTTCTAGTTGATGTTTTGAACTTGTACATTCAGGCCTTTAGTTATCATTTTTGCCAAAACACCACCAACCAAGAAAACTAAGCATAAAATAGCAATTTGTTGAAACTGGATAAATTTTCTGAGAATTTGATAATTGCCAATGTCGATGGACACGCAATGGATTAAAAACAATAACACAGCATGAGTTCACTTACTAAAATTGTCCTTACTCTACATTTAAGTAAAAACATTGTAATAGCTAGATACCTTATAGTTCATGCTTTGAACTTGTACATTCAAACCTTTATATTCTCAGCAAGAGAAAAGTTGAATAATCATGAATTATTCAGAAGCAAGGAAGCAGCTTTTTCAGTTTTAAGTTCACTTGTCATTTTGGCTGAACATATACATCCTTGTCACAATTGCAGTCCAGGTTATCAGGAAATGTATAAACTTGGATATTATCACAGCATTTGATGTATAAACATCACTGCAAGCAGTGTTAATCAACTATGTAAGTTGCCAGCAACCCAGATTATAGAACATCCCCAGTCAGAGAGCTTGTAGTCTTCACATCCAGGCTTGAACATTAGTTCAGGGGTCAAAAGGAAGCCCAAACGGGGTGTATTCTTACCTGACACATAGACAAGCAAGAAAACATTGTCAACTAAATTGAATTGGGCCATTCCTCAGGAATATCCAATCAGAATAAAGGTAGAGTATGGGATTAAATCTTAGATCAAAATTATAGCTTAAACTGGTGGTAAATTTATCTGTATACAGGTACAGATTATGATTAGTACATCTTGCTGTTATAAGAATTAAGTATACAAATCTTAGGACCAGAATTGTGTGAGAAGGAAAAGCTTTGATAAGGTCAGTAAGCTAATTGCTCAATTTTTGCCAAAAATTACAGTGTCATAGTTGTATTGGTAGCATGTATATTAATTACTGGGATTGTTTTAGTATGTTGAGTTACCTTATAGTGTTTAATTTATAAGTCTTTGAGACATGAATTAGAGTTTATAGAGAATTATGTAAATTCTAGTCTGTCAGAGTTAATATTGTAATTTACTAGTAGGTTTCTTAGTAGTAACCAGTACTTTTAGTAATGTATCATGTTAAAACTTGCTCATGTTTGAGTTCAGGAAATGATTGATGTACGTACGATTATTTACAATAGATGTACTTTAGTGAAAAAAGCGTAATGATTATGACAAAAGAGTAATGGTTGCCATCTATGTCTGTGAGTAAATAATACAGTGTTTTTATCATGTGTTATTATGATGTATTTTACCATACAAGAATGTATGCATGATGTGGTGTGAATGAATGCATGACTGGTGAAATTTAATAGCTTTAACTAATGATAGGCTGTGTGTAGTGTGAGATGTCAATGCTGAAGAAAATATACCCTCCTTGTGTTTTTGGTGGGCAGAACTTCCAGTTCAAGTTTTGTAGTCCCAAGTTTCTAAGAGGTAGAAGGAGGTGAGACTGACAGTGAAATCAGAGTTGACGTGCAGTTGACGTAGGAAGAGAGAGACAGAAGGGGAGGAGAAAAGTAGTCTGGATGAGGAAAGAGAAGAGTAGGAGGAGAAGGAACTTGGAGGAAGGACACGAGGGAATTAGGAAATAGAGAGGAATACACAGATGAGCAGAACACAAGAACAGGTCGAAATCAATAACACTATGAATCAAATGATGTGATAGGCTAGAAAAGGGTTGAGCGGAAGAAGTGTACTTTGAAAATTCAAATTATTGACCATTTAATTATTAACTTCTTTTTATCGAACTTCACCCCTTTATGTATCTTTAATCATTTGACCGTCGGCATTGCTGACTGGGGGATCAGAGCAGTGCACCTGACTTTCACTAACTCAAATTCCAAACCAAAATATTTGAAGCACTCCACCTCCAATCCCCTACAACCAAATCCTCAATCAGGGCGAACTTATACAATCCACTTAAAATAAACCTAAAAACAACATGTCCCTACATCCCTTACAGGCTGCAAGTGGAAATGTACAAATTATCATCATACACATATTGGGTGTACTGATAAAGTTTTCATGAGTGAATTGTAATGTAGACACTGGGCTGAAATTATTTACTTTATTGATAAAGTCTAACAAACGTTTTATAACCCTTACTCCAAATAACAAAATATATTTCAAAACCAAGTCCACACATTAACCCATACAATAAATAAAGGACTTTGCACACATTTTATTCTTATTTATATATTGCTGAGTCTATTGAGGTATTTATGGATACATATCTACAAGTATGTTCATGCTGATATGTCCATTACTGAGTCTATGAAGGTATTGTTATTAGATATTTCTGTAGTCAGTCGAGTCTTTGACTCTTCTGGCTCACTATTAACCGCTGATGTTTGAAATTGTTGGCTTGTGTGGGTGGAAAGCAAGATACTGTAGTCATTTTCCATTATCAGAGCTGGAGTATCAACATGGCTTCTCCGAAGATTCAGGTCTCCTAGCCTCTGGTTAGAACATGGTGATGCTTGTTTAAATGTGATGGTAGCCTGATTTTCAAACTCATTTTCTAACAGGTTTGTGTCTTGTGTATTTTCTGTGGATTGAATACTACTGGTAGATGCACTTCCCATATCATGTACAATACAGTCATCAATTAGATGTTTGTCAACCGTATTTTGACCTAATGGTGACTGATACTCATTTGGTATGATAAAAACAGGCTTTACATCAGAATTTTTCTCAGTATCTGCAATATTAACCTCCATGTTCTTTTCTGGTTTCATTACAGCCATATCTGGTACCTGCAAATCAGATGTCTCCTCTTTGAAAAGTACATTTCCATTTGACATGGATGAATTGTCTAAGGAATCATTACTGTATGAGTACTGGTTAACACTGGGCATATTTGCATCTGCGAGTGAAGTTCTCTGCAATTTCACTCCATCTGATGACACTTTACCCAAGTACCCTTTCTTCCCCTTTTTGGGCTCCTTTTCTTCAGATTTTGGCCTGTGAGTTCGGAGATGGACATTCAGATTACCTCGTTGCTTGAACCCTTTTCCACAAACCTGAAGTATACAGTAAATTCAAATCAGATGTACTAAATGAAGACAATCATGCACTCTATATGCAAATCAGATATACTAAATGAAGATAATCCATTCACTCTATTAGGCCAATAAATCAGCCCCTCCCTCATGATGATTTTATTTTAGATGCTAATATCACCTATTCATTAAAACATGCAGAAGTCTGCAGACACATTTGGTTGCACACATCTGTGTACATATCATACACTTACCAGTATTTCTCACAGCTGTGGAACTTGCAGTGGCTGAAGGATTCTTTTCGTGGCATGTATATTTTATTTAGTCACTTGTAAATCCACATGAAATAGCACAACCCTATGTCCTGTGGCCATTTTGAATTCTGTGCTCACTATGGATGTTTCCAGGTACCAGAATGTGTCTAAAGTGCATGCAGGTTTATTCCGAAAAGATATGCAGGCAGTAAAATTGCATATTATTTTAATGAACAGGTCACATCAGAACCACATATCATCCATCAGTAGCAACAAAGATTTGGTGGGTTGATTTATTGGACTAACACTATATGCAAATCAGATGTACTAAATGAAGATAATTATACACTATATGCAGGTCAGGTGTACCAAATAAATAGACATCATACACTCTATATGTAGATCAGTTGTACTAAATGAAGACAATCATACACTCTATACACAGTTCAGGTTTACTAAATGAAGACAATCATACAGTCTATACACAGTTCAGGTGTACTAAATGAAGACAATCATACACTCTATACACAGTTCAGGTGTACTAAATGAAGACAATCATACATTATACACAGTTCAGAAGTACTAAATGAAGACAAACACTCTATACAGAGTTCAGGTGTACTAAATGAAGACAATCATACACTCTATACACAGTTCAGGTGTACTAAATTAAGACAATCATACAGTCTATATACAGTTTAGGTGTACTAAATGAAGATAATCATACACTCTATACACAGTGCAGGTGTACTAAATGAAGACAATCATACACTCTATACACAGTGCAGGTGTACTAAATGAAGACAATCATACAGTCTATACACAGTTCAGGTTTTACTAAATGAACACAATCATACAGTCTATACACAGTTCAGGTGTACTAAATTAAGACAATTATACACTGTATACACAGTTCAGGTGTACTAAATGAAGACAATCATACCTCTATACACAGTTCAGGTTTTACTAAATGAACACAATCATACAGTCTATACACAGTTCAGGTGTACTAAATTAAGACAATTATACACTGTATACACAGTTCAGGTGTACTAAATGAAGACAATCATACCACTATACACAGTTCAGGTTTTACTAAATGAACACAATCATACAGTCTATACACAGTTCAGGTGTACTAAATGAAGACAATTATACCTCTATACACAGTTCAGCTGTACTAAATGAAGACAATCATACAGTCTATACACAGTTCAGATGTACTAAATGAAGACAATCATACACTCTATACACAGTTCAGATGTACTAAATGAAGACAATCATACCTCTATACACAGTTCAGGTGTACTAAATGAAGACAATTATACCTCTATACACAGTTCAGGTGTACTAAATGAAGACAATCATACCTCTATACACAGTTCAGGTGTACTAAAGGAAGACAATCATGCACTCTATAGACAGTTCAGGTGTACTAAATTAAGACAATTATACACTTTATATGCAAATCAGTTGTACTATATTAAAATAATCATAAAATAGATTTGTGTTTGTGAAACCTGTATACCAAAAGTCCAAGCAAAGAAATATTCAAACCTGAATGGTCATTTTGAAAAATGACATCCAAATAAAATCAATCATCTGTTTATGCTTAAAAACAAGCATACTAAAAGCTCAAAAACTGTTTTAAATCTGTATTTCCTATGATGGCCTGAAAATTTAATTTGATCAATTACATATCAGAATACAAAATGTTTATCAGATTTCAATGGTCAACCTCAAGTGGTATTTGCTTCAGTATGCTAACAAGGTTTTCCTCAAGAAAAAATATTAATCCAAAACTGTGTAAAACTGACAAATTGCTGTGCTGGCCAGAAAATCAAGTCATCTACCAGAGATGTCAACTGTTTTCATTCTGCAGCACAGGATCACAAGTTTCCAGCAACCTATATCTGGTAATGAAAACATTTAAGGTTGTGGTAGTCCAGTGAATTTTTGAGTGTACCTTTTTTTTAAGTTCAGCACATGATAAAAAGACTTGCAAAGAATAAGTGTCCAAAGAAAATATGATACTTGTAGTACAGTAAAAATAATGAATTTAAGATGGCAAAAAGTCCAAGCAAAGATTATCTCATCATTTTAGCACTACTATCGTATTAAATGCTATACTGTTTTACCATTTACAAGGTTTTATCCCCCCATGTGAACACAATGTCCCATGTTCTTGGGGTCTGAGGTGTACCACTGCCAAATTTGAGCCATACATAATTATGAACTTAATGTGGCTTAAATTTGTGTCTTAAACTTCTGTCACAACTGACATTATTTCATTCCACCAAGTCTGAAAAAAGTCACCTCAAACTCTGGCAGCCCTGTTTTATATTTTATCCTTCCACTTTCACATGAATTTTTCTTATCTGAATCTAGCTTGTTACCTTCTATGCTAAAATAGCAGTTTCATTTTATCCACAATAAAGAACATCATCTAATCTTACTTCTTTGGTGATCCTAACATAAATGTTGTCATTTAAATATAAAAATACAGATCCTTAGCATACTTTTTTGCAAGTGGACATTTTATCCTCTGTACAATGATATAAATATTTTAAAGAATCGTTACTAATATTTAAACAGTTCATAAAGGAAACCAACAGTAAAATGTCTGGCAATAATGTCATTGCACTGACTCACTTGGTGGAAATGAAAGGGTGATTTGCATGTGAGTATATGGGTTGAATGAAAACAATATAAGACAGCTTAAAAAATACTACTAGCACTGCTTTGTCTTAAATGTTTTGGCCAATAATTAAGTTGATATGCCCAATATATGGCATCAAGCATTAATCTAAGAACACTTACTTATCACAGAAAATAAAATAGAGGCAGGTATAGTCAAGCATTCTGTATGTCAAGCAGGTATGAACAGCCATATAAAGATAGATACATATGAAACATGAAATTAGCACTTGCCTGACTTGCATTATGGAAGGAATAAAGTAAATTTTTAAGATGGACACCTAGGTTATCTTGATGGAGGTCTGATCAGCACTATTCTTATGGCCAAACAGGTATTAGATAAAGTGTTTTCATGAAAACATAATGTCAGATTGTATCATTTTCATTTAAACATCAGAATTCTTTTGTTTGAAAAAAAAAACAACAATTTTTGTACAATTTTTTATTCCATTCAGAAGAAGATTCCATAAAAAAGACTTTTTTAAAAATGGGCCAACATAATGGATATACTGGATGTTAATGAGCATAATTTTCTGACAAAAACATATTTTCAAATCCCTTCTCATGTAATGTACTGAAACCCACCTAAACAGTATGACTATCCATTCAGAATTAGCTATAACACAATTTTCAAATTGGCAACCATAGCTGACATACAGGATTTTACAGTAGACTACATATCAATAATGGTTATCAGATTTGCACTATTTTCATTCAGGTCCAACTAGACAATGCAAGTCTGAATTCTTTTAGTAAATATTAATATACCCATCCATCCAAAAGTACAGTGTGACCTCATCATAGCATGGCAGTTGTGGGCCATATAACCAGACCATCTTACAGATCAAGCTGTTATAACCAAACAAGTCAGTTAGCTGAAGAAAATGATGCATGGACCCCAAAATCAGGGAGGGGGGTAATAAAGGTAGGCCTGTAGTGAAAACAGATTGCATATATCTTTTACTTTATTAGGAATAATACATTGGTTCAATAACATGTACAGTTTAAATATACATGTCTTTTGTATAGCATGAAGAGAGTATCAACACTACTGACCAAAGAATCTCATCATTTTTATTGAATCAACATTTCATGTAACTTCTTTGAAGATATGCAGATTTAAAATATTCAGTAAGTTTGTCATAGGTTAATATGTGTCTGAATTCAGTAACACAATTACATATGATGGATGAAGCAGATTAGCTTTTCAGTACATCCCAATGTCAATAGACGGTGTCTGAATAAATTTCATACTGCTAAGTTTAAGCAATTGCAAGTCATATTACTTTATTGTTTTTTGAAAAAACATTGATTTGCAGATAATTTCTGATACTGTCATGTTTGCTCTTGGCAAAGTCAATTGTATTCCTCAAATGAAGAATCTGAACACAGTTGACTTAATATCTTGTATTTCCATACATCTTAAAGTACACTTAAGATTTCAATTGATTCTATTTCTGATATGGATTATCCTACAGTGTGTCATCCTCGCTGTCACTATCAGATGCATCACCCTCATCACCACTGGTGTAATTTAACGTAATATTCTGAATAATTTCTTCATCCAAAACACGGTCTGCAACTGGGCCGTCATTATAAAAAACAAGTCATTTATTAACACTGCCATGTGACTGCATCAGCTTTCCAAATGACCTCTCAGCCTCAAACATCCATCAAATTATCATCAATGATATTGCCGCTGTTATCCTGAGTAATTATAAATGCTGTCCCCAGTCCTTTCTCACAGCATTTCTCAATGCAGCTGAGTATAATGGCATCATCACAGGTTGATGAATCCTGGATATTGTATTCTTCAGGAGGAAGCTGGCCTCTTTTATTTTCCAATTCTTATCTGTCTGTCTGTGGAGGTGTGCAGGGCAGTTGTCCATTAAAGTCTGATTCCATCTTCAGATTAACTCAGGTGGGAAGACCTGCTGGTACAAATTCATATTGAAACCATTTTTCACACAAAGCAGCAGTATCTGTGGATATTTTGTAACATCCTATGAAAATGGAAGGGTATTCATATTCAAATGATGGAAGCACCAAAGCAACTTGAATTTTCTGATACACAGTGGTCTGAGTTTGTGTTTTCCTGCTTTCTGGACAAAAAACCAGGGATGTTAATATCTTTTCTTCTTAATCCCTTCATGCTTATATTTGTCTTTTTCTTCACAGCCAGGGTTGTGCCAAGAATCTTTTTATAGCATACTCTAGTTTTATCACAAATGAAATTCTGCTATGGGTAACATCCACCTTCCTCTATTACTTCTCTCAATTCATCAAAATCAGCTTCAGAATCTGAAGAGCAAACTTTCTCCAGAAACAATCATGTGGCTAATGGAATGTCGCTTCTCTAAATAGTTTAGCAATCTATTACTAGCTTTGAAGCTAGAATCTTGTCCATGTAAGTCAGTGTCAAATTTTTCAACTTTTGCTGTTTAAATAGGTACTGATATCAACACTCCTTCAGCCCTAGTCTGCACAAGCCACTGATACATGGCAGCATTATGTTGGGTGTCTCCTGCTAGTCTGGCTCTTCTTTCTTTCAAGAATATCTATAACCATCTCTCTTAGTTTCACTTCTTCCCTCTTCCATCTTTAGACTGCCAGCTCATTCACACCTAAATCTCCAGCTGTGATTGTTTTATAGCTGACTTAAGGATTCAATAGTCTATTTAACAGTAAAAACTTTATGTATCCATATCCCATTATCCATTCCAAATGTTCACTAATAAACACACTACTGCAAATGAAATTCTCAATCAATAATGGGGGCGTATTTGAATGGAATCAATGGCATTATTCAATAGTCCACTGAGTCAAACAATGCTGCCAAGCCACACATACATGCGGGCAGCTTTCAATTCTTTTTTTTTTATAGTGCCTCAAAATCTGAACAAGTTTAGCTCGGAAATTGATTATGACAATTACCAATGTATTTTACAAATTTATCAACGACTGCATTTGTTGCTTGGTTTTCCAAGCAGTCTGAAGAACGAACATGTTAGATATTGTTGGAGCAACTATTATAAAAAGAATGTGTTGAAGACAACCACAAAGAAGACTTAATGGTTTCATTACTCTTGGATCAGTAATAGTAAGATTAACATTTATGAGCCGACATCTTTCAACAATAAACTAAGATCAAAGTACTCAAAAAGCCCTGCCATTAGTTTAGATACTTGTATTTCCAATGCTTATTTTGGCAGAAAACTTAAATTGGTAAAATTTTAAAATGTTAGGAGCTGCACTACAATCAATTTATATTTGAATCTATACATGATGTCTTCTCCAAAATAATAAAAAAACTTTTACGTTATTTTATGAATTTTTAAGAAGAAATGTTTCTATGTACAATAATGAAATTTCTGAAGCCACGACACAATCATCTTATATTCAAAAATATATGCTATCTGTTCTCCAAAATGATAGCTAACCTTTTACTCATTAGTTTCCTTACTTATACAGTATGAACCTATACAGGATATGAAATTTTAGGAGCCATGCCATGACCATGTTATATCCAAATCTGTGTTATAGAGCTGTTACACTGTATTAACAACAAGAATTTCCACCAATGTGGCTATACTGGAAGCCTGAGGGGCACCAGTATCATTTATGAGAAACAACAATAATATAACAAATTTTTTAGCGAAAAACCATATGATCATCCACTCAGTTTTGTGATAATATTTTCAAGATGGATATTATAACAGATATCTGGCACCATTTATTACGTAAAAACTACATGCTGATATGACCATGCATTCATGATGGCTGCCATGGTGACTTTATCTGAAGTCTGAGAACTACAATTTTCCTTTAAGACAAATGAGACCATCAATAAATATTTTTTAAAGTTAAATTTATTATCCCTGAAATTTAGGAGAAGAAATAACAATCTTGTTGCCAAACATATGTTCAATGAAAAGCCACCACAAAGCTTTTCTGGTCTATGACCATTGTAGTTAAAAATGATAACTCCCATCCAGATTATCATACAATTTTGTGAGTTGCAAACTCCACTTATGCAAAGAGAAATCATGGGGAATGAATGAAACAAAATACATACTCATGCACACATGATACATTTATGAATTACATACATACATTACCTGACAAGTGAAAGGATAATCTCCATTATGTATCCGAACATGAATATTGTAATGACTTCTTTGGTAAAACTGTTTTCTGCATATGTTACATGTAAATCTTGGCTGGTTAAGGTCATGTTGGCTCATATGCACAGTCAGATTTCCCCGTTGTTTGAATGCTCTATCACAAACAGGGCAGGTGAAGGGATTCTCACCTGTGTGAATTCGAAGATGAATGAGTAAGTGACTTCTCTGCATGAATGTCTGGTCACAATGATCACATCTATGTGCAGTCTGTGTGCCAACATGAACCTTCTTGTGCATGGTGAGATGGCCCTTTTGAGTGAAGGTCTTGTTGCAGAAGTTACATTTCAGACTGTGGACATCACTATATCTGATCAAATCTGGGATTAGAGAGAACTCCTTAAGGCATCCTTCACATCTGAGAGACAGCTTTTCTTTGATTGCAAAATGCATTTTTGTATGAGCTTTCAAATCTTTGGAGCATGTGAACTCCTCTTTACACACATTACACATGATTTTATTTAGGATGCTATCTTTACAAGAGGTATTTTTGTGTCGAACTAAGGTAACTACACTTTTAAAATTATTACTACATACTTCCTTCATATACTGCTTACAGCTCTTTTCCTTTTCAACACATTTTTCAGGTTTATTTGATGAATCAGGTTTTTCAGGCTGGGTCCTTTTCTCAGTTATTTTCTGACATCGTGTATTACAAGCTGATATTTTTATTTCACCTTTATCTAACTGAGCATCTCCATCTTTGGATAGATTCCCTGATAAGACTGCAAACTGCAGATCTATTTCTGGGGACTTGTGTGCTAATTGTACCATCAGAGACTTTGACCATTCTACTGGTAGTGAAGAGTTGTTTTCTGGTATAGCTTTATTACAACCATGTTCATCTTTATAAACAGTGTCCCCTCTTGATGCTTGTCCATTTTTCTCCTCTTCCTTCACTGTACCTGAACTTTCCTTCCAAATACAAAGTTTGGACATTAACTCATTTTTATCCTCATCTCTGGTTTCCTGACCTGTCTCTTTGCTCTGTATTTGGATGGTATCCTCAATACCAGAAGATGCCAATGTCTGATCAGGATTTTTGTCAAGTTTGGGGTATGTCTCTGACATCATCTGATTCTAGGTCCCAATGCTACTCTGAAAAATACAATTACAAGTCTTTAAAGAACTATTCAAACATATTCTATTTCAAATAAAACCTGCTGATAATGGATAGTGAAGGGATTACAATTTAGTCCATTATGGACAAATGTACTACATAAAATGGTGAAATACACGTTGATAAACTCAACCAAAAAATGGGTTTGTAAATGTACTTTGCAAGATTCACCTCATATGCAAAAAGGAGTTCATTAATTTAAGGCACTTTTCCATTGTTCTGGAACATTTTGATCTTAAAAAAAACCCCACTGATATCATTACAATGGCAATGGAGAGTATTGAAAAGTAAATATGTTTAAAAACATTGTTTGAAGTCATTTTAAATTTAAACATCAATAATCACTTCATCAGAACCAACTATTGGTTTTTATCAGATGTAAATATTTTCAATATTTTCATGGAAAAAATTTTCTTACTGACTTGGAACATTTTTCCATTGTCCTTGAATTGACAGAATTGTTAGTTACCAAGCTTTACATAAGGCCCTTAAAGGGAACAAAGCTCTTCTAGAGGAAAAGATTCTCCACAAATTTAATTAAGGAAAGACTATTTCTTCCCTTTAACCCTTGACTGTTGAAACCATCACTGACATTCTTCAGCAAAAACAAAATTTTCAAATTTGCTACTATCATATTTTATGTCAGGCTGACACCATTTTCAGTGAGGGTAAAGATGACATCATTAGAAGTCTTTTTGTTCAAAACCCCACTTCATACAGATCATCTGTTCTGAGGATGCCTTAACAGCCTTCATGGCAAATAGATTGGATGCATCACTGGCACCATTTTTGTTTAGAACCAACAAAGTATCATAAGACATCTATTATGTACATCTCCCTCTTGATATAGTTAGCCATTTGTGATCAGTAGAGATAATTTCAAGATAGACACCATGATGACCATACTGGTAGGACTAAAATGACAATGTAAGATCTTTTCTCATGAAAACCTAATGTCAAACTGACTTTTCATTCAAGAGATGAAGCAAAAACAAGACTTTTAAATTTGCTATTTATTGGACATATTATCACCAGTTTAATTTAGGATCAACAAAGTCTTTGAGTGAAAACCCCATGTAATATTCTTTTTGGACCAACTAGACAGCATAAAAAGTCTTCTAGTGAAACTTCCATATCAGTATACCTTTCCATTCAGAAGTAGAAAAACAAATGTTTAAATATAGCTGCTGTGGTGGCCATACTATAATCCGAAAATACATCCCCATTGGTTTGTACCCCCTACCGAATTCAATAAATAAAAAGTTTAATGTGATAAAAAGTGCACAGAACTATGTCAATTTGAATCATTGATTTATAATTTCTAACCTGTCACCAAAATAGCACTAGTACCTGCATCCCCTTGCACCTTTCATGCTTAATGGACTTTCCATACTAACATGGCGCCATATTCCGGACAATACAGGGTAGTTTTTTTTTTTCCATCCAACAACATAATGACATAATTGTTCCTATTCGTTAACTGCCAGATAATTCTGTAAATTGCAATAACATTGACTTTGGAATTATATTCCTTTGCACACGTGAACATATTAATGAAACCGCTTGTTAAATCCACATAAAAGGCAAATTATTTTGTCATTTTTTTCTTTTGCTCGATTCGACAGAGTAAATATCGGAAGGATACATATGTACATATTTAGTTGCGCATGTGACTCTTTGCTGAAAATGGACTGGTTCAGAAACTGGAAATGGTTCTCAAGCATGTCAGTCTATTACATTGAAATCTTCCATTAAGCATGAAATGCGCAGGCAATGACTGTGTTATGGTAATTCATCTCACATTCAGGTTAGAAAATATAAATCAATGAATGAATTGACTATGTTCCTTGAACTTTTTATCAAATTAAATGTTTCTGTTATTGAAATCGGTAGGGGGTACAAGGGATGAATTTTCAGACTAAAGAGGTCCCAAAAGCATTAGCAGCTGGACAACAGAAGAAAGATGTTATCCTAAGCTCTTTTTGTCTATGATCAGTAGAGTTAAAAGCTGCAGCTGTCAAGTAATGGTGATCAAGAAAAAAAAAAATACATGTCTGAAATAGTCTATAGTTGATCTAATAAACATACTGAGCTATAATGCACTGAAAATGTTGTGTGGATTTAATGCCATGTTTTCATCATTCGATAAGCTATACATGGCATCCAATTTTAGTGGTGAAGGAAGAACCCAGGAAAAGCCGAGAATGAACCACCAACACGAGAAGCTACTGGCAAGCTTTCTCACATACCCACATTGCCCAAATCTGAGACTTAAACCCACACTGATGGCAGGGATCTTTAATTGAGGGAGTTTTTGACCTCACTGCCACTTGGCACCCCCACCTTCCACTGGAAATTTTAAAATTAATGTGGAAAAAACAAAATAGTCAAAGAAAATGAATTATGACTGATGACAGTAATTCATAATCAAATGCTTGGTAGAATAGCCTTCCTGAACAAATTTCAATGAATTTTTCTTAACACTATATGTGGCAAACAGGAATAGGCTTTGAAATTACAGATCAAACTGCCCAATCCACTATCACATTCTTCCCTTTCTACAAGTTCAACCTCATTTTCTAATGAGGCCATCTTTTTTGTGCAAAAGACAAAAGACAAAGTTTCACGGATGTGGAGTACTCTACAGTTTCATAGTTACTCTTAACGTATTCACATATTTAAAGTAATATAATTAGATCAATTATTTTCAATTTTCTGCCACAAAATCAGCTAGCACTCTAAAAATAAAAAATCCCTAAAATTCCAAGTCTGCTTTGTAACATCTAGCCATGGCCCAGTATTATTTATATCAATTTACATTAAATGTAATACATTTAATGAAAAACTCTTCTTAACTGTCAAAAAGAAATCCTACATTCCCCTTTGAAACCTGGTTATGCTTAGTTACTCAAATGTGGACAATATCAACCAATAATTTAATTGCATAATGAAACAACATTCACAATATTCAATTACTTATGACTTAGTACATAAAACAGTGAAGTGCACCCAATGTCATGTGAACTCTCTAGTGCTTTGATTCAATATTGCCTTTGCTAACTTATGTTATCAATAGTTCTCTCTCATCTGGGGAATTCCATTTTTCAAAACTACCAGTGTAAAGAATTTCATGAAGAAACCAACATTTGTCCATAACCATATAAAGAAATACCTCAGTGTATCTAACCTAATCATTTTGACAACCACAGAAATAGTTCTATCCCAGTTTTGTCTATCATATGAATGCAGTCTTTAGCAATGTAGAGTCTGTATATCACACTCACCATAGTACTGAAACTGCAATTCTGAGTAGTTAGTGACCTTCTCTCTGCTTTGGATAATGTAATGATTAGTCCTAGCCATCCTCGATGTCTTCAGCATTTGACATAACAGACCATTATATATTTATCATCTACAGCACGTATTTAGTATTCACAAAAATTGTGTCCATAAATGGAATACCTTCCCACCCAGTTGATCTCTCTTTTGATAAACTAAAAGGCTCTGATCTCTTGTTTCATTTTCTCTTTGTTCTGTCCATTCAGCCACTCTCAAGTGTCATCAATTGAGTGTTTTACCAATTGTAAGCATTAAAGTCTCACATTAAAAAACAATTAAAGTAGCCATGATATTAATTTAGGATGCATCTGTTCTAATTTCACCTTTGGTATATTAAAATCTTGAATGTGATGGAGAAACATGGTTAAAAAAAAAGACATCAATTTTAGAACCTGTACATTGACTATGAATCAAGTATATAATAGTCCAACTGAATTGTTAAAAATTTTTAATTCTTTTGGCTACATTATAACTAGCTGTAAAATATGAAGTAAGCCTATGGTCTTTTTGTCATTCTAACCAAGACCCCACCACAACCATGTGACCATGCCCAATGATATCACGGTAATAATCCTTATATAACTTGATTGGCATTTCTTTTGAGTATTTTCATTTTATTAGAGCATTAACAGAGTGGAACAGTAAGAAGAATGACAGATATTTAAGTGTTAGGGAGATATTTATAATGGCTATTCCTCCCACCACCACTTCCTCGATTAAGATCACACACACACACACATACAAAACTTTGATTAAATCCTGAAATCCCTGCAGGGTAGATAACTTGACCATTTAATCTGATTTTATTGGTCAATGGTTAACCCATGGTATTTATGTTACTTGAACATTATCTTACAGTGTGTTCAGTCAGCATTGTCAAAAAAAGGCATACAACCATTGAGAATTGTTTAAGGACTAGCATTACCACAGATATGAAAGAACAAGAACCATACTATAAATCTGTGAACATAAAATAGAGTATACATGGTTTGACTCTCTGACTGGATGATAATGAAAGTAAGATTTTAGTAAAAAGAATCTTTTGAGAACTTGTCCTACTTGTAACCAATAAAACTCGGGGGGACATTGATTCAATAACCTAATTTTTGACACTTTACAGACCTGAGTTTGGAAGACTCTTTACTTAAATCAGCAACTGACTCTTCGGTGTAGCACATTTCAAATTTTTGTCAATCTAGAAAATGGTTAAGCTGTTATGGTTTTCTTTTCACAAAAGCTGTTTTCATAGACGTGTCTATACTGATATAAATCTGATCACGAGAACTCAAAATTTTAAGTTATTGTATTTTAATATAATGGTGTTTGCACAGGTAATACAATGGGAACTGAATCTGTTCATTGAGTCTTGAGCTTTGAGTTTTTGCAGAAACAATGAATCTAAGCAGAATACATTCAGAACTGTAGAGGTATTCTATCTTGAATTTAGTCTAATGTTGCATTACACATTTATATGCATATTCACACAAACATTATAGTAGTAGGAAAAGTCACAAATTTAGATACATATCATAAGCAAGACAAACAGTATGTGGGGGGGACAAAATCATAGCAGGTTAGAATGGAGAAGCATAATAACAACAATGAGTAGAAGTGTGCCTCTTTTTTGATGAGTGCAACATTATTTTCCCAGCTTCAGTAAGAAATTACGTCAAAAAGGAGACAATAAATAGTGTACAGTTAACTAAGCCACATGAATTTAGCTATTCAAATTGATTCTAACCATTTGGTTATCTGTTTTGGTCTGTTTCTGTCCACTGAATCAGTATGGTTGGAAAGATCTTTTGGCAGATTATGATTATACACTATACTTCTGCCATAGAGATGTGAATAATTTCATTTCTTGGTTTGTTGATATTTTTTGTTGCTTAGTTCAAATGCATCATTAAAAAACACTGATGCATTCTAATATTTTTGCTACAAATATTTATTACAGATGCACATCTACTGACATCAGTGAATATAGCTAAAATAAGTTATAACAGCTCTGGTTGGAACAATGGACATTATTAGAAAACTTTAAGTGAACTAAAATTAAAACTTTTTGGCAATGTGATGCAGGATTGCTCAAGAATTCTCTATCTTATATGTTAACCATGAATAATCTATTTGTAACAACTAATGTTGACTTTTAGGTAACTGTCAGAAAGGCATAATTGACAATATTCAAAGGTCTACAAAAATTACTAGAGGCAAAGTTTATAAACTCATACAGCTGTGGCAAAAATGAACTAGTACCTTTGCTGCTCTTGCTACAGTTGATTAGTTGGTTGATTTAGTTTGGTTGAGGTGGGTGTTTTTTTGGGTTTTTTTTACAGCATATTAGGTGGAGGAAGAACCAACCAACCAACCACCAACCCAAACTGGTTGATCTGTGACAAAACCTCATTCTGTGAGATGTGCAAGTGATCGGTAAAAAGCAAACATTATAGTACAGTTGGGCCAATGTTGATCTGATGTTTATCTCCAACAGCTTAAGTCATTTAGATATGTTTCGGTAGATCATTATGGCCTTTACACCATTTTCTGATGAAGAGAATCTATATATGGCAGCCAATTTTACTGCTTAAGAAAATCCAAGTAGATTTGAGACACCAAACACCACTTATGTAAAACCACTAACCATCCACAACTGGCAACATTTTCATTTACACATTGAAGGCAAGTAATCACATGAAAAGCATCATGTACCACTCTGCTTTGGAAACCCCTCAGATCTTATCACTAGACAAGCATCTTATAACATATGTGTAGGTCTTGTGTAAAAGATTAAAAGTGTTAGATAAAACCCGTGACAACTGGATTAAAAGTGCAGAATGTTATTGCTAGACCTTCAGTTATGATGATGATACTGTTGACAATACAGTTAACTGCAATAACATTAATTTTATGCATACTCTGGGGAAAAAAATGATAAAATTGTTTGACTTCCAATATTTCTTTTTTTTAACTTTATATCATTCTTGCAACAAGGCATAAAAAAGACACTGGTAACTGAAATAAATGTTCTTACAAGAAATGATATAGTGTAAAAGTAGTCAGAAATAATGCGACATCACTTTCACAGGCATTAATGATTTTTTTCTGACAAATTTATTATAAGTTTACTAAAACATTTAAAAACATAACAAGCGAATCGAAGCCTCTAACTACACATTTAAAGCAATACAAGATTATAACTTATTCTAATTAAAAGCAGCATGCCTGAGTACAAAAAAACTAGTGATCACGTTAGTAAACACAGTTTAGTAAGGATACAAATTCCTGATTTCTGTATTAGAATAGAACCCCTAATATAAAATCGATATTCATGGATATTTTTATAAATTAGTAGGTATTAAGGGACTGATCAATGACATCCACAAATAAGCCACCAAAAAAATGTGTGATTTCTCAGTATCAGAGATGTGGCTGACAAACAAAAGGACAAAAAGACTGATTATAATGAATACAAATAAAAATATGCAGTAAATTATATGATCTATAAGAATTCAATAGATTACCTTCAACCAGCTGTCATTTAAATCATTTCTGTCCCCAACCCAATATTAAAATTGCTTCTACCTCCCACTAACCCAAAGACAGAAATTATGTAAAAGAAAAACTTGCTTCTGTAGGGGGTAGTGTTTTTCGATTAAAACATATCTGACAGTGGATAATAATTTTTATATTGCATCTCTTGTTGGTTGGTTGATATTGAAAGTGCCTTCCCCTGGGGTTGGATATATCTTTTACTGGAACATCCCTTAGATTATCCTCAAAATATGAAGAAATGAGCATACCTCACCCCTGCTTTATAACCTATACTTGCTTCCTTACTATACTTACTTGCTTCAAACATAAAATCTGTTCACTATGCTACATTTCATTGACTTTCTCCAGTCCAATATACCCATCTTACCTCAGTGATTTGTATATCCCATCTAAAAACATACACTCCTCTTCTGACATCGATTTTCTCATTGTTTACACTGTTAAAATGAAGCTATATAGACAACTTTCTTTTGTATACCAGGTTACGGCTAAAAGGAATGAATAGCCCATTGATGTTGCACACAAAAACACTGATCTCTTTCAAAAGTACTCTTAAACTATTTCAACTAGAAAAAGCAGACTAAAATATTTAATAATGTTTACTTCATAAGTTTTTGTCAGCATGTTTTTGGCTTGCTATTTCAAGATGTTTTATTTGTGTTATGTACACCACTCCCTCAATAACTCACTCGCTTATAACTCGCAAACCCGCTTATAACATTGTCTGGCATGAATCCCACTTTTTTCAAAAGAAAAAATGTTTTAAAATGTGCTGAACATGAAAAAAAAATCATAAGAATTGGTAAATTCAACCTCAATACATAGCTCATTTTAACACTGAAAATGGTAATTAATGCCCGTAAAATAGAATCCATATTGTGAAATTTGCATGTTATAATAGGATATCACATTTTATGTTAGTTTTTCTTGTGGAGAGAAATAGTCAAATGCACTGTAAATAAATCATCTCGTGAAACCATGATCAAATGCAACAGGTGGCACAGAGAATGAAAAAATACCAATTAAATATCTTGATATATGAAATTCACATTCTAATCCTTTAATTTTACTGCAATGTAAACACTATAATCAGAACATATTTTCTTCTATGAAACACGAAACAGTCAATCGATTGTCACATAAAAACACTTGAGTACATCTATGAGAACCTAATTACATGCTTGCTTTTTTTTTTATCAACAACTTGTGAAAGTGTTTGTTGCATTAAAAAAAAAACAATTAAAAGAGACCATTGTTGTTTTATCACTTTGAATGTCTTTTGTATCAAATCAAGCAAGGGAGGTACAATTAAAAAACTTCAAAGGCATACCATAGGAGCATAATTTTTTATATTGCTATATGGTGGCTGAAGACCCAAAATGTAGACTACGTAAAGATCAAAAAAGTCAGAGTAACACAAAAAATTAAGATTTTTTTCAAAATGAAGTGATATTTATTAAACATGTCACAAACTTCAAGTATTATAATGTTCTAATTTAGTGTTTGAAATTTGTAGACATTAAATTCATGTTGATAATGATTGTCTCTTGCAAATTTATTTTTTCATTTTGCTTCTATCACTATTAAATCTATCTAGCTATCATTCAATTGACATTGTTTCTCAAAAAGAGTGTTAATATTTTGCTTTTAAAAAAAAGTCTACTCTGGATCAAGAAATAAAACTAGAATGTACCAAATTCAACACAAAAATCAATGATGCAGTACACAATGGTACATGTGTTCAGCAACGGAAACCATGCAGAAAAATGTTTTTGATGATTTCAATGTACGGTAACTCATCTTGAAATTAATGTTACTCTATGTACACTGTTTTGAGATCTTTATTTAGTTAATCTAAATTGGAAACTATTCATTCTGGTGCACCAAACGGGTACAACATCATTGGTGCCAAACAGCAATCTTTCGCAGTCACCTGTTTCTGGTGTAATGGAGGTCAACTTAATTCAATGTATACCTGTAGTACAGAATGTTTCCACTCAGAAGACAACCTAATCTGCAACACTAAATATCCTTAAAATCTTCAATCAAATTATCTTTGGATTATCTGGTTTCACTGAACTTTGATAAGTGATTCTTTTGACCTCATCTGATAATATAAAAAAAATACTTGAATAACAATCTTCTACCCTTTACCTGATAAACAATAATAGTCCTCATAGAGATAATTTTAAAATAGTGCTGTTTTTGTCATGTCACTAATAGAACATACTTCAGGAGAGAAAAATGTGTTGCCTGAAGACCCATGCAATCACAACTTGTTGGGCATGCAGTTTTCCCAATGAGATAACTTAGTCTGGCAATCAAAAATTTTGAAAAAAATGATCACACATAAATTAAAAATGAAATTGTATATATTTTCCAGTGACAGTCATTTGATCATTACTTTCTGAGTACCTTAAATATCTTTGTACAATTCCATAGTTAAGTGCTGGATGTTAACTATTGATAAAAGGCCACACTAATGGTGGCTACTCACTATCTGCCAAAGTTATCACAGTCCATATTACCAACCCTTACAAAAACAAGACATGTCTTTTGCTAACACACCAATATACAGTATCGGTATCCTTAAACTTATAAAAGATCACATAGAAACAGTACTTGTCATTCACAAAAGACCACTTCAGTCTGATTGCATATGGATTTTTTAAACTATAGTAAAACCAGGAAGTAAAATAAAGCTATCAGTTGTAACTCTTACAATGATAGCTGTCACTTCTGAATATGTGCTTAATGTTTCATTAGAATACAATTCTCTTGTTAGGATGATATCCTAGTGTGCAAACATTAAATTCAAAGCTGACCCAATTATCTCCTGCAATTGCAGTAAATGAGACAATAAAACAAGTCATTTTATTTGATCTGTTATTTGTTTTATCCTTGTGTCTTCTCTATTACACAATGCAGTTTAAAATAGTGCAAAAATATGACAAGTGTGAATATGACTACAACAGAATTAGTTTACTGAAGGCAAACTAACAAGAATAAAGGCTACACAGTACATCAGGGGTCAAGCTAGACTTAAAGTGTAGGGAGAATCGAGTTCTCCTTTTGGTCAGAACAGGGAGAAGTGGGAGCAAAATGGAGAAGTGGAAGCTAAACTGGGAGAAGTGAGACCAAAGCAAGAATTGCAAAATATATATAAAATATTTGATAATGCAGCTATATATACCTGCATTGTCTTATTTATGTGCTCCATTTTTCAGTATGCTTTAACAGTTTTAGACAAGGCCTTATTTACAAGTTTAAAAAGATGTCATATGTTTTTTATCAAACCATTTTGTACATGTAAAAAAATTATGATATTCATACCCATTCTATTCATATTTGTAGTATATATGTGTTTGGATTGAGATTCTTGCAAATTGGCCATATGACTTAATAGGCACAGCAGAAACTATACATTGTAATTAATTTTAACTGAAATCAAGAACAAAATTAGAGTCTTGTAATTTCAAGTTGGTAAAAATGCTTCATAAACTACCACTTAATTATTTCATTTTTTGTACAAGTTTTGTGAAAAATTGCAGTCAAAAAAGATTTCTAGCATTCTCTGAAACAACCCCTAATTCATTTACATAGGAATAAATTCACAAGCGACTTCAAACCATACTCTTCGTCCTGATTTCCTTGTTCCCAATAAAACATTACTGTAACTTTTCATAAACACACAGAAGCACTATAGTAAATAGATAACTAAATTGGACCCTTTCCCTCAAAAAAGCTCCGAAAAATCTAAAACCATGCATTGCAGCAAGCGAGTGCGTCTATTTTTAGAAAGACAGATTTTCTTAATAAAACTATTCAATTTATTGCTTTGTTACAACAAATTTATTAACTGGACTGCATATACATCATTGAATTATTTGTCTATCTACTGGTATTAACAATACAAGTCAGTTAATTAGTATTTGCTTCACTACTATATATCTCTTTTGTAATTTCGCAAAAATTAATTACGGTTGGTCATAAAACATCTTTTAGGTCTTTGTATAAATATTTCAAAACAGTCAATAATGACAGCCACTTTTCTCCCAAAGTCTTTACTAAATTCCATTGGCATGGTAAGCTGAAGCTCCTACCTCTCAGGCCAAAACAGAAGAGGCTTTAATCTCATATATAAAACATGAATATTATTTTTAAAAAAGTCCTTGACACAGTTGATGTTGATATTTGAAATCTATATGCAATATCTTGCAAGGAGAGGTTGTGCACAAGTCTCATTAGTGTCATTATCATTTTTTCAAATTTCCCAACTTCTAGTCCTACACTGGTTGGAATGTATGGAGCAACAAATTCAAAACGGGTCATCTGGGTCATGTAGCTCGGCATTACAGTGTAATATATAACTTTATCTTCATTATCACAAAATGTTACACGATTCATTTTGTTGCTGCTTAATTTATTTTTCAGTAGTGAATTTTCAGTTATCAGGTGTTGAATTTCACTATCAACTACACTCTGGCTAATGAAGTTAGTCTTTTGTGTTCTTGATCTGGTTCCATCTTTCCATTACATTAAACAGAACTCCCCCTGTGTCCAGTCGATTTATCCCCTCCTGTGCAAAAGACGTTTCATCATAATGCTGCAAATCTAGCAACACATTCGCAATGTCATGTTCTTCTCTGGTCTTCTGCCTGTGTTGCATTCGGTTGAACCTGTAATTTAAAAATGTTGAAGCCAATAGCTCAATGAAATAGAATATATGAGAGTACAACCAGGGGTGTAGTACTGTGGGAATGGCATTCCCTTCTCTATTTTAGCACTACACCAATGATTATACAACCTTTTTCTTACACATTTACGTAAATTGTAGGTCATGCAGCTGTTTGTTGTATAAATGGAGTATTATGGTATCTTAAATATTAAGAATGTACTATTAGCTTCATAAAACATAAGTAAATAAATATTATGAATAGACAGTATGGTCTCTATCCTAATAATTTTCTTATTGGTTGATGATTAAACTGTGTGACATTACTCAAACTGAGGGTAGGATGAGAAAATTGTATAATATAAGGGAAACTATTTTGACGTGCTAATGACTCATCAGTTTGTACCCTATCATATCTGTTTCAATTGTTTTCATTTTCTTGGATCTCAAAGGGCCTGATAAGATACAAATTTTAAGGGTGGGAGCCAAATCAGGATGAGATCGCTTATACAAGTCAGCAGGTTTTTCTGAAGAAAAAAAACAACAAAACTCAGTAAAAAATTCATAGTAACTAGATACATAATATATGGTATTTTTTAAAAACCTAATTAGAATCTTGAATACATATTTGAATGATCAACAAATTTTCGTTACAAAAACACTGCTAATAACTAGTGCAAATGCTTTTCAAGATTTAAAACAATGAGATATCAACCACAAATTTCTTAGTTATTCGCTCTAAATAATATTTGGTATATATATTACTAAAAAAAAAATCAGCACAACATTCCATTAAATTACCTTGAATAAAGTGGTCTGAGCAGATTTTTTAATGCTTCGTCTTTTCTGTTGATGTTGGCTAACCGTGTCTGTCGTCGCTCTTCACTTAATGTCTGTGCTCTCCTTCAAATTTCCTCACAACAGGTATAGTGTAAAAACTACAGAATCGTCTGCATGGTTTGTACAACCAGTAACCCAACATGTATTAACCAAAATGACAAACAAAATCCATGACTCACAAAATGGAGGATAACCTTATGGTAACCTATGTTATGGCATCATATGATAACTATGTATTCCACAAGAGATTGTCACGTATTTTTTGACCTACATTATTAAATATTTAGGCTAAATCTCCTATAACATAATATTTAAACTTTGTTTTCATATTATAAATTTTCCTGATTTTATTTGCCCAATTATTCACGAATACAGACAGTTTAATTATGTGGTATGTAGTATATACAGCGATGTCCACCATTACAACTTTGTTTACAGTTTCAAGCTGATTTTATCAAGAAAATATGCAAATACAGCTGTTAAAATCTCCATTTATAAAAACAAGAAATACATAAGAAAACACTCTTCACCGATCACATTTTTAAAAGAAAATTACTATTTATATATTGATGCTTTTCACCTTGGATTACAACAGTACCAGAACATACTGGTTACTGCAAGAAGGCATCTCAAAAGTCATAATCTACAGCAATTTTACATCCAAAAACTTGAGGACAAAGTCATTTTCGCTTTCCTAACAGAAGAAGGCAAAGTTTACAGTTCTTGGGCGACATTTTCACCAACTTCACCTGGTAGTGTGACCCCTGGTACATGTGATGCAGACAAGCTCATGCAGTAAATGTTAATTTAGACAATAAACTGTGTACACTGTACATGTGATGTAGACAATAATCAACTGCTTACACTGTGCATGTAGACAAGAATAAACTGTACACTGTAGACATAACTTAGCCAAAAATAAACTGCTTACACTGTACATGTAATTTAGACAATAAACTTATTAAACTGTACATATAATTCAGAAGAGAAACTGCTTACACTGTACATGTAATTTAGACAATAAACTTATTAAACTGTACATATAATTCAGAAGAGAAACTGATTACACTGTACATGTAATTTAGATATGAATAAACGGTTTACAATGTACATGTGATTTGGACAAGAATAAACTACTTATGCTGTACATGTGATTTAGACAAGATATACTTACATTCTACATGTATTTAGACAAGAATAAACTGGTTACACTATACATAATTCATAAAGTTTGATTTTAGGTCTGCTGCACAAACAGGTTTGATGGTAATTTAAGGAACAAGTTAGACTGATATACATTTCATATAGTGTTAATAAAAAAAAGTAACTGAAGTTGAAAGGTAAGTGCCCTAATATGTTAAACTGAAACAAACCACAAGCAATGGCAGTCATATAATCCTGTGGTTGCTTTTCCAGCAGACATTACCAATTCATTTAATTTGTTATGATTAGCATCAATCAATGCAAAATATGATAACTCCACTTGCCTTTAGTGAAAACCAGCTGCACTTTTCTTGCACAGTAGAACACTATTTAAAATTATATTACTATTTTATGTTCCATAAACTAAACAACCAAAGGGATGTTCATGAAATACTTTGATTGGTATGTCATTGCCATCTTCACTTCCTAAAATTGGCCAAGACCTGACCTTTAAAAATTATTTCAGCATCTAGCAAAAACAATGCATAATCCAAAACTACATCATACATTTTGAAATGTATAAATTCAGCATATTTGACAAAGTGACCAACTGTGGCCATGGTTACTTTGTTGCAAATGCAAGCAAATTTCAGTTTCTGCTATTTACCAACTGATGCATAGTACACTTCTGGATATTATTTTTCAAAATGTTGGCAAAGATTTAACTGTTTTCAAATTACACAATATATTTTTGATTTAGATTAAAAGTTTCACAACAACAATAATTATGTCATCATTACAAGTTTGGATTTTTTTAAGTCTTAAAACTGGATGTCTCGAGTCTTGACTTTTTACTGCCTTCAAAAGAATGGAATTCTTATGGCTGTCAGCATGTGTAATGTGTGTGTGTGTGTGTGTCAGAGAGAGGATTTTTTAAAATCTACATACATAGTACTAGATATATAGTCCAACGCCATATATAAGCAAGCTCTATATTATCACAGCAAATGGAATTTTCATTAATTTTGTACAAGTGTCACCTAGCGATTATTTATGTATGTAAAACTGTAGCCAGTAAGGACGCAAATATCTTATAGCACAATTTCCTCTAAAATGTCAACATTTTTATAAATGAACATCACTTTTTTGTAAAGTACATGCAATTACATTAATAACCGTAAACAAAATTCCAGTCAAACTTGCTATACCTGCATTGTATTTTATTACAAAATTTAATCAGTATATTGTCTGCTTTTTGATGATTATAGGGCATATCCTGATAGTGACTTGCACATCAATACAAAGTCAAGGCTACAATTTGATTTCATGGTGGCCATAATGGACCCAAATTGACATAACACTGCTTATGAGCCTACTTATCCAAGTTCCAACAGAAATAGGAAAGCAATAATAGTTAAACTACTTTTAAAATTAGTAATATTTCAATAATATTAATAATTGATTTATTCATATATATATATATATATATATATATATATATATATATATATATATATATATATATATATATAGATTTCTTTGCCCACATTGCACTTAATTCAGACAAAGTAATACATATTTTTTTACTGCTGTAATTATCATGGATTTCAACTTAGCAGACCTTAGTGTATTCAATTTAGTCATTAAATACTTTATTTTGGTGACAATTTTAGCCAGTGCAAGTGTCGACGATACATCTTATCACAACATTGAAATTTGTTTATTATAATATGTGCATGCTACCATACATAATTTAGGTAAATACAGCGATAATATATTGTTGTTTCCCCATGGCATGGTAATCTGGCATCAGTACACAATTAATAAAACCCGGTTCAGTACCCATGAATGTAGTCTCAGTCTATATTTAGACAACTTTTTCCTGTCTCCATTTGGTTGCAATACAAGAGTTAGAATTTTGGCATTCTTGGTAAGGATTTAAAGGCAATTGTTTATTATTTTGAATGTGAGCTTTTGGTGTGGTTGTCTATGTGTATTTCGGTAACAGTGCACATTGAGTAATAAGGCCATGGTGATGATTCGGAAGTGAAACCTGTGTTCCTTTGCATGGTGTTTTGTTTACAATTCAGCCACTCAAAAAATTGAAGGTCAACCCTTGACAAGAACTTCACTGTAAAGTCATCTTTGAAGGTATTTTAGATTAATATATGATTTGCATTGATTGTCACACAGTGGAAAGTTCAGAACTGAGAAACAAATGTAGAGACTATATAGCAAAATGAATTGTGTTCTATGGCCTGTCATGGCGTTATTGACTAAACTTTAAATTGATATAAAATTTGTATTATTAATGATAGACATGAAATTTTGATATGTTATGTATATTGACTATAAAAATGAAATTAAAAATAAGAAAATTTTAATTTTAAAAATTCAAATAAAATTTAAAAAAAAAAAATATAAAAAATTTCCACCAAGCATGCAGATATATTTATTGGGAATGATATTAAATATCAGTATGTATATACTCCAACCCCATATACAAGCTCAAATAATGGATATTTGTCAAATTTTGTCAGAGAAAATATCTTTCTTAGTCAAAATGAGACCGTCATTTAAAATACATGAAGACAAAATTATATTTGGCTTTGTACCTTTAGGTCATTGAAACTATTTTATATTTGGCTTTGTACCTTTAGGTCATTGAAACTATTTTGTTGGGGTCCAAACAGTTAATTTATGTATTTATGATGGGGTGACTTCCTGAGTAACATATCCGCTTGTATAGCTATCAGTAATTGTTTATAAACATTGTTATCATGTATTTAGTGAGTGGACAGAGATGAAGACTTTATAGTAGAACCTGCTCAAGTTCTCTACAAAATAATATTAAGCTGTCAGATGATGAAATACTGGTCAAAAGGATAAAATATACTTTACCCAGGTATATTTACCATATCATATAAGAAAACAGCAAAATGATGCATGTTGAACACAGAATGCATTCCATTTTATTGTTCAGTTTCTTTAAGAGATTGATTGATGTAGTGTGGCATTAAGGCCCAGATGATATTATGGGAATTCTAATGATCCATTTTGCTTTATGCATAATAATTACTAATATTTTTTAACTGACACTCTAAAATTTATATAAGAAATATTCAAACAGATTATTTGAATTTAACTTTTTAAAACTAATTTAAAGATGGTTACATAGCTGACATGAACAAATATGCATATAGTTTGGAATGTTTGGGGGGGGGTCAAACATTGACATTCAGTACACCCTATAGGGTGATATAGCACCTATAGTGAATCTGTAAGGCTCAGTTTAGACTGTGCACTTAAAATATCCCAAAATGCTATTTTCATCATGAATATGCCTCTATATAGTAACACATTTCAATTTAGTACTTTGACAGATAAGGTGTTGCAGCATCAGCTGATATCTGATTCCATTGATTCCATTAATAACTTGGTAACCAACACTCTTAAAAATAGACTAAAAATGTTCAAAGAGATCATTTGAATTGTTTGCACATGTGATTTTAACAAGTACTTTGCATATGTCCCACACATGCAAATGTTCATCCTTATTTACAAGTTTTCGGGATTAAAATTTCACATTTAGTTGATATATGATATATTGGTACCTATAGTTGATCAGTGTTGCCACATTTGGCTGTATTTACTAGCAATATCTAAAATTGTTTTTTCTTCATTAATAATATTGCATATAGTAATAAATTTTAATTGGTACATCATCATTTGACTTTCCAGTATACTGGTATGTATTAATATTTGCACCAATGACCAAACCTCACCGTTCCAACAGTGCCTTAAACTTTATTATACATACTCTACCTGATTAGTTATTTGACCTGCAAATGACTAAATATGCTTGTAGAAACTGCATCTATTTTTAGGATGCATTTATCACTTTAATAGATGCCCATTGCTTCACATCTCTGAGTGTCACTCTATCAAGTTTACATTTTTTACCCATATTTGCAACCTGAATGTTACTTTGAAATCACCATATCGAACACATTTTAACTTCATTTGCCTACTTGTTTTCTAGAATTAAGTGAAACATGTTATATCTTTTCAGGTCTAGCCTGGTATCTGGAACAAAGTATTTGAGTTGGATTAGTTTGGAAGTTCTCCAGTAGGCCGGTGATGATAGCAAGGTATCATAAGGACATGTGCAGTATGCTGCTGTAAGTGACCAAGTTGAGTTCATATCAGCAAACTGATAAACAGCATCTCAAAGACATGGCTTAGATCTTCATGAGAGAGATTTGCATCATTGTTCAGCAAGGTGTAACCTCCCGGAAACTGTATTTTCCTATGGCATTGTTGACTTTTAGTTATCTACATTAAAATGGAATGCATATTTGTTATAAAACATGGTAGTGGTACCATCAAAACTTTAAATTTGAGTGGGCTATTAGTTTTACAAACAGCCCAAGTACCTGAAACAATAAATGTGGAATATAGCACCTGTCATTGTTTCTTTAGTATGTACACCTATATGCATCTGGATAGGCATACTTCAATTTGCTGCCAAAATCACTGTGAGCTATCATGCTTCAGTACCCCTGGGAATAATGTTATCAGTTGTACAGACCATTCATTAATCAACTTTGCTGCCTTAAATTTGTCAAACTGGATGTTAGAAGCTGTATGAAAATTTAATTTTTTAAAAAATAGTTTTTAAAATTTAAATATTTATTTAAATTTCCATTAAAAATATATACATCAATATTTTTTAACTTCAAACATATTCTCAGACAGGCCTTATCAAGTATTACAATTAATTTTTACTGCATTGAAAAATTACTAGTCGAACCCGGTTATGTCGGTTATGTCGCTGGCCTAGGGGTTTGCCAAAAAGCATCAAGATGACAAGATAACCGATGATCAAGATAAACGAAAACCAATATGGCGTCAATATAACATGTGCTTGAAATTTCATCATGAACATGACGTTCGTTAGTAAATGAGAATGTACATGCACATATTTTTGGATATTTTTTTTTTAAACAACAGTGTTGCCGAAATCTGTTTGATGAAGCGATCGGCAGGCTTTAAAAATAAGCATACATGTTTGTTAACAACAAAAGGCATATGTGCACAAACTAACAGCAGAGATTTACCAGTATACAATACAAACCAGTCGATTCTCGATACAAACCTTCATTATATTCTCCAAAATTGCAAACACAAAGATAGCTCAAAAAAAAAAAAACGTGCAGGGTGTAGTTGTGCAGGGTGTAGTTCGATTTTACAAAAAGCTAACCAGTGTTAAAATTAAATTCATGAGTTTTTTCATTCTGACAGCTCTGAAAAGTATCGTCACAGAAAGCATGTTATCCTTCAGACAAGATCAACAAGAGTGATTGAACTGTCATTGGAATGAACGACTATACAGACCATCATCACATGCTACATGAACTCAGCACATGGGCAGTGAACCAAGTATGATCATTTTTATTGGCAAGTCATAAGCTAGCATAAACCTAACCAATCGAAAGTACATGTAAATTAAAAAAATCGAAAGACAATATTTTTGCAAAACAGTATCTCCATTCCCAGGAATGAAACTTACAATATACAGGGAACACCTGGCAATATTGGACCGTATATATTACTGTAGCATAAGTTAACACCAAGCATAGGAATTCTTTCACTCCTGTATTTTGAGAAATAAATAATTATTTTTAATTATGCAAAAGTTATTTGTTGTTTGCTATTTTTTCTTGCTGAGTTTAAGTGTCTGTAACAACCAACAAACAGAAGGATTGGCCATTCCATTAATTTTATCTGTTCTATTCTTCAGAAGTCTGTCAGTTGTAGGTATAGTACGGTAGCATAATTGACTGTCAAAACATAAGGTAATAAACATATAGGTCAGCATAAGCAGATTATGATGTAACTGACCTTAATTGGCAAATTTGGCCCTCTTTTATTAGGATGGACATAACAAAAAAATGCTAAGACCACGAGAATTTGGGGGTTCTACTTCAAAACGTTGACTTAATAGGGTTGGCAAGGTAACCAAAGTCAAGATAAGTGGGTTCAACTGCATAATTAAAGGAAGATAAAGCAAATTTAGTTTTGGCTTCTTAAGAACAATTGGACCTCAAATTGCACCCTATAGAACACCATCACTACTCTTTCTTACAGCTGTCACATGTCTTGCTTGCAAGGAAATTTTAAAAGATTTCATGTAGTTGAAATAGTAGTGGCATGCAAAATAAAATGCAAATTTAAAAGTTTGACTAAAAAATTGACCCTTTTAGGCATCAGTACACAATAAAATCCAGTTCAGTACCCACAAATGTATTCCCAGTCTATTTTTAGATCACTTTTTCATGTCTCCGTTTGGTGATAATACAGTTAGATTTTGGCATTCTTGGTAAGGATTTAACCCTTTCATCACTAGACCAAAAAATCGGTTCAGGAGAAGTCTGTAAACACTATGGACCGATTTTTTTTCAGTCTGGGGCAGTGTTCTTCTTCAATGTTATAGTACCAGACTAAATAACTTTCGGGGTATCTCTAATAACTTCCATCTTGTAATGTTGATGTTATATTTGGATGATCTCATTAGTTTAGTTTCTATACAACTAGAAATATCGAACAAAGTAGGAACTTTTAATGTGTTTTCCGAATGCTGAAATTTGTATCCAAAATGGTGGCGTTTGAAGAAATTTCAGAGGAGAGTTATGGGAGGATTTGAATAATTTCAACCTGGTAAATTTGGATGAAATTGAGAGAAGACGTCTGGAGATACAATGGAATGCACTTGTGGGTGACAGTAATGATGATGAAGAGGACTTTGAAGGTTTTGAACCAGAGGAATTGTATGCTCCACATGATTTTGTTTGGACGAAGCTGGTAAACAAGAGATTTGTTTCAGTTATCTGACAGAGTTGGGCACACCCGAGTGTTAGATGGCTCCAGGAAAGCTTCCGACTATTTTCAAATATTCTATTCGGATAGAGTTTTTGGAAAAATTGTCCGTTTAACAAAGTTCAATGCGACGATCAAATGTGGCAGAGGCGATATAAGTGTGTGGACAGATCTTACCTTGGAGGTCATTTTGGTTCATTTTATAGAATTTTAATTATAATGGACACCATGAAAAAAAGACTTGTGTTGCTACTGTGATTATTCACTAGTACATCTAGAGTCAACTGGATTTTGTGAACTTTCTAAGTTTTCTAAGAGGTAATAAAATAATTACTTGTATTTTACCTGTTGTTACCTGTTTGCACCTGCATTTTAACAATTGTAATAAATATACACATTTTAATGAATTAGTCATAAAATTTGATTTTTAACCTTGATTTTGACACCTAATCTTTAACATTGGCAAAGTTACGTTGTTTCAAAGACCACAAGTCATTTTGCTTTACAACTCCAAAGTTACTTAGTGTTGAGGACTCTATGCCTACAAAGTTACTTAGTGATGAAAGGGTTAAAGGCAATTGTTTATTCTTTAGAATGAGTAAAATTAATTGTGTTCTGTGGCCATTTGGGTCAGCCGCCATATGCGGTTTTATTTACATTAACGCGATTATATTGACCGATATTTTTTTTATAGAATAGATATAAGGAAAATCAGAAAAACTTTAAAATGTGTAAAAATGCAAAAATAACAGATCGGTCTTATTGTGTACTGATAACAGCATTATGTACCGCGCGCGAAAATAGAGTCGTAGGCTACTGTGCATCATAATCGACATCATTATGATCAATTAACTCATCTGGGCTTTGAGACAATTAACAGTAAACTATTTACACACTTTTGTGTTTCACAAAATGACATCGTTAATAAAAGTTCCTAAGCACTCGTCACTAGAAATGTGATCAAATACCATGTTTTTAGAAAACCTCCAGTCATTTCCTACCTGGGCAGTGGCCTATTTTTAACTGAATTGTAAGTTATTTAGTTAAGTCTTATTCTGATACAGGAGGAACTTTGGTATCATAACTCAAGCACAAGAACGCTCATTGTAAATAAATTTAGCTCTAATGACAAAATATTTCTGAAATTATGCTAACTTCTCATTCTGCCTTGCTGTTTCACACATCTCGCGCGGCTTCGTGAGATTCCTTTGCCAACGAAAGTTAGTCTGGTTCCCATAACCATTTTGAATTCATAAACTGGTTCACAGATCTGCTTTCGTTAGCATTCTGTAGGCTACATCACAGGAATCTGCAGTTTTATCAATAAAGCACGATAAAATTTCTGACTACATGAAATCACCTTAACCGTATTATAAAATAAATAAAATAATACCGTTAAGGTGATTTTATTTAGTCAGAAATTTTGTCGTGCTTTATTGATAAAACTGCATACTCCTGTGGCTACATATCAATGAACTATTTACTTTTTCAAATTTAAAACTGATGTGATGTGATTTGGATTTTTAACGTAGCTTAATCAATTTTTCAGTCTTATTGATAGAATGTCTGCAGTGTGGCAGTTTATAGTGATGTCTAGCATTGGGACGTTATGCCGCAGATATGTAGCATGATGTTCCACCCAATAACATATTCTGACATCACGCCGACCAGTCCAAACACTAACCTCTTAATGCTGAGAGTCAAGCGAGGCAGCTGTTAGTACCATTGTTGTAAGTCTTTGGTATGACTCGGCCGGCAATGGAACCCACGACCTCCCGCGTCCGAGGCGGAAGCTCTAACCACTAGGCCACCAGAGCGGTAAATTAAAAAAAAAAAAAAAATTCATTTGCATAAACAGAGACGGATGCGTAGGTGCGATGTACTAAAACATAAATAATGTACGTCTTACATTATAGTACTAGCGAAAACACACTTCCATTTATAACGTTACATCTTTCAGGAACTCGGTAACGGATGACATAATTTATAAAAAAAAATTCTCATAAACTAAGTTCTCTTTCAAAATTTAAATGTTACGTTAAATACTTATATATCAAGAAATATTTATCAAAATATGTAATTGTAGTAAAAAAAAAAAAAAGAGACAGAACATCACATGGGGAGTAAGATCTTAGATTTGTAAGAAAGCTTTGACAATTTTGCAAAAATGCACTACACTATCTACAGTGTGGCACTTTATAGTGATGTCTAGCACTGGGACATCATGCCGCAGACATGTAGTATGATCTACCACCCAGTCAAATTGCCCTGACACCAGAAAACACTTTGGTTGTGCAAGTTTCGTCTGCAAAAAAAAAAAAAAAAAATCTTAACCGAATGCTGAACATACTTCTCTAGATTATAAATTTGGGCGTGCTGACACCATACATCATGGCTAACAGCGCCCACTGTGCATGTTTAGATTTATGCTACATAATTTGCAGTTTGAACTTACAATGTAGTGCTGTTCGTAATCATACAATTTACACTCAACACATTGAAGTTAATACGACGTCGTTTGGAATCTGGATAAATTATTTCGGTTCTTCAGACCTTTTTATTCAATACCATATCATTTTGAATTTAAAATCATGATTTAATTTGTTGGATTAAACCATTTCATTTTAGACTACACTATTTTATCTAATACCAAATCATTTGGAAACAGATTTCATCATTCCATTTTCTTCTTTAAATCATTTTATTATCTAATATTACATCATTTGGAATCTGAATTCATCATTTCATTTTTTGGTTTAAATCATTTGATTTTATGCTATGCAAATTCAATTAATAAAACGTCATTTGGAATCAAAATTCATCGTTTTGCTCTTTAAATCATTTTATGTAATACCAGATCATTAGGAATTTAAATTTCTGATTTAATTTGTTAAGATAAATCATTTCGATTTAGACTACGTCATTTTATTTAATACCACTTAATTTTGTAGCAGATATTATCATTTTCTTTTGTTCTTTAAATAATTTAATTTCATTTAATACTAGGTCATTTGAAGTCAAAATTCATTATTTCGTTTTTGAAGTTCAATCATTTCTTTTCATTCTACATCATTTCATATCACACAACATCATTTGGAATCTGAAATCGTCATTTCATTTGTTGGGTTAAATCATTTAACTGCATCAATTCATGTAATATCACATCATATGGAATTTAAATTCATCATTCGGTTTCGCTCGCTAAATCATTTCACAACATCATTTAGAATCTGGATTTATCATTTTATTTCCTGGATTAAATCATTTAATTTCATACTACATCATTTGATTAATGTAATTTTTGGCGGTGACGGCTGCCCATAAGAGTGTCGGCTACAAAAGGTAGCTCTGTGCCGTTTGTGTTTATTCAGAATTACCTTTGCATATTGATCAGTTGGTTGTTTTTCTTTCGTAGTTTCTATTTTTATTCACATTGGTTAAAACAATAAAAGACACGCTTATGATTTAAAGATGGAAGAGTTTTCAATGAAGAAATTAGATCATTATAAATACATGGTTTGACACTTGAACACTGAAAGCTCAGCCATTAACATACCGGCGCATGGAAATGAGCGCGGAATAGACACTCAGTGAATTGACGAACCAACGGGAGATAATTAAAAGATTTTAATATGTTACGTGTCTAGGCTCGTACAAAGTAAAAAAAAATAATAGTAAAGCCAAGAAGATTTGTAAAATGTTACAAAAATAATTTATTTCCCTAGAAAATATGGTAAAATTATGAAAAAGGACTTACGGTTTGTGAATATAATTCAAAAATTAATCTTAGAATCAATAATATAAGTGATATCACTAAAAAGTTCTAGATACATCAATAAGTTCGAATACTGATGAAGTTCCAGAATAAAAGACGATGAAGTCTTCTGTAACCTGTCTTGTGCTGTTTGTCAACAGTTCCTTTGTTCAATTTTATGAATCGAGAATAATATTCCGGCTTTAGAATTACAAATAATTTCCAAAAAATGTCTTTGTCCAAGAATTCGATGAAGAGCACTTATATTTAAAAATTATTTTGAATAGCAATTTCAACTCAACTGGTCACAACACAAGATATCTCTGAGCTGCAAAAGGCATGAAATACGACAGAATTCAATCACTAAAAGTGTTACTTATAAACGCTGTTTTGGATTTAATTCGTATGGCCCAGAAAGGGGTAGTCCATTAAGGACGTCTGCAGATAATTCCTGTTTTCCGACCTTTCCCTTGTCCGTTTTGTCCGCAAGTGGCTTACCCACCCCCTCCCCTGCTGTGGATGTCCCCATCTAGCACTATTGATATGTGGGTCATCTATCAACCCCATGCACCGGAAGACAGACCTATGTATTAACACCAACCCATTCATACATATTATGTGGCCCGAATGGTACAATATTTGAAATTAACAAATAATTTAAACTGAGGGATGACCCATAAAGGATGACTGCAAAACATGCAGGAATAAGCGCAGTAGGCTTAAAGCAGCTGTTGAACACAGAATATCATTACAAATAATACTACCTTGCGGACGTCTGCAAGGTCCTTTACACCCCCTCCCCTTGTCCGCATTTAAACCAGCCCGCTACCCCATCCTTGCCTAAGTTCTTTATGGATGATCCCAAGGCCCATAAGGCAATTGACACCATGAACGAACTTGATTCTACCTAAGGAATCTTACTGTAAGATTGAATTTTAAAAAAAAATTAGTTGTTTACAACAGAGCTGACGCAAGTCAAAAATCACCTAATACGACTAATGATTTTCACTCTGTCTTTATGAATTCTGAACAAAGGTCAGGAACTATATTTGCTAAAAATACAACGTAGCGACACTGTTGTTTACTAGAACTGATCTGAAATTTTCTGAAAACGGTCAAATCCTGTGAATAAAGTTATTACAATAACATGTAATGAAATCAAAATAAAATAAAAGACGTAAAACTAACACATAAGTAATTTAAATACATATGCGTAACAAATATATATGCAGTTCATCCATTATTCAACTTTAAATAACATTACTACCAACGATAAACTCTCTCTCTCTCTCTCTCTCTCTCTCTCTCTCTCTCTCTCTCTCTCTCTCTCTCTCTCTCTCTCTCTCTCTCTCTCTCTCTCTCTCTCTCTCTCTCTCTGAGCCATTTCTCCAAATACCGATTTCCCATAAAGAACTAATCACCAAATGTAATAAATCTATAAAATGGAGACGTAAATACAAATGGCGCATACGCAATTTATATTTCCTATGTTTAAATTCTAAATGTTTTATAAACATTGCAGTTCTTTTGCCTTTGCTAATCTGTGGATTTTGTTGCTTCAAATAAAACAAAAATCAGTCATATGCAGACGCATGCTAATGGTAGATGAGGCCTAGGGCGACGATAATGGACCAAGTTTTTTTGGCATTCCAAAACCTTTATCGCCCGTGAAAAGTGCTCTGTCCCCCACCCCTCACCCTGTTAGTACGCTGCTGATCATATGTAAACATCAAAGATGCGTAATTTGGGTTGCAAATATCGTTTCACGGATATTATTCGGCATTACCGTTAGAAGCACAACAAAGAAACGGCATACATCGCAAACTGCACGCATTATATTAAGCATAGTACAGAATAAATATCATTCCTCAATCATAGGTATCATTTTTGGCCAAACATAGTACTGAACATGATTTCAAAATGCCTGTCTGCACAACGTGTACGATTTTTTTTTTTGGTATTTTACAAATTTTTTGTCACTGGCATGTGCTTATTCTCAAAGTTATATCTCTTTTCTATATGACTTTATTATTGAGTCGCCTCCACTTAAAAAATACAATTTTAGTGATATTAGGTAAAGAAAATAACTATCGAAAGACCTTAAGAGTGATATATAGGCTACGAAATTAATTATTGGCAGATTTTAAGAATGGTATATAGGCTACGAAAGCAAATATTGACAGACTTAAGAGTCATTGATAGGTAAAGGAAGTAATTATTGACAGACGTTAAGAGAGATATAGGCTCAGAAAGTAATTATTCGTTCTACTCTTATTTTGGTAGTTAAGTGATAAAAATAAAAGGTGCCCAATTTTTTCGAGCTCGAATTTCCTTATTGAAGGACGTTAAGAGACATAAAGTCTCAGAAAGTACTTATTCGTTCTAATGCTTTTTTGGTAGTTAAGCGATAAAAATAAAAGGTAACCAGTTTTTTTTCGAACTTGAATTTCCTTGAGCTGAAATGAAATTTACTTTAACAATGAACTAAAAAAAAAAATATTGGCCGGAATCTAGAATGTCGACAGCTGGATGTATTTGCACATGGATGCCAAAAAGATCGCTGTGATCAGCTTGCACCTAGGCGGGCTGTAAATAAAGTTTGGCCCAAAATGATATTAAATAATCTGGGATTTATTAAGGAAACATATTTTCGTTTTAACACATATTCCTAGAAATTCGGCTCAGGATATCTTTTTAGTAAAACTTATCTTGTCAGATCATAATGTTTTGGTCCACGTTAAAGCTATTTGTAAAGTGTTACTCAACACAACAATATCCTAACGCACAAATATTTCAATGTATTTATTTTATACTCCGATATTTACGAAAATATTTAAACTGCTTTTCAGAAAAGTAATATAAATATAGAAATATGTTGAAGGGTTTGCATGAGTTTTTTTTAATTTTTGTTTAAATACTGATTTGCACATATTTGCAAGAAATGACATGACGTGATTTAGGAACTGTTGCATCATGATAGACATACTTCAACATCAGATAGCATACTAGTTCTTATGTGTGCATAACAGCACATACACCGCTTGTTCCTTATCTGGCCTTGAAAAATGGTTAAAAGTTGATAATCAGTTTAGTTGCCTAAGCAGCAGAGAGGCTGAACCCTACAAGGTTGTGCCAGGTGGACCTTTTGTCCCAACTATGAGAAACAAACGGCTATTCTTTATCGTATTGAGTATTCAGCCTTTCTGCTGCTCTTCTCTTTGTTAAATAACTTAAATGAGAAGCGAGCAGATAACTTAACCTTATTTTTGAAACTTAAGGGTTCCTACGGAGGCTGAAAAATGTTTTTGCTTTAACAATGAAAACATCTCTAATTGACCAATTTTTTTTTTTTTTATTTTTTTTTGCTCGTGGTCACTTTGCTGCTATAAATGTAACAGCAAGTATAAATATTATCAATAATGAGTATTGGAGAACCACATTCAGCTCAATTAGCTCGAGAGTGACTAGATGCAATTAAAAAATATCTACCTGTTCGTGATTCTGTTAAGGAACAACTACAATCGCGTCAGAAATCTCTAGCTGGATTTGAGGAGGATACAAAACAATTATTTAAATCGATTGTAGAACCAACGAAGAAAATTGTTTCAGCAACCGAAGCAACACAACAAGCTCTTGCAACATTGCCTGCCGATATTGCTCGTATTCAAGCAGCTCAACCACTACCACAAGCACCACAAGCACCACAACCACCACCCGTTCAACCTCCTTAACCATCAAAAACCAGAACTAAGATAATAGATAAATTTACGCCTGAAGGTATTGCTGCTATCAGGGACCCAAATCAATTACTTGATATTGCCGCGTTTGGATATTATTGAAGAAAAAAATATGTAAAACCAGAATATGTTAAATCTCTAAGCTCTTCCAAATGGATCAAGGATGTATATCGCATCGCCACTGGTATTCCAGAAGTCAGATCAAATGAAGAATATAGAGATTATAACAGATTTGGTGAAGATGTAAATAAATATATAAAAGAGGTTGAACAACGAGAACAAGTACAACAAGAAACAATGAAACTATTGCAATCACAACCATCATCACCAGAACTTAAATTACCATCACCAGAGACCAATACCACGACTACAACCACCACTACAACAACAAGAGCTACAACGACAACGAGAACGACGACGAGAAAGACGACAAAAAGCACCAAAACCATTTGAGCAATCATTTCGTGATTTTTTTAAAATTAATTCCATCACCACAAATCAGATTACCATCATCACAACAATCAAGAGAAGAGGAAGAAGTATTTCAAGACCCTCCTGGTGCATCTGGAAGTGACCCAGGGATTGGTCTTATTACTTGTCCCAATAATGTTCTCGCTGATGTTGATCGACTAGAAATTCTCATCGGAGGCAAAAGAGCTGGCAATAATTCATCAGAAATCAATAATAAAGCAGCTGATATTTGAAAACAATTATTTAGTGGCGGAATGATGTATATCGGTCCCTCATTAATGAAATCGCCGATGACTACTGCAGTGATTAGATACAATTAGTGATAAAGTCAATTAATAATAAAATGTTCGTGCATGGTGCTCAACGTGGACCTACCATGGTCAGGGTAATAAACTCTCGATTACCGGTATACAGAACAACCTACGGAGATGGACTAGGCGATGTTGTTCTGGGTCTATTTAAAAGAATAGCCCCAAAAGCAATACCGATTGTAAAACAGCTAGGAATGAAAGCTATTGATGTTATTCGTGAAAAAGGTATAGACGCTGTTGGTAATCTTGCTAGCAAAGCATATTCAGCAATCAAAGATAGACTAACGCGAATAATACGCAAACCACAACCCGTCTAACATCAACCTGTGAAATTAACTAGCACTAAAGTGAGCCCGCAAGTGTAAGTAAAATAATAAATCAAGCCGCTAATCAAAAACTAGCGGAGTTAGTTGATGTCCCAATGTCGGAAAAAGAAAAAAAAATATAACCGCTAGTCTGATAGCAGGAAGCGGTCTTCGTGTTAGACAAAGATGATAATAATAAAGGTGTTCAAGCGTATTTGTGATTCCGCATTTGACATGGACGCACCAGTTCTCAAAGATGAGTCCGTGCGCGATTATCGGTATTATTCTTATGACGCCCGAATACCAGATCAGCATGGACGAATCGAATTACAGGTTCAGGATACAAGTAGATATTTCTTACCCGCTGAAGCATTTATTGAAGTCGAAGGTGAAATTTTAAATAATGTTAATCCTGCAGCACCAGTAGCATATGCAGCTGATGTTAGTGTAGGTTTTGTTAATAATGATATTATGGTGTTAATAATGATATTATGGCGTTATTTGACAGCGCTACATACATGATCGACGGAAAAAATATTGAATCAATTCAGAAAGACGTCGACGTTGCTACAAAAATACTTGGTCTTGCAAGATACAGCGATGATTATTCAGCTGGTCTATCAATTATGTTTACCAAGGATACTTCTAATTTTCCAGAGTACCAACAATATGAAATAAGACGACCAAGAAATTTTGCTAAAAATGCCGATGCGGATGTACAGAGTATGACTGTCGATGTAGAGCCAGATTTCAACTTAGGATTTAGATCACGTCGAGCAATGTTAAAGGGTAATAGAAGAGTATTTTCCTGTGCAATTCCACTGTCACATATCTTTGGATTCTGTAGAAATGTCAGAAAAGTCATTTATAGAGCCAAACATACAGTTGTCTTAGTACGAAAAAGCACAGACGATCATAAAATCTGGCGACTCGCTGGTACTGATCATGGTATAGTAGCACTAACAAACTTTTCCCTGTGGATGTCAATGATGACACCCACAATATCTAAAGAACAACAGTTACTTTCTTTTATGGATCAAGGTGGCAAATCAGCGTTGTCATGGTTAACGATGACCACAGATAGTGATCAAAGTGCACTTAACGGTTTATTGACATGGAAAATAGTTTCTCAGCAGGGTGTTTCTGCACCGCGACATACATTTATTGCTTTTCAAAATGTTGCACGAGCAAATAATCAAAATTATAGTATAATGATATTTGATAATCTCGGTGTTTCTGAGGTTTCATTAAGAATAAATGGACTTCAAGAACCATCCGAGGATATTTTGCTAAATTTCTATCAAAATCATGTAGCACGTGCATATCACCGTCTTATGTCGTTTATTGGACGTGATCAAAACATTGATACTGGTTTACAAATATCACAGTTGGATTTTACAACTTTATATCCGATTTATTACTTTTCGCTGGAACATTTAAATTTAGCCAGACATTTTCTTGAAGATATACATTTTCGAACTCGTGTTAATAGAGATGCTGTAGCTATTCCTAATTATAGAGCAATTGCTGTTATAATCAGCGATAAATTAATGTTACTCCAAGGTGCTGGTGGACGAATGAGAGTCGTTGATGCCCAGTAGAAAATATGTAAATAAACGTGTAATTTGATCGCTCGTAATATCGTAATATTAATAATGTCATATCATCACGTTAGTGTGAGTCTGACTTCTGGTCAGATTAAAAAGTTACAATCATCATAAAAAAATAATCGCGGGATAAAATTATTTAAAAAATAACAAATCGCAGGTGGTCCGAATAAACTATCGTTGACCGATCGTCAGTATAATCACTTTAATAAAGCCAAACGATCAAAGACCGGGTTAAGACCTGATCTTTCTGCAGCGGTTATCAAAGATATCGCTAAATCGGGTGGTATATTTCCACTTCTCGCAGCTATATCAGCATTAATAGCCGCTGCGGCCCCAGCTGTTGCAAAAAGCAGCTGCGTTAGTCGCTATTGGAATCGCTGCTGAAATGGCGTTAAAGAAGGCAACCAGACAGGGAATCAAAGAAAGGGAAAAGGTCTAAGACTTTCAGAAACCCCGCCTTTGTGGTACGGAAATGGTCCAAAACTAGGAACAGTTCGATGATAGTTCCACTATCGAATTTTGATTTATTAGATGCAGCTAAGCAACTAAATATATAAAACTTCAGAGGAGTTTTTAAGCGCGATCAATTACCAAAAACAAAACAACAACGCTGAAATCAGAATTATTAATTTCGATAAAAGCTCTGGACCTGGCATGCATTGAGTGGAATTGTCTATTTCGATTCGCATGGGTTAGCACCTCCAAAGGAGTTTCTTCATTATGTCAGCAATAAACCTGCTCCGATCTGGTATTCAACGCTAACAAAACAAACAATAACGGATCCCCCAATATGTGGTCGAGAAGTACTTAATATGCTTGATGCTATATCAAAATCAACAAAACCACCTCATAAAGTCGTGCATGAGTATACGACGATGTCGCATTTAAACAGACACTAGTAAACATAATGGTTGATAATTATGGAAGATCTTGGACAAAAAAAAGATAAAAGTGTCGACTTATCTAACTCTTGATCAACTTAGAAATGAACTCAATGATTTATTAAATATCAAGAGTGTGGATCAAAAACGAGTGTCGTTTTTCAAGATAAACAAGGACGATTAAAAACGAGCAACATACAACTACCAGATATACTTATACGAATTCCCACCGCGGTTACTAATAATATTGTTACTTTTGCTGATCACGGTAAAATACCGGTAAGTCGGTTAACAACTATGTTAAGAAAACCGACGATATAATAATGTCAGGGGAAAAAGTTACCTCTCTCGGAAACCCAACTGCATATATCGACGCAACAACAACAAAAAAAAATACGTGGACTATCAAGAATCAAAGTACGTACTATCCAACGGTGGTATAATGCGTGCATTTCTCAACATGACAATAATGGCATTATTAATCTTAGAGCCACCAGAATCTGACTTTGAAGTTGCTACGAAAAAATACGGCGACGATAAGGAAATTCCAATAACGACTTCGTTAACGACAATCAATGATGGAGTTGCTGCATTTAGAACTGAGTTTTCTAATCACATACAAACGTTTCTAAATTTTCGTAGAAACTTAAACAGAACTAATAATGATTTTTTTTTTGGTACTCCGCCAACTATTATTAATCTCGCAGACATTAACTCAAGACTCAGTGATATTATGAGTGGCATTATTGACATTGTTCAAAAAGCTTATCTCATTAAAATTCCACACAGACGAATTAACAATATCGTTTACACAGTAGCATCAGGCAAAGAAACATGGACACCGGAAAATAACTCTCTTAAACACCGCGAAAGTCACTGGTGTGTATAGATTATCAGTGTTTATCGTTGAAAAATTCAGTATATTTACTACATATTCTGGAATTGTGTCTATAGTGTTAAACAAAGATTCTGAAGAAACGTTTATGTTGATATCTGATAATAAAAATAGGCACATCGTCTTATTGGTGGTATATAGAATTCGAAGATGAAACTCCTCAATTAATTACCTAGATAAACGTATAATGAATCCGATGACAGAGCCACTCATTGGCGTTCAACGTCACAGATATAATCAGGCGTGTAAGTACATGATGAAATTACACACAGCATCAGCCGCCTATACTAAATTATTCTCGCATTTTACCTTGTTTCTCAGTGATGGTAAAATATCTGACGAAGAGTTCGTAAAGATAATGAAAACCTACGATGAAGCATTCGTGATAGAAAAAGATCGCATCATCTAGTGACAATAACGGAAAGATGGAGAATTAAATAATAACGATAACAATAATGTCTGAGCCAAGAGAACTATTGCAACAGATAGTCACTAATTCGACGCCTTCAAAAACTACTATGATATCGGTAAGTTCGACCAATCCTAAATTTAGCGTTAACTTTTCAACTGCAATTCCAGCAAAAGAAATTGCATTAGCTCAACTGCGCGTTTATAATAGCTGGCCAAATATCAGGTCGAAACCATTTGTTGGATTACCAGCAAATAATTCACTGGTATTTTCGAATAAGAATAAGCCGAATGGAATACCTGATTGGCAAGTTGTTGGAATTTCAACGGGCAGTTATCAAATAGAGGAGATTAATGACGAGTTCCAACGCAGAATTAAATCTATCACAGGGAAAGAATCGAAAATAGAGATCACTGTTTACGAACAGAAACTATTGATAGAAATAAATTCCCCTGACTATCTCGTAGATCAGTGTTATGATGGCCTGACGTAGCACCGGTTGATAATGGAGTTTCATAACCAACTCAAAATGAGTTTAAAACGAGTGAAGAAAAATTAATTAAAGATCCAGAATATCGAGGAAAACATCCAAGGAGATTTAAAAGATTTGAATCTGATCCAAATGACAATTATTATTACTTTACCGATTTTGACGGTAAAAGAATCCCCAAGATATTTAAGTCAGTATTTGATGTCATCGAAGACCCCAAGACGCCAGGGTGTACTAGAGACATTGTTGATGATAATTTTTTTAAATATTTAGATACTCTTAAGCCTGAATACGATACATCTTTTAATGATTTAAGAAATTTACTTCATTATAACAGCATTATGACCATAATGTAAATCAGCAAATAAACGAGTCAATAAAACACTTAAATGGTATCTTATTCGATTATACATTGCCAATCGAAGTATTATAAATGTTGCTACAACGCACAATGGAAATCCTTACGCATCTCCAGAACTTAGGCAATTATTTCTTAATCATTATAAAATAAAAGAAAAAGACTTACAAACATTTATTATACCTGATCCAAATAACGCTGAAATGAAGAAATCAATAAATGATCTTATTGAAGAATATTATCCGGAAGTAATTGAATCGTGAAGAAAAATAGCCCCACCACCGTCTATACTAAAACATGATAATAACCCCTTTGGTGCCGATAGCCATATATCACCAGGCATTGTAAACATAACAACAACAATCGCTGTCAATCTCGTTTGCGACATTGTGGATGGAAGTTTTCAGAAAAATCTTTCAAAGTCTATCCAGGCCCAGCAAGGGTGCATATTATACACATTTTCCCCGCGCGATCCGCCCGGGTGGCTTATTGTATCAGAACCTATCAACTCCGTATACTTCCGTGTTCATAATCCGTTATTATCAAGAATACACTTCAAGCTTACAAACCAAAATAATCACTTCTTGGACACAAGAAATGAAGAGATAAATATAAATCTGTATGTGAGATCGTAATGCGAAACAAAATAAATATCTTTATGCATGTTACTTGTCTATGATATCTGATACATAATGGTTGGTCCTTGTACAACACAGTTACAATATATATATATATATATATATATATATATATATATATATATATATATATATATATATATATATATATATATATATATATATATATATACATTTACTAGGCAGAATATGTATTAGTTTTCCCAAAGGTTTGGTTTAGCATTTTATAGCAGTAATTGGTCAAGAACTCTCATTATCACTTTCATTTTCATCCATATTCTCACAATGTTCCCTCAACTGTCTGCTACGAGAGTTCATAATTTTTTTTTCTGTTCGTATTCATGAGATAATTCTAACTTGATTTTGTTTTGTTAATAGCGTTTGAGAGAGGTACAAACAATTTTACCTGATTATCAGTGACTGTTGCCAGTGACTTTAACATTCCCCCTGGATTTCTTTCATAAATTGGTAATCGGATGATAGCGTAAATCTGTTTTGATTTTTGAGTTCTTGTAACGAGTCAAAATCACATATAATTTTGTCAGCATTAAGATTGTCAGACACATTGATACCGTTATGTTGTAATTTTTTAATCGCAGAAACAATGACATTGATATTCTCAAAATTAATTATATATATATATATATATATATATATATATATATATATATATATATATATATATATATATATATATATATATATATATATATATATATATTCGTTGAATTAAGGGGTGATACCTCTTAGTTCTAAAATATATATATATATATATATATATATATATATATATATATATATATATATATATATATATATATATATATATATATTCGTTGAATTAAGGGGTGATACCTCTTAGTTCTAAACTGAGTATTTGAACGTCGTTTAAACTTACTATCTTGATCATTTCTAAGAACAGCTTTTAATCAGATATGTTGTGTTTTTTAACAAACCATTTCCTTTCTTCCAAACGCTAAATAAATTTTAAGAATGGTGGATTTTGTGGTAAACAACTAGATTGAGGCTTTAAGCGACTTAAGGTGATGATGTACGAATAAATGAGTAAGTTACAGTGATATACAATTTACTTCATCTTTTGTTTATAAAAAAGACACAACATCCTCATGAATGGTTGATTGGAGTATGATGGACAACTAAGCAAACCTGTAAGGTTTTTAAATGAATCCTAAACGAGTCATGTCAATATCGATACCTCATCATAAACTGTGAAATGCGACATACAAAAGATAAACAGTTATAGCATGAACGCCATTTTCACAGAAGTTCAAATATTTCCACAAATAAAGGATGTATATTAGAGAAATCCCGTGACACATCATAAATATTGTTTTTGAGACTTTGCCGGAATATTTCCGCGGTTTGGACCAGTTGGGGTATGAGAACAAGCAGTCGAGGAAATATCAGTTTTTCTCTGGGGTGATTGTGTTTGAGTTCCAGCCTAAGTGAATGAAGCAGTTCCATCTGTAGGTTTTCTACTGTATGTCTGGACTCCAATAATGGGGACTCTGTAACATACACAAAAAGTAAGATTAAATATGATGAACTTTCACATTAAACAATGTCGTATAAATGGATATGCGTTTAAACTAATATAATGAACTGAAACATTAATATTTGTTTTGTTGGAATCACATTTTAAGAGCATCATTTTTAAATTTCTCTTGAAATCCTGCAAGTGAGACAAGACCCTATGCTTTGTATAACGTTGTAAAAAATGTTAAATGAGATAGTATAGCATGTACTTAACGATGATTTAGGCAAACATGTGGCAATTGCCAATTGTGAAGGTATGTAACAAATCAAAGTTTTGAAAAAGCTGATACATAAACATTTTAAATTTGCCATTAATGCAGTCATTTTGGAGGTTGGATTAGCAGCATTTCAATGTAGGAACAAATACATGCTGCAAGAAATAAGTACTTTGAAAAGAAAAAAAAAACGTTCGTATAAGCATCCGTTCCGGAGAAGTAGCTTTAGTCAACATGGCTGTTGTGTCGGATATTTTGGAAAGCCTAATCATTTTTATTTAGGACCAAATGCATATAGTAGAAAAAGTGCAAAGACGATCCGTGTCAGTATGACCATTCCTTCAACCGGAATAGGTATAATTTTATTTGCAAAATTGAAGCCACGACCACTATCTTGAATCAACATGATATCATAAGAAATTTTTAGTGAAAGGCCACAAATCAATAAACTGATATGTTCATGAGGAAAAGTGACAATAATACTTACAAGTTGGTAACCATATATATGCAGCATAGAACGTTTACTGTCAAAAAAACCTATGTAGATACAATCATCCGTGTCAACAACATTTTCAAGATGCACCGTCATGGCAATATTGGAGGCCTGATCAGCAACATCCTCAGGAAGGACAAACTACATATCGTAATAAGATATTGAGAGTCAATCTAGTGTCGATACGACCATCCATTGGAGAGAAATACCAGTATGAGTTTCAAAACGACGGACATGGCAACCACATTAGAGGTATGATTGGCATCATTTTCATTTGTAACTAACTACATATCACTGTTGGGTGTCAGATTGAAAGATTTAATTACTGATCGACAAACCATTATATGGAAGCTTTCAGAGCAAGCACTGTATCTATACAAACATCAGTATTGAAGAAGCTGTAATAGACTAGATTTTCAAATGACTGCCATGACGGAGGTATTACATGCCAGATCAGCACCATTTTTCAGTTGGAACCAACTAAATGTCATAAGAAGTTTCTCTCTCATATCGATATAACCTAAGTTTGGCTTGGTTGAAGATATTTTAATCATTGGAATGATGAGATTGTAATCAACGAGGTGGAGTTTTGAGTTGCATTTCCAACGAAGTGTTACATCATATCATTGATTTCACGGCGAATATGAGGCGTCTCGGATATTATTGTTGGCGGTATTTACAACATCCATGTCTTCAGTGAGTTCATGCATGAGTGAATGAAACATCTTTGAATCAATGATGTTGTTTTTGTGAGCAACCACTAACAAACTGAAGGAAACTCATTGATGACTTTTTCGAGTTGTTGCCAGCATGTACCATTTCCACGAGTGTTTCCAGCCTTTATACGATTTCATTGATTTGTTCATCGTCTACTGACACACATTTGAAACCCTAACTGGACCCTGCTCGTGAGGCGTATTTGCTTGCATGAATCACCAAAGGTTCCACGGGTTCTCCGACCCAGACTTTTTCCAAGCCTGGACATATGTATGTCTTCACTGAATGGTTACAACATCGGTCGGTGGAGAGTAATATAGGAAAAGGACGACTTAATCATCCTCATCTGCGGGACGCACATACTCATTTGGGGGCAGATATCCCAGAAAACGAGCTCAATAAATTGTATTTAAATAATTCAATTTTGAGTGCGGATAAAATTATCCTAACATGGCTTTGTTTATTCTTGGCCGTTTAACTGAGTTAATAATCTTATCTAGATCCGCTTATGATGGTATATTATGTTAATTTAAATCCACTCCAGGATAATGTTGCGGGCTTAACGACATTCTTAGCACTTGATAGGCTATACTCAGCGGCCAGTATTACTGGTGGAAGAGGAGGCCACAAAACATCGGAAGAACTACCGACTCACTGAAAATTACTGGCAAGCTTTCGCACATACCCACATAGGCCGAGCTAGAGACAGGGACAATGCAGACATAAATGATATGTGAGCAATCGGTAATGGCGAGGATTTTAGACCCACTCGGCCACCTGGGTCCCCATTCCCTTTGGATGCACCCTGGGTGATTATCCTCGGGTAGCTCATGCTTCGATATAATTTCTTCAAATTTCTTGGATACTTTAGCAGCGAACCACAGAAGGTTCGCAAGGATCATTTAAAGTGTCTCTTTGCTAAATGTTTTAATTGGTGTTATAAACTTAGATTGGCAAAATGATTGTTATTCTTGTTGAAGTTTTGCAATTGCCTCTCCGACACCCTCATGTATTTCATCTTTGCGCTTTAAATCTGTGCCAATTGTGCGTTGGTGACGAGTTTTTTTGCGATTGCGACTGGTTTGACCAACGGCGCAAAGGTTTGTTCGAAGTCCACTGAGAGGTTTTCCTTCCAGTATCAGAGAAATCTTGTTTGGGTCTGACAGGTATTTTCTTGGGTTCTTCCGCCATTAGCTGAAGTAGCCTCAATGTATAGTCTATCATTTGCTAAGTGGTGTTAAACCCACATACTTTAATACTACATCCACAACGCCAAGCGCCTTGATCCACTTATACATATACTCCATGGATTTCTCAAACATATTTCAAAATAAAAACTATTTTGAATAAACCCCTCACTTAGGCTAGCTGTCTTACTTCTTCCTCTTTGTATATTTCTTAGTATATTTCCTCAAGGGAAGCGAGTGTAGGTGCTATCTGTATATTAATAATGAGGACATTTCTTTAACAACAATGATCGCTGTCTTTGCAATCTTCGCTGTTTTCACTGTCTTCGTTAAAAATTTCAATACATTTTCACTACGTTGTTTCCATTATCTTTAGGACTGATTATTCGGTTATCGCTAGTGACTGCTTAAATTTTTCTTGTACACTGTTATATACTGGCTTTTCTGAAGTTATATTATAGTCTCCACCAAGTTGTTGTCGTGTGTTCTCCAACTCAAACCCTAACCAAGAAAATGTATCATGATGGTCCGCTCACGCCTTTGAAAAATTAAAGAAAACTCCTTCCGCCCTTTTAACGAATTAGTTTTTGATGCACTCAGGCTAAATAAATAATCTTTTGTGTCATAACAAATAAACCATTATCTGGTAATCTAATTCCAGCATTAACCACTGAGGCGAATTTTTTCACAATACTATATGTAAATAATTGTATGATTTTTTTAGGATGTTACATAATAACCTACTGCATTTGTTAAAAAGTAATCACTTATGTGTTATCAGCGTAGACGGCTTTACCTTCATTATGCATATTGCAATGAAAGAAGCAAACATATGCAAAAATTGTATAGTTTAAAGATGTTCTGGAATACTAGAAAGTGTTACAGTCCTGGCAAAAAACCTCAAAACGATATGATGGTATAATACGCCCATTCTATGCTTCTCCTTTTCAGAACATGTGTTAAATTATACTCACATGATGAGCACACTATTTACCAATGATACATAATGATGAATGAACTGCATTATCTGACTAGAAAATGAAGGTGGGAGTCGTGGATATGAATATGTAAACAAAGACAAATGATAGTGCCCTAAGAGAACTGCAAGCTTACCCAGGAGTAATACCGCTGCACTATAAAGCGCCACTTCTACCAGTGTGAGATGCATTGACAATAGTTTCTGAGCTATGGAAAATATTCCTTCGAATAACCATTCTGCTTCCAAAGAAATATACTCTTCCTTGCTTCTTGTTACACTCAACATTGGTTGTCTTCCACATAAGTAAAGTGTTTTATCCTCAAAAAGAACATGCAACTAAAACAAAAAAAAAAGAAATATTAGAACATATTGATTAAGGGCTTATATTGCAAATGTGAATTAATGTGTGGTGGGCTAATCACTATTGGCTTCTAGAAGACGAAGTGTGGTGGGCTAATCACTATTGGCTTCTAGAAGACAAAGTCTAGCGGGCTAATCACTATTGGATTCTAAAAGAAAAAGTGTGGTGGTCTAATCACTATTGGATTCTAGAAGACAAAGTGTGGTGGGCTAATCACTATTGGATTCTAGAAGACAAAGTGTGGTGGGCTAATCACTATTGGATTCTAGAAGACAAAGTGTGGGGGGATAATCAGTATTGGATTCTAGAAGACAAATGGTGAAAGTCTTGCAACAATGAATAGTGAAAAAAAGAAAGCTTGAAATGTGTCCATGGGAAAAGGATATTCTACCAATATGATGCTATTGAAAGGAAAACTTGTAAGTCAGTCTATAACTAGATTCTGTCCAAATTATCCAAATTCTAACTTGACATTCGTCCTGTAAATATAAAACCCTATACTGACTTTTGGTTTTAATACATTAAAATCTTTAAATGTTATTAAGTAGAAATTTGATTCGCAATGATTTATTGTAATGATAGTGTATATGACTATAATACATGGGTAACACTAAAACAACAAAAATGGTATGTTGCCATTTTTAACAATTTCTCAGGGGATTATATTTGCTGACAAGTTTGATAGATGACAACACCTCCTGAGTAAACAGCAAGAGAAACCCACCAATATTAATGTTACACAGTATGAGTTTTGCTTCATCAGGGCTATCTGCTCTGCCATAGTTAGTGTAGAGAAATCTGGAATCCTCCTTGCGAATTTAACTGTCCCCTCCAGTACTGGCACGGCAATCTCCTGGAAGCACTTGAAGACTTCCTTCTCCTTGAATGTTTCTGAATCTAGAGTATTGGTAAATAATGTTTGTCCAGGTTCCAGCTGAAAAAGTGGTAGAAGTCCAACATGATAAGTACGTCTGTACATATGAACGAGTTTATAAGACGTGTCTGCCTAATTAGGTGTTGATCATGAGACTAAACTGTGCAGTATTATCTTGTTAAAATACACTTTGGTGTTGAAAATAGAGACATACACCAACAACAGGCAACATTTGGTCTGAGATAGCTCACCTGTTGTCATGTGCCTAAACGCCGAATGCAAGAGAAAACCCAAGACTTCCTGCAAAGTACAAATGCTTTCTTAACTGATTGATTGAATAATTGATTGATGTTAACTAGCACATCAATTTATGAAAGGTTACACACGAGCAAACACGAGTAAAGTGCTTTAGCCATGAACACTCCAGGCTTGCTGGCATGGCTTTGTTTGAAGGTTTGCCTATTTTTGTTTCTTGCGTATCTTTGAAAAAGATTTTGTAAATCTTTATTAGTGGTAATCAGATTGGATGGCAATAGAAAACTGCCGTTACTAAAACCGGGAAAAAACCCCACATTTAAATGACTATTGAACTGTTTGACACATCTTGACAGAAAGCATGATGGGATAATTAACACGACTCAACTTTTGTTACAATAATGTCAATCCACTGTAGAATATGGCAACTATTAATACAAACATAAACCTTTAAACGAATTCCTATAGCGAGAACAGACTTTCAGATTATCAGCAAATATCAAGTGTATTATCTGCAAAACAGAAAAGGGAATGTACTGCCACTTTCATGCCGTTAAAGTGGACGCAAAGTTGAGTGTGTTTTAAGGATAAGGTGGTAAGGAGCCAGCTGTTACGCAAGTAAAATAAATGTTATGTCGCGATTAAAGCATTTAATTGTGAGCAACTGATCAGAATGCGCTAAAGAGACAATTGTGTTGTCGGAAACATTCCAGCCAATTGAAGACACACTGCTTAACTCACACTGCTTAGTGAGAAAAATGATAAGAGGCATTTATCGGTGATCCAGCCCCATTACCCAAGGAGTCGCCAAACATTTCGGCAGTTTCAGTAATATCTTGACTGTATTGGAGCAACCTGTAGAGCAGAGTGGTAAGCCTGGGGTTTATTTGGTCGTGCCCGAAAAACTCCGCACCCATTGTCTATTATCATAAACAGGTACCTGTGGGTATTAGCCTAGCCAGAGAGAGTTTGCCGGTCACAGCTGATTTGATTTATATCTAGTCCGTGTATCTGACCTAGCTGGAGGGCATCAAAGCCTATCATGCTAAGGAGCATTTTTGCCATTACGTCTTTGTTGGAAAGCCAAAAGAAGTAGACATCAAAATGCATGGACAAAAATTTAGTTATCGGGTCATCATCTGACCAAATTTACACAGACATAAACTCCATTCTCGAGATCTTTCTAGGGTGAATTTAGAAGCGGGGCGTACATAACGTCTGTTAGGAAGTAACCCATTTCTACCACGGGCTAAATAACGTCATGAAACTAATTTTACAAGATAAAATGTTTAACTTGTTTTAGAAGCGGGGCTTTGGAAGCATATTTTGTGGTAAAGAGTTGTGGCTCATTATAACGACTGGTGATATCAACCACTGCTTGTGCATACTTATACATGCATCTCAAAGCTTTATGTTGAGGCACAAATAAACCATCTAGCCTCTGCTGTACAGACAGCAATGGTTTCACCAGTGTATTTTTTTTCAATCAGACGCTATTTCATCATTATGAATGTATTCATAAGCAAAAATGAACAAAACCCATGAAAACAGAAACTTTAAAATATGTTTATATAAAGGAATGGCAATCATTGGTAACCTTATTGTCTATTGTTTAAAAGAAGACCTGAATAAAACAATTATTTATTCCTGTTACATAGCAATCAGTATTTACCAGTAATAAAGTTCAGGACTTCCAATCACAAACTCCCCGTTGAAATCGGTAGTTAGGATATACACTGTTTGAAGAACGAAAATGTAATCATTGTGATAAAAATGGCATTATTTATGTTCTAAATTTCACGAAGAACTACCTATCGTTTGACAAGTTACAGACCTTATTTGCCACCAATGATAGCGAAATGCTCCAAAAATCTTGCCAATTTTGTTACGGCAATAATGAAAACAATATCATTATTTGTATTATCTGTGAAAGTGAAGATTTTCCATACTTACAAACAATAATTTGTTCTCTCTTACAACTTTTGCACACTACTTGAGAGACGTTGTACTCTACCAAAACAATTTAGTGTTACATTTATGTCCTGAAATGATATCACATTATGTCAGAACGCTTTTTCTTGCTATGATTGTAAATGTTGACGATTGATGTAATTTGTACCTCCTTACTATATCGTGGCAGTTATGGCATTATCATATGTACGACACTGGAGGGTCAATGCGCAAGAAGCCGCATGTTAAAAGGTTTTTTTAAAAAAAACTTCATAGGCCTTCACTCGACCTCATTGACAGCGTTTTCCCTCAGCTTTACCCTGAAAGAGTCTTCGTCTTTGCGTTTGAAGGGTGCTATTCACGTGGGCAACTTGCTGTCATCACAGACAGCGGCGTTGTAGTTTTATGACCTAAATGCTGATACCGGCATGACCGCTGACAAACACGAGCTTAGGTAAGGCACAGGAGTCTGCAGTTTTATCAATCAAACTAGCATGGTTCATTTTTCAGGGTTTGTGACCGTAATGGCTAAAATAAAGGTTAATTCACCGGATCGGATTCATGCGATGGTAGTCCGAGAGTGATGCGTTGGTACGTTAATGTTTTATAAATGTAGTTTTTCAGTCTTTGCGCGATTCTGAAGCGATAAAAGACGTGTGAGAAAATTCGAATCGAGCGGAGGGTTGTGGTCAAGCTTGCATTCCTTGTGTTATTTTATAACACCGTTAAGGTGATTTCATGTTGTTAGAAATTTCGTCGCGCTCCCGTGGTTAAGGTATAAAGGTGCCAATTATACATCTTCAGGTGGTTGGAGCTTAAGGTGTAGCATTGTATTCAGAAATAAACAACACAACTAGCTGTGATCGGTGCATTATGTAAGAGTTTTACTTTCTGTTAGGCTTAAAAAAATTTGAGCCTCTTGGCAATATGTGAGATTATTTTAATTCATATCTAGATCACATTTTGTAATTTTTTAAGTTTTTTTTTTTTTAAATGTGGCACACATGACTGAAAATGTGTCTGGTGTCTGGTGTAACTAGATAAATCTTATGCCTGTCTAGTCACCACAGAGTTATCTCTCTTAAAATCAATGGAGAAACTAGTTCTGTGCTTGTCAAATTGACAATCTGACATTGTTCTCTGTGACAATGGGTGACATGCATGCTAAGGTAGGATAGAAAGTATATTTATTTCACAAAACATTAACATTGAGGTCTATGGAAAAACAATTGGTACAGTAATAACTTAAGACCGCTTCTTATATTCAACATAGAACGAAAGACACAATCTTCGAGAGGAAAAGACGTGCTGGTTTATGCGAATATTTTCGAGAGGGTACAAATAAGACATCTAGATAATGGGCTTAGGTTTGACCTGAAAAGAAAATCGTGCATCATTTAATGTCCACGGACTTGATTAGGTCTTGTTGATGCCCTTAGTAGGGCAGAAGGCAGCGCTAAAATCTAAGTGACCCTTAGATGTAGATTGATGTAGTTATCAGGCAAACACGCTCTTGCTGCAGCCGACAGTCATGATGCAGTTTTACTATTAAGTTATCTAACAGCTCTAGTAACCTTCTGGAAGGGCGGTAAGGTGTTTGGCTTGCGACAAGGCTGGTGGATGACTGAGTTAAACTAGCTTGTGATGGCAGCTCTAGTAACCTTCTGGAAGGGCGGTAAGGTGTTTGGCTTGCGACAAGGCTGGTGGATGACTGAGTTAAACTAGCTTGTGATACCCATTTTTCAATTTTGTTATCGTTACGCCTTTGTTCATATTTTCCTTGCATCTTCTTGACCCTTGGCCTTTCATTGACCTCGTGTCCATAGCTATTTTCTTATGCAAAATTATAGAGGCTATATTTTATCATCTTAATATTAGTTTTGTATTTATGGACGAAAAGGCATCTTCGCCAGCCACGGCTCCGATAACTATATGTACTCAATAGCGGATCGAACAGCTGTATTAGATTTCCTGTGTTTCCTCCCTTAGTATATAATTCCAACTAATCTATAGCATGGTGCATTGTACATCGGCCGAAAACGGTGGTGGTAATTGACCTAAAAAGGATACTTTGTAAGTTTAACATGAAAAGTATGACTATGTACCAGAGGGGAAGCCACTACAGGTCTATCTGATTGAGAGGTATTTTGCAAATACGGACCGACATTGAAAAAGTGCTTATTTGTCAGTCTATTCAAGTTATGTTCTCCCCTTGTCTCGATCACGTATGAATAGCGTTCAAATTTAAACATCCATTGAAATTTACAGACCCGAAGCACAAAAATATCTGCTCCATATGCCAATGTGTAGATAGGGTTATTGGAACCTTGGCTAGCGAAGATAGAATTTAAAAAAAAATGCAACAAAAGTATGTATTTCTAACCTATTTCTTATACTGTATTTTGATTGCTACAAAAAAATGTCCTTATGTATGAAATCTCTCTAGCTTTGTTTCTAAAATATCACTAACGTGAAAGTATCATTTGTGAAAATAAAATTGATAAAAATAAAAAAGTGGAAGAAAATTTTAAATGCGTTCCTTCCCTACGTCCTATTTTCTCCTTTCTTTTCTCTTATATACAGAGTTATGTTTCTCTATGTAATTAGAGCTTTTCATTTAATGATTTGTGCCGAAAAGTAAAAATCTTAGCCAAAATTGTGCTCTCTCTCTCTCTCTCTCTCTCTCTCTCTCTCTCTCTCTCTCTCTCTCTCTCTCTCTCTCTCTCTCTCTCTCTCTCTCTCTCTCTCTCTCTCTGAGAATTATTTTTAACAAACATAAATTACCCATTACAGATGTCTTCTTCATCTATTAAGACTAAACTTGCAATTTTTTATGTGGTTAGTTAATCTCTTACCCTCACCATTGTCCTAAACACATTAAGCCAACACTTTTAACTCTTGTAGTCACATATACACAGTCTGGCGCTTGTCCAACATTACCGTTTAGGATTAGACAGAGTTGAGGAAAGACATATGAATAAATTGAGGACGTGCCAATATCCCCCGCTAAAGCTAGAAGATAAATAAGACTTGTTAAAAACGCAGAACAATTTCAATAAAATTTAAATGTTGTGAGGTAGAGAAAAGAAAAGCATTACCTTATCTGTGCTGATGGAATCAAAGGACACCCTGTCAATGAGGAAACTTGATATCATAGAATATCGATCAAAACAATCGCAAAATGACGCTTTAATGACATCTGACAACGACCTGAGGTCCAAAATCCGTTTACTGCAAAGCTGAACCAGTTCTTCTCTGTCAGCTTGAAGTTTTTCACGTTCTGTTTTAGGCATCCTCCCAAACCTGACGGCTGAAAAAGACAAAGATGTAAATGAGAATATTTGTAACTAGAAATGGTACTAAAAATATGCAAGAAAATAGGATCTAAGTTTCGAAGTGAGAGTGGAGACTGTTCTAATAATTGACATATTTATCCTATGATACTCTCATGTTTAATAATAAATTAATTCCATCTTTTATAAACAATTTTGGCAAGTAATTACGAAAACTTATCATAGATTAGTGATTTTTTTTATTATTCCCCCCTTTAATGAGTTATCCTTGATTTGTCCTTTTTGATTTGCTTACTCCACCATATTGAAAATTTTAATCCACCACCCATTCTACCCCAACCATTCATACTAAAGCAAATAATGTTTAAGAAGTGTATAATTTCGTTAACTTTGATAGAGTATGGTCAAAGAAATATTGTCCAAACATACTGTTTAAATAAGATCGTTGATTCCAAGAGTAGGGGACACATAAGTAATCCACTTTCACCTTGTAATAACACCATTACTTCATCCAAATTATTGTAATTTAGTGTCAACAGAAAAGATGCTGCATCCATTATTATTTCACAGGTTTGACACAGTTGGATGAAAGTCAAGTAACTAGCTGTTGATGCATAAATCATGCTCTCAAAGAAACAATGTTATGACAGGTAGAATATACTTTTCAAATACATTACATTATGATGCCATTCTTTCTGAAATATAAATCTAAGTTAGATGACCATCTTTCGAATTCTTGTTTAGTTTTTCATCGAGACATACGCTGATCAGGTCGCTAAGTACTGACCATCTTGTGACATGCCGGCATTCAGACATTTCTTGTAGCGGCAGTATTGACACTTGTTTCGTGACCCAGCATCGATTCTACACTTGGAACCTTCACGACATGGCTTGTACACTAACTTCTTTTTCAAGGTGCGCCGAAAAAATCCCTGAAAATCAAAAGCAATATCAGCCAAAATAGACTAGCATATTAGTTTTGTTAACTTTGTACAAGCTAAACAGCTCCTGTGTAATACAAGAGACACAAATGGGCATATTATCATTCATATCACTAAACAGATTTATGTAGCATTGTGTAATTACACATCTCCATGGAAACAATCTCCTAAACTTTACATCATGATGAATTTCCCTATTTAACAATAGTCTGATAACAATTGTTTCTAAAACTAAAGGTATACTAAATCTACAAAGTCCGTGTTCATACTCGAACTTATCCAAAATATCATTATTAGAAACCTATTTATGTCTTATCTAAATCGAATGAGAAAGAATATTCTAGATGTACCTGGCTCAGCACATCGGATCCAATATCATCTCATTTATATTCGCAGATCTCATTTATTACAGAATCTAACACGATTGTGTTATACCTTGATTTACCATTTACCAAGTTAGAAATCCAAATTTGGTCCCGAGTTGTGTATAGTTCCGTTTTCATTATAAATATACGTAGATCGTGCTCAAAATCAAACTTTTGATTATACAAGATTATTTGACATGTTTAATAAAACAAATCTGATTAGAAATAGAGCAACTAGAATGTTGACAAGCAGTCAGCCTTATTAATATACTTAAAAAGGATTATCTTAATATCAGCTTATTTATCATGTCTTGTCAAAGTCTTATAAAATATACAGCATCTAAAGTGGAATAAAACGTCATCCAATTAGATGCAAGGTCACCTTACTAATATGAATAGGTTTGGATCATAATAAAACATCCAAAATATTCATTATATTAGCCCACTTATTAAGTTTGAAACAAATCGGATCAGAAACACCATTCTAGAGTGGTAAAATGGTCAAACAATCAGATTCAAGATGACCTCATGAATATAAACAGATCTCGCTTAGCATCGAACCTGTACGAGATCTTTCAGAAATTTGATCAAAATCAGATCATAAAAATTTCATTGACTTACTAATCAACAATATGCTGCGACTACATTATATAGTATTAACAAAATCGGATCCGAAATACCATTTCTAGAGTGGTCAAATGGTCAGCCAGTCTGATGCAGTAATAAGACCCTTCTCGACTCATAATTTTAAGATCTGATAAAATATAAATTTCATCGCTAAACCAGAAAAATGTACAGGCATGAAGTTAATATTTAGTGTGTAGGCATGAAAAATCTATCTATCTATCTATCTATCTATCTATCTATCTATCTATCTATCTATCTATCTATCTATCTATCTATCTATCTATCTATCTATCTATCTATCTATCTATCTATCTATCTATCTATCTATCTATCTATCTATCTATCTATCTATCTATCTATCTATCTATCTATCTATCTATCTATCTATCTATCTATCTATCTATCTATCTATCTATCCACACATCCATCCATCCACACATCCATCCATCCATCCATCCATCTATGATATAAATGTATTGCAGTAACACATACATATCCTCAAGAATGCAGAAATGTCAATCTAAAGATAGTCCTATCAGCTAATGTAATTTAAAAATACTACTTGATATTTATTCTACTATTACTTATATCCAGTTTTGAACACGACGGAACCTGATTTTCTATCATGTAAACATTGAATGTTAAACAGGTCAGCGTATCTATCAGTTTGTCAAGAGAGCAGAGTGAACCCACATTGCGTGACACTTTTGCATTTGATTTCACGCTTTACACAGGAAATTGAGAAATAACCAGACTTGAAGTTTGCTATCAGACTCACCTTGCATCCCTCACAGGAGTGAACACCGTAATGAAAACCAGAGGCCCTGTCTCCACAAATTCGACACATAACTTGTAACTCCGCAGTATACAGGGGCTTCCTGGACGTTAACTGCCAAAACAAGTCCATGGTTGATAATTTTCATAATTAAAAATAAATACCATTGAATATTATCCTACAGCATTTCCAAATGAATCAATGTTTGCTTAATCTTTTAACACATTATAAATACAGCAAGGGCATGTAGAACATTATTAATATATTATATATTTTTGACAAAATTCGTTTATTATTTTGAAGCAATGTTGATACAGATTCTTGAGAAGAAAAAAAAACTTAAAGAAAGATAATGTTAGCTTTTATAGTAGGTTTCCGTTCATTTTCATTTGAGAAGTTTTTGTAAAGTGTAATTTAAAGGTTGTTCTTTTTTCAGTAACGAAATATATTTCGCAACGAATCTGCATCATTTGTACAAATTAAGAATCTTCTGTAAAATTTGGTCAAATTTTGTTTATTTCTTTGTGAGAAAGATTTGTTTTAATGTTTGGATTCCTTAGTAATGACGGCAAAATTTGTCAGCGTATTGAATTCATATGTATAAAACTGAAAGTCATTAAAGGGTGTTTTTCAGTAAAATTTGATAAGGTCGACTCGAGCGGTTTACAGTTTGGTAGTTTTAATAGAGGTGGCCATATACGAAATTAAAAAGCCTTTACGCAAGAAAGTATTCTGTTTCTCTCAAGTTTTATATATGCTGTATAATTCTGTTCAGTACTTAAACATTTTTTCTCTTTAGTAGTGGCAGCCAAATTTGACGGGGGATCGGCATAAGTGTATATAGACTTGAGAGCTCTTAATACAAGGTCTGTCAGCTTTGGTGACTATGCCAATGAAAAATATTTGTTACACTCTGGTTGCAATACGCAGCATACGAGGTAAACTATTAGTATTGCTGTTTCCATGAGTGTACATTAGACACTGAAGATATAATTTTGTTTACAGTAATTGCAGTTTAATTTAGACTGAGAGCAATATAACAGTCAATACTCCAATTAAATACGACAACGTTTACTCTTAAGTATATGGATGCTGACATAACTAGGAAGACAGGATATAAGTTATGATAACTTGAACACAATGTATTCAGTACGAAACTCATTACATTACAATGATGAACCTATAGCAGTTTTCAAATATATATATATATATATATATATATATATATATATATATATATATATATATATATATATATATATATATATATATAATGCGATTGCTACAGTTATTTTGTATCACAAGTATATCTTTTCATTACGATATCACTTAGATACTGCACGTCGTTTACGTAATGAGAAGTGATTGGAAAAAGATTATCAATGTTATCAATATTGATTAATAATGCAACAAAATCATCTGTATCAGAAGTCCAGCTTTTATCCAAGGGATGTATCAAAGAGAAGCTCATACTCAATTTCATCCAAGGGATGTATCAAAGAGAAGCTCATACTCAATTTCATCCAAGGGATGTATCAAAGAGAAGCTCATACTCAATTTCATCCAAGGGATGTATCAAAGAGAAGCTCATACTCAATTTCATCCAAGGGATGTATCAAAGAGTAGCTCAGCCTCAATTTCATCCAAGGGATGTATCAAAGAGTAACTCAGCCTCAATTTTATCCAAGGGATGTATCGAAGTGTAGCTCAGCCTCAATTTCATCCAAGGGATGTATCGAAGATTAGCTCAGCCTCAATTTCATCCAAGGGATGTATCGAAGATTAGCTCAGCCTTAATTTCATTCAAGGGATGTATCGAAGAGTAGCTCAGCCTCAATTTTATCCAAGGGATGCATCAAAGATCAAAGAGTAGCTCAGCCTCAATTTTATCCAAGGGATGTATCGAAGAATACTCAGAGCCCTTGGGATAAACAATTCCAAATATGAAATCATCTTTCGTTCTGAGCAATTCATTTTATACTTTAAACCAAGAAATATATTCAGAACTGTTTGATAACAATTTTATATATTTACTACCTGATTTTACTCATAAGCAAAGCTGTCACCAACCTATATTTTTTCGGATACGGGAGGTCGTGGGTTCGAACCCAGAGTTATACCAAAAAAGTTAAAAATGACACTAAAAGCTGCCTCGCTGAAATGCTGTTGTTTTAAGAAGATGGAATTTAAAGGAATTTGAAGTTTTAGTGGCGACAGGAGGAAAAACGACTAATTTTGTATAATACTGAATATTTTTTTCTTGATTGTTTTCTTTCAAGTTTGGTAAATTCTGTTGAGCAGTCTTTAGAAGGATTCCAACAAATAATTTTCTTTCTATTTTAATGGCAAATCAGCATCATTTGTACAGAAATAAAATTATTTATGCCATCTCGTTTTCTGTTAAAATTGATCAAATTCAGCTGAGTATGTACTACCTGCTGCATGATTTAATAACATTTAAAAGTTGTGACATGAAGTTTATGTTCAATAAGCTCCATTTCTGCTTAGACACTTTCGCGAAGATATTATTTAAATCTGTCATTGTAATATTTAGTAATGGCAACCATATTTGATGCCGGATCGACATCAAATGGTACAAAACTATATGCTCTTTCCGCTTTTTTGAGAAGTCGATTAATGTTTTTTGATGCCAGTTTGACATAATTTATGCCAAAAACAAATTAATTGAAAGCCCATCATGCTATTATATTTCTAAATTCGGTCATGTGATTTTTTTAGTATCTATTTAAAATAATATCTTTTAACGGACGCACGATATCACAAGGTAGTACCATAGGCTCATGTGACCTTATGACCATTGCGCTAAGAACTTTAACATCAAGCTTCATCTACGGTGTAGACAGACGCACAGATGGGCATGCACTAGGGTGAAAAAGTAATTACTATCAGGTTTTTACTTCTTGATAGAATAATGCAGTGTTTGCACTGTATGATGTGATACTTACATTGGAGCCTGGCGAGTGCTTCTCCGAGCTCCCCGATGAGGAAGAACAGTCAAGTATATCCAGAGTCAGCTGACTCAAGTCCATTGTGTTGGTGCTGCAAGGAGCAGAATAACAGTCGGGGGAGTAAGTTTCAGACCTGGAACAGGACGAGCTCTTGGAGTACGCAAATGTGCTGGAGTGGTAGAAGGGTTGGGAAACGGGGTTAGAAGCTGAGTCAGGTTTTTTATACTGTTGTTTCTTTCTCGGGCCCATTCCATCTGTGACCTTGAAACATTGCTCCATGCTGCACGTGTTCACATCGTTAGATGTTTCAATCACAATTGCACCACGGGAGTGAAAAATATTGGATAACGATTGCAAAGGAGCTGAATGCTGTTCATGTGGCAAACGTTGCTCTGAAAACAAAATACAAACTAGAGTCACATTTATTGCTGGCCGTTGCAAATCAGTGTACGTTTTATCGCATTTACTGTCCCATTTCTGAAATTTGAACCGGGGGTTGTAATCCAACATATATTGTGTCCTTCTATAAATATGAATACGTTGTTTATTAAACCATTCTTTTAAAAATAGCATTGTGATACCAATATATTTAATCTTTTACACCCTCTTTACCGGACTCTAGGGGATGAGCCCAAATATTGTGTTTTTCCAAAATTGAGTGACCTACCATGTTTGGTGAATTTCCACCCAGTGTGGTCACCAGCAGACAGAGGATAAGGTGAACAGATGTAGAGAAAATAAAACACTGTTCATAATTGAACACATTCCTTGGAACGTTTCTAATGATGCAAACGTGTATTTATTATGTAAATAAGATGCACAAAAACGGGGATATCATTTTAGAACCCTGAAGGTTCCAAATTTCGTCCTCTTTCCTTGAGTTTTCTACGAAATATTTTAACACGACAAGTCATGTGTGATCATCACTCATCACTGGCATGCTAAATATAAAACAAACTCTCATTAGTAATTGTTGACAAAACTTTAATTTTCTGCACAGGATGATAAATAAAACTATTAATAACTTTTCTTTTGGCAATAATTACTTTGTATTGGATTATTAGTAAGAAATAATCTATGGTGGTTACATGCATGTCAGCTAGAGCAAAACTTACCTGCTTAGTTATAAAAAGCGCATAAAACTGATTCTTTCCTCTCGATGACCTCACACAACTTTGAAGGAATAAACCTCTTATGATCTTATCGTACGTATAATAAGGATATATTACTCTTTGTCTGGACAGCCAAACATTAAAGGGCGATTTTAATGTAAGTCTTAAAGAATACCGCTTTACAATATTAAGATAATAAAATTTTTCAAGAAAAAAAGTATGCGTTCAGAAAATTAACGTTCCAAAGAATCCAAAACCACGGATTATTTTTATAGGTTTAGGTGCATTTATTAAAGATACATTTAGTTAAATATCTTTCCCATTGAAAGGGTCATTATATATAAAACTACAGGAATCGGTGACTCGTTAACATCTATCCTCAGAATATTAGCTGCATGAAAATTTTTAAACGAATCAAAATTTGTACAGGCCAAAAATCATATATCTTTCTTCTTGGGTACATCAAGAAAACTGCACGCATCCCTATGATATAGCTTGTATTCCTTACCTGCCTTTGGAAGTATATACACTACTGAAACAACTCTGTAAATGTTGTGATAAAATTCCACCTGGAAAAACATTGTACGTTTTGATAAATATATCACACTAATAAAGACTACGATTTCAGCGATCTTTTCTGAGTAATGACTTTAGAGCAGAATATTAATATTGCGTAATACACAGAAGGAGAAGCCAGAAAGTTTTTAAAAGGTTGCAAGTAGCTGACGTTTGAATATACCAATAACGTAACAATGACGCGCTAATTGGATCACCATTGACCTTTTCTTCCAAGTCAAGAAAGAAATCTCAGATGCAGAATACCACCATCAAGAATGACATTTTTAGCTTCACTGTTTACTGGAAATGGAATCGGAACAATGTCAGCCTTTCTGTCGCATTAAATACGATGTACTCCGCAAATCATAAATCAATGAAATCTGTGTAATCCTACATAAGAAACTTATTTTTCGTCTTGATGAAAATGATCGAAAAACTCCGAATGAATGTCGTGCATCAGAGTTGATAATAATATTTTCAGATTGACATCTTTTTATTTTCAGACCATCTTTATGGGATATGAATCATTTAATGAAAACACAGTATTGATATGACCATCAGTGCAGTAGGAATTGCCGTAACAAGATCTTTTTTTTAAAGATGCCGTTATGATAGACGTGTTTGATATGAAATCAGCTCGGTTTTCGTTTAGAGCCATATGTAGACACACAATGTGCTTTCATAAATACCTTATAAGTAACTATTAAGAAGATTATATATGTTTAGTGGCTTATCTTAACCATCTTCCTTTATAGCCATAAACAGCCCTAAAACTCACGTCGATATGATCAGCCGGTGCGGCCAGGTCACGTCATTTAGTGAAACTCTCGTGACACTATTACCACCAGTTCAGGATAAAGTAAGGCTTGCACTATTTTTCAGGACGGCCATATTGTCTTACCAGCACCATTTAAAACCACCTACATGCAATGAAAACTCTTAGTTATTTTGAAATTACCATTTGTCCAAGAAATGTGATGATACAAAACCATAAACATGGCCACCGAATCGGCCATATTAGATGTTTGAGGGATACTTTTTTCATTAGTACAGTTTCATACCTACCTCAATGTAGTTTAGGAAGAGTAGCGATAAGGGTCTAATAGAAAGACATACTGATGGAGGACGTACAACAAGCCATCACATAGGTTCCACTGGATTCTAATCAGCAAAACTTTCTTGGAAAAGCTAAACGTGTGTGTGTGTATATATTTATATATATTTATATATATATATATATATATATATATATATATATATATATATATATATATATATATATAGATATATATATATATATATATATATATATATACATATATATATATATATATATATATATATATATATATATATATATATATATATATATATATATATATATATATATATATATATATATAAAGAATACAAATCATATGGCGAATAACAACCCTCTCAAGCGTACTGGATCCACCAAGGGATCACGTGTGTCAGGGATTAATTAAAATAGATGCAATAAACTGACGACGAACAGTACGAAACTAGTAACTAACTAGCCTAAGCGCTTTCGACTCTTAATGAGTCTTTTTCAAAGGCAAATACAAAACATAGTTACGACAAATCATAGTTGCCTTTAAAAAAGACTCATTAAGAGTCGAAAGCGCTTAGGCTAGTTAGTTACTAGTTTCGTACTGTTCGTCGTCAGTTTATTGCATCTATATATATATATATATATATATATATATATATATATATATATATATATATATATATATATATATATACATCCTTCATTGGTAAGCAGAGGGAAGTTTGTAAGGATTTATCGTTTTTGGTGGTATCCTTACTGGTGTCACTGAATGAAATCTGTCACTTTCCAGTAATAGAATCATTGGTAACAAGTTGAACGGCGCTCTTTATTCTCTTACAGTCTTCTAAAATGTCTGAAAATTTCACATAAATTTTACACGAATAAACACTAAGTATGATTTTATAAAAGGGATCCAGTCTTTTTAACGTCACTTCCGGCGAAACAGATTGTCATTAGAAGACTCCTTCGTGTAGATGAGCGACACTGTACTATGCACTAATGCTGTATTTACTAAATCGACCGAGGGTTCAGCCAGCGAACACTTATAGTCTATTTCCCCGAATACCAGCACATATCATACACATACAAATAGTACAACGTACGTTCACATGAGTAATGAAATTCATCAATAAGACTCAGGTACTGATCTCCTGGCTCCGGTTTCATGAATCAAGGTAAGTTTATGAATACATATTTAGATAGCTTTTAAGAGTCTAATCGTATTACGTTAGTTTTTTTAAACATTTTAATTGGAGCATTAGGTACATCTATGACGTAATGTTACATTAGCATTTGCTTAGTAGTTATGTGAGTACTCGGTAAAATATCACAGTGCACCTACAAGATACTATTTAAAAATGACGACAACAAGGGTGGCAACAACAAGAAGACTATGACAATAAAAATGTAGGACAAAAATGCCATTTTTACCCATTTTAAATCAAAGATATGCTTGCTAGTGTGCGGAGACAGGCAGACGGATAGACAAACACAGAGACAAACAGACAGTTATCGATCTACAGCCTGGTAAATACATCTGTGTTATATGGTTATATAACCCATTTAAAACGTTTTTATCGACTTCTGTTTCCGTCGACAACGTTATCGTTCCAACCGTCGAAAAAGCCTAATCCACAGTTATGAAAGTGAAATCTATGTAATATCTGTGTTATCTATACATACCCTTTTCAATCTAGAAACTTGGGATCATAGTTTTGATTAGATAATATTTCACTTTATATTTTTTTTAACTTTTAGATTCTGAGACCAAAACTTGAGTATCGCTTCATTCATTTGCGAAATACCTGGGAATATCGGCTCGTACAATCGTGAAATAAAAATGTATTTTCACTGCAGTAGGGTGGGGGAGTTAGATACAGTATTGTATTTCAGATCACAAACAGAAATATCATAGATTCAATACCAGAATAACGTTTAAATAATCACTCAGTCTGACTGTGTTAACATTCTTTGTTTTTCATATCAAACTTTGATATTTAAAATTTTATTTATTTTTGTAACCCAATAATACAAATGCAAACAATGTATTGGCTCACGTACATATTGTCTGTAACACATTAAAATAAATAAACCTATTTTATTTCCTCATTACGTATTTCACCCTTACTTATGGTCTATAACACATTAATACAAACACAGCTATGTAATTTTCCCCATTTCATCAATATTGCATATGAATACAAATAAAAATCACGTATTTGCCCCCTCCCCTTACTTGTGGTCTATAAAACATTAATATAAATACAAATTATATATTGTACCCATTTATTTATGGTCTATAACACATTAATGTAAATAAAAAAAATCTGTGATCTCCACCTTTATTTAGGTCTGTAACATATGAATACAAATGCTAAATTTGAGTTGTCCCCCTTCACTTATGATCTGTAACACAGCGATACAAATAAAATGTATATATATATTGACCCACTTTACGTATGGCCTATATCACATTAATAGAACACAAATAATGTATTACCCGTTTACTTATGGTCTGTGACACGTTGATGCAAATTCAAACTATGCACGGTGCTCCTTTACGCGCGGTCTAGAACAATACTACAAATATAAACTACGTAGGTTTCCCTTTGCTTACCATCTGTAACGCATTAATTAATTATAAATTAAACAACACCAACGCGTAGAATGTGTGACCAGATTCGCTTTATTTCTTCATCAGACTGAATTCAAACTGAATTCAATATCATTGCTTAAGTCATTAAATGTTCACTGTTTCTAAGTGACAAATAATATAAACAATATGATATAAACAAGATGACGTCAGGCTTACATTTTAATGTTTTATTCTTTAACGAATAGTTATGGATATGTTCATTTATAGTATATCTTAATATTTAAAATATAAATACTCATTAAATCAGATCACAAAGATACATAAATCTCTATTGAACACAATTTTATAAACATTAATGAATAAATATATATAAGCATTTTTTTATTTATATTTTAATTATATATAAGCACATTTTAAAAAACTAACAATTAAATTTTAAAAAATCTGATAACGGCTTAAATTCTTTATCAGAACTCAAATTATATAATAAAAAATGTTAAATATTATGGTGTGGATAAGTATTTATAAATCATTAATCAAATTTAATCATTTGAACAGCCTTTCAATTTTAAAGAATTATTATACCTATTCTTATGATATTTTTTATGCTTTCACTAAATAAGTTATTAGGTAAATTAAAATAAAATCAAGTAATAAAAAATGATATTAACTAATTGAAACAGGAAACGTAATTCCAAAATATTATTAATGAATGTCGTATAACATTTTGGAATTTAGACTTTTTGAATACACCGTATTAAGACGGTGAATCCAATCCAATAGGTTTTCTTTAACAGACGTTCCATCTCAGAATCATCTATAACATTAGGTTGAAAGAAGAAAACTTGCAAAGTATGGGAACTCTTGTTAAAATGTGTGTCAACATGAGAAGAAAATGGATGATCGATATAATTTTTTTATATCTAATCTATGTTGGTTCATACGTTTAGATATTTGTTGACTGGTTTGTCCAAATATTGGATGCTACACTTTTTGTATATGATCAAATAAATAACATATGATGTTACACAATTAGTGTCACAGCGCATATTAAAATGTTCTTTCGTATTATTACTATTGAAAGAAGTATTTTCAATAATAAAAGAACAATACAAACATTTATGTAACTCATTATAAACACATTAATTGAAAATAAAGACCACGTAGTTTTCCCTTTGCTTACCATCTGTAGGCCTAACGCATAAATACAAATATAAACTATATTTGTATTCCTATTTTGTTTGTGGTCTATAACATATTAATACAAATAAAGTTTTTTAATTTCCCCATTTCCTCAGTCTTGAGCACATGAATACAAATAACTATACTGTTCCCATTTATTTATGGCCTATATCACATGAATACAAATAACTATATTGTTCCCATTTATTTATGGTCTATATCACATGAATACAAATAACTATATTGTTCCCATTTATTTATTTATGGTCTATATCACATGAATACAAATCATTACAACATGAAAAATGCTTAATTTCATATTTTCAGTGTTTAGGTTTAGATCCAAATTGGGTTTCCTTAGCTAAAGCGCGCGAAATCTTCTTATTGAACTTTTTCAACTAAAAGATGTTATCAAACAAATTATACAAAATCAAGTAAGAACACTGAAAAAATGATTTCAACACACACACACACACACACACACACACACACACACACACACACACAAACACATACACATACACACACACACACAAACACACACACACTGATTTCAATCGTTTCCATGAAGTGAAATATATTAACAAAACAGGTTATCTATTGGTGCATAGCCTACCCAGCACTCCCACATTCCATCCGAACTAATCCCTGTGGTCGGCACTATAGGCATACTTACGTCATTACCGGATCAAAATCAAGACGCAAGCAATGCGATATTAAAACATGATTATGTTAAATGGAAGTGTGGATGATTATTATAACATTTGTTTCAAGAATAAAGCTACAGTAGATCTCTTGAAACTAGACCTAGCGTCAGAGAAAATATTCTGACTTATTTGATGCATCTAAACGCATTTATGAACAAATGAAATATATTATGTTGTCTGAGTTATATGATGAAATTGTTGAAAACTGTAAATATTTATTTAATTTTGCAATAATGTTATATTGGCAGAAATAGAATTGTACAGCAAATCTGATCAAAAGAAAATATTTTGAGTCCTTTCTAAACAACGTCGAATTTCGCCTACACCTACAGCGATGATTACTCTCGCATTTAAGATCCGATGACGATGATATTTGTTAAAGGACGCCATAGATAATGCGACGAGGTTCAGCTTATCTTGAAAAATTTTAGGAATGAAGCTGGGGATGCCCAGACGCTAGCCATTGACTCTGCTCGCGCCAAAATCACCTTTAGCTTCATAATACAAAACGGATAGCTGCTTCATTAACAATGTTCTGTCCCCACACATCTATATGCAAATCCTTCATTTACATTAACACATCTCTCTCTCTCTCTCTCTCTCTCTCTCTCTCTCTCTCTCTCTCTCTCTCTCTCTCTCTCTCTCTCTCTCTCTCTCTCTCTCTCTCTCTCTCTCTCTCTCTCTCTCTCTCTCTCTCTCTCTCTCTCTCTCTCTCTCTCTCTCTCTCATTTGAAGTTATTGAAGCACATCGATTTTCTATAAATAATTATGTATATTTCGTTGATATTAAGTGATTAGATGAGTAATTGGTGAATACAAATTTAAGTATTAGACCAATGAGTAAGGAGAGTAACCGATGGTTCTTTTTAACCACGTGATTTGCTCAAAGCCCAGAGTGCGCTTATTCTGAGTACATCTTTTTAAATCAAAATAACACCATCAAATATAGCTTGTAAACAAACACAAGATAGGAAATATCCCAAATGCACAAATGTGGGACACGCGGCCATAGAGTACCCAAATTTTCTTCCTGGTGCAACATATGCTAGTGCCACTTATGCCAGCGAGTTGGCTTAAGGAACATGGAAGGAAAATGAAAACATAAATGAAAAAAAGAAATGGAAAAATTTCACCATGCTGTGGATATTCTATTAGAACAATTAAGAAAGGAAAAACAAGGGAACTAACCAGACAAAAGCACCATCAGATGTAATACAAACCCATAAAACTTCAAAGAAATCAGGATACTCAGTAGATGATCCCGTTCCAAATTAAGGCTGGGAGAAGTTCCCTTCCACTAGCATCGGAGGACGAAGAAATCGACTCTACAGGAAGCCCAAAGAACTTAGAAGAAAATGGGGTGAATTCCCTAACCTCGACTCCATTATCCCCATAAATCCCGTACCGGCAAAGATGATAAAAAGGAAGATGTGATTTCTGTCCTTGTCTTTTTCAGGAAGTTACAGCGTGGCCGGAGATGGAGAAAGGGGAAAACTCACTTCCAAAAGAGAAGAAAGTTGGTTGTTTATTAGAGAAAAATGTAAACGAAGAAGAACTGAGACAAGGGACCCGGGCAGGTAAGAGGATACAACAACGGACAAAGACAATGACAATGAGAAGGACAATGACACAAATAAAAGTACAGACATGGACACAGACAACGATAGTGGCAACGAACAGGAAATGGAAAAGGACACAGGTGATGACAAAGATAGCGAACAGCAACTAGAAAATGGACATGAAACAGAAATGTGACATGTATAATGGAAAATTTAGTAATAAAATGGAAAGAAATACTGAATCGGAGGGGTGTGTGCTAACACCCACCCACCCCGACCAAATAATTTAAATGCCAATTATTAAATACTTAACTAGAAACCTTACTTTTCTAATTACTTAGATTACTGGCAAAGATGACAGATATGGCGATCTGGAATAGAGTGAAAATGGATGGATATTGCCTCAATAAATACAAATAACATCAATAAAGAGAAGATAGACAAATTATGTGATTACAAAATTTACGATATTATTTTAATGTAAGAAACTCATAATAGCTTCACCCAAGAACTTTTAGCTTATACGGAGGAAAAATTTAGATGCAATAGTTATAATAATTTTATAAATAATGGTAGAGAATTGAAATGAAAACACATCTTGAAGGGAGGATGCTTCACAGTCGAATTAATAAAGTAAACATATTAAATGTATATTTCCTAGCGAATAAGTATAGAAAACTTAATTTAATGAAAACTTTGACAAATATTTAAGCGAATATTCTATGGAGGATTTAGTAATAGGTGGCGACTTTAAGTGGGTGAATGACAATATAGATGGGATCTAACGTACAATGATATTATCTTTAGGGAAAACCTGTTATGATTATTCAAAACATGTAATTCAGAACACACTTACACACACACACACACACACATACACACACACACACATATATATATATATATATATATATATATATATATATATATATATATATATATATATATATATATATATATATATATATATATATATATGTGTGTGTGTGTGTGTGTGTGTGTGAGTGTGTGTGTAAAATTGAATAAATTCCGTACAAAGTGTATTTATGACTATAAAAATGACTTAGCAAGTAGGTTATACAGATTTTATTACACTTTTCGTAACAAGGGTCATACGAGGAGGCAACAATAACAGATTTTTAAATTTCGGACCACAAATTAATTTAACTCAGAATTAAAACTAAGCTTAGAAACAAATGGGGTAAGGGAACTAGGAAAATGGATAACAGACTTTTGGATGATAAAAAAATTCACTTACGAAGTTAAGCTGCAAATAAATAAGACCTTTTCAACAGAGGGAAAGAAGATACATCTTCAATGGGACACTTTTAAAAGGAAAAGAAAATTGTTAGTTTTAAGTTTTAGTAAAAGGTTAGGAGAAAAAAAAAAGAACAAGTGAAACACTTTCACTACTTAAAAAAAGGAAAATATAACAAAGAAGAGCGTATTCCCAGGGGAAAAAAACTGAAGGAATTTGAGGAAATGGAAAAAAGGGGACAGAGATAAGAGCAGGCAAATTTTCAGAACTTTATACAAAATCTAAGAGTCTCTTTATAAAAGAAGAATTTAGGAGGGGGAAATATTAATTCTTTATTTGATGAAGGGGGTAATATATTAAACAAAAATGTAAAATCAAGGACCAAATGATTTTTTTTATAGTAACCTATATCAAAGTCAAAACACAGACAATAATCTAATATATATATATATATATATATATATATATATATATATATATATATATATATATATATATATATATATATATATGATGCCAAATGAAAGAAAATTTCATTAGAACAGTTGGTTTACAAAGTATCATATTTAAATATCTCCACAATTTTTGGTTGAATGGGGAGGTTGCAAAACGGAAAGAAATTATTTTAAATTATGCCAAAATGACCCCTCTGTAAAACAAGTAATTTTAGTAAAATTCATGTAATGGGTGAATGTAGATGTATAAAAGTAGAAAGTAAAAAAAATCATCAAAGTTATATCTGAATCTGATATATACCAGAGAAATAAAATTTTGTACTTGGACGCAAAATTTGGAAAGAAAATCCTTTTTTTTTTGATCTAATAAATTATATAATTGATATTATGAGGGAATATGGACATGTTATAGTTATTCATAAATAACCTGTCACTTCCAATTCTAGATCTAAGAGTCAAATTTCAAAATTAAACCTTTTCGAGGCAATGTATATTATTTCTCTGGAAAATTTCATTTTAAAAATGTTTGTACTGATCAATCTATCCACGTGGAATCCAAAATACTAACATATTAAATAAACAATTTATTTTTAGGACAAGGATCTTCACAGGGATGAAGTATGAGACAGAGGAACTCCACCGGGCAATACCACGGGGCACTACACGAAGTAGGATGGTCGGTGGAAGAGTCCGAAAACTCCATTTGTAGAAAATGGACAAACAGTACACAAACACAAGGAGAGATAATAACAAGCAAAAGGATTCCAAGGAAAAAAGTGGGGACTAACACCGAACTGTAACTATTACATTTAACTACTCCTTTTTTGACAATAATTAACATTGGATTTAAACATTGGAGTGCATGGAATAAGACTTGGTTATTGATGAGGGAAACATGCCAGGGAAATAAAAAAAGACATGCGGCTTCTCTCTAAACCAGTCTTATGACCAGCCCATTATATTTTAAAAGTAAAATAAGAAACGACACATACCAAAGCATACATATAAAACAATAGGCTTTATTTTTATATCACTATCAGCACACCGTTTCTTATTGCAAAATTCTAAATTTACAAAAGGTAAAGAATATAATCACTTGCTCATACATACATACATACATACATACATACATACATGCATGCATGCATGCATGCATGCATGCATGCATACATACATACATACATACATACATACATACATACATACATACATACATACATACATACATACATACATACATACATACATACATACATACATACATACATACATACATACATACATACATACATACATACATACATAGGAAAACTGAAGGAAAATTTGGTCTATTTTGCCGTAATTACATATACACCTATAGCATACACACAATATAGCACTACTCAGATAGCAAACACAGGATATAGGGACCTTTGGCAAAGGTCCCTGAATATAAAAAGATGAAGTTTCTTGTAATTGAAATCAGAAAGGGTAACCCATCTTTTAGAAAAATACTAAGGACAAAAAAAAATACCCCACTCCAAATTTGGGTTTTAATTTGTTTTTAAATTAGAAACACTTACAACACCTCAAACGGGAGATACATGAACACATAAAACATTATTTTTTTTGTTAAGTAAACACGCACGCACACACACACACACACACACACACACACACACACACACACAGCGACACGCATCCATGGAGGGATCCATAAAATGTTGAAGGAAGCAAGGGGTTTGTTGGACAGAGCCCCTGAGTCTCGAGTCTTTTGACTTTTAACTTTTTTCCGGGAATAATTTTTGCAGTCTGATTTTAAAACATACGAACTTACCAAAACAATTCTGATTGGTTTTTGTTCATTGTTGGAAGAGGATGTAGCTCCGCCCTAACCCTATCCCAACCCTAACCCCATATACGTCACTGTACACCTCCCACCATAGTGGTATGATTGCTCTAAAATAAACAGCGAACAATAAAGAACATAGTAATGCACAAGACTATTATTGAACAAGTGAAAAATTAAGGAGATCATTGCTTTGTAATTTTCAAGTACAGCAAAATTATTGAGACTGCATTATGTTTAATTGTTTCTTTGAAATTTTCAAGTACAGCAAAATTATACTGCCATTGTGTTTACTTCTGTTATAAAAAAAAACGTGTTATCATCCGTGGGTTATTAACTGAACGGAGTACATCGACCCAGGTATCGTGGCCTTCCGGTCATTGACTTCTTTTATTGCCTGAGTAGACCGACCTATATGTATACATACTTAGCGAGCCAACAGTGGTCATTGTGACAGGCCACTGAACTCTACCTGGCTAAAAGTACCTACACAATGATAAATCTAGCCGTTGAGAGCCAAACATTTTACTGAATGTTGTTACTATTTGCAACGGTAAATGGGACTGTAATAAATTTATAAACAAGATGCGCTGTAAATTTTCCTCCAGTTACAGATTGTATTAATAGAGTTAGCGGATTTGCATCTGAAAACACTTTGCAGACTTTTCTCATTTTAAATATTGAGGAATTTCGTTATACTGAATAATTTATCCCCCGTATTTCTGTCAAGAAAAAGAAAGACATTTTTGAACAAGTAATAATGATTACAATCATATTTTGACTCAGTTCTTTCCTTAATTTTCTATAAATTTTACTCTAAGCAGTTCTGTTGAAAAAATGTAAAACTGGCCAAGATGCAAAACATATTGTTTAATTTAATTATACATGAAATAGGCGTAAATAATATTAAAGTGCATGTAGATGGTTACTCATTGCATATGTATAATTAATAATAAAGTGCATTTAGATAGACATGAATTATGTGTAAATAATATTAAAGTGCATGTAGATGGTTAGTCATTAGTATGTGTATATAATATTATAGTGCTTGTAGATAGCTAGAAATGAATTAAGTATAAATAATATTAAGAGACATGTCGATGATTAGACGTGGTAAAATATGTAAATAATATTAAAGGAGATGTCGATGATTAGACGTGACAAACGTGTAAATAATATTAAATTGCATTTAGACGGCAGTACGAAGATAAATGCCTTAGGACGTAAATAAGACTTGCCACTTAGTGCCAGCAAAAGAAGTTAATTTAATTTTCATCAACTAGTTTCTAAGAGATTAGACTGTGGATCCTGGAAAATCGGGGATAAAATGGTGTAGATTTTCTGTCGTAATCATTGTGCTCTGTCTGTCTGTCTGTCTGTCTCTCTCTCTCTCTCTCTCTCTCTCTCTCTCTCTCTCTCTCTCTCTCTCTCTCTCTCTCTCTCTCTCTCTCTCTCTCTCTCTCTCTCTCTCTCTCTCTCTCTCTCTCTCTCTCTCTCTCTCTCTCTCTCCTGGATGACAATTCCGCAGTATTGAGAGTAAAAGAGTTATCAGTATTTTATCCTATTTGACACATCCACTACTGTACCGTATACATTGTATACATTTACCCCAATATACGTCTATTATAGTTTCATTAAATACTAGATGCAGGTGATGCTGCATTTCGCCTTTTCTATATTGGACTTGCAAAACAAATTGATTGCAGTATTTTCTTTTACATATTATCTACATCAACAGTGTCAGCAGACTATTGGTTTGTTATATATTGGCATAAACAATAAATTATAAGACACATTTGCTATGTAAATCCCTATGTGTCGGAAACAACCATGCGTTTTATCCAAATTCACCAGTTTATTTCCTTGTTTGTTTGTGGGGGTGTGCCGTTCTGTAATTTTTTTAAAAATATGTTTTAAGGCATGATAATGAATACACGATGATATATTACGTTCGAATTTCATCTCAGTTCATACTTAAAAGTACCAACAACAAAAAGTAAATATACTAAGTTATATTCTTTTAATTCAGCCGTTACAGTTGCTACAATCTGTTTTGTGCTATCGGTTATTGACTCGCCTAAGTCGCCGTAGTACATTCAGTCCCTAAATATACAGCGTGTACATTGTTTATTTACAAGCGTGACCTCGCGGGTACAAAGGTAATCTACCTTTTACATGATGGAAACTTTGCAGACAAAATAATTATTTAACAATTAACAAAAGTCCATCAGTTGTTCTTGTGTCAAAAGTTTAAAATAGTAACCTTAACTGCAAAATTACTTTTTCTGACATAAGCAACATGATATACGAACACTGCATTCACGTGCAATGCATGATGGGCATGCGTCACAAATACACATTTCTATTAAACCTGTGCACATCGATATCCACTTACAAAGTTTGGTGAAATTACAAAGTTATGGTGAAATGCTAGCAATACGTTTTGTCTGAAATATGCTCGTAGGTCGTTATTGTTTAAAAATATAAATTCATATTTTGACTCGAACAAACCATCACAGTATCTTAAACATTCTGACTTTTCAATTACGGAATTTAATTCTGCGTAAATCCATACAATCTCTCTTTCTCTCTGTAGATATATAAGTATAAAAGTCATCTGAGATCACGTGGAAGATATTAAGACTGATATATAAATTAATCTTCTAATTTGTCTGAGTCTTGGAGGAAAATGTGTGTTGCATTTCTTTGGAGTAAATATGTGTTGATTTTCTGATGGCATGTGCGAGTCTTGGATGTAGATGTGTGTTGATTTTCTAATGGTATGTCTGAGTTTGGAGGTAAATATGTGTTGAATTTCTAATGGTATGTGTTAGTCTTGGATGTAAATGTGTGTGGGAGCATATATAATATACCATACACAGCATCAACAAGTATTGATACACGTGTAGTTAGATTCTTCAAACATATATATATATATATATATATATATATATATATATATATATATATATATATATATATATATATATATATATATATATATATATATATATATATAATATAATATGTTTGAAGAATCTAACTACACGTGCATCAATACTTGTTGATGCTGTGTATGGTATATTTATTCGATAATATTTGCTGCTTAATGGTAAGTTCAGCTTTTACACACAAAAATGAAAAACGATAATGATCTTGTCCAGTTATGTGCCTATCAACCACTTTTCATCGTATCGATGAGTTCTTTACCTTCATCAGAAGGGATATGCTGTATTCCGTAACTTAGTTATACGCTAATTAGAAGGGATATTCTGTATTTCGTAATTTAGTGCTAGTTATGGACAGAAAACGTTGGACAATGTTTTCATATGATAAAATTGTTTGACTTCGTAGCAGATGTAAATAATCAATATTAATAGCATTTAAGATAGACACAATTGTAACGATCTTACAAGCAGTAGCTAGGGTTACAATTTTTATTTGGGTACAAGCAGACATGTAGTTTTCATTATATTTGTAACACGCCAAAAAAAATGTCACAAATTCACTATCATTCATCCAATTTTGTGAAATTCACTGCAAACCTAATTTGCTTAAGAAATTACGTACAACAAATATTTTCATGAAAAACTGTATCAATTTAATCAATGATTAATTTAAGTTATTGAGTTGAGTTGAGCCTTTTGTCTATTACCACTGGTAAATCAAAGATGGAGATACCTTGACAGTACTCCAGGAAATACAAGATATAAACATTTATAAAGCTTGATCTTACATTTTGTTTCTTTACTTTACATGTGTGTGTGTGTGTATGTGTGTGTGTTTCATATGAATCTCAAAAGCAATTGTCTGAACTAATTGTTTGCTTTGTCCATTAATTGTCAATGTATACGTCTCTAATGATACTATAAAGAGCTTATGATGACTCTTATAGTCTTTATATTCATTGATAATGTAGGTGTATACTTTTTTGATATTATACAGTAATTATGATGCTTACCCTTAGAATTGTAATGCTAACATTGATTGAATTATTCCACATCCTGTAACGTGCACGACTTGGATAAGAGTTAATATAATTAATATCAGACACCTTCCCTGATATTCTCCCTCCCACACGTTTTGCAAACACAATATGTCACATAGTCACAATATGTCACATAATCATAAGATGTCATTTATTCAATATATGTCTCATAATCACAGTTTATCACATAGTATGTTTGGTTTTCCTATAGTATGTGTAATTTCATATTTTTTATATTACCACATGTTAAAATATCACTTTATGTGATTTTGATTGGTCCAAATAAGCCCATGAAATTATTGTGCGATATTTTCTTTACTGATTGGGTGGGATCGTAGGAAACATTTTTTAATCCCGCCGTCTGGAATGTTTTGATTTGAATGGACATTTATGGCGGCCATTTTTTTAAAACTCTACTCGCAAATGGAAATTGAGGAAATATTATATCGTTTGCCTCAGTATGGATATGTTACTCCCACAGGGGTTCATTCTGTCATGTTCAACAATATCACCATAAGAGAATGACATAAACCTACAACACAAGAACGACAATAAGGAGTAAAACTAAGGGATAGCTGGTGGCGGGGGTGGGGTGGGGTTGGGTGGGGTGGGGATGGGTGGGGTGGGGAGCGTATGTAAGTAATATAGATATAGAATCCACCGTATATACAAGCGTGGTATAAATGTTAAACTTAAAGAAGTAAACAAACTCACATCTGTCCGCAGAATAATCTGGACATAAATGGGTCTCCTAACTGACAGATATTTATCCAACCACAGTATTTTTACGTAGCATATATGGGATGCAAATACGACTTGAAAATAAATTTGTTGAGGTTTTCAGTACAGTCTATTTTTTAAATCAAACACTACAAATATCAGGTCACAAATGAATTTCAGTAAATATGGGGATTTTTGCATCCGGTAATACTATTTCTCATGAAAATCGCGACAATGCAACGTTTAGTTCTTAAACACACATTTTAGGGTACACGTGTACTCTACTGTCGGCCTGCTGTACTTTGTACCGTATCAAACAATGTGGCAGCATCACATCGCATTGATCATTCTGTTTTATAAAATGATTTTGTGATTATAAAATGTACTGTTTATTCGGATTGAAGCTTTTTCTTTGATTTATAGTTTGTTAAACAGTACAATTTACTTTTACCAGTTCAGCTTTGTTTGGGACTATATTTTATTGACAACAACGTCTGTCAGAATGAACTAAATTATTCGTTCTTCTATCTATCTAAATAATTACCACTGAAATAAAAAAATTATGTGATAAAAAGAATCTCAAATAGGTAACGATTTATTATTAAATTTATGAAACTCGTTGAATAATATCCAAAATTTTGCTCTCCAAGGCTCTCAAAAGCTGGACATTATTCAACTTGTTTCATAAATTCAATATTAAATAGTTACCCATTTGAGATCCTCTATATATCACATAATTACAATATGTCTCATAATTACAATAAATAACATGATCAAAATATGCCTCCCACTTATATTCTTTCCACACCAAATCTGAAACATTCATATTAAGTCCTAAGGTACAAGGATTTACAGAACTGTTTTAATGAAAAAATATCAATCCATGATAGGAACATGCTCAGTATAAATGTTCACAGAAACATAAATACTACACACACGCGCACGCACGCACGCACACACACACACACACATATATATATATATATATATATATATATATATATATATATATATATATATATATATATATATATATATATATATATATATCCAAAAATTAGGTACTTCTATGACGTAATGTTACATTAGCATTTGCTTAGTAGTTATGTGAGTACTCGGTAAAATATCACAGTGCACCTACAAGATAAATTTTGTTTTACAATTACGTTCAATGATTTCTTATACAATGTACTGTTTATTCTGTTGCATTGTTTCTCTGGTTTTATCAGTTTCGTCCATATTTGAAACCATTATATGTCCAACATGGAAAGGATTTTCTGCCGAGAGTTGCATAAGTATGATCAGAAAGATATATATTTTTAGATACAACACGAAAAGCCCTTCATGTCAGAAGACATTCTGAGACATTGGGTAAATTTCTTATGCGTTTGTTATACAACAAATCATTGAAATATGTGTCTAATTTAGTAAATCTAAACAAAATTTGGCAACGAATCCATAACATCTGGGTTCGTTTCACAATGAATTCATGACATCTGAGTACGTTTGGCAATGACTTCATAACGTCAGAGTACAATTGGCAATGCGTTCATAACGTCTGAATACAATTGGCAATGACTTTATAACGTCAGAGTACAATTGGCAATGCATTCATAACGTCTGAATGCAATTGGCAATGACTTTATAACGTCAGAGTACAATTGGCAATGCGTTCATAACGTCTGAATACAATTGGCAATGACTTTATAACGTCAGAGTACAATTGGCAATGCATTCATAACGTCTGAATGCAATTGGCAATGACTTCATAACATCTTAGTAAATCTGAAAAACGCTTTAAGTAAAGATGTTTTTAAAGATTGTAATATTTTTAGTAATAGTGGCAATCTTTTAGTGCAGAACTGAATTATTCTTAATGATTGACAAGCCTTTAATCTTTTAATGCTTCAATGTTACATTTGGTCAAACTATGTCAAGCCAAATTTTAAATAACTTGGTCGAATGTCGTTTTATTCTACATTTTGCAATGGTGACTGTATTAGATGACGAATTTGTCAAACTATGAAAGCTCTTTAGGTTAGGATTCTTATTAACAATGTTAGTTAAATTTTGCTGAGTGCTATTATGGTGAAGTCATTTCTATTTATAGTAGCAATATCCATATTTAGATTATAATTTGTACACAATATGAACGCTCTTCAAGTCAAGATGCCTTCAATTAATTTGTACACCATATAAAAGCCAATCAATCCACGATGCCTTCAATTAATTTGTACACCATATGAAAGCCATTCAAGCCAAAATGTCTTCTATTAATTGTTCACAATAAGAAAGGCATTCAAGCCAAGATATCTTCAATTAATTGGACACAATATGAAAGCCCTTCAAGCCAAGATGCCTTCAATTATTTATACACATTATGAAAGCCCTTCAAGCCAAGATGCCTTCAATTATTTATACACAGTATGAAAGCACTTCAAGATAGGATGCCTTCCATTAATTGTACACAATATGAAAGCCCTTCAAGCCAAGATGCCTTCAATTATTTATACACAGTATGAAAGCACTTCAAGCCAGGATGCCTTCCATTAATTGTATACAAGATGAAAGCTCTTCAAGCCAAGATGCCTTCAATTAATTGTACACAATATGAAAGCCCTTCAAGCCAAGATGCCTTCAATTGATTGTACACAATATGAAAGCCCTTCAAGCCAAGATATCTTCCATTAATTGTACACAATATGAAAGCCCTTCAAGGCAAAAAAAAAAAAAAAGTTTGAAATTTGTATTTTTTAATTTTAGTAATGGAGACCAAGTTTGAGAGTTGATATAAGTCTATTGTGGCATTTAAACACGTATTTATACGTATTCACAACAAATTTGATCAATCTATAAGGAGCTGATCTTTAAATAAAATTATTAAAATATTTCCTTATATTTAGTAACGGATGTCACATTTGTTTGTAGTTAGGCATCATTCATACAATACTGAAACACTTCAACAGGGACGCGTTTAATCAAATAAGACAAAATTATATTGGAAAGATTTTAAGAAGTCATCTAAAAGTTAATAAATGCTAAGCAATGTTGACCATATTTGATAACGGAAACGTGCAATTTAAAAATTTTGAAAGACCTCCATGCCGAGTGGTGTCTTTTAGAAATTTATTAAATTATGTTGAATGGGTAAGTTGTATTAATGTTTGTATATTTTCAGTAATGTCAGCCAAACTGTATGCTTTAACGGCATCATTTGCATTGAAATGTCTTTATCATTATCAGACCGTATTCTTATTTTACTGTATAAAATATTTTACTATATAAAATATGTCTACAAGACGACTTCTGCGTTCCGCAAGATTCGCTTTGTGGTTAACCATGGAAACGTTATTTGCTTTGCGGTTTATGGAGATAGTAACTTGTAAGATAGTTTATAAATTAATGTTATATTACTATATAATATCGTGACTTATAAATATGAGACTAGTTTCACTTTCATATGTTAACTTCTTCAAAGTTTGACAATTCCATTAACCGTATATTATAATGCATATTTTCACTTTTTAATATTATCTTCAACCACTTTCGTGTTGTTTTAGTAAATATTTTGCGTCGACACGTATGTATAATTTTGAAAATTGGAATAAGTTCGTTATGACCATTTGTTCTAGACCAGAAATTACTTGATAGTCATTCTTGCATTAAAATATTCTAGACTCGAAATAAGTAGAAACTCATTATTTTACTCTTCTATCATAACTAGAATATATTGCCTGATTCCATATAATTTAAAAGTAAAATCAGTTTATCTTCTGTTCATGTTTGAAATACAATCTCTGATTTAAAATAACACATTCGACTTATAAATGCTGTGCAACAATGTATGCTCATCAAGAAATCATTGACATGTAACGTAATTTGTAATCAATGACGACTTCATATTGGTGATGTAAATAGTGTAATGATCACGTAATTTTAAGCTGTGTAGTGCATGGTGATTTTACAAAGACGGACATCCTTGAATAGAGTGAAAATCTAATCAGATCACCTGCAGGATCTTAGGAATACGCTTACTGAATATCATTCGTCTGCATCAAGTGATTTTTCGGTTAGCTCCGGATGGGTTTTGTGTTAGATCCGGGTCAGACATGCAGATATATGTTGCAAATTTGATATGATTATTTTCAATATTGTTTCCTGATTACTTACGGAGAGATGTAATTTTGACTTGATTCTTGATACATAAAGTACATTAAACTTCACATCGCAAGAAAATCAGCATATACAAGTGATAAAATAGCTTCGCATTGTTAAACATTCCTCACTGTTGTAAACAACACACCATCCCACTAGTTTTCTACCCACTACCGCATATAGATAAAAAATGTACAAGACTTAGCCATTTCAGTCATTAATTTATAGGGTCTAACCTGATTGTTGCCAGGGGTCATAGAAATTGTCAACTAGTTAGCAATAGTAACACGGTAGCCATATTTGTTTGGGCCAGTTTACGTTTTCAAGCAACATATGTGACGTAGTTCACCGTCTTTAAAAATCTCAATAATTCCTTAAATTTTGAACTTAAATCTCTTTGAACACATGTATACAAGTGTTCCTTCTATTTCTTTGTTCAGACTGTTTTAGAAATATTAATACTAGATATTGTAAATATATTTGACATAGACGACACAGTTTAAACTGAAACCTGGCATTGACAGCAATGATTTCAGTGTTAGAGAAATTTTCGTGACAATCAGGCTAGAAATTAAAACTCAATGAATGAAACGACCGAATTTTTATCATCCTTCATGCTTTTTGTTTTTAAAATTGGTATGGGGTACAAGCAAATGAAACATGAGCCAATGCTATTGATGTTAGATTAAATCATAATACATTTATAGAGCAGGCGTTTCTTTTGGAAGAAAGACAAAAACAAAATTCTTCTTGAGAGGTAGATTCGTTATTTGGGGGACGTTTCCCGTTCTAAATCGTAAATGAAACTGATTATTGTTATTCTGTTTGGTCTTTTTTTCGGAAGGAATTACAGTAGGATGTTTTATTGTAATTGGCATCATCCAAGGTAATAATTCTGACCATCGTCTTACACACACACACACACACACACACACACACATATATATATATATATATATATATATATATATAATGACATTGAATTGTTTGTTTAAAGCAGTATATCAAATGGCGCATATATAAACAATTCTTTCCTAGTTCTTCTCCTTCCACCTATCTTATGCATAAAGGACAAAATAGACAGAAATCTGGAGTGAGAGAGAAAAGCAATCTGAAATACAAATTACACAAAGTAATCGACAAGAATATGGTTCATCGCAAAGATACGTGTGCACTTCCCTTGCAATTTATCTACAGTGTTTATCAATGATACAAAGTTGCAAACCAATTCGACATAATACAGTAAGTTCTTCGGTCATATGGCACACATTGTGATGTATTCAATGGGTTTTTTTTTGTTATTGTTGTTTCTTAAAATATCATGCTCTAAAAATCGATTATTATTAATTACATATGAAAATGTCCAAAGGGCCTCTCTCTCTCTCTCTCTCTCTCTCTCTCTCTCTCTCTCTCTCTCTCTCTCTCTCTCTCTCTCTCTCTCTCTCTCTCTCTCTCTCTCTCTCTCTCTGGACCATCGCAGCAAGATACAGGATAAATCTATGATACGACGAACATTAAGGACTTTCGTTTGTGTCTATCGTAGTTTCTATTCCACATAATTTCCATGCGCTGGTAAGTGAATGGCTGAGTGTTCACGTGAATGGAGTAGCTAACCATATGTTTGTAGAGCTTTACTTTCTTCATTAAAATCATCGTTCATGTTTAAATCAATATGATGAGAACTAGAATCTCAAAACAGAAAACGGTCAACTTATCAATATACAAAAGTGATTGTGAATAACTACAAAGGGCATATAACTACAGTTTGTTGAGGACACACTCGGCTGTGAGGAATTCATTCACTTGGTCAATACACAGTTACCTGTAATGAACCTAAACTCCGTTAAAGGGCAAATATATGTTTGCATGTGATGTAAATAAATTATATCTATAGTATGTATGCAGTTTCAATTATATATCACTCATTGTATATTTTCTTTTCATTAAAAGGAAACTCGGCAAGCCTTGTTTCCCTTTTAAAAAAAATCAATACTTCTCGTTGTATATCATTGATACAACGTTACTGTATGCAAAATATATGGCTAGTAAGAAACTAGTGTTCCACTGTTGGTTGCCAGTTTAAGGCATTTAGTTTAATCAATCCCTGAGACAAGCTATCCCTTGCTGGATTCGGTGCACTTGAAAGGAAGGACTGTTATGCGCATTATGCTTTATATTCGACATATAGATAGATTAGATAGATAGCTGATGAGATTATAACTGACAATTATAAAATTCCGAATATGACATGATTTTAATTTAACAAACTGCCTACATTAAAACCTGATTAAGTATAATTACCATAAGGACAAGTCTGAAAAGTGATTTCAACTAGACCACTTCTCAGGCTTTTTCTTATGGTGTTTTTACCTTTTTATCTAGGAATATGCATACCTGTAATAAATGAGACCGGCTAAACGTAATTGATGTTGGTTTATATTGTCCAATTCAATGGTAGTCTCAATGAGAGATTTTACATGCTATTGCAGAACATGCCCGATGCCATTTTACACAAATTTCTTTACCACATACTTAAACATGTTACAATAAACATATATTAAGTGCTGGAACAGCTTCAACGTAGTGCGAAACTACTACAGACAGATTGGACGGTGAAACCAGATTTGGAGCATAAAGGTCAATGAACTGTTTTTGTTACATGTACACCACTGTAGTTTTGAAAACAAACTGAAACTAAAGAATTATATGTTTAAGGAGATTACAGTGAGGAAAAAAATTACAAGTATACTTTTTCATCTTTTTGTAGTTGTTGCAACAAATTCTACTTTTTAATTGATAAAAATCAGTTGGTTTTCTATAGTTAATGAAACTCATCTTCTCAGCATATGAAATGATATAGTAATGTCTATGCAAGGAATAACATGTCAGCCCTGCATAGACTATGTAATTCACAATAGAACTCTGAAACTCAGAACGACCCTAACTTTTTGTGTTTAAAACAGAGAGTGAAGTAGTGTTTGAGACAATGGGTTAGAATTTTCAAAGATGACTTAATAGTATACTGCTAATGTAATAATATAATACCAATGTAATAGTATAACACTAATGTAATGGTATAACACTAATTTAATAGTATAACACTAATTTAATAGCATAATAATAATTTGAGAAATACAATAAAATCCAAATAATGTGAATAGAGCACCGAGAACAAAATTAAAACATTAGTTTCTGATTGATTTGAAAGTTCACTTTTTTGCAAGAATGACTCTGGAACTGAAATAAAAATGATTTTTAGTAATTAAGGTATTCGTACTTAAATATTTTATTTGGTGTGCTGTCTTACCTGAATAACCGAAAGCGTTGGACTGCATGAGGGCACTGACCTCAGACTGCAAGTAAAGTAAAGGGCTGGGCAAGACAACCGAGGTCATTAGTCACTCCGGGCTATTACTCAGTCCACAATACATATAACAGCCACTATCCACAAGGTCCAACCTTATTATCAGCTCTCAGTATTAGAGTTGTGTATTTCCTGACCAGAAGAGTATGTATGAACAGCAGTCTAGCTGCAGCGTGAATGGATCACACTTACTTGATCGTAACTAAGAAAATTAGGTCAATTGATAGCCCGCCTACTCATGCATATTCATAACTACCCCTAGAGATTGTAATGCCAAAGAAGACCACTGTTTTAGGTATTATTCCAGGTTGTAAATATTTTACACGAATTCCTGTTATTTGTATCCACTCAAGTCATTATTTGAAAAAATAACAAATTCTGTGAAAATTCGGAACAAGAAATCAAACATTTGTTACCCCCACTTTTGTTCTCATATACATAGTTTGAAAACTTCGGCAAACATTAAGCGTTCGTGTAATATCATTCCTGATAACACTAACAGAATATACAGACTAGTTTATTTAACATTTCATCTGATGAAAGTTGTGCAATAAACAAATTTTGTTATTTAAATTTCCTTCTGAGGACAATTGCGTAATACACAAAATACCTTAGATTTCTTCGTTAGGCCACTAATGTGATACATAGAAAAAGTTGTTTAACTTTTCTCATGAAGACATCTGTGTAACACACCTAACTTTTCTCATGATGACACTTGTGTAATAAAAAATAACTTTTCTCAGGATGATACCTATGTAATACACCTAACTTTTCTCATGATGACACCTGTGTAACACAAAACAACTTTTCTCATGATGACACTTGTGTAACACACCTAACTTTTCTCATGATGACACTTGTGTAACACAAAATAACTTTTCTCATGATGACACTTGTGTAATACACCTAACTTTTCTCATGATGACACTTGTGTAATACACCTAACATTTCTCATGATGACACCTTGTGCAACACAAAATAACTTTTCTCATGATGACACTTGTGTAATACACCTAACTTTTCTCATGATGACACTTGTGTAGTACAAAATAACTTTTCTCATGATAACACTTGTGTAATACACCTAACTTTTCTCATGACGACACTTGTGTAATACAAAATAACTTTTTTCATGATGACTTTTGTGTAATACAAAATAACTTTTCTCATGATGACACGTGTAATCCACCTAACTTTTCTCATGATGACACTTGTGTAATACAAAATAACTTTTCTCATGATGACACTTGTGTAATACACCTAACTTTTCTCATGATGACACTTGTGTAATACAAAAAAACTTTTCTCATGATGACACTTGTGTAATACACCTAACTTTTCTCATGATGACACTTCCATAATATGCATAACACTATTTAATTTTCCTCCTCAGGACACGTGTATTACACGGAATATGCTATTTAACTATATTTCCGATGACAATTTTGTAATACACAAAATATGTTGCTTAACTTTCCTCATGATGCCAAGTGTGTAATACACAGAATTACGGTATTTAATTTTCTTCCTGTGGACTCTTGTGTAATACCCGGAGTACGTTAAGTTTCCTCCTGAGGACATTTGTGTAATACTTTATTTAACTTTTATTCTGACGACGCTTGTGCAATACACATGACATTTCTGATGATTCTTCACATCTGTATTATGCACACAAAAATGATATTTAACTTTATTCCTACACAAAGTACCTTATCTTTTTGTTATCTATGAATTAAAACTTTTGAAAAGTTAGAAATTGGTAATGGAAACAAACATAGTTGATGATACCTTGAATGTTTTATGACAAATCAAATGAAGCTATATTAACCTCGTTAATACTAAAAATGTCATACAGTATACTCGCCTAACACTATACCGCAATATATGAATGGCTACAATATTGATATCAACGATATATGGACGATCGCCATGTCGCATGCACCAATTAAAAGATGATGTCACTGTGTCACTCCAGTTTCTTTACTGAAATTATCGATACGATTTTAAATAACAACCTTATATTTGTGATACCTTGGGTGACATGCACACAAATACATTTCATCTTAGAAACTAAAATTGTGTTTGTAAAACAAACATGCCCTTTCCGCAGACAACCAATTGCAAAAGTTACAAGATATAGAAAAATTTTCAATGTGCGATAATCATCTATCAATGTATACAAATATGCATAATACTTCATTTGTTTAACTCTAGTATTTTTTTCATTATGCTAATAAAAGTTATGCTATCAAAAGTTACCTAACAATTTAAGCAATGCTTGACTGAACAAAGTTTATGTAATGGATCTCATTAAATGTACGGCTTTGCTTTTCAAGACTCTGCATTTCAAACAGGCCCGTATGCAATCAAAATGGAGTCATATGGTACAAAACATTCTGAAGACGGGCACCGAGAAATCTATCCGTTCTGATTCTACATACTACTTAAGGGAAAACAATAGCTTTCTAAATAGTGACATAAAAATCTTATTGTCTGACTTGATTGAGTTAGCAAACGGTACAGCCAAACATATGCTAAATTTTTAAACTTTAATAAAATAAAATGATGTTGGTTGATAGGAATTTATAACAAGGTCATAGCACTGCCAAATGTTCACTTATATTGTTTAAAAATAAAAACAGTTAAGAATTTCTTGCTATAAATAATTAAATTTTGTTCAAATCGTATAAGCATCGTGGATTCGAAAGTATTAACACGATTTCACAACTTATTGCGTTAAAAAGAGTCACTCGAAAGGGATAGACTCTAGGAAAGGAATATCAGTAATTGACGAGAAGTCCTTTTTTTCTATTATTTTATTTCTTTTACCTGCCGACAATTTAAACCATTTCAGATTTAAATGATAAACATTAATTTTGTAACAAAAGTATTTTTTTTATTTACTTGAGTTAAAAGTTTCACAAGATCCACACAATATGAATAACTGTTTTAATATTGAAAACATATCGTCTAGTCATTAGCCCACATTTATCTACTTGTAAAACATCGAGGTTAGAAATGTTAATAGCTTTGCTATAATAATAACATGGAGAAAAATGCATTAGTCAAAAATTAGTCTATTTTATCTGATAGTTATATAATGAATTTTAATCCTACTGGAGTGAATGATAATCACTGACACTTTAGTTATCGAGGCATTTTCTAAAGGATTCAGTTATAAACCACACATTTCTGGGAATTTCTACAATGACTCAAAGTAACGGTTTATATATATATATATATATATATATATATATATATATATATATATATATATATATATATATATATATATATATATATATATTACAAAATTAAATTTTGAAAAGGCATATCATTGTTTTAAAGGTATCAGCTAGATGTAGACTCTAAAAAGCAAACAGAAAATGGAGGTACTAATATTCAATTTAAGTATGGAGAAAAATGTGCAGTAAAGAAAAAAAAACCCAAACACATAGACTCCAGTACTATATTGTCAATATTATTTTACAAGCTGAATGCTATATTTAAGGTATTAAATGGGTGAATGTAATGAAGATGATATCAGTCTTGCAGATTTATATTTGTGGATATGAATAGAGGTAAACTGTCTATGTGATATTAAAATCGTGATATTTTTAATTAACACAACTATGTTATTCCAATTATAATGCACTTTGGAATATTGTGGCTTCCGCCCGCCCGCTAAAAAAATCAAACCAAAATACGTAGAAAAAAGCTATTGACCGTGGACCCATGGAGAATGTAATTCTTAAGTCTTTATGTAATTTCAAGTCCATTTTGGAAACAATTTGGACAGCAATGACAGTATAAAATAAATATATAGTGTCATTATCTGACACTGGAAATTGACAGAAAGAAATAGTAAATCTGTCATGGTGAAATAAAATGCATTTTGTTAGGAGTGTGAGACAGAAATCTCGTGAGATATAATGATGAGATTACAGTCTTATGTATTTATCAAACATGGACCATTTCGGCCAATTAAAGTAAAATAATATAAAGATTAAGCTTAAGACAATGTAAAATTCTGTTCTAAATAGTGTCCAAGAAAAATGTATTGCATTTGTAAAAACACTGCAGCCAAATAAATATAAGAAAAACAAAATAAAACAAATGTAAATTGACAACGACAATCAAACAAGTAATCGAAATTTCATACAAACATGTGATTGTTTCTTCTGAACCTGATATGGCTTTTGTTGAAGTGTCCAAAAAAGGTTTCTGTAAAACATTTTCAAAGTCCATAAGTTAGAAAATTAAACATTTTATAATGGTTTAAAAATCTAAACATATCTATAACAAGGCATAAAACGCTTACTGAATTTAATTTAATTTGTGTAACGAAAGAAATATTTTCTTAGTCATATATACAAGTTTGTGTTTTAAATGTGTTCAGAATTAAAATAATGCGGTCGCAATCCCTTGAACCTAATGATAAATTGGGATTCAAAGTAAATAAAAAACGTCTGAGTTCATAAATTTAAAACAAATGGGCACAATATTGAAAAATAAGATCATGGTCTGCAGAAACGAATAGGATATTGGGAACCAACCAGATTTGTATTTTTTTTTAGGTTATCTGGTTTTTCAATTAATGACATTAGACCAACATATAGACATAGGACAGAGCGAACCCAATATTATTCACTTTCTGCCGGGGAGGGGAATTAACACTTGACAATTAAAATTATGAAAAAAATACTTTTTTTTCGTAGCTGGCACGAAAGTATAGATTTCTAGTGAAAACTTTCAAATTATTGAATTGTATGGTTTATATTGCATAAAAGGCTTTTAATTTGGGGGATAGACTGTTTTCTAATCTTTTCTTGCAGACATACGTAATGATTGTAAGCTCATTACCGGAATTTTAAATATTTCAAATCAGTGCACCTGAGCAGTAAATACATGTGCTATGTGCATAATGTTTAGCTATTACTTTGATTTAAGTAGCCTTATTATTCAAAAGCAAATGTGTTCGTTTCAGACATTTCCCACCAGAATGAAGTATCCCTATTTTTAAGTTATCTCCAGGAAGTGGTTTTTATGTTTAAACAATTACCATTGTAATGTGTTGTATAATGACATTTGTTGAATTCCCAATTATGCCTGCTGTACCGACTTGTCCCAGTGACCAAGTGATCCACTTCCCACGCCAATTAAAACATGTCATTCTCATAATTACATCCTATTTGAGCGCACAATACATCTACAAGTAACAATGATCAAGTGCACACTAGGTGCAAGACATCTGGTAAAACTCCATTTTGAGGGGAAACTAGCAGGAAGGCAATTTTTTAGACCACAAGGTGCAGCCAGCACTAAATGTTCTGTGTCCTTAGTATACACCAACATGAGAGACGTATAGCTAAACTACAGGAGTAGAAGAGTTGGTTATTGAAAACTACATTTGTTAACCATTTGAACAACAATCATATTTTTGTCAGTAATTTTTATACAATCATTGCCCAATATGACATTATGTGCCAATGCGACTAACTATATTGCTACACCGATAAAAATAAATTCTTAAATCTTAAAATAATGATGCTTTAAATTGTGCATTTTGTCAAATTTATTGCTAGATTTGTACGAAAATGAAGAATTTTGCAATTTAATTGACACATTTCATGCGCGGATTAATAATGTTGGGGTGGGGAAACATTACAGAACGGTTGTATCTGGCAGCTTCAGAGCCTATCATCTTTAATCAAAAAATTTGGATGACTGCAAGTTTCCTTGTAAGGTTTTTGTTCTGTACATTGTTTGTTTCTTCATTCTTACGGGAATGTTTGTGTGGCATTTGCAAACTTGCAGTCTAGTTCTGTAACAGACGATATATGCAATTGTCGTTTGTCACTTAATTTCTGAAGCCAAACAGCAATAATCATTGTTTGATTTATCCATCATTTTCAGCACAATTTCAATTGATATAGAAAACTGAACTGAGAACATGAAGTCTACTTTCTGCTGTTTTGAATTAGGCAGTAGGGAATTATTGATGGTACCCCATTGATTGCATAAATGTATATTATGCGCAAGCTTTTCATGATAGTACCCCATTGATTGCATAAATGTATATGACACGCAGGAATTTCATGATGGTACCCCATTGATTACTTAAATGTATATTACACGCAGGCATTTCATGATGGTACCCCATTGATTGCATAAATGTATATGAAACGCAGGGATTTCATGATGGTACCCCATTGATTGCATAAATGTATATTACACGCAGGCATTTCATGATGGTACCCCATTGATTGCATAAATGTATATGACACACAGGCATTTCATGATGGTACCCCATTGATTGCATAAATGTATATGACACGCAGGCATTTCATGATGGTACCCCATTGATTGCATAAATGTATATTACACGCAGGCATTTCATGATGGTACCCCATTGATTGCATAAATGTATATGACACGCAGGCATTTCATGATGGTACTCCATTGATTGCATAAATGTATATTACACGCAGGCATTTCATGATGGTACCCCATTGATTGCATAAATGTATATGACACGCAGGCATTTCATGATGGTACCCCATTGATTGCTTAAATGTATATTACACGCAGGCATTTCATGATGGTACCCCATTGATTGCATAAATGTATATTAGATGGTCTATAGCTGATTCATACATCGGTAAATGCTGAGGTGGAGAGAAAGAATAAAGGAGCAAAGAAATAAAAATTAAAGTAGATCCAAATACGGAAACACAGGTGTGAAAATAAGACAAATATATTTTCTAAAATAAAAACGAAAAAATTTGAAGGAAAAAAATCGCCACTGTGGATCTATCAGTTTTTTTTCTCTCAATGATATATTTCACTATCTCACTACGACATGTACAATAAAATGAATTATCGGACGTCACATGGCACTGGGTCAGCTTTCAAAGTCTGACTGTCAAGGAAATAATGCAGATAAATATTAGCTGGCCAGTCCATACCTGATAAGCACACAGTCCCAGCCCCCAAAACACCAAAGCAAACAAATAAGCATTGTAAACTGTTATAAAATATTTATTTCGTCCCATAGTAGGATTCAAACCCGGATTTGTTAACGCACTACTTCCCTTGCATGTACACACAAGCTCAATATCTTCTATACTAAGCTCACATTCTTCATTACATGATGGAACAAATTATGTCACAGTGAAACTATATTTGCACAAAAATGAAGATATGTATGTATGTATGTATGTATGTATGTATGTATGTATGTATGTATGTATGTATGTATGTATGTATGTATGTATGTATGTATGTATGTATGTATGTATGTATGTATGTATGTATGTATGTATGTATGTATGTGACTGAATGGATATATATATATATATATATATATATATATATATATATATATATATATATATATATATATATATATATATATGGAGGATATTAAAATATTACTAAACCTTTAAAAGACAATATTGGGGATAATGATCAGCTGCCACCGATATATAGTAAAACGAATGACGAAAATGCCCTATGTAATAAAAGTACACATACTCTCAATGTGTAATGAGATACCTTTTATGCTTTTGAAGCTGTGTACCTACTTAGCACTGAATACATTATTGCCAGATATTAGCAAGTGTTTCAGTAAAGGAATCAGCTGTAGGACACATGGTACTAATTGTATTTTAAAAATGGGAGCCAGCCTAGAAATGGGTGAACTTTAGATTGTGTATATATGGGTTTGGCTGACCAGGATTGGTTAATAATATAAGTTATGTTTTAGGAAAAAGAATCTTTTGAGAGCTTATCCTAGTTGAAAGTAAATAAATATAGAAACACTGTTTTACTGATGAAATTTCAGTTCTTTAATAGTCTCGAGTTTAGAATACTCATTACTAAAATAGGCACCTGATTCTTTGGTGCGGAATTGAAAGCACATGTTTCAAACACGTGCAGCTCCAGAAAATGCCACGGCTCATTTCATTTCCTCTGCACAGAAGCAGACTTCCAGGTTTCATCTATACTGATAAATATAAGTTTGGTCATGAACACTCCAAAATTTTAAGTTATTGAATTTTTAATATCATGGTGTTTACCTAGGTTTACTATGGGAACTGAATTAGTACCGTGATTCCTGTAGCAGTTTCTCGCTGACTGCATATACAAGACCGCTCAATAATTCATTATGTTAGAGCTTATAAGTGTTTTAAGGCAATAAATAGAAAAGCGAATTTACCCCAACCAAAGAAAAATGTATTGTGTATCTCTGATTCACATAAAATAAACAAATAGACAGCTATAAGATCAAATCCCCCAGAAATTTAGGTAACACTTGTCATAGCATTACCATATTAATCAAGAGCGAGGCTCAGTACCAAATAGGATTGGTGACTATCGAAGTAATTAGATTTGTTATAGTATATAGACTATTCTGACATATTTACATGTTATGTGGGTACATAGAGTTAGAAATGTACTGTGTAGATTTACAAACCAGTTCTCAAAGTTCAAATACTTTATGGTAGAATATCAAGAAATTTGTCGTGACTTACTGTTTAGTGTGAAAATTGATATGATTTTCTTATTGTGTACCATTTCATAGGGATTTAAGAAGAAAAAGATCATCTCCCATGAATAATCTGTGCGTGGTCGAATAGTAAACAGTTCAGACAGATGCGAAATTTGTACATTTGTAAATCCCAAAAGGTCACAACAAATTGTATCTCACTGATGACTTATCTCTCTCCCTTCTTATTATGAAAGTTGAAGTGTTTTTATATCTTTCACCACGGTTTCGTATTATTATGTGAATGAACTTTCAAAAATAAAAGACAATTTTTGAGAAATAATTTTTAATGAGGTTCATATTAAATTTTACAAGAGTGTATTGGCTTATATTCACGTTCCTTGGTTGCACTCTTTCATCCCTTAGGTCTAAAATTTATTTGAATCAGGTCTGTACCTCACTACTTACACCTCTTAGCTGCTTTCCACGCCTTTGGAATTTCGTAGTATTCTTTGCCATGGATCTATGTATCTTAGTCCATTTCTAGTCTGCATGTTTTGTGATACGTTTTTCCCTGTCTCTTTATTTTTGTTTCTCGACTAAATATATGTGAGTTATTTGTTTAAAATTATACGTATTAAAAATAAGGCAAATTGGATAAAGTAAAAGAGAAGAGTTTTGTACAGTGTCTGCATGATACAAACACTTTAGTGTCACCATTGTATGAATTTGGCTTTGTCTCCTTTTGACTCGATATGTAACGAAAGGTTTTTACAGTTATGTACCAATTTTGGCGTGTTGGTAGTATATTATTCACTCTCTTTAATTAAAACTATAACCTCTCTAACTTTTTTATAACATAGTACCTGCCTAGTGTTTAATCAAAATTAATCTTATATTATTTTATGTCTCATTTCATATGCTAAATATTTATAGTTTATATATTTCTTGTTCACATATTTGGCTTCGTGCGTTTTAGTACTTAGCACGCCATTCATACTGAACTCAAAGGCTCTGAGTACTGTACATGCACATTAGCGCTTTTCGTTTGTCGTGGTAGTTGCATTATACCATGATATTATTGTTACAAGCTTATCAAATTTGATAACTACGAAAGATAATTTTATACTCGAGTCATTATACGTCCTTTATTATTACATACTTAATTGGGAGCTCAAACATGGAAGCCAATTCAGGGACTGTAAGAGTTATAAGTTGCTTCCATTGGAGTAGAGGTCTTACAATTCTGTGATGTCGGGGTAGGGAATCGGTCTGTAGAATTTGAGAGAAAACCCGTAAGCAATTAATGATTAGATAAAATAATGAAAACGTGTCAAGGGATACAGATGTTCTAGAATATGTTATTAAACTATGGATCTCGAACCAAAGAGTTCGAGCGAGTGTGATTATCGAACAAAAGGCCTAAACCACTTAAAGTGACTTTCATCTGAAAGCAAAGGTATATAATTATATAATGAAAATTGTTGTCCTCAGTCAGTGTAACGTTCATCAAGATTTGATGCATTTAACTCCGAGGGCAAGCAAATATAACTAAAGAACCATTAAATAGAGTTTATTACAAGAATATTCAGGTTCTTATCCAATATCTAAGGAGGGATACGTAAACTTGAGGTTCTATCAATTCTCTATAGAAGGATATGTAAACTTGAGGTTCAATCAATTATCTATGGAGGGATACGTACAACTGAGGTTATATTAATACTCTAATAAGGGATACGTAAAATTGAGGTTCTATCAATTCTCTTAGGAGAGATACGTTACACTAGTTAACTTTTATGACAAACAGTTGCCTGTCATTCACATACTTGTCTACGTAGTTCATACCCTAGTTAACGTGTATGAAAAAGAGTTGCTTGACTTTCAGATACTTATCTATGTAGTTCATACCTAGTTAACTTGAATGATAAAGAGTTGCTTGACGTTCAGATACGTGTCTACGTAATTCATACCCATATAACTTTTATGACAAACAGTTGCATGTCATTCAGATATTTCTCAACGAAGTTTGTACCCTAGTTAACTTGTATGATAAAGAGTTGCTTGACGTTCTGATACTTGTCTACGTAGTTCATACTCTAGTTAACTTGTATCATAAATAGTTGCTCGACATTCATATACTTGTCTACTCCAGTTAACTTGTATGACAAAGAGTTGCTTGATGTTCGTATACTTGTCTATGTAGTTCATACCCTAGTTAATTTGTATTACCAACAGTTACCTGTCGTTCAGATACTTTTCTACGTAGTTCATATAGTAGCTAACTTGTATGACAAAGAGTTGCTTGACGTTCAGATGCTTGTCCACGCAGTTCATACCCTAGTTAATTGTATGTTAAAGAGTTGCTTGACGTTAAAATACTTGGCTACGTAGTTCATACCCTAGTTAACTTGCATGATAAAGTGTTGCTTGACTTTCAGATACTTGTCTACGTAGCACATACCTTATCTAACTTGCATGACAACGAGTTCCTTAAAATTCAGATACTTGTCTACGTAGTTCATACCTAAGGTTAACCTGTATGACAAAGATTTGTTCGTCATTCAGATACTTGTCTAAGTAGTTCATACTCTATCTAACTTGTATGACAAAGAGTTGTTTGACGTTCAGATACTTGGCCACATAGTTCATCCTCTGGTTAACCCGAGTGACAAAGAGCTGCTTGACGTTAAGATACTTGTCTTTGTAGTTCATACTCTAGTTAATTTGTATGATAAACAAATGTGATTAGTGCATTGGTGATGTTGAATATCCAGTTTCTGCCATGTAACCATTGTGGTAAAGCAGTGCTGTATTGTTTATCCTTTGGTTTTTAAATATAAACATATATATATATATATATATATATATATATATATATATATATATATATATATATATATATATATATATATATATATATATTTATATATATATATATATATATATGTGTGTGTGTGTGTGTGTGTGTGTGTGTGTGTGTGTGTGTATGTATGATCTATTATGCCTAAAATACTTTTCATATTTATATTTTATGTCTTGATTTAGATCTATGAACTATGCAGTCTGAAAAAAGAATTATGTTAATTTATCTTAAAGACAGAAGCAAAAACCACACAATGAATAAAAGCAAACTTATCAAACTAAGGTAGAGATTGTGACATTTTATGTGATGAACTAATCCAGTCTAAGGGTCCCAAGAAGAGTGCTAGTACTGCAACGGTGATTTTCGAGGATAATACAATTATGTTAATTAGGAATAGTGGAAGAATTCAGTGTGTCTGCTCAGACATTTGCAAGAAATCTATGTGACAGGTGTTGAAAACAAAAAGAGTATAAAAATCGCAAAAAACCAGCTTAGGATCTTGAGAAAATTATTTTAGCTACTATTAAACTAAAATACATAAGCGCTTTAAAAGGTGTATATGACACATTAAATTTGAGAACAATAACAATTGCAGATTCACTTGGAAACATAAAAGGTAACAATGAATCCTAACTGAAGTACAAATGCAGGCAAGGAAAATCAGTTGATTAGATCAAATAAAAATAAAATAAAATGGGTAATGTAATGAAATTAATCTCATATCGTAGACATGTGTCCAAAAATAATCGCGAGTGGGAAAAATCTGTTCCAAGGGGATCGAATCAAAATAATAGAAATTCAATTTATAGATATGTTTATTTAAAAACAAACAAATATTGCTTAGAATATGTGATTCTAAATACCCCAAAATAAAGTGCCCCCTTCCCTTCATACATGTTTACTTCAAAGTTGAATAAAAATAATTGAACGAAGAGACAATAAAAATCGAATTATTACCAAAAGGATCCAGCACTTGCTCAATGCAGCTGTTAACGAGTACAACTTTGATGGTGTATCTAGTCAGGATTTGTATTTTCAATGCGATGACGTACCATACTTAATGAAGTAGTCAGTGAGACTGGATATTGTGGTCATGTAAAAGTCTCGCTCGATTTTCAGATCAGGCTCATAATAAAAATAGAATGACCAAACAATTGTTTGAAACTAGTATAACATATCAATTGCTTTAAACATTATAATCAAAAACGAAACGCAAAATGGACTAGATAGGCTTTTTCACATGCAAGAAACAATTTGGTCTGAAATGAAGTCGAGATATAGATTGATATTTTATTTGGATGTAATAGTTCACATACACAGATACCAGACAGTAAGGCGATACTGTTTATATAGCAATCGCTGTAATATTATCAGACGAAACAATGCAGCTCGATGGTGCTAGCGGGTGAATGAGAATAGTTCATGCAGCGGTGGAAAATATGCAGTTAAATCATTCATAATATATAATGTCCTATGAAAACGTCAATGTCGCTCTGTGACCTGGTCAGATTAAGAATCTGCAATTGGCATCAACGAAGAATTGTAGAACAACGGTATCTCTGAAATCAACAGCATTATAAAGCATTATGTACTATTATTGACTCAACGTCAGCTCAAACAATACAATGACCTCTAGAAATAAAACATGGTGTGTGACTTGATCTTTCCGCGAAAGCGTTCGACGATACAACACAGACTGGTTTTATATTCCCACTTCTAGCGGGCGATATCAGCACAAATCCAGTTCATGAAAAAGCAGCAGCGTTTGGTGCCATTGGATCAGCTGCCGGCGTGACAGTAAGAACGGCAATAGGAAATGGTTTTAAAACAATGAAAGAGGCACGGGGATTTACATTGTCAAGAACACGGTATGGTCAAGGTCTGCGACTGCCTGGAAAGTTTCACTGAAACTTTGCATGTCCAGTGTTGATTTACTTGCTGATGATCGGCGACTAAGCATAAAAGAAATCAGAGTTGTTTTCATGCCTGATGAGTTGTCAGAACAACCGAACCGTGTTGAAACCTGTATCATTAACCTTGATGGCCATTTTGGTCCGTGTACTTACTGGGTTGTATACTTGGCTGATCCACACGGTGTTGTTTGATTTGATTCGCATGGATTGACGACATTGAACAAATATTAAAAAATATGTCTAAGATATCTATAGTGAAATTACCAACACAGAAATCAAGGGATCCATCTTGCGGTACTTACGGCTGTTTGAAAGTCATCGTTGTCGCCGCATGAAGTCGTACACGAATACACTAGCGGTTGTTTTAACAGGTCAGGACTTTATAATGGTAAATATTTATGTAAGATATCTTGCTAGTAAAAAAATCACGGTATCTGAGACATTGATTTGTCCGCGTACGTGATACAACATGAGCTTGCTGATTTATGAACCTCTCCGGAATTCACCGGTATGAGGTTGTTTTAACAGGTCAGGACTTTATAATGGTAAATATTTATGTAAGATATCTTGCTAGTAAAAAAATCCCGGTATCTGAGACATTGATTTGTCCGCGTACGTGATACAACATGAGCTTGCTGATTTATGAACCTCTCCGGAATTCACCGGTATGAGGTTGTTTTTGAGGATCAACATGGCATGCCAAAGGCAAGCAATATCAAGTGGACTGATATTATCCGAAGACTTGTAGGTGAAACCACCGATGATATCCCGCTATTTACTAATGTTGGAAGAATCAGGGTTCTGAATCTTATCAATGGCGACGGTGAGAAATGAGATCAGTAAGCATGTTGCTAAAACCGGTGATTCAGTGACAATGAAACTCAACATGAACGGAAACATAATAGTTGTTTTGAGAGAAGTAGCATTTGACTACAACGCCGTAACTAATAAATACGTGGAAGATAGCGACACGAAGACTGATAGACCCCATTGACAGTATCGATGAATTACACCAGCTTCAAACTTCCTGACACGCTCAGTGATATTGGGGATTCCTCTGGTTATATCTGCGAGAGTTTTGTTGATCGCAGCGATTTACGATTTTACGTCGACTAATTCACAGACTTTTGTATTAATTTCGGCGAGCTTCATGTAGATGAGAACTGGGTTTCCAAAGAAATCACTGGTTACTTTACAACTCGTTGAAAGTCTATGCGAAGACCCCTTAAACGTGCTAACGTTTACGTCATACTTTGCTCGCAATGTGGCTAATTTTAAACGATGTGATATTAGACAGTGAACTTGCTGCAATGCGTGATATTTATTACCGGCATCAAAAGAACGTAACCATCCCGAAACCGTCGCGAAATAACGTCGGCTGCGATAACTTTCAGTGACACCGTTGACAACGCAACCTTAGAATTCATATAAATATAAGAATGACTGCAGAAATAACTATCCGACTGGAACAAATCGTTAGCACAACACCGTCGACGACCACACTGATAAGGCGACATCAACGTAGCCGGATTTGATATCGGTTTACCAGCTCCGATAAAAGAGCATATGGGACCTGGTGGATCCAGTCGGATACTTGACATAACACTGGTACAATTACGTAGAGTTGGCCAAATATCAGAGCAAAATAATTTGGTGGACTCGACGTTAATAATTCATTGGTATTCGCGCATGAAGGCTAGCTTGATGAAAGTGACCGGACTGTCCCAGACTGGATCATATCAAATCCAACAGGATCAAATCAAATCGAAAAAATCAATGATAAACTTCAGAGTAGAATCAAATCTATAACAGGAAAAGAATCAAAGATCGCCATCAAAGTACATGATCCAACACTGAGTGCCGCCATTGAAATATCAACGTCCATTGACACAAATCATTCATCGAAAAGAACAGTGTTGTGATTGCCGCTCATATCACTAGTTTATTTTGGACCACCACAAACGCAACGATCTGATTATCATCAGACAAACATTCATTAAAATTCCAGGTTATAGAAAAAAGCGGCAATGGTTTATTAATATGGACCCTTCCTACCAGAAAACAGAACGAAGACCAGACGGTCAAAAATACGTGGTATTGTTCTATGATGGTCTATATATGCAGGACTTAAGAATTATGGGAGTATTGCACATACTTAATAATCATACAATTTTAATTGATGAATTAGCGAAGGAATATAAAATTTCACAAAGAGATTTGAGAGATCTACTGGAGATGTATATACTTAAAAATCCGAATGATGATCTTAAAGAAAGAATCTGTCTCAGTACAATCTGAATTAGGTGAAGTTTTGATTCAAGAAGTTATGATAGACGCAGTAATTCACCAGAGCGAGCAGCAGAGAGGGTGAACAGACAACTTTGCCTGAGACGTTTATTTAAAAAAAGGGTTCCTGCAGAGGCTGAGAAAAAAAAAAAACGTCAACAACGCTAAACCAAAGTCTCTAACTTTTCTATTTCAACACGATTATGTATTTAATCGTATAATAAAATCTCTGGTTAGCTTATTTTTGTTGACGTATTTTTATGATTTTGTAAGGCGATTTTGTTTACTCGTAAAGCGAATCAATTGTTGTCCTTCACCCTCTCTGCTGCTATTGATAGTCGAGTGGAGTTTAACCAAAGATTTTATCCAGACCTACACGATATCTTGATCTTGGATCATGTAGATTTATCGTTATAAATCCAAATGGAGCAGATTGTGCTTTAGAAGAGAAATTTGTAAATTTATTCATATCCATGTCCCTTGAACACAGTATAATAAATATTCTGCAGAGTATAATTATATACTCCATTAAACACAACCAAAATATTACAGTTATCTCTGATCACCTTAGGTATTTGTGTATATCTTTGAGTAACATAAATCACGTCTGTATTTTTGTGTCTAACTCGAGAAAATATTCTAGCTGGATTAGATTGTTTGTCCAGCATCACATCATCATACACTATCAGATCATTAATGAATCCATCTAAATCATCTACAGACGGGGCTTCATCTATATCTGTGATAAAGTTAATAAGATCGTCACTGTCTTTATTAACTGATTTTGCTTTCTCGTTAAAGTTCTTAAGTAATTCGTAACAATGCTGATCATCTACAGACGGTGCTATTAAATATAGTTTGTTCCATCTAAACCACCTCATTATTAAATTTAATAATAATTGTGTTTTATCTGATCCAGATGGACCTATTATAATCATTCTTTTCGAATTTGGTAATGCTGGATGGTGTTTTACTGGTTCCTGTTTTCGTGTATCCGAAAAGTCAATTATTGTATCCATATTATTAATAACATGAGTCTATATTGTGTTTGATGTAGATCATCTACACCCACCACTGGATTGACAACAATAATAACGAAAAATAAACGACATGCATTAACAGGCAAATGTGTAAAATGTGGTACACAAAATATAAATTTATCTCAGGGACAACAAAGATAGGTGGGGATATTGCTGCTTCTTTAGGAAAATTACCTGGATTACCATGGGCTAAGTATGCTGGTGATAAACATCTTCCCCGATATAATTATTGTGGTTCTGGAACTCGTCTCGATATCAGACTCGATAACCAAGATCGACCAAGACCAGGAGAGTATCCAGTAAATAAGATCAATCAAGCGTGTCACATTCATGGCGTTGCTTATACAAATCCTGATTTGCAACAACGGCATCTCGCAGATGTGAAATTGATTCATGCATTCAATTTTACACCTAATAAATTTGTTTGAGAGAAACTCGCTAGTTTCCTAATAAAATCCGCTATGAAAAGTAAAATAATGATAGGGGCTGGTAAATAATTGTATAATTATTATAATGGAATCCATTTATTATAGCCTAAGATGGTATTGGAAAGGTAAAGCAGCGATCACTAAACTTACTGGGGCAGCAAAAGGTTCACATTCTGTTGCTGCAGCGTGGTTAGCACGACAAGCAATATGGCAAATTTATCTACCACCACCAAAAAAATTATTCAATATGCATATTTTGATGTCAGTGTTCCAAACGAAGTTCATCAAGCAGATCTTTTGTTTTTACCACACGATACTATTAAAACACGTGGACGAAAGTCACGCACGTGCAAATACGCATTGACTGTTATTGACGTTACAAGTAGATATACCACACAAAATATCCAGCGTGGTTAAGTCCACAGGTAGACCTGCAATCTACAGATTAGATTCAACTGCTCCTCAGCGTGGATTTTTACGTGAACAATTACAAATAATTCCTGAGGATACGCAATTACCACCGAGTACACTTTTATACACTTGCACATCCTCAACGTCGATTACACTCCAAACAGGTCAGCATCACATTTTCGTGCGTGTGACCAATACTACTAATTATTCTATCAACGGTTAATTGTCTTGGGTTATTGCTCGAATACTGCCACAACATTATTGCGTTGCAATTTGCGCAGTGATTAATTTGTCGTTGTTTTAAAATCATAATAATATCCACATCTATATCAAACTCGCGATTATTTTTTTGTCACACTGTTTATAGCTCCATATTTGTTATTGATATCGACATTATTAGTGATTTCTTTGGTTATTACGCAATCCATGATAACCCATTTTAGTTGTGATATTCTTCTAACTCGAGATACTGCGAGATAAACTAAATTTGACCACTTAATGCGATCATCGACGATCCAAAATTTAGTATCAGTGATAGTTAATCCCTGCGACGAATGAATCGTTATAGCGTACCCTAACGTACATGGCAATTTATCCATGTTTAACGCGCTCTCAACATCAACAGGGATAATGACAATATCATTTAACACAAGATTTTGCAATTGGACACTTTCAGTGTCTATACTAGGAATCTTAACATCAACATTTTGTTGTCTAGTATCTGCAGGGCGATAACAACGGTACAGGTAACTTTGGGAAGTTTTCCTTGTGTAACGCATGTAATTTTTTGTAGTTCATCACGACCTATTTTTCTACTGGCAACTATCAAATCAGCAGGTTTCCATAGGGTCCAAAAATCATTCATGGATGTTTCTGGAATTTTCTCACGCATTACTTCACACTGTATTTTATCTGGTTGTAGTCGTATTAATTCTTTGAATTCTTTCAGCGACTTATCAACAGCTCTATGATCATCAAATATTTCTTCATAATAATCTACATTATTCTTTAACCATTTATGTGGAGACTGCCCAACAAAGGGTAGTAGTTGACCATGATCACCACACATAATCACAAAAGTATTCTTTAGTAACAACAAATCAAGAAATATTTGTAATACCTCCAGAGGCAGCGTGCATATCTCGTCCCATATGATAATTTTAGGTATATATTTTTCACCCATTCGTGATGGGGACCATGTATCTCCGCACCATCTAAATAAACTATGATATGTACACGACGTTACATTTTGTTGCTTTATTCCCTGGCGAGTTTGAGTTTGTGTTAAGACAATCATATCTAAACTCATGAATAAGTTAATCTCGCGTGTTGTTTTACCTGAACCTCCACATCCATTAAGATAAACGGTCTTATGTCTACATACAGGATCATAGACGGATGGCGCAGATAATTTTGATACTTGAGTATTTCTGTAATATGTTTCCTCAATTTCAACATCGGCAGATTCACAATAACAAAGTATATTTCCTTGTTTTATCCTCCACGTTCTCCATTCACCATTACCGAGATTTAATTAATCTTTATATTTTTTGTGTATATAAAATGAATCTGTCGCAACTCTAACAGCGTAACGAGAAAATCTGTTTATCATCGATAATAGATTTATCAAAATATAAGCTAGCATCGAAGATCTTAGATGAGTAAACTGCGGTGACTCGCCATCAGTATAGCTCACAATGGTACCTAGTTTTGTTTTGTCTGATAAATAAGCATTACATCGACTTATAAATGTTTTTTTCTCCATCGTATCAGCGATTATAAAATCGAGTTCAGCATCGTCCATGATCAATCTTGTACAAGTTCGTTTATGATCATGTGATCCTCCTTGTGTAAACTTACCGATTATTTTCCTGCCGAGATCTTTTGCAAATTTCTCATCGTGTTTAGCAGGTTCTGGTAACCAAACTTGCTTTTGCACGCGATATGATATAATAGCATCAGATACTTTCAAATATTATTAAAACTCCAGCATTGAGCATATATCTTAGCAGAACTGTTGGAGCCCAACATTTTTCAGTAAAATGTTTTCCAAACCACGCATAAACAATCGGATGAGACCTTCTCTAAACTCAAACGACTATACATAAGCAAATCATGTTAAATCAAAATCTGGTAAGGATCCATTTTTCGCAACTCTAGTCATGTGTAGGATGTCCAAATCTATTGAAGTATTCAGAGCACTCTCCATATCCAAGAAAACTCCCAGAATAACACGCTACCATATCAACTGAGATAACGTCATTGTAATTATATTTAGTATTCCACAATCCACCATGCCCGTATTCTATACAACTTCTCACGACATCTTCCACGAATTTTTCTCCTGAGCGAAATGAGCAGCAACCGATATACGTCAGAAGTATATTTTAGCGCAAGTTTTTCCATTTCTTGGTAAAAAAATTCTGTACTATAAATATCACCGTTATACCGTACAAACTGATATAATAATCATATTCAGAACTCTGAAATAACCACACAGAAACAGGATCACATTTACTAATATCACTGATAACATCGTGGTAAAATTTAACCGTTCTTTCTCGTGGAAATACAGTTACAGCATCAGTCCATGCATGCGCGTTATGATCAATAATATTTATAGGAGCTCCTCTAGATTTATATTTTGTTTTGGGCAAAATCTCTCCTGTCAACGTCTTCACTGTTATTGGAAATCTTAATAACTTTTCTAGCTCAGCAACGTCGCTAATAGACGCTCCAGTGTCTTTAACTTTTTCAGCCCACATATTTATTTTTTACACCTCAAATCTGTTAAACCGTTTCCCCATATGACGTTTGTGAAGTGTTCTACAATTCATTCTGCTACACAGTTTATTCTCGACACTTTCATTTTCTTGAGATCCTTTAGGTTAGGTTTATCATTTAATGGATCGAGCGCGTACACAACAGCAGTTACTGGATAAGATCGCTCATAATACGGCTTGTCTATTCCAGTAAGTTTTCCTGGTTTGGAATTTTTACTAAGGATAATATTATTCCCTGACTTCTGGACTGATTCGCGTTTGTCTCGGATGATCCAAATATCATCCTCTGTATTTACAATAAATTTTACTAAAATAATATATTTCCGAACATCGAGGTAGTCAATGATTTCTCTTGCTCGTTTGTCATTCATAACATAGATATCATTTTCAATCCTGAATGTGGACCACACATGAACTGCATTATCGTGGCGGAACTCCTTCTTGGCTTCACTAATGCGTTTAGTTATATCCGCATTTGTTAAAGCTAGATCTTTCATCGACAAACTAAATTTGTGTAGCCTGTCAAGATCAAATCTAGATGCGGCAGGCTCAATTGCGGATAATTCCTGTATATTAAAATTAAAGCAGATATGCATCTAAATTGAATTATTAATTATTTATATATGATTCAACCAAATCACAATTGCCGCTGGCTTAAGATTGGTCACACGTCTCCGTGCAACAAAAAATGTGTAAACGACTTCTGCATTTATCACATGCAATGCGTTAGAAACGGAAGTCTAGGACCTACACCGTGTATACGGTGTGGTGTTGGTGTGCGAGGAAAGACTCACCTTTGTGTTTAATGTGGTGGTAAAAGATACAGGGAGTTAAAAAGATATTACGATAAAAAATATAACTCTGAATCTATTATAAATCACGAAGAAAATCATCTAGCTAGATTTTCAAAACAATGATTTAAATAAATAGTATAAAGTATATAAGTGGAGCAAAATGAGTTTGTGCCTCATCCAATCCTAACCAATTATGAAGCGAATCATAATAATATCATTATAAATTGCAGATTGAAAAAACCAGTAGGCGGTGTTAAAAATGCTGGTTATCTTGCGTTTAATACAAAGGAAATAAAAACTATTTATCACATAGATGTGTTGTTGAGTGTTTTTTGGGACCGATCAAAGACGGGTATGTGCTTGACCACATTAACAACAATAAAATTGACAACTCACTTCAACATTTACGTGTTATCACGCAAAGTGAAAACTGCAGATCTGGAAACACAGGTTTTGCAAGATATACTGTAAAATCTGTTAAATCAGTAAATGCATCATCTGGAGAAGAAATTATGTTCAAGTCAATTTATTCCGCTAGTAAATATTTTAACATAGCGCCCCCTCAGTGAAACGCTCAGCTGATGATGTTATTAGATCTACTTATTCCTCAAAATTAGATCAAAATGTCATGTTCAGGTACTTGGATAATTAAGAGAGACCTAGGAAAGGATAAAACTTTTTCAATATTGCGCTTATTGTTAGGAATATAATATTATTTAGTTTGCAATCTGCACATATCATTCAGGAAATATTATTAGATGGTTCTCCACAAAGATACATAAACTGCATTTGACATGATGAAACACTCTCTACTTAATCAGATTTAATTATGTTTTATAAAGTTTTTATTTTGTTCGATTTGTATCAAATTTGTTGGTTTTTTACGCTATTTTTCAGGCATTTTAGTCGATTTTATCATTGTTTCTTGTTGAGGTGAAAACCCCAGAAAGGTTAACGGGAATTAACATTAAGTTTTAAATTTGTTGACCAAATATGCTTGTTTGATTTTGTATCATAATTTCCTCATAAAAATCTACACAATACGAGCAAAAGAAATGGAAAAAACCAGTATTTGACAAACAAATTCAAAATCTAATGTTAATTCCCGTTAACACCCCTGAAGTTTTGACCCAACGAAAACGAACAAACTTAACAAAAATTTTTGTTTACACTTTACTATATACACATATAATTGATAACAGTAACGTTTTACAAACCTACCAGTGGTTTTTTCAATGCTAATTCGGCAACTCGTTCTCTACTGATAAAATAATACTTTACCCATTGTTTATTTTAAATCTGCGTACTGCATGCTTTGTTTTTACATAAACTCCGCGTGCAGGATTCACAGATTGCATAGTCAAAAGTGATTGGCTAGCTAAGCAAATAATGTAGATTATTGATTTACAAGGCACTTGCCAATTTCTTGGTAAGCTCGCTCCTGTAATTAGATCCGTTATATCGATTTTATCGTAGTCCTACACAGACAGCGAGTTTAGAATTTAGTATATTTAATGACAATAAATACAAAATACGTGATATATATATATATATATATATATATATATATATATATATATATATATATATATATATATATATATATATATATATATATATATATATATAACGATTCTATAAGCAGGGATATTTAGTAGTGGAAGCAGGCAATAACGTATGTGTCTGTTTTGAATCCATTTCCATCTTCATGGACTTAGATAATGTATAGCTAATTGAAAGCTATTTTTTATCTTAACTAAATCAAACGGCTTTTATACGCACCGATTCAGTATTATTTTGTGTTATGCAGAATTATATATATTTTCTGGAAACTGTAAAAATAAAATACCAGAAACTGTAGTTGTTACTTTTAGGACTACTGTCGTTTATGTAAGTATATATTAACTAATTTTCCTTAAACTATCAAGTGTGGAATAGCTCGAACGGTTACGTATGGAATCTATCATCTCGACGATTAGGGTTCCAATCCTGTGAAAGACAATTGTCTACGGAAAGGCGATATTATGCCAAAAATATAATTTATTGGGGCGGACACCTATCCACTATGTCAATTAATAGTGAATTGATTTTTTTATCAATCACCCATTAGTTGATCATTAGGGGTGGGTGTGCAAATGTGAAGATGGCATTTCATATCATCATCATCATCATTATATGTTATGTGTTTGTGCCGTCCAAAATATGTAGCGGGGACTGATACGAGATTGTGACCTTGTGACCTACTATAAGAGTACCCACACAAGGTACCGTTCCTAAAGACACAATCTTAAAACCAAAACCTAATTTGGTTCGGTAACGAAAGACCAAAAGCCTTTGAGTTTCTGGAATTTCGGTTACGGATATCTGGGAACTCTCGCAAGGCATATGTAATTGGTCAATAAGACCTACACATGCGCAGACAAAACCCTCTGAGTCTCTAAAGTTTCGGTTTCGGATATTTAGGGGTCTCTGGTGGGGTAAATGTCTGAACGAGAACATCATTAGGTTAATCTGATCAACTTGGAACGGTGTTAGTTCTCGCTACATATTTTGCTAATTTTTATATTAAATATATATATTTATTATATAATGAATACTGAAAATATAAATGTTATTGTTTCTGCTATTAAAAAATTACAATATAACGATATTAATGTTGACAATCTTAATGCTGAAAAGATTCTAGGTGATTTTCACTCATTACAAGAACTGAAAAACCAAAACAGATTTACATTTTCATCAGATTACAAATTTTTAAAGGAAATGCAAAGTGGAATGTTCAAGTCACTAGCAATAGTCACTGATAATCAGGTAAAATTGTTTGTACCTCTCACAAACGCTATTAACAAAATCAAGTTAGAATTATCTCATGAATACGAAAAGAAAAAGATTATAAACGCTCGTATAAGACAATTGAGGGAACATTGTGAAAATGTAGAAAATGAAAGTAATAGTGAAAGTGATAATGAAAATGATAATGAGGGGCCATTAACTGTTATAATTGCTAAACAAACATATGGGAAAAGTTATGCATATTTATACCTAAGTAAAAAATATATATATTTTGTAACTGTGTTGTATACGGGCCAACCATTATGAATCAGGTACTATAGACAAGTATCAAAGATATTTTTTTTTGTTTCGCGTTGAGACATAAAACGTATTAGGATCTCACATACAGATTTATATTTATCTCTTCATTTCTTGTGTCCAAGATGTGATTATTTTGGTCTGTAAGTTGGAGTGCAATTTTTCAGTCACATAGATAATCGTGTTATATAAAAGCAATAGAAAGATATCTTTATCAGTATCGGTCTTTTAAGTTGCAAAACGAGAGTAAAGAAAAATGAGCAAATGAGCTTTCTGCCGTTACATGGGGTCTCTTTATGGGTTACCCTTCAGTTAGATTTTGTTACTGGCTATTATTTTTGCTTATTATCTTTTACTGATGTTTTCTTGCTTTGTAGACACGTACATTCACACACACACACACACACACACACACATATGATGAAGCTCAAGAAACGAAACAAAAACCTATAGGTTCAGAGTGCTTTTCAAGCTGAAACCTGCGAGCACTACAGTCAACAGAACATGTACTAAAATTGATAATGTTTGCACGCCCACTCCCAAGTTGAACCTATAGGTGCAAAACGATGTCTTGGAGTAGTAATATAAGCAAATTATCAAAGATCAGTTCAAATCATGTCGAATTTTGCGGCAAGCGTGGCCCTCTCCTTATTATATTTTTTTACCAACGCCAACAACTTATCCGTCGTGTCGATTAAAACAGAGTTTCCATTTGGTGACCACTGGTCAATTCTCCGCAAGAGGTTTGTACTTGATACAAACAATATAGTTGAAAATATTTTGATTTTCAATTCACGTTTTATTTGTGTTGTTACCTTATGTGGGCAATTTTATTTGATATTATTTACTCTGTATGGAATTCAAACGAATCTCAAAATATTTTCCAGCAGCCAATATTGATGAAAATATTTTTTTTCCTTTGTCTTTTTAGAAAAACTTCCCAGCAGAATATCTATGAGTTTTATTGAGATAATCTTTGGCATGTCTTTTCTTTTCTAGCCTCGTAGTCCTTATGGCAACTTTTATCATAGCATCCCCCACCCCATTGAATACAAAAGTTCAGATTTTTCCAACTGTGATGCAGAATACTCATTAAAATATGTTTCCATATCGAGTTGTCAGTCAGTTCATAAGCAATTGGCAAGTAATTTTTCCTTGTGACATTATTACTAAATATGTCATAATGTTAAAATAGAAAAGAACTTGGGTCAATTGTATAATGGGTAGGTAAACTAGAGCAAAATTGCAAGAACATAATTATGATCTCACCGATGTTCGATAAGTAGAAAAACCTTGTTTAAATATAGACATGACCTAGAAAATTTGCGAACCCAGATTAAATCATTAGAAACTACTTCAAAATAGTATGCAAAGAGTATCTATGACAAAACCATCCGCGGCTAGGTTTGATTTTGCTCTAGAGTAGACGATAAAAAAGCACCCACTGTTTGATTTACCTCGAATACCCAAGAATGGCCAAGGAGAAGTTCAAGCGGGACGGTAGAGCTCACGTTTGGTTAAAGATCAGGATAGATAACAAAGGTATTTTCATTGATGCTACAATGAACACGTGGGGATGATATTAATAGTTTAGCTAATGATAACAAGTGTTTATTTAGAATTAAAATTATTGTAGAATAGGATGGCCCGACATGGATTATCTGGAATAAACTCGACCCTGTTCAACAATCGGGAGCACGTGGCCTGTATATCGTAGATAAAAATTCTGTACCGGAAATGCTGACGGCCACTGAGAGGCCATATTATGCGCTGCCGTTATTTACGCACTTTATCGTTTTAAGGAACCTGATATTAATGCTCTTCAACCGATGCGGGGTGCAAACACCCTTACCGCTGACCCGACCACTGATATCTTATCCTAAACTGCGTAGCTCAGTGGGTCACATAACATTTTATGAATGCCCGAGAAGGAAAAGAACGCAAGTGTAACATAATTTCTAAAGAAAAAAATAATATATTTTATCACGGAAATATTTTTGAGGAAATTTATAATATTAGCGAAAACGATCCTGTATTGCTCTGGCTGTTTCAGAGTGATCCAGAATCGGAATCAAGACCCACTGGATCCCGTTTTGATCAATTTGTGCTAGCGTTGGGACAACTTTAACGCGAATAATCTCTCCATGATGAGATGAAACATGTATGCAGCGCTAAAATAAACCATCGTCGATTCACAAATCGACATAGATGAATTTTTAAATAATTGTTTTCTAATTTCGTCTGTGTTTGTTGCTCATGTCGCCGGAAAAAATATTCATGGCATTCAATTCCGAAAAACCTTCTCAAGGATACATCATGTTCATGAATTGAATAAGGACACAGTCATTTCAACACACAATATAATCCCTTTGATGTAATTTTAGTTGATATGATGGTTTCTTACCCCATTTGTTTTCTTTGAGCGGGTGAATGTGAGCCGTATTTCTCACGATTTGGTCATCCAACACATGACATAACCAAAGTTGCAGAAAAGGTTCTAAATGGCCCGGTCCACGTGACTAAATTCGTTCAAACGCGACTTCAGTTGCTGTTTTAGTCGATAAAGGTTCTACTTCCTTGTAACTACTTGTAACGTCGACGACCTCAATACGTCTTTGCGTGATGTGCCAGTAATAGCGTCATGTGGTAAAAACAAGACATCTTCCTGATGAACTTCGTTTGGAGTTCTGACATCAAACCGTTCATGCTGAATCGTTTTAGGCGGCTACATATACATTTGCCACATTGCCTGTCGAAACAACCAGTCTGAGGAAACACCATGCGAGACACCTACAGCATCCATGAGTTTGTTAAACGCTGATTTACCTTCCCATTGTCCTCTTGGACTATAATCGATCGATTCCATTACTATAATTATTTAACAATTAATTACCTGTGCTCACGGATAACTTTCAGCTCATAGCAGATCTTATCGATCAGTTAGCGAGTGATTCTTTGCATGTTTCTACTTTGTTATCGACTTCAACGTATGAATCATCTTGACATTGGCGATATGTCGTTGCAAATCTTTATTTATTTATTTTTATATGCGACGCCAAGAGTATTGCAGGCTTGACGCCAAGAGTATTTCCGTACCGAATTCACTGGTAATTCGCCCGGTTTTGGTTAAATTTTTTCGTCAAGTCTGATATAAAGTTGTGTTCTTGGACCACAGTAATTATATCCCGGAAGATGTTTCCCCCCCCCCCCGGTACATAACCCATGGTCTTCCTGGTAATCTCCCGAATGCCGCAGCAATATCACCACCACGATGCATACTCATAAACTTATATTTTATGCCGCATTTTACACACTTCCCTTAAGTGCTCGAATGTTATTCCTTGTGATTATTGCTCTTAGCGTAGTTGTATCCGTGTCCGGCTTGAATCGAACGTAATATAGACTCATGCTTATAAATAATATGAATTTGAATGATATCTCAGCTACACAAATGCAAGCATCCGTCAAACATCATCCAGCGTTACCGAATTCTATTCGAGCCATTATCATTGGTCCGTGTGGGTCTGATAAAATGCAGTTGCTGCTCAACCTGTTAGTGAGATGCACAAATGGGACAACCTTTACTATGTAGCAACAGTATGTTCATCAATATTGGCGTCTTGATGTCATGGACATAAGTAAGTTAAAACACTTCTTTCCATATGCTCAAAGAACTCCATATAGATTCATCACAATCAGTTTACATGATTCAGCAAGACGATATTGCATTGATCTGAATAGAATCTGTTTGATCAACCCGTATCACAAACTCATTAAACTCAGCGACACATTTTTAGTTTGCATCCCGAGACCGTATCTGGTCGTTTTTGTGCTTCATTGAAGGATTTCATCTTGTCAACCAGGCTTACATACAAAGGCTTGCATTGGCCTTTGGCAACAAAAAGATCAATACTGAACGAGTGGTGGGTGGGAGAGTCTGGTCACCATACAAAGGCACTGTTAGGCCTTTGGCAATTAAAAAAATGAATATTTTCCAAGACCCGGCCTTTGGGGAGATTTTGCTGGGGTGGGAGTGGGAAGGAGCCTTGCAGCCCCAAAAAGGGTCGACTGACATAGCCCCTTGTTGTTAGCTATCAGGCAGGTCTTAACTGCTGATTGGTTCAATAGTACGAGAAGGTTAAAACATCGCAGGGCGAGTATTTGAAAAATAATTTGTTTTATTGTTCGAGGCATTTCTGTGGATCAGATTTTGTTGATTTGCTATATATATATATATATAATGAGAATACACGCACAAGATATTAAGATATTCTATTCTTCATTCTTTGTCAGTTCTTTAAAGGCGTTGAGAATAAATAATGATTCAGTTATAATATTGGTTAATTTTATTTAGTAGCGTGGAAAATCTTTTATTTGAACACTAAGCTGCTATCAGATAATATATATATATATATATATATATATATATATATATATATATATATATATATATATATATATATATATATATATATATATATTCAAAGACTTAAATATTAAATAATTTTTATTATAATATGACATTTTCGAAGGCTTCAGCGATATTCTACGTTCACTTGATTACATTTTGGATTAGGAACTTATTTCTTTATGGTGTTAATACAGTTGCGCATACACACATCGGAACATTCATTCGGAGTACCTTCGGACAGTTTCCGGATTAGTGAGAAACAGATAGGGTACAATTAAGGATGGTATTCTAGGAATTCAGTCACTTTATGTTATTTTTAATTCTTTCCCATTGCTTGATTTTATTTTTTTATATAAATTAATATTTTGAAAGATTAAATACTTGTTGGGTTTTTCTTGTCTTGCTACTTACGTTTAAGACCCTAGACGTAGCAAAATCATATTATCTACTTCAAAGCATGCATAGATGTCTTTAGTTTTGGTGTTAAAGATTAAATTCATCATTACATTTATGAGACGTATTCTGACCGCGGTGAAAAGGATGCAAAATTTGCCAGTGGAATGACTGATCAGCAAACGATGAATAATAAAACTGATAGTGATTTTGTCCCCACATGGTGATGCATACTCGCGTGAAAATGGTGTTAATAAATCGATTCATTAAATTCTTAAGAGCCAAAAAGGAATCGACAGTTGTCACGATCTTGATGTACCAACACTTACTAGAAGTCTGATTGGAAGCATATCATTAATACCTAACATAGACTAATCGATGACTATACAAACAGGTGCATGAACATTCAGGGATTTTTTTAACACCGAAGAAACAGAATTCACTAACAAGTGAATTCTGGTCGTATTCCCCGACGATTGTGGTAAATCAGCATTGAGTGTTGTGACAAATTGGCTGCGTGCAAAACACACCAACCTCTTTCACTACGGTTCGTTGCTAGGGAATGACCTCCGCTGTGTGATTTACCCAGTGTGGATAGATAGAAAGAAGAATGCAGATCACTGAACAAGTATATTGAATAAATAACACAACGAGCCTCCTTTCAATGAATAAATATAAAATTTAATCAGTTTATCAACAGAATTTAGAATGAAAAGAAATCAATGACTTGGTTACAAAAAGAAGGAAAATGGTACTAACATGTACTCAAAATAAAAGACAATACAGATTTCTTTAAATGTAAAATTACTTTCAACGTTAATATACTATCTTCATTGCCAATGAGATGTGACCTTTGAGTGCAACGATGAGAGACTTCATCATCTATTTTATGCAGACATCAAGACTTCCGTTCGTCCCTGCTCTGCCGATCTTTGTCTAGCTGTTTCGTCTTGGACTCTTGTCCGTCGAACTTACAGAGTTACGACTTAACAATCGTCTCTGGACTTAGATTTCTGCGTAGAACTTGTTCTGGTCCTGTGATTGTTCAGGGATTTCTCATGTGAATCCAGGAAAGCTGTTTCCTTCAATAATTAAAATGTCTCGCAATAGACAATAGGTCACATTCCCAGGTATATATATATATATTTACATTAATTCGGCTCAGAAAACAAAAGGCATAAATTCTGCCGCATGAACATTACCTAACTCTCTGTTTACATAGTCAGTCAATGCTTGTCCTGACCTTAATTCGGGTCACGCTAGGGATGGTCAATTAAATTCAACTCAGCCGTATGAAGCCGTATGTGACTCGACTTCCTACTCTGCCAATCTAGCATATAGATATACACTTAATTGATCAATTAAATATTACAAACTAGTATATGGTATACATGTAATGTTAGGTCATACTCATTCTAAACAGAGTTAATCCATAAACTATGAAACATTACCCATCATTCCTTAAGCTTAATTCATTTAAATTCCTAATCACTCCTATGTATTCAAGATTCAATTACATGCATTCTTTTCAACTAATATAATGAAATTTTAATTACATTCAATCTCGCCAATTCTCCAAATGAATTGATAATTAGGAAATCAAAGAATAAAATGCCATGACTATCATTTCACTAAAATCCTGCAAAATGAAATAATACCTACATACATCATATCAAGAATACATTTGCAAAATAGATCAACAAATGAAATAACATATTAAAATCGGGAAACGAAGATTGCTTACCTTTTGCCGTTTTCTTTATTCGTTTCCACGAACCTCACATATAGTCCGTCTCCTAACTGAGACAACTATCTGGCCCCTTACTCTATAATGAAAACGTACTTTTTACGAATTCAAAATGTAGAGTTTGCCTACTCGCTGAGGCAAAACTCCCGCTTTACTGCCAAATCATGAGATAACGTCTTACACGCTCACTGAATCGTTTAATTTTCCTCGCGAAAGATTAAAGACTGCTGAATTTTCCTAAAGTAAAACCTTTAATTTCTTACAGAGTTACGCCCATAAATCCATATTAACCAATCGGAATAGACTGTTTCCTAAACCTGTTCCGTAGAATTTTTGGATTGATAAGACAACTAAACAACTAATCATGCTGTAATTAACATTACTTTGAACAATCATCTATATCCAGCTGCCGCCCTTTACCCTGTCGATTTTGGAAAAGGGTCTTATGTCATTCTCTTCTACCATAGCATCTGACTCGGTCATGTTACGTCGGCTAGAACGAATTCCCTTTTGACGTTCAGAGATGAAATGAAAATAATCATCTATCTCTAGCCCTTTCTACTTTAATTAAGTTGACTTTGATACAATTCCTTTAACCAAAGCTTCTAAGAGTTTTCAAAATTCGATACATCACAAGTGTCAACTGAGAAAAGAAAAAGTTTGAATGTTATTTGACAAAGATGCACTTCTTCGGATAGCAGTGTTTGGACTAAGAAAATAATGTTTCAGACACCATTCAGTGGTGCAATTAGCATGATTATATATAAATCTAATGTAAAGCCCTAAGAACGCATAATTGACGAAGGCTTAAATAAATCTCATGCAGACGTTTTATGCTGATCAAGGCAAGATTTTTCAGCAATTATACTACGTGATCACATTATTAATAGAAGTATGATAGCCCATCGTGAGAAATCAATCGAAGTAGAGCAACTGCTGAGAGATGAAATCACTCAGAGAACCGCTCAACCTTTGAGATACCAACGCTTACTATTTGCAGAATAGCCGCGGCAACCACCTCTGGTCTTGATATGGTGGGAATCATGACTGCGGCAACTATGACAGGTATAATTATCTCGTTAGAGCTTTCAAAACTCCTAGTGACAGCTCAAAGCAGTGTCTGTACAATTAATACGCACTACTCGTTGGCTATTGAGGATAGAATAATTGGAAAGGATGAGTTCCTGTTGCGAAATCGGAGAATTAACGAACGATTCTGATTTACAGTGAGTATAAAAAAACGTAAATGTTTTCTAGTTTACCTATTATTATGATAGTGTGTAATGCAAACATAAGTAAATTCCCAGATCATGTGCATCCTGTTCTCTTTAATCGATCTTTCCAATTATACTTCTCTAAAAGACAAACTTGCTGTAAGGGGCTGACGGTTTAATAACGGAACGAAATTGGTAGGATTTCGCGAAAAGTCTGCCTTCCACCTTAATTTTCTTTAGTTGGTATATATGCATCGAAAACAAATTCTTGGGAAACTTCGGCAACATGAATTTGTGAGAAAAAAAATTCTTATGTATTGAAGAAATATATTCTCCTGATAAGTGGAATACAAATATTTTTATTGTTTTTGTCAGTCTTGAACCTGTCATAATGGACAGGAAACAATTGTCTTGAAAATTGGAATATGGACCCACATGCTAACAATGGCATAACCCCCTCCGCCACCCCACAAGAAAATTGAAAAGCTTTTAAAAAATTTACTTAGTTTCAAAGCACGATATTTGACCATGAAATCAATCCAGAGTAGTGATCATCAATTTTTTTTTTTACTGAAAACCAATGTAATATAAAGTCTGTTCAACATTAATGTCTATATCTACATGAACTTGTGTTCATAAGTTCATCAATAATCAAAATGCAATCAGTGCTCTTTAAGTTCTTCTAATGTCAAGTTTATCTCTTTTGTAACGTGTTGACAATAGCGTGGACATGGTAGTACGGAGATCTGTACCATACTAATGGTTTGTACCAATTATATGAAAACCTCTTGTCAGTGCCAGCATTCATTCAAGAAAAGTAGTGTTAACAAGACATTTAGATGGCAAATGTGTATATGGAAAAGCAAATGTGTATATGGAAAAGCAAATGTGTATATGGAAAAGCAAATGTGTATATGGAAAAGCAAATGTGTATATGGAAAAGCAAATGTGTATATGGAAAAGCAAATGTGTATATGGAAAAGCAAATGTGTATATGGAAAAGCAAATGTGTATATGGAAAAGCAAATGTGTATATGATAATCAATGTATACTTTTAAAAGAGATATTTAAATATATCGTGTAATAAGCACTGTTGCCATGTTACATCTGAAATGCAATTCATCTTGCATTTAAGATATATACTAAACTTCTTTATAACGTTTCAAAGAGGTTAGGACTTTCAGAATGTCATAATCTAGAAATGTTAACTCTAAATTCTATTATTTTCAAAAGTGTTTATTTACTTTTTATCCATGTCGATGGCGTTGGAAATGCTTGTAAGGTATTATAAAACAGCATACATTTCATTTATTATTCATTAAATGTAACTTGAACATATTGAACAACGCAATAGCAATTTAGCAAGACCTCCCCTACCTGACTCCCTCATAAAAAGTCGAAATAGATTTTTGGTCCGTCTTTCTTTTTGTATCTCTCATTCGACAACGGACTGCCAGTTTTAATCAAAGACTAAAAGACCCTAATTTGGCCTTATAATTAATCTCCTGATTACAACATTAATCAATTAACAATTTATTGTTTATAAATGTTAACGTTGACCCCCATACTCGGCCATGCAACGGTTATGATTTGTTTCTGTAAGGCATAGATAGATCAATAGTATAGTGGGGCAATATAAGGACAATGGGAATTAACATTACAGACACCACCACTAATGGGCCTGTATACGGACACGATTTATACAGACAAAAAATAATCAGCCTAGACCTGTATACGGACAATGGAAATTTTGTATTAGTGACTAGCAAACCCTGGGCATCTATACTGACAATGTGAATTTGGTAAATGAACAAAAGGAATGGCACAGGTGGCATGACGTCACGGTACTTATCACCGTCAACACTGTAGCAATGTACAAGTACTGTGATGTCAAGCGTTTGTGGTGGCAAATAGTGGGATGAATGTTTTATAAATTATATAGGTAATATAAAAAATTAAAATATTTTCGAGGCATGTAAAGTGGTCCTTAAATGGGCCTTTGTTTTCTTCTTCTAATTACTCCAATTTTTCCACCAGCTCATGACTTATTTTAAAATTCCTTTCTTCTTCTGGCATCCAGTCAGGATGTCCCAGTGCTCTAAATTTTCCTTCCACTTTTATTCAGTTGCTGTTTAATTTCTCAAAGTCTTTTTCTTGTTTTCCTTGTCCTTCCTCTTTTTTGCCCAGGTCTCCTTGATCTTCTTGACTTCTTCTTTTAGTACATTTTCATGAGGTATTCCGCTTTCTTATTATTGTCTAAGCCTTTTTTGACAAAAGGCAATTCTGTTAAAGAGAAGATACCTTTCAAAAAAGATTCCATTTCAATTACAATATCCAAAATTTCCTTCAAGGTTCCTATTCTCAAATACTTCGAATAGCTGAAACCTCTTCACTTATCTGTTTCTTCTATTATCATATGAAAATGATAACTTGCTGCTTTGAGTCTCGCCATAAAGCCCTGGCTGACTGGAAACTTCCACTCCTTTTGAAGTTTTTCCACCACATCGACTCCATCTACCATACAGCACAAACTATCTGTTAACTTGTTGATTAGATCCATTTTTCCGCTCCTCTATATTCTGTGTAGAATAGCGCGAATTACGAACGCTATGCGTCTATATATGTAAAGCACGGAAGTGAACAAAAACATCACTTACACTCACTTTGCATATGATATACTATCCTCACCAACGAAACGAGAAGCATAAAACACAAAATATACCATCCACATAACGAACGAGAAACAGAAAACACAAAATATACTATCTCACCAACGAAACGAGAAGCATAAAACGCACAATATACTATCTCATCAACAAATGGGCATGCAAAAACACACATCAATATACTATCTCAACAATGAACGCGCATGCAAACACACATCAATATACTAGCTCACCAATGAAAGTGCATGCAAACACACTAACACACATACATTATTATTGAAGTGAGTGTTTATAGTTACACTACACTACATATATGCGAATAGGCAAATTGAATGGTCTTTCTTTTCTAGAGATTTGGTTAGCCCTGAAAGAAGGCTGTTTTTTTTCTGAACTCCAACTGCCCCTGACCAATGCTGACATCTTCCAGGGCGGGAACCGCACACACATCGTCGGCTCCAGTCATCCTCCTAAATCACATTTGTGATCGAAAGAGCAGACGGAGATTGAGTGGTTTCACTATCCCACTCCTTCGTTTGTGGAATTGTGAAAATCTGGTGTGTCTCTTGTCTTTCGTGGCAAAGCCGTAGATGAATGGCTGGTCTCATTAACTAAGGCACAGGTAACTGTGGTGCTGCTACTACTGCTGCTGCTGCTGGGGGTGTCCTTACCGAAGGTATCACCTCACATTCAGGTCTTACCATGAGCTGAGGCAGGATCCCTAGCTTGTATCATTTCTCCTCTTCTTCTTACTTTCCTCCTCTTCCTCAATTTTTACTCTTTCTTTTATAGCTTTCCTGGTCAGTTCATCCAGGTGCATTTGGCGTTCCAACAGCTTTTGTACTCTGCTGCTCATGTTTGATGTGAACAGGTTCACAATGGTAGCTAGTCTGCTCATGCTCATATGTAATTATAGTCATGTATACACTTTCGTATACCTCTTCCGGGGCCGGGCCCACCCGTGTCTCAGTTCTAGACACTTTTGCCCCGGCGCGTGGGCCTATTAACCCCCTGGTGGCTCACCGCCTTGGCCGGATTTTATCTTGTTTGCTATTGCTATCCAGGGAGGCGCTTAGCCCTAGGGCTGGGCTTTTGGTCATAGTGCTGATCTTTATTGGCTGACCTTAAGACCCTTTGGTTGGCTGCGTATTGTAACAGTGTAACGGCCTTCCGCCTCAACTCCCGCCTACTAAAGTCCATAATGTCTAAGTTCATCTAACTTTATCTCAGGTGGATTATTGTCAAATTTAACCAGTTTTTCCTACGGGTGTCTCTATACCAATGATGTGTTAGCCACCTATTCAATTATCCAAATGTTCCTGAGTTGTGAATTTTGAATATATTTTGATGAGGTTGAATTTTGCGTACTTAGCGTACTTATATGGTTCTAAAAAAATTAATTCAATCTCTAGGTGTATGTCACCTAATTTTGACATTTATCACCGGTTTGACAATGTTTGGTATTTAATTTTGACTGCCTTTCCAAAGGATCTCATTTTAATGTTGGGTCTTCCAGGCCAAAGTGAAGACATAGGTTGTAGGCTTATTTTCGAACAGTTGGCCGCGCGGTCCGGACTGTCCATCGCTAATTGTTTGTCCGTTCCGTTCACTTTTGTGATTGTAGCCTTTACCAGGTTACTTTTCGGTCTTTGTGTGCGTCGGGCTAATCGGTCTACGGGTAGCTAGTCTGATCATGATCATATGTAATTATAGTCATGTATACACTTTCATGTTTTATGACTTTAAGCCCTGAAAAGGGCTAGTGGCCTTTACCTCTTCCAAGGCCGGGCTCACCAGTGTCTGGTGCTGACACTTTTTATGCCCCGGGCTTGGGCTCCGTTTCTTCCGGGGGGGGGAGCTTACAGTCCCAGGCATGGACTGCGGTCCCCTCGGAAGGACGCGAGGCCTTGGTGCTTGGCCCCTTTTCCTGACCCCTAAAAAAGACCCTTTTTATTCTGAAGTTGACTTGTCGCTTCAAAAATGGCAGACCCGTAACCTACTCTCTTAACCGGACCGCAACTCCCCACACCAGAGCCCCCAAGTATTTTGCCTCACCTAACTTTATTTCAGTTAGGTGGGTTATTGTTTAAATTTATACCAGTTTTTCCTACGGGTGTCCCTATATCAATTTTGTGTGAGCCACCTGTGCAATTGATCTAATGTTCCTGAGTTATGAATTTGGAATCATGTTTATGTTTGAATTTTTGCGTACTTGGCGTACTTATATTGTCTGAAAGAGGTACCAATCTTTAGGTGTTTTTGCGTCACCTATTTTTATATTTATCACCGCGTTGGTTTGTATATGGTTTGTTGTTTTTGACCGCCTTGCCAAAGGATATCGTTTGGGCCTTAGGTCTTCAATGCCAAAGTGAAGACATAGGTTAGGCTTTTTCCTGTCTTGAACAGTTGGCCGCGCAGCCCGGACTGTTCTTGCGCTATTTATTTTGTCCGTACCGTGGGGAGGGGTTTGGGAACGCAGTGGGTCAGTGTTTGTTACTGCATGAGTCCCTTGGTTTGTGGTGAAGTTAGGTCTATTTGTGTGAGTGCTAGGTGGGGGGATTTTTTTGGAAGTTAGCTGGAGCTGTCTAACTGTCCTTGATTATTTTGTTCTCTTTATTGACAATGAAAGTGTAATCTTTTCTGCACTACCTCTCGGGTAGTGGTGGGTGTTTTTCCCCCAGGGCGAGTCTTCTTTGGATGGCGTCATCTATTCTTGTTGAGTTCTTCTTTATTGTCTCGCAACCTTTGTTATTTTTTTGATGCTGGTCAGTTTCCTTTCTCCTCTTCTGTCATATTTCGGCAGTGCTTCAAGTTGTTTCTTTCTAACGTTGGCTTGTAATCTCTTCATGTTAGTCTTCCTATCGTGAAAACGACTATGGGGAATTTGTTTCGGTGTGGGCGTTGGTCGGGTCCAACCCCTTTTTCGCTTTGTCCTGACAGTGATTTCAGGTTTTATATTATCAGTACTTGTTATATTGAGAGCTGGTCGGATCCAGTTCTCCGCTTCGGTCTTTAGCTGGTAGTGCTCCAGTTACGTGATACATTTGTTGGCTTGTAATCTTTTTGCATTAGTCTATGGGGATTTTTTTTTACCTGGGCGATGGTCGGGTCCAACCCCTTTTCGCTCTTGACAGTGCTTTCAGGTTTTATTTTCGGTACTTTCCTACTCCTCGTGGAGTAGTTCGCTTATCCTCTGCACTGGCTTGCAGGGGGAGTTTTTTTGGCCAAGTGTGTATTTGTAAGCATTGTTACATCTTTCCACAGCCTCTTGCCATTAGAACGACATGAGAGGCTGTATGTTGTGAGTGTGTGGGGGAGCTTATCTCATCGAGATAAGTTGCGTTGTCCGGTTGGGCTATGTGTGCGTGTTATTGAAAAGGGTGTCCGTGCTGATCCCCCTTTCTTTTTTGGGTGTGTGTTGGTTATTGGATTTTCCTAATTGGTCTTGCGTCCAATCGGAAAACCCTTATTTGAAAGGGAGGTGTGAGGGACTTATTATCAAAGAACATCTAGATTGTGAATCATCGAGTTCTTGTTTGTATTAGGCTTGAAATGTACTTCACTTTCTAGGAGTTTGGGTCTTTCGACCTTGATGATTATTCCTGCTGTTTTGGTGATTTCTTCAGAGTTTGCATCTTGATTGCTGTTTGTTCTTTTTAATATGTTTTGTTGGTTTGTTCTCTTTGCTAATTGATTGGATAGTTCTTTTCCACTTTTCTTGTTTTTAAATCCTGTGTGTGAAAGTTTCCATTCTTCATATTTGGTGAGTTGGTCCTGGCGGACGTGAAGGAGTTAATCACAGTTTTAATCCCATTTGTTTTGAGTGCTGTTATTGTTATAGTTTTTCCTTCCTTCTCCTCTGATGAGTTGCGCCGGGCGGACGTGAAGGAGTGAATCTACTTTTTCAATCCTCTTTTGTTTGTATGCTGTTATTATTGCTGTTAGGATTTTTGTTGTATTTTTCCTTGGAGTTGAAGTCGTTGTATGAGTCTGTTGTTTGTCGCTTGGTCATTTTGTTTATGTGGATTATGTTATTGGTTTTGTTGATGTTTAAAAAGAACTCTATTATGCTTCCGTGTGTGTGTTCCATGTTTTTGTTATATGTTTTAGGAACTCTGGGTACGTGTATGGGGCTTTAAGTTGTCGTTGTTTTTGTATGAAAGTTGCTCTTTGGATCATGTAAATAGGACATATATTGAATATATTTTTCAATGTTTCTTTTTCCCGACAATGTGGGCAGTTTTCTTGGTTTTATTTCTGATTAGGGAAGTGTTGCCAAAGGCTGTCATACAATTTGGTTTTACCTGTCCTGATTCTATTGATAATATGGTTGTGGCGGAAGTTTGGGAGTGACTTCCATTTTATGTGGCGCTCAACTTTTGGTTGTATATGGTAGATTTGGGTGTGGTTCGAGTAAGTGTCCCATTCATTTTGCCACAGTTTGTTTACGTAAATTAGGATTTTGGAGTAGATTTCTCGGGTACAGTACCCTATGTCAGCAATGTTATCTGTTGCGAGGGCTTCGTTTGCTGCTTTGTCAGCTTTATCATTCCCCATTAGTTGTATGTGGGAATGGACCCATAGGAATTCGACCTTTTTGCCTTGATCGTTGTGTTTTCGTATTTGGTATAGGTTGTTCTCTTTGAGGTTTATTCTGCCTGTTGTTTTGGTTGAGTTTTGTGCTAGTAAGGGCACTAAGTGAGTCTGTAATGATTAAGAATTTGTTGTCGGGTTGAGTGTGTATCTAGTGGATTGCTTGATTAATTGCCCAGAGTTCCGCCAAGAAGACAGATGTGCCATCAGGGAATCTTGTTTTTTGTGTGATATGATGTGATGGGATGACAAAAGCAGCTGCAGTTATGTTAGTTGTTGCCCTTTTGGAACCGTCTGTGTATATGTGTGTGTGTGTGTAGTTTTGGTACTGCATGTTGAGTAAATCCTGAATGTGCGTTAAGAGCTTCCATGGGTTCTGTTTTTTATTACCTACTTCTCTGAGTACAAAGTTGATGATGGGAGTTTGTTTCCTCCAAGGAGTGGGGTCATGGTATATCCTCTTTTCAGCTTGTATGGATAATTGGTTGGTTTTGAGTATTTGATGTACCTTGTGGAAGGCTGGAGGATATTTGACTCTCTTGGAGTGGAACATAATGTTGCTTTTTACAAATGCCTTTTTGATCGGGTTGTGGTCAGGTAAGGTAGTTATACGTGCTGCATATTTGAGTAAAAGTTCTGTTCTTCTCGGGTATAGTGGTAGTTCCCCATTTAGGGTTTGGAGTTCTACTAGGGAGGTATTTTTTAGGGTTCCTGTACAGAGTCTTAGTGCTTTGTATTGGATTGAGTCAAGTTTTCGTAGTAAGGTTTTGTCAGCAGCATCATAGGCTTGGCAGGCATAGTCCAATTTGGATCGAATTAGGGAGCGATATAGAGTGAGTAGGATTTCCTGGTCTGCACCCCATTTTAGACCTCTTAGGTGCCCTAATAGGGCGAGGTCTTTTTTGCATTGGTCAATTAGTTTGGTGATATGTTGTTTCCATGTTAGATGTCTATCCAGAGTGGCCTCCAGAAAGACTGTGTGGGTGGTGAGTTGAATGAGGGTGTTATTCAAATAGAGCTTGGGTGGTTCCAGTCTTTTGAGGTTGGGTGGGGCAAACATGATAGCTACTGTTTTGATCATGGAGTTGATAGTCAAGTTATTTATGTGATGTAGACTGGTTTGTATTTGGTTTTGGGTTTTTGAATTTTTTTTGGTTGCCAGCTTTCCATATACAACTGTCATCCGCAAATTGTGATAGATCAACAAGCGTGTGAATGTTGTTGGCAAGGTCATTAACCATTAGGTTAAACAGGATGGGACTTATCACACTGCCTTGTGGAGTCACATTTTCAAGTTCCTGGATAGATGAGATGTCGTTCCCTATTTGGACTTTGAATGTTTAGTTATGAGATAAGTCCTTTGGTCCAGACTAGATCGAAAGCTTTTTCAAAGTCCAGAAATATGGCAATTAGGTATCTGTTATTTTTCCTCTTACTATTAAAGGCTGTTTTGATGTCGGTTTCGAGTCGTAATATTTGGTATATTGTAGTGCGGTTTCCTCGGAAACCACTTTGGTTTTCGGTTAGTAGGTTGTTACATTCAAGGTGATGCTTTAACCTGTTGACAATCATTGTCTCCATGATCTTGCAGAGTGTAATTGTGAGTGAGATTGGTCGATAGGATGTTGGGAGGAGGGTTTTTTATCTGCTTTGGCGATGAGGATGACTAGTGCCTGTTTCCAGCTCGTGGGTAAGGTTCCTGTATTCCATATTTGGTTGATTAGTAGAAGGATAATTTGTTTCGTATTTGTGGGAAGTTTTTGGTACATAATATGAGTCATCCCCAGGGGCAGTTTTTTTTGTCACTGATAGCAGTGTCCCATTCAGTTAATGTGAATGGGTCATTTAATGGATCGTGATTGCATGTGTCCTGAGCGGTTTGATCTTTAAAGAGGTGGGGGTATTGAGATTCGAGTTGTTTAGGAAGCTCTTATGATGGTTTGAATTGCTACGTGCTTCTGCGAAGTGCTTGGCAAGTGTTTCTGCTTTGGCTTGATTGTTTTTTTGTATTACTTTAATATGTTTTTATTTGCCTCCACGAGTTTTTCCTAGCGTTTTTTTTAGGTTTCTAGTGGTTACTGCTTAAAGACTTTTATATTCAGTAAATGAGGTGGTCGATTTACAATTTTGAAATTTATTTAGTGCCCTCTTTTTTGCTTTTATGACTGTGCTGCACTCCTCGGGCCACCAGGGTAGTTTGAATTTCCCAGAGTGTTTTTGTGTTTTAGGGATAGATTTGTCTGCTGCATTTTGGATGTGCTTGACAATGTTGTTGTCAAATATATTGTTGTCTGGATTTTGGGTTGCTTCGGCTGTGATGCTTTGCAGGTTAGTTTTGTAGGTCCCCCAGTCTGCTTTTTTAAGGTTCCAACATGGTTTGTGTGTGTCCGTTTATGGGATTTGTTTTATGTTTATGTTGGTTTGAATGGGAAAATGATCACTTCCCCAGGTGTATCGGTGTAGTACCCTCCACTGTGTGTCATGTATAAGTTTTGGGGTAGTTATTGTCAGGTCTAAGGCATTCATTTTCCCTGTGTGTGGGTCCATTCTGGTTGAGGTGCAGTCGTTGAGTATAATTAGTTCTGTGGCATCTATTAGTTGATAGATTTGAGTGCCTCTTTTGTTAGCGGATTGGCACCCCCAGAATGGGTGATGGGCATTAAAGTCGCCACATATGATTGCATGATGTTTGATGTTGTTAATGAGTTTTTGAAGGGTGGGGTTAGGGTCTTTATTGTGGGTGGAAGGATTGTAAATATTGTATATTTCAAAGTTTTGATTGCCGAATTGTATTTGGAAAGCCATAATTTCACATGGATCGTTTTCAGTTTCTGTGATGTCAATTGGTTGGTTTTGTGTTATGCTGTCGTGGATGTATATGGCTAACACCCCCACCCTTCTCTGGAGTAGTTTTTCTTTGTTTTTGGTAGGTCTGTTGATAGTTTTTGATTTTGGGGAGGGCGGGCTCATTGTTAGGTAGTTTAGTTTCTTGGAGACATATGATCAGGGGTTTTTCATTAGTTTCAAGAATAGCAGCTTGCAGTTCTAGCTGGTTTTGGCATATGCCTCTGCAGTTCCGTTGCCAAATTACTAAGTCCGCCCCTCTATTGGTTGGAAGTTTGAGGTTTTTGTGGTTTGTTGCTGTTTGGTTGATTATCATGTGCTGTTTATGTCCGTGTGTCTTAACGTAATTGTGATGATTGCATATGTTTACTGGTATGTCGTTAATCGTTTTGATTTTTTTGTACGCTCTAATTTGTGCTCCCGTGAAGCATCAGATGCTAGTGCCCGATGTCTTCGTGTGTTCTATTTGGATTTGTCCTGTTTTTTTGTTTTTGTAGTTTTTGGATGATAATAGAGTCTGTGGGTTGCTTAAGTGGTTTGGTGGGGTAGTGTATGAACAGTGTGAGGTAGCTAGGGTGTGCATCTGTTGCATTTTTATGCGTGTTTGTGTTTGTATCTTTAGGTGTTTTTTCACAGACTGGGGGTGTTTGAAGATTTGGGTGTCTGCCGTGAATATGTGAGGTATTTTGTTCTATGATCTTAGCTATTTTGCTTTCCTTGTTCTGGCTTGGGTGGTGTAGTTTTCTTTTATTGTTGTTGTTATGATTAGTGGGTGGTGGTTATACGTATGGGGATGGTGCATCGTTTTATACTGAGGTTTCTTTTGTTTTAGTGTTTTTCCCTCTCGGTGGACCTCGGAGTGGCTGTTTTCCCTTAGGTATAATTCTAATGTCTCCGTATTCTAGAAATGATTCGTGAGCATTTGATGTATTGGTTTGCGTGCTGCTAGTATGTTCGAGGGCTTGTCTGATTTCTTCGAGTTCAGCTAATGTATGTGTGTGTTTTGGACGGTCCTGGGGTTCGAGAATCTCTTGCATAGCGAATTTTGGTTTTGTGTGTTGTTGAGTGCAGTTTTTGAGTTTGTTTGGTTTTGACGGTAGAGTTTATTGTCACATGAGTGTGTTCAGCGATTGGAGTTTCTGTAGATGTTTGTGCGGGGGAAGAGTGTTTGCTTCAATTAGGATTGTGTTATTGTTAGGCGAGTGTTTGCTTTGGTTGGAATCTCCCCCTTGTTTTTCAGGATCTATAGTAGTGATTTGGAGCTGTGTGCGACTTATATTTTCAGTTTTAGGTCTTTTGTTTGGACCATGGTTGGTCTTTGTTTCTAGCTGAGTTGGGATTTTGTTTATATTTTCATGAAATAATTTGTTTATTACTGTTTCTACGTCATTTTGGTGGTTCTTGGGCCTTTCTTATTTTTTGTTTAGATTGGTGTGGGATAGAATTTTGATGGGTGGTCTATTTTTGTTGATTGCTGGGTTTTGAGCGTTTAGACTATTTAGGTATGAGGTGCTTGTGGTTTAAACTGAAGTGGCAGGGAAGCCAAGTTTTTCATACATGCCGTTGACCTTTTGAATGGCTTTTATGTCGCGTTGGTGTGCCCACCTTGCTTTCCTGTTTTCTAAAAAAGCTTTTTTAAGGTTATGCGACATGATGTTGCTATTATAGTTTTACCTTGTCGATTTCTATTTTTGCTAGCAGCTGCTTTGTGTATATGTTTGAGTTTAAGTTGGATAATTTAGTTAAATTATAAGGGTTTTCGACGGTGTGTTAATTTGCCTTTGTGCGTGGTGTGGCGGGTGCGGTTGATGCAAGTACCTTTTATGTTTTGTGGTCCTTTGTCCTGTTTGGTCCTTATCTGCGTAAATCCTTGGAATAAACACACATCCACATTTAATCCAGAGTGAATCTTGTAGCACTATTTTCTTGTGTTCTTTTGCACTTGATTTTTCCTCTTTGATTTATTCTTTTGTTCTTCCCTTTTTCCCGCGAAGACGCCGCCAAGTTGGAATCCTTTGTTCTGCTAGTGATATATCAATTTTTGTCTGCTTTGCCGTTGCTGTCCTTTCTGGATCGATTTGTGATTTAAGGTTGTACTTTCCTTTGTCTATTCTGTAGTTGGTAGTATCCTTTGTCCTCTTCTTTTGTCCTCTTCTGTAAAACACGTCTGTATTCTTCGCCGTACTTTTTAAGAAATGACTGCCCGGTAGCTAGTCTGGTCATGGTCATATGTAATTATAGTCATGTATACACTTTCGTGTTTTATGACTGTAAGCCCTGAAAAGGGCTAGTGGTCTCTCCCCCTTCCGGGGTCGGGCTCACCGGTGTCCCCTGCTGACACGTTTTTATGCCCCGGGCTGGGCTGCGCTTCTTCTTCCATGTGGGGGAGCTTACAGTCCCGGGCCTGGACTGCGGTCCCCATGGAAGGGCGCGAGGCCTTCGTGCTTGGCCCCTTTTGTTTTGACCCCTTAAAAATTCCTTTCCTAACATTTAAAATATGTCGCTCGAAAAAATGGCAGAACCGCAACAGACTTTCCTACCCGGGTCGCTACTCCCACCCACCAAAGCCCCCAAGTTTGTCCACCTAACTTTATTTCAGTTAGGTGGCTTATTTGTCAAATTTTGACCAGTGTTTCCTACGGGTGTCCCTATATCAATTTTGTGTGAGCCACCTGTGCAATTTATCTAATGAGCCTGAGTTGTGAATTTTGAATAAATAATTGAATTTTGATTTTACGTACTTGGCGTACTTATAATGTTCGAATATATACCAATCTTTAGGCGTTTGCCGCCTACTAATAACATTTATCACCGCTTTGAGTTGTGTGGTTGTGCAATTTTGACCGCCTTGCCAAAGGATCTTGTTTGGGCTGTGGGTCTTCAGAGCCAAAGTGAAGACATAGGTTGTAGGCTTTTTGTTTTGGAACAGTTGGCCGCGCGGCCAGGACTGTTCATCGCTGATCGTTTGTCCGTACCAGGGTTGGGGTTTTGGGACAGCAGTGGGGAAGTGGTTAGTTCTGCATAGTCCCTTGATTTGTTTGGAAGTGAGGTCTGTTTGTGTGCGGGTTGGGATGGGGTTTCTGGGATATTAGCTGGTGCTGACACTAACCATCCCTTTTAGTTTGGAGGCAATTTACGTACTTTTCTTTATTGGCATTGACAGTTTGTAATCTTTTCAATCTACCCTCCGGGTAGTGTTGGTACTGCTCCCTTGGATGGACAGTTTCCATCCAGTCCTGCAGCATCCTTCTGTTGATTTGTGGTAGAGACTTCGGGTTGTGTTGATACCGCCATCTTGTTCTAGATGTGGGCAGCTTTCGTCCTCCGTTGGTTGCAGTAGGTGCTGATTTTATCCCATTACCTTTTCATGTTTGAGAATTGGTTGGATCCAATTCTCCGCTTCGGACATATACTGGTGGAGTATCCAGCATATTGGTTATACATGACGTTGTATACTCTTTTCCTTAAATCCCCCTATCGTTAGAACGACTATGGAGATTAGTGTTTATTTTTTGGTCTTGGTCGGATATTTGAGAATTGGTCGGCTCCAATTCTTCGCTTCGGACATATTCTGGTAGAGCTTCCAGTATATTGGCTGTACATGATGTTATGTAATCTTTTCATTTAATCTCCCTATCGTTAAAACGACTATGGGGATGTTTGTTTATTTTGGGTATTGGTAGGGTCTAAGACCCCGCTTGGCTTGATAGTGCCTTCAAGTCTTACGTCTGTCATTTGATCGGTACATTTTATTATTACTATTCCTCGTGGAGTAGTTTTAACGCTTATTCGGCCAATCGGTCTACTCCGCTCCTGGGAGTTTGGGATATCAGGTGGGAGGTTCCTGATTTTGCCCTTCGCTATCGGTCGTGACCTATATATCCTTATCATGGTGGGAAATCTTAGCCTATACAGTGCTTATAGGTTTCAGGATCCACCCAGGTTTGTGCTAGTATGAGTCCTAGCGCCTGTTTTATGTTATGGACTAGGTATGGTGATTGCGAGTATGTTATTGTTTGTATGCTGGGATGGGTTATTAGGGATTCGATACGGGCTTATCGATTCCCTTTATTTGATGTTATTAAGCTGTACTTTTGGTAGGTTTCATTCAGCTAACTGTTTGTTTCTTTCCCCTCTCCTCCCTGTATGATTTCGGTCCTTTCTTCTTTGTATCGTATTAATTACTGGTTAATATTGGATGATTCAGATTTTATCTTTATTCCTCGTTAATTTGGATAATAGTGTACCTTTTTTAGTAATTATGTTTGAGCGTTTGGGCTAAAGTTGTGTTTCTTGTGTACGTCATTCGAGTGCTAAATTTTGATTGGTTGGTATATATTTGGTTTTCAATCCTTCTTTTAATTCAAGCTTGTATGTTTTTCTTTTATGTTTAAGCGCTGTTATAATCGGTCAATTAGATGCAGCCTTAGTTTAGGGTTTATGTATTTTTTATTATCTGATTTGTTAGCTGGTATAATATTAACCCGGTATGTTGAAAGGGGAATTTTACTGTTAGTTGGTGTTTAAATTTAATTTATTTTTTTAAAAAAAAAACAACCTTTAATTGAATATTCATGTACGGGTTGAATGATTAAACATTTATAATATATTTTTGTGGTTATTGTTGTTAGGTAGTACCACTGTTCAGTGTATATTTTGGTTGCACACGTGCTTGTTTCCGTAAGAACAAAGGAACAAAGTAATTTTCTGTAAGAACAAAGGAGTTTTTTAATTAATAGATTGGTTTTTATCCAATATGTTAAAATTTTGTAAAAAAAAATTGTAAGGGAGAGTATATTTACATCGCTAGTTGTAGTATGGGCTGTTTGAGGTGGTAAAATTCAGTACTAGTTGGCTTTAGGTATTATATATTTACATTGTGTTCTTAGTAACGACAATAAATGTATAGCTATGAGGTAAAGTTGATATTCATGTAGGGGTTGAATGATTAAATATTTATAATATCTTTTTGAGGTTATTGTTGTGGGGGTAGTACCAATGTTGAGTGTATGTTTTGGCTGCCCACGTGCTTGTTTTCGTAAGAACAAAGGACTTTTCCGTAAGAACAAAGGAGTTTTTTAATTAATAGATTGGTTTTTATCCAATACGTTAAACAATTTGTAAAAGATTTGTTACGGGAAAGTATATTTACAACGTTAGTTGTAGTATGGGCTGTTTGAGGTGGTAAAATTCAGTACTAGTTGGCTTTAGGTATTATATATTTACATTGTGTTTTTAGTAACGACAATTAATTTATAGCTATGAGGTAAAGTAGATTTTAAATAGACTTTATAAATTTAGGTAGATTTAAGTAGGTTTTACTTTACCTTAGCTTTTCCTAGTGTAGTGTCCTTCATGTGAAGTGAATCATCCAATATTATCCTTAAAGTCCGGGAGCTCAAAACACGTCCGTTCTGTTCGACAGTCCATCGAGGAATGGGTAGCTAGTCTGTCATGTCATGTCATATGTATTATAGTCATGTATACACTTTCGTGTTTTATGACTTTAAGCCCTGAAAAGGGCTAGTGGTCTCTCCCCCTTCCGGGTCCGGGTTTACCAGTGTCTGGTGCTGACACTTTTCTATGCCCCGGGCTTGGGCTGTGTTTCTTACGGAGAGGGGGGAGCTTGCAGTCCCAGGCATGGACTGCGATCCCCTCGGAAGGACGCAAGGCCTTGGTGCTTAGCCTCTTGTTTTGACCCCTAAAAAAGATCCTTTTGTATTCTGAACTCGACTTGTCGCTCCAAAATGGCAGAACCGCAATCTACTCTCCTACCCGGGCCGCTATTCACCGCACCAGAGCCCCCAAGTATTTTACCTCACCTAACTTTATTTCAGTTAGGTGGGGTTTTTTTTCAAATTTATACCAGTTTTTTTCTACGGGTGTCCCTATATCAATTTTGTGTAAGCCACCTGTGCAATTTATCTAATGTGCATGAGTTGTGAATTTTGAATAAAGAATTGAAGTTTGAATCTTGCGTACTTGGCGTACTTATAGTGTTCGAAAATGTACCAATCTTTAGGCGTTTTGCCGCCTACTAATAACATTTATCAGAGCTTTGGGTTGTGTGGATGTATAAGTTTGAACGCCTTGCCAAGGATCTTGTTTGGGCCGTAGGTCTTCAGAGCCAAAGTGAAGACATAGGTTGTAGGATTTTCGTTTTGAACAGTTGGTCGCGCGGCCCGGACTGTTCATCGCTAAACGTTTGTCCGTACCAGGGTTAGGGTTTTGGGACAGCATTGGGGAGGTGGTTAGTATTGCATAGTCCCGTGATGTGTTTTGAAGTGAAGTTTATTTGTGTGCGTGTGGGGTTGTGGTTATATTTGGCTAGCTGTTGCTGGCCAAATATCCCTTTAATTTGATGGCAATTTACGTACTTTTCTTCTTTGGCATTGAAAGTTTGTAATCTTTTCAGTCTACCCTCCGGGTAGTGTTGGTACTGCTCCCTTGGGTTGAGAGGTTCGATCAAGCCCTACAGCATTCCTATGTAGTTTTGTAGTAGAGTCTTCGGGTCGTGTTGATACCGCCATCTTGTTCTAGTTGTGTGTAGCTTTTCGTCCTCCGTTGGTTATAGTAGGTGCTTGTTTTATTCCTTTACCTTTTTATGTTTGAGAATTAGTCGGGTCCAATTCCCCGCTTCTGACATATACTGGCGGAGCGTTCAGCATATTGGCTATACATGACGTTGTGTAATCTTTTCCTTATATACTCTTATCGTTAGAACGACTGTGGGGATTAGTGTTTATTTTTTTATTTTTTTTTTGGTCTTGGTCGGATCCAAGTCCGCGCTAACTGTATCCCATTACCTTTTCATATTTGAGAATTGGTCAGCTCCAATTCTCCGCTTCGCACATATACTGGTAGAGCTTCCTGTATATAGGTTGTATAGGACGTTGTAATCTTTTCATTTAATCCCCCTATCGTTAAAACGACTATGGAGATTATTGTTTGTTTTGGGTCTTAGTCGGGTCCAAGACCCCGCTTGACTTGATAGTGCTTCCAAGTCTTTGACTGTCGTTTGATCGGTACATTTTATTGTTACTACTCCTCGTGGGGTAGTTTTAACGCTTATTCGGCCAATCGGTCTACTCCGCTCCTGGGAGTCGAGTCAGGGATATCAGGTGGGAGGTTCCTGATTTTACCCTTCGCTAACGGTCGTGACCTATACGTCCTTGTCGTGGTGGGAAATCTTAGTCTATATAGTGCTTATAGGTTTCAGGATCCACCAAGGCTTGTGCTAGTATGAGTCCTAGCGCCTGTTTTATGTTATGGACTAGGTATGGTGATTGCGAGTATGTTAGTGTTTGTCTGCTGGGATGGTTTATTAGGGATTCGATACGGGCTTATTGATTCACTTTAATTGATGTTATTAAGCTGTACTTTCGGTATGTTGATTCGGCTGTTTGTTTCTTTCCCCCCTCCTCCCTGTATTATTCCGGCCCTTTCTTCTTTATATCGTGTTATTGACTATGTAATATTGGATGATTCAGATTTAATCATTACTCCTCGTTAATTTAGAGAATAGTGTACATTTATTAGTAGTTATGTGGGAGTGTTTGGGCTAGAGTTGTGTTTCTTGTGTACGCCATCCGTCTGCTAAATTTTGATTGGTTGGTATAGATTGTGGTTTTCAATCCTTCTTTTAGTTCTAGATTGTATGTTTTCTTTTGCGATTAAGCGCTATTATAATCGGTCAAACAGATGAAGCCTTAGTTTAGGGCTTATGTATTTCATATTATTTGGATTGTAAGCTGGTATGATGTTAACTCGATATGTTGAAAGGAGAATTTTACTGTTGGTTTAAGTTTAAATAATGATTTCTAATTAATTTTTTATTTTAGCGAATATTCATGTAGGGGTTGTATGGTTAGGTATTTAAGTATTTAGTATTTATAATATATTGTTGAGGTTGTTGTGGAGTATTACTACTGTTCAGTGTATATTTTTGGCTGCCCACGTGTTTGTTCCGCAAGATAGAAACAAAGGAATTTTTCCCGCCCGAACAAAGAAACAAAAGAATTTTTAATTAATAGTTTTGGTTTTTATCCAATATTAAAAAAATTGTCAATTTTGTAAAGGAGAGTATATTTATATCGTTAGTTGTGGTAGGGGTTGTTTGGGGTGGTAAAATTCAGTACTAGTTGGCTTTAAGTATTATATAATTACATTATGTTTCTAGTAGCGACATTTAATTTATAGTTATGATGTTATGTAGATTTTAAGTAGTCTTTTATAGATTTAGTAGTTTTTAGTAGATTTAAGTAAATCTTACTTTACCTTAGCTTTTCCTAGTGTAATATCCTTAATATGAAGTGAATCATCCAATATTATCCTTAAAGTCCGAGAGCGTAGAAAGGACCGCTAACATTATTTGTTCGACTCGACTCGAGACTCGACTCACTACCCTCGGGTAGCTAGTCTGACTGACTGACTGATCTGTTATTATAGTCACGTGTCCACTCTCATGTATTATGACTGGTTAAAGCCCTGAAAAGGGCTAGTGGCCTCCCCTCCTTCCTTTTGAGGCAGGGCTCACCCGTGTCTCAGTGCTTGACACTTTTATGCCCCAGCGCATGGGCCTAATAGCCCCCCTAGATGGTTTACCACCTAAGCCAGATATCACCTTATCGGTGGTGTTGCTAATCATGGAGGCACTTAGCCCTAGGGCTGGGCTTTTGGTCTAGTGCTTGACCTTTTAATTGACCTTAAAGCAGACCTCTATTGGGTAGTATTCACACAGTTCAACCGCCTCGACCCCCGGGCTCAGAAAAGGCAAAGGAAAGGATCCAGCAAAGGGCGGTACCGCAGTTAATTCCTCTATATGTGTGTTGTAGCTCTTTCCCTGAGTCCGGCTTACCCTAGGTCCACATAGTATTATTGGCTTTGAAAGTGTAATCTTTCCACTGTGTTTTTATGTGGCCCAGGGCGCTTCCTTCTGCACTTCCTCATTCCTTGATTGTTGGATCCCATGGTGTTCCTTGTGTTGACGATGTCGGCAATGGATGTCGCTTCTGCCCACTAAGTTAAGGTTCGTTTTTGCCCGTTGCCTATTGGGGGTGGGAGTCCCTATCATAGCCAAACATGCGTAAGCCACATACGAGTCGAATAAAGATAAGTTGTGAAATTTCCTATATAAGTATTATGTTTTTGTGTACTATGCGTACTTCTAGGTTCCAAAAGTTTATGTCAAATTTGATAGGTATAAGCTACCTTGTGCAATTTAGTGTTCTTAATTTGTTTGGTGGGAAGTTATATATTTTGTTAAAACAACAGTGGTGTGATAGTAGCAAACTTCTTTCTTCTTTTTTCTTTCTTCTGCTAGTCCTTTCTTTTACTATATATCGTGTGTAAAATAATTTGGTCATTTCTTGCGTCTTCTTTCTTCTCTTTTTTTTTCTTTCTTCTTTCTTCTTTCTTCTCTGTTCCTTTCTTCTCCGGGAGCTCCTGAAAAACACGTCCGACCTCTTCGAAGGCTGCCACCTGTCGACAACGAATGAATGAATGAATGGGTAGCTATTGTATATTGTATTGTGCATTTAAGTCGCTTGCTGCCGCGAGGCTTATACGACTGCTTACAGTCCCGGACATGGACTGCGGTCCCTCTGGAGAGTACTCCACAGTCCAGGGCATGGTCTGTGGTCCCCCCGGGAGGGCACTTGGCCTTTGGTGCTAGACCTTTTCCTGACCCCTAGGGATCAGGGACCTCAAAAAAAGACCCTTATCGCTTTTATTCTGAACCTGACTCTAAGCTCCAGAAATGGCAGAACCGCAACCTACTCTCCTACCCCGGCCGCGACTCCCACCCCAACAATGTACCCAAGTTATATCCACCTAACTTTATTTCAGTTAGGTGGATTTTTTTATCAAATTTAAACCAGTTTTTCCTATTGGTATCCCTATATCAATGGTGTGCGAGCCACCTGTGCAATTGGCCTAATGAGCCTGAGTTGTGAATTTGGAATAAATAATTGTAGTTGGAATTTTGCGTACTTGGCGTACTTATAATGTTCGAAAAAATACCAATCTTTAGGCGTTTGCAGCCTATTTTAAAAAAAATTATCACCGCTTTGGTTTGGATGGTTGTGTAATTTTGACCGCCTTGCCAAAGAATCTTGTTTGGGCCTTAGGTCTTGAGAGCCAAAGTGAAGACATAGGTTGTAGGCTTTTCGTTTTTGAACAGTGGCGATAAAAGATGCAAAACCTGTCAACATATGATAGAGACCAAGATATTCACTAGCACAGTGACTAAAGAAAAACTAAACATACATGGTCCAAACAAAACGTGCAAAACAGAGAATGTGATTTATCTCATCACATGTAAGATCTGTGGCCTTCAGTACGTCGGAAAAACTGAAAAGCTACACAAAAGGATGAACCTTCATAGATCTGATTGGATTACAAAAAAGCTGTACAGAAGCTCGGTCGCAGAACACTTCTCCTCCCCTGGCCATACTTTCAGTGATATAATACTTATCGTTATTGCTAACAACCACTGCTGGAGTTCCGAAACCAGGAAGGAAAAGGAATCATACTGGATACGCCGCCTTAGAACAATGAAACCAAGCGGTCTAAACCAAGAAGACTAGAAAATGAAAACTATGCATTAGTAGAATTTAACATTTTCTAAATCTTATTATCCTTCAGTTTTTACTATAAGAATAGCCGGTATAGAATCAAATATCCGGGATATAATCTGCGTTACATATGTACAAAAAGTAAAAAAAAGATGTCGCTTTGGCTTGTAGACTTTTAGGGAATTATACACCGTTTTCAGTTTCCGCAACTAGTCTATACAAGCTGGTTGTATTTATAGTTTTTACACATATGAAGACAGCCATGTAGAGGTTTACAAACAAAACGTGTTTGTGTTTATTTGTTTGTCGTATATATGTTTTGTATTTGCCTTTGAAAAAGACTCATTAAGAGTCGAAAGCGCTTAGGCTAGTTAGTTACTAGTTTCGTACTGTTCGTTGTCAGTTTATTGCATATATTCAATTAATAGTTTTGGTTTTTATTCAATACTAAAATTTGTAAAAGAGGGTATATTTACATTTTTGGTTGAAGTAAGAGTTGTTTAGGGTGGTAAAATTCAGTACTAGTTGGCTTTAACTATTGTATAACGACAATTAATTTAGAGTTATGAGGTAAAGTAGATTTTAATTAGACTTTTATAAATTCAGTAGTTTTGAGTAAATTTAAGTAGATTTTAGTATATTGTTTGAGGTTATTGTTGTGGAGTAGTACCACTGTACAGTAAATATTTTTGGCTGCCCACGTGTTTGTTTCCGTAAGAACAAAGAAACAAAGGAATTTTTCCGTAAGAACAAAGGAACAAGAGAAATTTTTATTAATAATTTTGTTTTTTATTCATTATTTTAAATAGTTTGTAAAATTTGTATAGGAGGGTATATTTAAATCGTTGGTTGTAGCAAGAGTTGCTTGGGTGGTAAAATTCAGTACTAGTTGGCTTTAGTGATTATATAATGGCAATTAATTTATAGTTATGAGGTAAAGTAGATTTTTAAATAGACTTTTATAAATTTAGTGGATTTAAGTAGATTTGTGTAGATTTTACTTTACCTTAGCTTTGCCTAGTGTAATATCATTAATGTGTAGCGAATCATCCAATATTATCCTTAAAGTCCGGGAGCTAAGAAAAACATGTCCGCTCTGTTCAACAACCTGCCAGCCTTTTTGGGTAGCTAGTCTGTTTGTTCATATGTATTATAGTCATGTATACACTTTCGTGTTTTATGACTTTAAGCCCTGAAAAGGGCTAGTGGCATCCCTCCTTCCAGGGCCAGGCTCACCAGTGTCCAGTGCTGACACTTTTGCCCCGGCGCGTGGGCCTATTAACCCCCATGGTGGCTCACCGCCTTAGCCGGATGTTATCTTCCGCCTACTAAAGTCCCCCAATGTCTAAGTTCATCTAACTTTATCTCGGGTGGATTATTGTCAAATTTAACCAGTTTTTCCTACTGGTATCCCTATACCAATGATGTGTTAGCCACCTATTCAATTATCCAAATGTTCCTGAGTTGTGAATTTAGAATATATTTTGATGAGATTGAATTTTGCGTACTTAGCGTACTTATATGGTTCTAAAAAATTAACTCAATCTCTAGGTGTATGTCACCTAATTTTGACATTTATCACCACTTTGACAATGTTTGGTTTTTAATTTTGACTGCCTTTCCAATGGATCTCGTTTTAATGTTGGGTCTTCGAGGCCAAAGTGAAGACATAGGTTGTAGGCTTATTTTCGGACAGTTGGCCGCGCGGCCCAGACTGTCCATCGCTAATCGGTCTACTCCACTCCTGGGAGTTAGGGCTATCAGGGGAGAGGTTCCTGATTTTCCCTTATCGGCCTGGACCTTTTTGTCCTTGTCATGGTGGGAAATCTTATCCTATATATAGTGCTTATAGGAGTCAGGATCCATCCAGGCTTGTGCTAGTATGAGTCCTAGCGCCTGTTTTATGTTATGGACTAGGTATGGTGCTTGCAGTCATGTATATATTTGTATGCGGGGATGGGTTATTAGGGTTCCTATACAGGCTTATTGAATCCCTTTATTTGATATTGATGATTTGTTCTTGTCGATGGTTTGTTGTAGGCGTCTCTTTTGATGTTGGTTCCCCTCCTCCCTCCTATGAGGTCCTGAATCCTTTCTTCTTTATTCTTGCATTTTTGATTTAGTAATATTGTATGACTCAAAATTATAAGGTTGTTGTCTCGTCGGTTTTGATTGGATGTTAAAAGCCGAGATTTCAATTCTAATCTAGTTCAATTTTTGTTTTCTGTTTAGGTTATTAAGAAAATTATGTTTTATGGTATTTTTTTCTCATTATGTTCTTAGTTGTAATATTATAGATGGTTATCAATACAAATTAGAGCATATATAGTTACTATAAAGAAAATTAAAATTCACATACAGTAAATGTATGTTATAAATAGTTACGATTATTGTTATGATTTAACTATTTATGCTTATAACTAAGGCTAAATTGACTAAAGATAAGGAGTAGTGATTGCTAGGGTTTTTATTACAATGTATATAAATTATTCTTTTTTGTTTTATATTTTATAATAAGTATAATAAATGAGCATAATTCTCAGAATTATTGAATTTGTGAGAAAGTTCTGGAGTTCAGAAAACACGTTCGTTCTGTTCAACAACCCGCCAGCCTTCCTTTTTCTATTTGTTCATGTTCATATGTATTATAGTCATGTATACACCTTCGTATTTTATGACTTTAAGCCCTGAAAAGGGCTAGTGGCTTCCCTCCCTTCCGGGGCCGGGCTCACCAGTGTCCAGTGCTGACACTTTTGCCCAGGCGCGTGGGCCTATTAACCCCCCTGGTGGGTCAACGCCTTAGCCGGATGTTATCTTTCGATAACGTTGCTATCCAGAGAGGCGCTTAGCCCTAGGGCTGGGCTTTTGGTCGTGGTGCTGACCTTTATTGGCTGACCTTAAGACCCTTTGGTTGGCTGCGTATTGTTACAGAGCGTAACGGCCTTCCGCCTCAACTCCCGCCTACTAAAGTCCCCCATGTCTAAGTTCACCTAACTTTAAATACGGTGGATTATTGTCAAATTTAACCAGTTTTTCCTACTGGTGTCCCTATACCAATGATGTGTTAGCCACCTATTCAATTATCCAAATGTTCCTGAGTTGTGAATTTTGAATATATTTTGATGAGGTTGAATTTTGCGTACTTATATGGTTCTAAAAAATTAACTCAATCTCTAGGTGTATGTCACCTAATTTTGACATTTATCACCGCTTTGTCAATGTTTGGTTTTTAATTTTGACTGCCTTTCCAATGGATCTCGTTTTATTGTTGGGTCTTCGAGGCCAAAGTGAAGACATAGGTTGTAGGCTTATTTTCGAACAGTTGGTCGCTCGGCCCGGACTGTCCATCGCTAGTTGTTTGTCCGTTCCGTTCACTGTTGTGATTATAGCCTTTACCAGGTTACTTTTCGGTCTTTGTGCGCGACGGGCTAATCGGTCTACTCCGCTCCTGGGAGTTAGGGCTATCAGGAGGGAGGTTCCTGATTTTCCCTTATCGGCCTTGACCTTTTTGTCCTTGTTTTGGTGGGAAATCTTATGCTATATATATATATATATATATATATATATATATATATATATATATATATATATATATATATATATATATAGTGCTTATAGGAGTCAGGATCCACCCAGGCTTGTGCTAGTATGAGTCCTAGCGCCTGTTTTATGATATGAACTAGGTATGGTGCTTGCAGTTATGTATATGTTTGTATGCGGGAATGGGTTTTTAGGGTTCCGATACAGGCTTATTGAATCCCTTTATTTGATATTGATGATTTGTTCTTGTTGATGGTTTGTTGTAGGCGTCTCTTTTGATGTTGGTTCCCCTCCTCCCTTCTATGAGGTCCTGAATCCTTTCTTCTTTATTCTTGCATTTTTGGTTTAGTAATATTGGATGATTCAAAATTATATGGTTGTTGTCTCGTCGGTTTTGATTGGATGTTAAAAGCCGAAATTTCAATTCTAATCTAGTTCAATTTTGTTTTCTATTTAGGTTTTTAAGAAAATTATGTTTTATGGTATTTTTTCTCATTATGTGCTTAGTTGTAGTATTATTGATGGTTATCAATACTAATTAGCGTATATATAGTTACTATAAGGAAAATTAAAATTCACACACAGTAAATGTAAATGTTATAAATAGTTATGATTATTGTTATGATTTAACTATTTATGCTTATAACTAAGGCTAAATTAGGAGTAGTAATTGCTAGGGTTCTATTTACAATGGACATAAATTATTCTTTTTTGTTTTAAATTTTATAATAAGTTTAATAAGTAAGCATAATTCTCAGAATTATTGAATTTGTGAGAAAGTTCTGGAGTTCAGAAAACACGTTCGTTCTGTTCAACAACCCGCCAGCCTTCCTTTTCCTGTTTGTGCTGATGCTTCATTTTGTGAGTGTACTTAGGCGGACGTGGTAGAGATGATCTTTATTTTCAATCCTTTTCCTTGCTTGTGGGATATTCTTTTTTCAGAGTATATATAGTTATTATAAGGAAAATTAAAATACAAATACAGTATATGTATGTTATAAATAGTTATGATTATTGTTATGATTTAATTATGCTTATAACTAAGGCTACATTGACTAAAGGTAAAGAGTAATAATTCCTAGGGTTCTTATTACAAGGGATCTAATTTATTCTTTTTAGTTTTATATTTTATAATATTGGATGCTTCAGATTTTAATTATTCCTCGTTAATTTTGGAAAATAGTGTACATTTATTAGTAGTTATGTGGGAGCGTTTGTACTAAAGTTGCGTTTCTTGTGTACGTCATTCGAGTGCTAAATTTTGAATGGTTGGTATAGATTTTAGTTTTCAATCCTTCATTTAGCTAAAGATTGTATGTTTTCTTTTGTGATTAAGAGCGGCTATTATCGGTCAATCAGATGCAGCCTTAGTTTCAGGTTTATGTATTTCGTGTTATCTGATTTGTAAGCTGGTATAATATTAACCCGGTATGTTGAGAGGGGAATTTAACTGTTGGCTAGAGTTTAAATGTAAAGTTTTTTTTTCTCAATAAATATTTTAATGTAAATTCATGTAGGAGTTGTATGATTAAGTATTTATAATATATTGTTTGAGGTTATTGTTATGTAGTAGTACCATTGTTCAGTATATATTTTTAGCTGCCCACGTGTTTTTCCCGTGAGGACAAAGGAACAAAGGAATTTTCCGTGAGAACAAAGGAACAAGGGGAAATTTTAATTAATAGTATTGGTTTTTATTCAATACTAAAATTTGTAAAAGAGGGTATATTTACATCTTTGGTTGAAGTAAGAATTGTTTAGGGTGGTAAAATTCAGTACTAGTAGTCTTTAATTATTGTATAACGACAATTAATTTAGAGTTATGAGGTAAAGTAGATTTTAATTAGACTTTTATAAATTCAATAGTTTTGAGTAGATTTAAGAAGATTTTAGTATATTGTTTGAGGTTATAGTTGTGGAGTAGTACCACTGTACAGTAAATATTTTTGGCTGCCCACGTATTTGTTTCCGTAAGAACAAGGGAACAAAGTAATTTTTAGTTAATAGTTTTGTTTTTTATTCAATATGTTAAATAGTTTGTAAAATTTGTATAGGAGGGTATATTTACATCGTTTTCTTTCTTTCTTTCTCGTTTAAGTCGCTTGCTGCCGTGAGGCTTATACGACTGCTTACAGTCCAGGGCATGGACTGCAATCCCTCTGGGGAGTATGCCACAGTCCCGGGCGTGGTCTGTGGTCCCCCCTGGAGGGCGCTTGGCCTTGGTGCTAGGCCTTTTCCTGACCCCTAGAGATCAGAGACCTCAAAAAAAGACCCTTATAGTATGTATCGCTTCTACTCCGAACTTGACCCTAATCGCAAAGATGGCAGAAACCGCAAACTATTCTCCAACTCAGGCCGCGACCCCCGCCCCACCAATGCCCCCAAATTATTATCCACCCAACTTTATTTCAGTTGGGTGGATTTTTTGTCAAATACATACCAGTTTTCCTATTGGTATCCCTATATCAATGTTGTGTAAACCACCTGTGCAATTGTCCTAATCAGCCTGAGTTGTGAATTTGGAATGAATGTTTGTAATTGGAATTTTGCGTACTTGGCGTACTTATAGTGTTTGCAAAAATTACCAATCTTTAGGCGTATGCCGCCTATTTAATATATTTATCACCGCTTTGGTTTGAATGGTTGTGTAATTTTGACCGCCCTGCCAAAGAATCTTGTTTGGGCCGTGGGTCTTCAGAGCCAAAGTGAAGACATAGGTTGTAGGTTTTTCGTTTTGAACAGTTGGCCGCGCGGCCCAGACTGTTCATCGTTAATCGTTGTCCGTACTAGGGTTGGGGTTTTGAGACAGCAATGGGGAGGTGGTTAGTTCTGCATAGTCTCTTGATTTGTTTTTGAAGTGTGGTCTGTTTGTGTGCGTGCTGGGTTAGGCTTTTGGGATGTTAGCTGGTGCTGTCTAACTATCCCTTTTGATTGGATGGCAATTGTGTGCTTATCTTTATTGGCAATACAAATTTGTAATCTTTTCATTCTACCCTCAGGGTAGTGCTGGTATTGCTTCCTGGGGTTGTTGAATTTGGGCCGGACCCGCATCATCCCTCTGCTTGTCTGTTGAATCCGCCATCTTGTTCTAGTTGTGGTTACTTCCCGCCTTCGTTGTATCCAATAGGAGCTGACTGTATCCCCCTGCCTTACATGTTTGAGAATTGGTCGGATCCAATTCTCCGCTTCGGACATTTACTGGTAGAGCTTCCAGAGTGTTGGCTGTATATAATGTTATGTAATCTTTTCATTTAATCCCCCTATTGTTAAAACGACTATGGGGATTTTATATTTATTTTTGGGTCTTGGTCGGATCCAAGACCCCGCTAACTGAATCTCACTGCCTTTTCATATTTGAGAATTGGTCGGCTCCAATTCTCCGCTTCGGACATATACTGGTAGAGCTTCCAGTATATTATTTGGCTTTGATGAAATGTAATCTTTTCATTTAATCCCCCTATCATTAGAACTACTATGGGGATTATTATATATATTATTTTTTTTTCTACTCGTGGAGTAGTTTATACGCTATTTCGGCCACTCGGTGTACTCCGCTCCTGGGAGTTAGGGATATCAGGGGGAGGTTCCTGAATTGCCCTTGGTTATCGGTCTTGACCAATATGTCCTTGTCATGGTGGGAAATCTTAGCCTATACAGTGCTTATAGGTTTCAGGATCCACCCAGGCTTGTGCTAGTATGAGTCCTAGCGCCTGTTTTATATTATGGACTAGGTATGATGTTTGCGAGTATTTTGGTGTTTGTATGCGGGGATGGGTTATTAGGGTTTCAATACCGGCTTATCGATTCCCTTTATTTGAATTTCTTAAGAATTTTCAGTAGGTGTGATTCAGCTATCTTGTTGTTTTCATCCCTCTCCTCCCTGTGTGGTTCCCAGTATTTTCTTCTTTATTTTATATTATTTACTGAATAGTATTGGATGATTCAGTTTTATCGTAATTTGTCTTTGTAATTTGAAAAATAGTGTTTACTTATTAATATTTATGTGGTGCGTTTGGCCACAGCTGGTTCTATTTACGTCATTCGAGTGCCAGATTTTGATTGGTTGGTGTAGATTTTGGTTTTCAATCCTTCTGTTAGCTCAAGGTAGCATGTTCTTTGCGGTTTTAGAGTGTGGCTATAGTCGGCCAATCAGATGTAGTCTAAGTTTAAGTCCTTATGTATTTCGCACTACCTGATTTGTAAGTTGGTATATTATTAAGCCCGAAATGTTGAAAGGGGAATTTGCTGTCGGTTGCAGTTTCTTCTTCTTCTTCTTCTTCTTCTTCTTCTTCTTCTTCTTCTTCTTCTTCTTCTTCTTCTTCTTCTTCTTCTTCTTCTTCTCATTATTATTATTATTATTATTATTATTATTATTATTATTATTATTATTATTATTATTATTATTATTATTATTATTATTATTTCTTATTTTTATTAATTAATTAATTATTATTATTATTATTTTTTTTTAAAAAAAACCTTTTAATGAATATTCATGTATTGGATGTATAATTAAGTATTTCTAATATATTGTTGAGGTTTATTGTTGTGATAAAGTATCTCTATTCAGTCTATATTTTGGGCGTTTATATTATGTATATATTTTTAAATTAAATTTATTTTCCTTCAACCTTACCAGGATTTTCATATACGGGTTGTATGATTAAATATATCTAATATGTTGTTTGAGGTTGAAGTGGGGGAGTAGTAACACTGTTCAGTCTATATTTTGATTGTTAATATTATGTGTATATTTTCAATTAAATTTTCAAAAACCATACCTGAATATTTATGTAATGGTTGAGCGATTAAGTATTTCTAATATATTGTTCGAGGTTAATGTGTTGGGGTAGTATCACTGTTCAGTATATGTTTTGGCTGCCCACGTGTTTGTTTCCGTGAGAACAAAGGAACAAAGGAATTTTCCGTGAGAAGAAAGGAATAAAGGAATTCTTTAATTAATACTTTTCATTTTTATCTGTAATGTTAAAAAAATTGTAGAATTTGTAAAGGGGGGTATATTTAAATCGTTAATAGTAAAAAATAGTAGTTTGGTTGATGAATTTCAGTACTAGTTGGCTTGAGTAATTCGTACATTGTGGATTTTGTAACTACAATTAATTTATATTTAGATTTGTAAATTTTTTTTTTATCAATTTAGTAGTTTAAGTAAATTTTACTTTACCTTAGCTTCCTAGTGCACTATCCTTAGTGTGAAGTGAATCATCCAATATTATCCTTAAGTCCGAGAGCTAAGAAAAAACACGTCCTCTCTGTTCCGCAGTCCAGATTGTCCATTTACATCGTTGGCTCGCATCGCATCTGTTATTATAGTCATGTATCCACCCTCGTGTATTATGACTAGTTATAACCCTGAAAAGGGCTAGCGGCCTCCCCTCCTTCCGAGGCAGGGCTCACCCGTGTCTCAGTGCTTGACACTTTTTTATGCCCCGGCGCATGGGCCTAATAGCCCCCCTAGATGGTTTACCACCTAAGCCGGACATCACCTTATCGGTAATGTTGCTAATCTAGGGAGGCACTTAGCCCGAGGGCTGGGCTTTTGGTCTAGTGCTTGACCTTTTTCCACCAACCTTAAAACAGACCTTTTTGAGTGGCATTGACACAGTTCAACCGCCTCGACCCCCGGGCTCAGAAAAGGCAAAGGAAAGGATCCAGCAAAGGGCGGTACCATAGTTGATTCCTCTATCTTGTAAGTTGAAATTCTCTCCATTTGTCTGGCTTACCCTGGATCCACATAGTATTATTGGCTTTGAAAGTGTAACCTTTTCACTTTGTTTTTATGTGGCCCAGGGCGCTTCCTACTGCACTTCCTCATTCCTTGATTGTTGGGTCCCATGGTTTTCCTCGAGTTGACGGTGTCGGCAGTGGATTTCGCTTCCGCCCACTAAGTTAAGGTTCTGTTTCTGCCCGTTGCCTATTGGGGGTGGGAGTCCCTCTCATAGCCAAACATGCGTAAGCCACATACGAGTCGAATAAATATGAGTTGTGAAATTTCCTACTATATGTTAGTATTATGTTTTTGCGTACTATGCGTACCTTTAGTTCCAAAAGTTTATGTCAAATTTGGAAGGTATAAGCTACCTTGTGAAATTTAATGGTCTTAATTTATTTGGTGGTAAGTTATATATTTTTTTCCCTTTCCAATCATCCCTTCAAGGGCCAAAAAAGTAGTTGTTAGCCTCAAAAGAGCTCTTTGCCAAAGTGAGCCCTATGTAAGGCATTCTGACTAACCCTATTTCACTTCGCTGCTGTTTGAACAACAGCGATGTGATAGTAGCAAGCTTTTATTCTTCTTTCTTCTTTCTTCAGGTGACCTTTTTTTTTTACAATATATCGTGTGTAAAAGAATTTGGTTATTTCTTGTGTCTTCTTTTCTTCTTTCTTCTTTATGTTCTTTTCTTCTTACTTCTTTCTTCCTTCTTCTTTCTTCTTTCTTCCTTCTTCTGTTTTCTTTGTTCTCCGGTCCTTTCATCCTTTGTTCACATGGAGCTCCTGGAAACCACGTCCGTCCTCTTCAAAGGCTGCAACTGATCCTACCTACGTACCCCTGGCTCGCATCGTATCTGTTATTATAGTCATGTGTCCACTCTCGTGTATTATGACTAGTTATAGCCCTGAAAAGGGCTAGCAGCCTCCCCCTCCTTCCGAGGCAGGGCTCACCCGTGTCTCAGTGCTTGACACTTTTTTGTACCCCGGCGCATGGGCTTAATAGCCCACCTAGATGGTGGTTTACCACCTAAGCCGGACATCACCTTATCGGTAATGTTGCTAATCTAGGGAGGCACTTAGCCCGAGGGCTGGGCTTTTGGTCCAGTGCTTGACCTTTTTCCACCAACCTTAAAACAGACCTTTTTGAGTGGCATTGACACAGTTCAACCGCCTCGACCCCTGGGCTCGGAAAAGGCAAAGGCAAAGGATCCAGCAAAGGGCGGTACCGTAGTTGAATCCTCTATCTTGTGGGTTGAAATTCTCTCCATTTGTCTGGCTTACCCTGGGTCCACATAGTATTATTGGCTTTGAAAGTGTAACCTTTTCACTTTGTTTTTATGTGGCCCAGGGCGCTTCCTACTGCACTTCCTCATTCCTTGATTGTTGGGTCCCATGGTTTTCCTCGAGTTGACGGTGTCGGCAGTGGATTTCGCTTCCGCCCACTAAGTTAAGGTTTCGTTTCTGCCCGTTGCCTATTGGGGGTGGGAGTCTCTATCATAGCCAAACATGCGTAAGCCACATACGAGTCGAAAAAATAGGAGTTGTGAAATTTCCTACTGTATATTAGTATTATGTTTTCGCGTAATATGCGTACCTTTAGTTCCAAAAGTTTGTGTCAAATTTGGAAGGTATAAGCTACCGTGTGAAATATAGTGGTCTTAATTTGTTTGGCGGTAAGTTATATATTTTTTTTCTTTCCAATCATCGCTTCAAGGGCCAAAAAAGTTAGTTGTTAGCCTAAAAAGAGATCTTTGCCAAAGCGAGCCCTATGCAAGGCATTCTGACTAACCCTATTTCACTTCGCTGCTGTTGAAACAACAGCGATGTGATAGTAGCAAGCTTCTTTCTTCTTTCTTCTTTCTTCGGCTGACCTTTTTCATTTAAAATATATCGTGTGTAAAAGAATTTGGTTATTTCTTGTGTCTTTTTTTCTTCTTTCTTCTTTATGTTCTTTTCTTCTTACTTCTTCCTTCCTTCTTGTGTGTTCTTTGTTCTTTGTTCCTTTGTTCCTTTGTTCCCCGGGAGCTCCTGGAAAACACGTCCGTCCTCTTCAAAGGCTGCAAACTCTCTGTCTTCCCCTCTACCTACCTACGTGACGTACCCCTGGCTGATCTGATCTGATCTGTTATTATAATCATGTGTCCACTTTCGTGTATTATGACTGGTTAAAGCCCTGAAAAGGGCTAGTGGCCTCCCTTCCTTTAGCGGCAGGGCTCACCCGTGTCTCAGTGCTAGACACTTTTGCCCCGGCGCGTGAGCCTATTAACCCCACTGGTGGCTTACCGCCTTGGCCGGATGTTACCTTTTGGTAATATTGCTCTCCAGGGAGGCACTTAGCCCTAGGGCTGGGCTTTTGATCGTGGTGCTGACCTTTATTTGCTGACCTTAAGACACTTTGGTTGGCTGCGAATTGTAACAGAGCGTACCGGCCTTCCGCCTCAACTCCCTCCTACTAAAGTCCCTCCCCAATGTCTAAGTTCACCTAACTTTATCTCAGGTGGATTATTGTCAAATTTAATCTGTTTTTTCCTACGGGTGTCCCTATACCAATGATGTGTTAGCCACCCATTCAATTATCCAAATGTTCCAAAATTGTGAATTTGGAATATATTTTGATGCGGTTGAATTTTGCGTACTTTGCGTACTTATATGGTTCTAAAAAAAGAAATCAATCTCTAGGTGTATGTCACCTAATTTTGACATTTATCACCGCTTTGTTAATGTTTGGTTTTTAATTTTGACTGCCTTTCCAAAGGATCTCGTTTTAATGTTTGGTCTTCCAAGCTTAAAGTGAAGACATAGGTTGTAGGCTTATTTTCGGACAGTTGTCCGCGCGGCCCAGACTGTCCATCGCTAATCGGTCTACTCCACTCCTGGGAGTTAGGGCTATCAGGGGAGGAGGTTCCTGATTTTCCCTTATCGGCCTTGACCGTTTTGTCCTTGTCATGGTGGGAAATCTTATCCTATATATAGTGCTTATAGGAATCAGGATCCACCAAGGCTTGTGCTAGTATGTTGTCATAGCGCCTGTTTTATGTTATGGACTAGGTATGGTGCTTTCAGTTATGTATATGTTTGTATGCGGGGATGGGTTTTTAGGGTTCCGATACAGGCTTATTGAATCCCTTTATTTGATATTGATGAATTATTCTTGTTGATGGTTTGTTGTAGGCGTTTCTTTTGATGTTGGTTCCACCCCTCCCTCCTATGAGGTCCTGAATCCTTTCTTCTTTATTCTTGCATTGTTGATTTAGCAATATTGAATGATTCAAAATTATAAGGTTGTTGTCTCGTCGGTTTTGATTGGATAATAAAAGCCGAATTTTCAATCTTATTCTAATTCAATTTTGTTTTCTATTTAGGTTTTATAATAAAAATTATGTTTCATAGTATTTCATTCTTATTATGTGCTTAGTTGTAGTATTATAGATGGTTATCAATACTAATTAGAGTTTATATAGTTATTATAAGGAAAGTTAAAATACACATACAGTATATGCATGTTATAAATAGTTATGGTTATTGTTATGATTTAATTATTTATGTTTATAACTAAGGCTAAATTGACTAAAGGTAAGGAGTAGTAATTGTAAGGGTTCTTATTAAAATGGATCTAAATTATTCTTTTTAGTTTTATATTTTATAATAAGTTTAATAAGTGAGCAACCCCTGGCTGACATATGTTTGCATTTATATCCGTGGAGCACGGACGTGATAGAAAACATCCCTTGATACTAAAATTTTACCATTCTATGAAACTCGCGGACTTAAAAAGAAGCACTCCGCGTTAACTTTTAATTTATTGTTTTACTTACAAACACAGACACCATTTTTTGACAAGACAGAGAAAACAAAGGTTGTATTTTTTTTTGGTTTTATGTGTTTCTTTTACTGACCAAAGTAACGAAGTGTTTATAGGTATACTTATATTTTTTCTAATTACAATTTTGGCAAATGGAAGGAGTATATCTTTTCGAGATTCTTGGGTAGCCTTGAAAAGAGCTGGGTTTTTTTTTTGGTGACGGAGGTTAAAGGCAATCTTTGTTGTTTTTTTACTAAGATTACGACCCCGTCTGGCAGCAGTCTTTCGTATACGATAAGGTCTGCTTCTGCGAAAAGAGAAAGATAATTCTTTGGTGTATATTTGACAGTCTACAAATCTTCTGTCTGGTTCTTGCTGATACTTTTGCTGCTGCTGCCGCTGTTTCTCTTCTCTTTGCTTCTTTTGAAGTCTGTATTTCTCAGTCCATTCGTCTTGTTCTTTCTTAATTTCTTCTCTAAAGACATCTTCAATGAGGTCTTGGGCTTTAGAGAGCATCCTAACATTCTCTATTTCTTCAGGCTTAGGTATCAGGTTCAGTCTGACACGATGTAATTGAACGTAAGCTTCGTTGAGTTTAGCTAGTCTGGAAGGTATCTTCGTAGTTTGACGAGTCAACAGTAGATGGTCAAACTGGAGACCCATCCGATTTACAAACTGGAGACCCATCCGATTTTAAGTATTTGAACGAAATGATAGCTCATGTGATGAGGATGGATAAAGAGAAAGTGAAAAAGCATATATTCGCAGTGTGTGTTTTTTTTAAACAAAGCAAACGACAGACACGATTTATTTTCTTCAGATTCTTCAGAATACAACATTGTTTATTCAAGTAACAATGAACATAATCAACAAGGAACAAGGAACAAACAACAATCATATCTAACAAACAAATTAATTTTGACTTAGGTTGACAACGTTCTGAAATCATGTGAAATTTCCATTGATGAAAGACAAAAGATGCCCACAACGGTCACAAAACCATCGATCTACTTTTTAATCGTTTCTAGAAGAGTCACGATCAAAATAAATGTTCTAAAGAATATTCCAGACTGCGATGATGAAGAAAATACACAAAATACTGTCCACACACCATGGAAATGTTGCTTTGTAACTTCATATCATTGAAACGCGTCGTCTGAGCATTTCTTCTCATAAAGTCAATGATATCGTCTTCCAAATGCGGTAATCCATAGGAATCAAAATACTCCACACAATTCTCTTGAGAAAACTACACGGCTACCCAATGAGTTTCTGGAAGATGACTATCGTCCGTGTGGATGACATAAACTTAATGGTCTTGAAGTTTGTTCATCTTTAGTATACACCACAGGATTCCAAGAAGCAGTAAATGAACTGTTATTCAAAAGATAATAAAGTTCCACAGGTATCCATTTCTTCTGGTTGTGTTGTTTATCTTGCTTTTTTACAGGTAATGATAAGTCATCAATTCAATTCAGACTTTTTACTGGAAAAGTTCTGACAAGTAACCGTTGTTTTCGCCTGGTTTCTCAACTCTGGGCCAAGATAGCTTCGATGAGATAGCAATCTTTCTTGACCAATTCCGTAATTTTATCCACTAAGTGTTTAGGAAAGAACGACACTAAATATTAATCTTGTTTTAGCCATCGGAACTTGAATATCTCGTTCTCTTTGTCTTGTTCTTTGGATTCGTTTTCCACGCTACCCTCCCATTCCACAGATTCTTCAACTTTCAAAGAAGGATAAGTTTCTTCCATAGTCTTCTAATAGTCTAGAATGACTTCTCTTAAACTGTTGATTTCTATGGCATTATAGAATTCCGAATATTGGATGATGTTCACTGTGTGTTCGAGACCTGCTGATCTTCTAAACTGATATTCCACACGCAGTTGACCCGATTTTATAGGGTGGAAATGTCCTTTCATCGCTGCCTTGGTCTGGAGTGAAATCAAAACCCAACAAAGTGTAATCTCCAGCATAATCGTTGTAGGAAATGTCGTGGCTGGTGTTGGTTCCTAGTTCCCTTCTACACGTCGTACCGGATACTTGGCAGTGGTTTTGCTCAAGGTGTGACTGATGACATTTCACGTTTTAGGTAGCACTTCTACGCGGCGTATGTAATGTCTGGCTTATTCAATGATGGTTTTTCTAGTCTTTGTCAGTAGCCACCAAATGGAAAGCGACACTGCTACGATTCAGTCTCATTCAAATCTCCATTCCGTTCAGCAAATACTTCTCTTGCAACCACATGTCCAAATGCAAACGATCCATCAGTTCTAAACTACGTCCTCCCACGATTTTCTTTTTACGGTCGTTAAAGTCCACATTCTGAGCATTGGTACCTGATGCCACGGCTATGGTTTTGAACTTATTCGGCGTGTCAGGTTTCCACACCACACAGGCATCCAGGTGAGTATTCTTGGTCTCTTTTCCGTACGTCAAGATTTCTTCTAGGTACGCTCGGTAAGGGTAAGTATCTATGCTACAGCTGACCAGTTTGATTTTTAAGCACAAATCCACTTCGCTGAATAAGGAATGCATGAAATTGTTACTTCATCATCGTCATCTACATTGTCGTTGTTCGTTTTCTTCACTTTCATTTTAGATACAAGTAACTGCTGTTCAGATCGATATAATCTTCGAGTTGTCCTTTGATTTCAAACTCAATGGGAGAGAAATTCGTCAAAGAGTAGATGGGATGAAATTCGTTTCATTGGGATTCTTGCATGGTCATCATAGTGGGTGGCATGGCAAACGGGTCCAGTTCCGACTTGGAACAAACACAAGATTCTCGATGTATAATTTGCCATTTTGTGTGCAATTTTAATAATCAAAAACGTCTAAGTCTCGAACAGTTTTTCTTTTCTTAGTCTTTCTAGTTCTAAGGGTGTGAAGTCCTTTGAAATGGTGTTTTCGTCGTCGTCGTCTTTTCTGCCTTGTCCTTGTTGGGACGTCAGGAAAGTAGGAATACCTGACTCAACCGCGATCGTGGTAGTTATAGGAGTGTCTCTCGCCGTCCCAAAAGATCTTAGCCCGTTTGAAGTAAAACATTTTTGCCTGCTCTTAAAAAAGCTTATTTGTGGTTTTGTTTGTCAATCAGTACATTTTGGAGAAATTATTTATCGTGTGTCAATGTGGCATCTTTGAGGGTGTGCAATCCCCGTGTCATCATCGGTTTTAACACGAGAACCACTGTACGATAGGCCGATTTGAGTATATCCCCTATACCATGTCCTCGTTGTCGATCGACTCCTTGGTACACAAGATACCTTGACTGCCAAGATGTTTTTAGAATAATTGTTTTCGAAAATGAATTTTCTCGGTGACTTTCCCTTTGGTGAATGAAATAGTTTGTCCTAGATCTAATTTTATGGTCATATTGACAGTGTCGAAATACGACTTAGTTACCGGTAAATAGTGAGGATGTACCAATTCACGGTGAACGTGATAGCTGTTTGCACCTGCATGGTTAGTTACTGTGCCAGAATCTACTTTGAAAGGAATGACACGCATTAACGGTACGGAGGTGTGTCCCACTACGATGTATTCCACCACATCAGAGTACACAAAGAGCAAATTCAGTTCTTGGTTCATTTCTACAGGGATCGAAAAGTTTTCCCAAAATCCTTGTTATTGCCTATGGCTGGTTGTATTCCTTAATTGACCAAATTGGGATCTTCACCCGAAATGTCATACAATCCACGACAAAATGTAATGGACAATATTTTAGGCTCTGAAGATTTCACCAGGAGGAGATGAGATATAGTGTGGTACTCAATCTTGACACTTTCATGAGCTTTCGCAAATACTTTTTCAAACATGGCATTGAACCTGTCAGCAATGATGTTCACCAAATGTTGACCACTAAAATAATACCCGGCTGAAATTTTCATCATATAAGACGATGATTATTCAACATTGTTACCTTCTTCTTCATCATCGCCAGAGCTAGGAACACCCCCACCAAAGCGACCAGTCATGAATTTTTGCACATCTGGATTAGAAACATGTACCGTAAACAATTTGTTTTGACTTTCGACGATGTTTTTGATTTGTGTACGGTGAATCATTTCCACCAAAGCCACTGCGCAATGGGCTTCGTGATCCAATTGAATGGCCTGAGGTTATTTGGCCGTATAACAGCACAAAGTGTTCTAGGAAAACATCTCCATAGAACTGTCACTGGGTAACTGTAAGTAAAGTTGGTTGTTCATAATTCCAGTTCTATTGTTCGAAGAGTCACTGGAAGTCAGAGGAGCGTCTAAAAGACTATGATTAGGGTAACTGATGAAACTCACGTTGGACACCAGACTACCGTTGGTGTTTTTACCGTTAGAAGAATATTTAAGAGACGAATTGGAAAGAAGGTTACCAACGCGGTAAAATGGTCCATAGTTGTTTGTCTCTTTGTTGTAAACTCAAATTGGCAATGGAAGTACCGATGACACAATACACCACAAAGATTTGACAGAAAAAGACGATTTGCGTTTTAGGTGCACATTCACCACACCACAACCACAAGGGTTGCTTTTGTAGATCTTGCATAGAAGAAGGAGTGGGTACTAATGGAGCTGAGGATGTGTTGAAGGGCATGACAGTCACTTCTTTTTATAATGGATGATTTGAGAAGAGTCAAGTTAAGAGTAAAAACTTGACGGATATCCTTTCCAATGTACTTTGATATCTCTAACACGGCGTTTTCCCACTGTTCGTGTTCTTTGATCGAAAATGCTTTTGATTTTGAATACGTCGTCTGTCTACCTTTTTGGTCACACGTTGTAACTCGGGTAAGAAAAACATTTCTTTTTAACACTTCCCCGTTCATGTCTTCTAATTTATAGGCCGGAGGTATAACGGCCGCGCTCGTTTAGTGACCCGAAACAATTCTGTGATCCAATTGGGTAAGAAACTTTTGTCGAAAGTACGTTTGGTTTTACCAATGCGTAACCAATCTCCTTTTGCTAACATTCCACCTTTTTGGGGACAGTGACTGACGGAGACGTACCAAACAGGCGCTCGAAGACGATCACTCCGTTGCCAGGAGTCGCTTTTTGCGGGGCATGTCCAATGATTTGATGGTAAGATTGGTTGTACGATTCAACGAGGCGTAGCAAGACGTCGATGTAATTGAGAGCGTGTTGATGCATAAAATATTTCCACATGCTTTCTTTCAAGGTACGTTGAAAACGTTCCACGATGCTGTCTTTGGTTTCGGGATTCTCAGTGGTAAAAAACTGAATGTCACGTTTCTTCAATTCTTTCTGGAAAGATTGGTTTAGAAATTCGGTACTTTTGTCGATTTGCCATCGAAGAGGGTGACGACCACTTTGTTTTAATACCAGTTTCAGGGCTCGCACTAATTCAGTAATCGACCTGAAAGTCAAAGGCACGACCCAAGCAAATTTTGAAAAGACGTCGATGACACAAAACAAATATTAGTAACCATAATTTTAGGTGGCTAAATGAGAGCCATCGGCTAAATCCGCTTGCCATTGATGATCGGTACCTTCCACTTGGGTGCGACTTCTAGAAAATTTCGACGAGTGGGTTTGTGTAAGGTGTACGTGGGATGTTCTTATAACCATCGTTGTCAACGGACACTTTTCAGTTTTGTTTTGGCAGCATGACACAATTTCCGAACTCCTCCGAATGTGGCAGGATGGGATGGATCGTAGTAAATGCTGACTAAGACCTTCTCCATTTTTTAAGTGATCCAATTTTCGTTGATGCTACTGTTGTCTTTCTGTGGTATTTTCCTGGTTTGTAATGCTTTGCGTGTCCGACGAGCAATAGGTGTAGAATGAAGAGGATGACGGAACAGGGGTAATCGGTTCCTGTTTCACTTCTAGTTTCTCTTCTTTCTTTTTCACTTCTGTTGAAGTAGGGGTAGCCATCATCTTTTTAAGTCAACCTAATTTGGATGTTGGTTTTGTTGTTAACATGGGTACTTTTCTGGTGAAGTTTGAAATTCTTCTTTTTCTGTCTTGACCACTGAGGGTAGTGGTGGTGGTGATGGATTTTGCATCAAAGTCATCAAATATTTCAGATTGGGTGGAGCCGTTGCGTCTAAAGCATTTTGGTGAAAGAGTTGTAATCCTTACAACAATTGACCGTACCGTTGAGATTTTTCCGTTTCGGACAAATCGTTGGGATCCATCAACGATCACAATTCGTGTTGTAAATGGGACATCTCGTCAAATGAGGATTGGGAGGTAATTGTGGGGTTCATTGTTCATGCCAACGATGGTATTCCATCCATCGTTTGTAAGGCACTAAAGTTATTTTTCGTTCTTCCTTTTCTTTTTCTGAGTTTGTGACTTGGTCTTGACACCGTTGCTCTTTTTCTTTTTCTGAGGCTGTGACCTAGTCTTGACACCGTGGCTCGTTTTTCTTTTTCTTCTGTGTGCGTCAAGGTGTGGCTTTTTTCTTGGAGACAAGTTTTGGTGCATTAGGATCCCATTTCAAAGGAAACGATTGCTGACACCTCCTATTGAACCACTACCTCCAGGTTTCAAAATAATTTGCTTTTTTGGTTTGATTATTAATGCGAGAATCGGCCAGTTGCTTTAAGGCTAATTTGTTTCTGTCAACAAAAAACGATTGGTTTGATGTGGAATCTGAACGATGCCTTGCAATAATTGACGTGCTTTCACCGTAAACCATCGTAAGACTTTTTTGAGACTGGCTTCTAAGACACAAGCACGTATTTCTGGATTTTTTTCCGTTACTAATGCCGTACAAGGCACGAATCAATTTGACGGGAAGATGAGACTGAAGAAACGTCATGTTGACAGTGTGTGAGACAGAGTCCAATTGACAAAGGTTTTTATTGATTTTTTTTCTTTGGTGGTCTAGTCGACGACTGGGACGTGTACACGACAGGTCCTCCCTCTTGTCACCAGTGATGAAACAGATGGGTACGAAATCGCAAATAATCGGAGGTAGTTGGTTTTAAATCCACTAGTAAATAGGCGTGTGGAGTGAGTGGCATCTTCGTATGCATACGATAGCCAAGGTGTTCGTAGCTGTTTGGCTAAGACTTGCACTTGGGATTTATCTCTAGGACTTTTAAACAAGACCACGTAATTGAACATTGAGACTGATGGTACTATAAGCTTTACTTTGTTGAAACAATTTTTGAGTGATATAAATGACACTGGCATTACAATGACACCCTTTGCGTGTAAACCACAGTTTAATTTCTTCTTCGTCTTCTCAAAACATGTCATCAAAGATGACCAAATGGGTTTGACTTGGATCAGACACGATTCCGTTGTCTTCGACAGAAATGCCTTCTGCAAAGATAATGGATTCCCCTTGACTTTCTCGTAGAAGGCTGTACGCTGATTGCCACTCTTTGTAACACCACACGATGCGTTGAGGTGGACGATTGATCAAATGATGTTTATGTTCGATCAAACGTTTGACAAATTCAGTTTTACCTGAACCGCTAGGTCCAGCAATGAGCATGTTAAAAGGATGTCGAAGATACAAGGCCTCCCAACTAGCACAATGTTCATCAATCACTTTGAAAGTGGAGGGAGAGGGAGCAGAGACAGTAGAGGTAGCCATAGTAGTGTCAGGAATGTAACCTTTTTGTAACATGAATACAGACAAGACAAGAGTTTTTATACTTTTTTCAGGATACTTTTTTGCAATTTTTTTAAAATTGTGAATAAAACGAAAGACATAATGCATAATAACCAAATTGTTAAGTACATGAACAAAATACACATCACTACAACCATTGTGGAATATAAACAAGTTTCTACTCTAAACGTTTGTACATTCATTGGTACTGTCACACAAGGGTTCTCTTGGAATGGTCTTTTGGGGATGTCAAAGACAGTCCTGTCCTGAAAAGAGTGGTTTCCTCGGTGTCAGACCGTACTTCTTCTTCCTCTGGTACTGTCACCTACAAAGGTTTAAAAGGGACTTTTTCACGGAACGTTTTAATGTTTTAGGATTACAAATTTCGGGTAAAGTCTGCCACTTCTTTAAACCAAGCCTCAAAAACCCCACTTTTCCAGTCACGTACATCTGTCCACTGAGGGTGTAAGTCACAATCTGCACACACATCCTCACACACCTCTTCAGTACCTAAAAGTTTACGAATATTGCTTTCCCATAAATGTCGAGAAGTATCCAGATGAAAACGCAAAGCTTTCAGGAGAATGAGTCTCTCGTGAGCATTTAAATGGACCACTTTCATGTTCGATCGTGTGGTAGATACTGTTTGTAGAGTCCACAAAGCATCGGACGGTAAACGAAATCCCAAAAAGCAAGTCACTAAGACACACACGACACATCGACCCAAATTCAATGGACACAGTTATTGTAAAAGGCAATGGTAATCCTCCACTGTTTGAATATGGTCATGGATCTCCTTCCACTGAATCTGTTGTATTACCAATGATAAAGGTCGTAGCATGGTAGAACTTTTGTATAGTCTCTCTTTTCGGCAGCTATAAGTGTACTTTCTACACAAAAGTAATCGTATTATTCAGTTGTCGATTCCAAATTTTTAGTCACTAACTGACATATGACAAATCCATCAGAAGTTTCCTCTTCCACTTTACATTCTGGATAAGAATTTGGTAACTCTCTAATTCTTCTTTTTGGCATTCGATTCAGTAAGGTTACCTGGTTGTAAAAATAATTACTATCAATAAGACAACACTTTTCTCCCACTTGTAGTTTATCAATGTTTGACCTCTTGAACACTTTCTTGAGAATCAATCCTCTTATAGCATTGAGATACCAGTGGTTCAAACATCGGTAACGTAACGGATGCAATTCTTCTTTGTGCTTGACTTGTATTTTGACCAACTCTCGGTAAATCCGTTTTATCAACTCCAAAGGTAAACCACGAATGTTTTCTTGTAAAGGATCCGTGACCATGTAACAGTTAACCACTTCTCCTAGAGCAAAAGTAATGAACGTAATGAGTTATTTCTGTCCACTGCCATTCAGGGTAACGGTCAAGAATGTTAATAAAATCTTCCATTGTAAATGGTCTAAAACGAAACAGTAGAATGAACACACCCTTAATGCGTAGACATCGAACTCGTTGGTTGACTTGTTTCACTTTTCTCTTGTGAATTTCTCGACACAAAAGTTCTACAGTCACAAATTGAGATTTAGCTCTGGCAAGTCCCTGCCAAATGTCCTTGTAGATCTTCTATTGCAATTCAATAGGTAATGTTTGAAGATTGTATTTGACATCGGGTTTAAATACTTCAATAGGTGTAGTCCAACGTTTCACTTCTAAACATGTCGCTACTTTCTTACACGACATGTTTGGACCCACCTCAATGATGAGGTCCCACTAAAAGTAGGTAGTGACAATCTGGTGTTCATAGAGAATGTTCCAGGTAAGCGGAATCTTTCTGTTCCCACTCGTGAAGTGTCACGCCACAACTTAAGCACTTGACTTTATCCCCTTTGCCTAAGTATAAAAATCCGGCTTTGTCTAATTCTTCTGAGATAAGTCCTCCCAGATATTTTGATCATTTTTCTCAGAAGGTTTGGATCCGACTTTCATAAGCTCAGTAATCTGGCAAACGCAGAAGGAATGAATATTCTCTTTGTACAAGTTCAGTTCGATGAGGGTACGGTGAAATCCTTAGGATTGTGCTCAGTTTTGTATGACATCCGTAGGGTGGTAGCCGAACGGTTGCTTGTGTAGGATGACAACGACAATAAAATCCAGTAAACTGAAAAGGTGTACAATAACGAGTAGCATCACTTTCGCATCCGTCAGGTTTGAAACGTATACCATTATCATCTCTTTCCATGATAGGCTTGGTCATCATAGCAAAGTTCCTATGTCGATAATGTGGTACTAAATCACTGAGGTTTCAGCGTACGGCATCTAAGCCATCGCAAGGTATAGCATCGCACTCGAGTTTACTCATGCTAGATGCTTGCTGTCTAAAAGGATTCATTTTTCTTTCTTGGTTTTGGTAGTCACAATCTTTCTTGGAATTGTCCCTTTTTATATGCTGACCAAAATCAGCATGTCCATACGGTAACGTAAAGTGGTTAGGAAGCCGCACTCGCTTTTGGTCCACAATTTGATAGACTTTTTTTTCCAAGGGTCGACTGAATATTTGATGTGTTGGCAAACGTACGATCTTGTATGGTCGGTAAGTGGTCACTTTAAAGTTTCTATTCTGTATAGACTGAAAGGCATTTTTGAGTATGCCAAAGTTTACCACTTGACTGGTGCGATAATTGAGAGTCAAACATTTCACTTTACACTCCGTGTGCACTTCTCATTGAGGGTTACGGTATTCGTAACCGTAACTTTTGGGACCGCCACTGGCAAAACTTAGAATGTTGTCCTCGGGATGCTCGTCCGTCCAGGCTCCTAAACTGTCTCCTTCGAGTTTAGATTGCTGTTGACCCAAACGACTGATGTATATGCAACTGTCCGTGTCAAAATACAACATACGTTCTCCTAACAATTCTAAAGCTTTCTTACAATTTTAAGCGAGCATGGGCTGTCAGGTAAGCCGCAATGATGACATTTCCAAATTCGCCGGCTTCTACAAAGTCCAGTTCTTCTTCGTAATTGACTAAGAGTAAGTTCTCACGAACGATGTTCACATGTTTCATGTATTTGGTTTTGTCGAGAATCATCTGAAAGTAGCGGGAAGGTTCTGACAAATATTCCGTTCTGGGTAAACACGGGCGTTGTGCCATTTTACCCCATAAGCAATTTAACATCACTTTGGCAAACGATCGCCTTTCTTCGTTTTCCTCGATGTGGTCTAAAGTGATACCGTCCTGCTCCCAGTATTTATCTTTAAATTTATTTTGGTCTTCGGGATTGTGAAACCAGGAAGGATAGACACTGGCTTCTTGTTTCAGTTTCAAAAAAGCATTCACGTAGTCTGGGAAAATTTCTTTTTGAGTCTCTTCACCCTTGTGGTAATTTTATGTCTTGAGTAAGTGGTAAATTTCGTACACTTCTAACTGTTGATATCCCAAATCCAAAGCTTTAAACAATTCCACGCTGACCCACGTTTCCTTCAAGGCTCGCTCTTTCTGAGTGTGCTGACAAGGGTGGTATTGGTTGCACGTTTCAGCACAAGTACGACACAAGGGAAACAACAGTTTTCTTTGGCAATGATGTGGTAACACTGGATGGTACAGATATGTTGGAAGCAAGTCTTTACACTTGATCAATCTTTCGTATTGTTTAATATTGTGCACGTCAATGTATTCGGTCAGCAATTGCGGATGCCCTGTGGGAAAGTGACAATATCTGCACACGTACGGATACAATAAACACACGTCTAAGTATTTAATTTCTTCTCCTTTCTCCTCGTCAGCTTGGTACAGCAAACAGGTAGCATTCGTCCGTCCTTCGTACAAACTATCCCGTGGGTTGAAAGGGTCCACCAGCTTGTAACTTTCCACAATGCGCTTAAACTCTGGATCGGTTTTCAATCTCTGATCGTACTAATGTTTCCACATTTTTATCACTTGGTATCCTTGCTAGTCTAACTTCAAGCGACGCTGACAAGTGGCCTCGTACAGCTCTTCCATGGTGGGTTGTAAATTCTGGTTTCAAGTGGCTCATTGAGGATAACAGATGGGACATCCGTGAAACAAGCACCCCTTATACTCATACAGGATCTGAGGTTTTTCTAAGTCCCAACCATCTGCTGAATACATTCCAATGACTTTCTCGCCTCCTCCGTTGCGGACAAGTTGAATCCATTTGTCTTGTCACGCAAGTAATGTAACAAACGTAGGGCTTTGACCGAGTATTGACGTTTGACAAACTTGGCTGTTTGAGGACTGATAACAGCTAGCGTGTTTTCGGGCATGAAATGTTGACGGTACAATAAGGAACACGGTTTGGCAATAGTGCAGGCTTTTTGCAAAGGATCGAGCCCTCCGTGCTCCATGAACATTTGTCGAAATTTACCACAGCATCGCCGTAAAATATCCACAACATCGGAACTACACTATTTTAAAATTTCTTCCTGAAAGTCGAAAGAGTCAGAGGTGTGAGTTTGGTACCATGCGTAAAAAGCTTTTCGTTGTTCGGTAATCGTGTTGTCGGGGTCATAGTATTGAACCTCAGACAAATGGGGTAAAATAGCATGCTGATTGGTTTCGGTATTGAAAAAGTGCTTAAATAGCCTTAAGCCATTTCTGTCATGCCAAACGTTTTAGGCATACGACTCAAATGTATGGCCAAGTAAATTATCGAATCTTTAAACTTCACCTGACCCACATGCATGGAAATGATTTTGGGTCCGTTCAAAATCACTTTGGGACTTTCGGTATCTTGTTCCGTATAGTATCTCAAAAGAAACTGTCCATCGTATCCCTAGAAATTGTGAACCATCACCGTGGTATTGCGATAACAATCTTCGTAACATTCGATGTCTTCTTGGCTCCACATCTCGTTGATAGAGTCTAAGACCCATTGGGCAAAATCGGTCAATTTGTTAGGATCCCGAAAGATTTGTTCACGTTCTCCAGGAATCTTGCTGAAGTAAGGGCAATTAGTAAAGACAGGCTATTGGATGCACTTCTCGCACGCTCTGTGAGCCACGCAGAAATTAGGGATGTGAATACTAGTTTCTTGCATGCATTCGAAATCGAAAAAGATGAAATTGCCTTTCTTCTTTTTTTTTGATCTTCTTCTCCTTCTTCATGTTTAGAATGGTATTTTTGAATGTAGCATTGGCGATCCAAGTCCACGATTTGGCGATAAATGTGACATCTTTTCTTTCCTGAACAGACGTGTGCCTTAGCGTTGTTGGTAAGTATACCTTGTCCACAAGTATGGCACAATCTCAGGAGTTGACAAGCACATTTCCGCTGTGAACCTTGGGTTTTCAAATGTTGTTGGTAACATGCAGGGCTGACAAGCGTACGCTGACAAGCTGGGCAATACACTCGTTCTTGTCTTTCGTCCAGACATGGTTTAGAGGCCAAATGTCCTGAGCTTTTCGATCCGCATTGCTTATGTTACTCTCGATTGTTATAGCCATAGTCACCTTTCTCACAGTAAAAACTGTATGACAAGAATGCAGTGATACTGGTAACGGTATCAAAATGTTCATCGTGATACTATATGTGAATGTTTTTTCCGTCTTTAAAACTTTGCCTCGAAAAAACAGAGGTCCGCTCACTTATTGAGGGTGTACTTTCAAGGTGTAACGTGGATCATAGACGTTTTGCAACTTATGCATTTCAGGAATGCCACAGTTCGTGCCTTTAGACAGACCAGCCTGTTGTAACAGGATTTCGGCTTCTTTTTTGGGGGGGGCTAGATTTTTGAATAGCTTGCCAGAATCATTTCCATTCTGACATGTCGTTCTTGTCGGCATACGTTCGAACCACCACGATGGCACGGAATAAACACATCTGGTCTTGAATATTGTTAATACGGCCAAGGCTACGCTTGATATTGCGAAGTTCGTCGATCAAGAACACTTTTTTTTTTTGCTGTCCTGTCCCTTGGGGAAGAGATACATGTGTCATGAAAATTGTCGCTTTTCCGTCAGTGATGTGAAACTTGTCATTGGATTGTTGTAAGTGTAGAATTTTGTCAATGACGTTGGAAGGTGTCAATTCTGCTGGGGTGCTAAACTCGATCTAAACTGGAGACTTTCAAATTGTCGTGATGAATGGAAAGTCTCAAAGGATCGTCTTCTTTGGCTTGACATTGCCGTTTCAGCGTGGCTAACAAACAATCCCACACATCGGTGATGAACCCTTCTGCTCTATCCAGTGGTACGTAGGACTTGAAATCTTTAAACTTCATTGTGTACGTGTAGGCTGTAGTTCTAAATTTTCTACAGGAGCGTTTGTCCGTCTCTCGAATGTGGCAGTAGTTTTCAGGGTTTACTAATGGTAATGAACTTTGCTTTGGTGTAGAATCCCTGTGATTAGATTCTGGTTCACTTATTTCATCTTCGAAGTCGCTGGCATGAATTTGAGCCAAGACTTCAGCTACTGTGCGAGGCGATGAATCACGTTTCTGCTTCTTACTTTCTTCTTCTCCTTTCTTTACAAATTGATGCGGTCGTTTTATCTTGATTGCAAAAGTCAAATGACTATATGTGAAACGCAATGGTAGAATTTATATCCATGTCAATCTAGTGTATATATAAATGCTAATGAATCTCCTCTCAGTATTCATTTTGCTCTCAAACCGATCAGCACAATGGAATGACCCACACAGATTGAACTTCTGATTAAAGCTTAGTGAGGTGTCATACGGAATTTTTTTTAGACAATCCGACCAGCTATTCTTCCACCTTTCGAGATAAAAGTCAGGATACTTGCTATATCTGTAAGAATAAAGGGCATTGGGATACAAAATGTCCATACCGTCAAAAAACTGTGTCAAAAAAGACAAAAATCGAGATACCTGTTATCATTGTCAAGAGAGAGAGAGAGAACACTGGCCTTCATAGTGCCAGAACAAACAACAGTAGCAAGAGGACGAAGAAGAAAAGGAAGAACCCCGAGACGTTCAGAAAGATAAGAAAAAAGGAGATAAAATAGGGAGGAAGAAGATTAGGAGGAAAAACTGTGAAACTGAAGACATTAAAGAAAGAATGAGAGAGAGAGAGAGAGAGAGAGAAAGACAGAGACAGAGACAGAGAAAATCAGAGACAGAAGGTGGGTGTCTATGAACTTTTAAAAAGAGTGTTGTTTTGAGTTGTGAATTGAATTGAAAATATTTGAACCAGAATAGATCAGACTGATAAAACGTGTCTGTTGGTTTTGATATTTTTGGAATAAGAGTCTACACTCACGCACTCAAACAAACATACTAGGGTTAAAAAAAAGGATTTTGATTTTTCAATTGATTTTGGTAAAATGAATGTTAATTATTTTCGAAAAAAGTGAGGGGCCCTGAAAAGGATCGTTAGGTGTTTGTTTGTTAGAACAAACTCGGAAACGAGAAGCAATCCGCTTTAACTATCTTAAGCCTTTGCCACGTCCAAGTTTTACTTGTAGGATTGCTCCTGTCAATGATTTGGTAGAAATCACTAGTGGTGGTATCTCTGGTGTAGTCACAGGGTTAGACTGTTTGGCTCGAGAAGGCATTTTTCCCTTGTGTCGTAATAAAAAGTCTGATACATTTCTTTCAGACTTCTTAACTCAACTAAAATATCAAAGAATACCGTGTCCATTTGACTTTCACTGTTCTACTTCTCTCCTAGACATTGTTTCTTTTCTATTGCTTCTTCTTCCTGTCGTTTCTTTCTCGCCTCTTCTTCTTCTCGCTGTTGCTGTTCAAGGAGAAATGCTTGTTCTGCCTCTTTCTGCTGCTGTAAAATTTTCTCTAATTCTTCTTTCTGTCTTTGTTTAAAATCGTCAACGTTTGGTAAAGAAGGAAAAAGTGGCGAAGGTACTGGTGCCGGAACAAATTCTTGCGAAGAGAGAAAATCTACTAAGTCCCAGTCGAAATCGGTCTCTTCGGGAGGTAGCGCAGTATTCACTTTGGTAGCAGCTAATATGCAATCGCTTTTCGTTACCACAGCCGGTGCACTCCAATTCATTATCTTCTTAGGTTCCGTCATGTTAAACCCAACAATGTTGCATCAATTCCCTGCGCACAAACGCTTGCACATGTATATAGAGAATGTGACATCACCGGATGCTCTCTTCGGATTGGAAGACAGACTCAACGAAGTGACTGAATTTTGTAACTCGTGTTGGTATTGGTCAACAATTTTAATCCGTTTCGATCCATTCTTCCCCTATAAATAAACGCTGTTCACTTCATTCTCTTCACCTGTTCTAATCACAAAAGATGTAGCCCAATGTAAAATCGTCTACCCTCGTATCGTCGATACTGTTCAACCCGGACTATCCCATGTATGTCAGATCATTATGGGCTATTTACCAGATCACTGATACAACCATTTTGGAAATGAAGGATCTATGTGGAGAGACAAGGGTGTCAAAAGAGAGTCTTCATCTACAGAGCAGAATTGAGACGTAGTTTGAGAAAGAGAAGATCAGTGAGATGCCCTGTATGTTAACGAACTGGTGTGAACATAACAAATAAAGGCCCTTTTCAGGGCCACTTAAAATGCCCCGAAAAGATTTTTATTTTTAATAATGTCTAAACAACAAAAAATAAATCATTTTAATATTTTTTTTATATTGCCGAAACAACAATTTTTAAAACAAAAAACCAATCGAATTGTATAGTATGTGTCAGTTATAAAACATACATTACTCTAACACGATTAATCCTTGACATCACAGTACTTGACGAACGCTTGACGTCAAAGTACTTACACATTGGTACAATGTTGTAAAGTGACCATTACCATGACGTCATACCACCTGTGTCATACCTCTTGTCACTATACAGGCCCAGGGTGTGATAGTCACTAGTACAAAATTTCCATTGTTCGTATACAGGCCCAGGCTGAATTTTGTGTCTTTATAAATCGTGCCCGTATACAAGCCCGGAGGGAGGGGGAGTCTGTAATGTTAATTCCCATTGTCCGTATATCGCCCCACTATTCTACTTAGATCGCTAACTGTTAAGTTTCAAAAGCGGTGGATTTTAAGTATAAAATGGTGTGTAGTACACGGTTGTAAAACGCTATATGTATCCTACCTCCAGCAGAATCACGTAAATGTTAAGGCAAATTTAACACTAATTATACGTAATGTTACGGAATTGTATAAATTTATTTTTTGTTAAGTAAATGTACTCGGGTTTCGTGTACAACGATACCCGAGAGTGATCAATGTATATTCTACAATATTTCGAAACATCAGGTGATAAAAGGTCATGATTGAGCTCAGGAATGCCTCAAAAATCAAACGCTGTACTCAATTAAATATTCTGGCAAGGGAACGTTACAAGAAGGCTTTTATAATACACTGATGAACTGGAAGGGGATTTTAAGATAAGACAATACAACAAGAAATCGTTGCATTCAAGACCGTTTATTAAAAAATCTTTACTGTATATCTGCCCTTATGATTGTTATATTTCCATACTTAGAACTAGTGCATCTCTCTCTCTCTCTCTCTCTCTCTCTCTCTCTCTCTCTCTCTCTCTCTCTCTCTCTCTCTCTCTCTCTCTCTCTCTCTCTCTCTCTCTCTCTCTCTCTCTCTCTCTCTCTCTCAAAATGAACATGTCTAAAATAAGACATCACCGAAACCATATTTCTGCGATGCAATGCGATGCGATGCCATCAAAATGCGCTTGCAAATAGCCATTAGGTTTCAAGTGATAAGAAGTAACTGTAGGAGAGAATCTTTAAAAAAAAATCCATGTCCTGAACTATCGCAAATTTCATTTCATCAATGCAGTAATAAAAGAAAGTCTTTGTTTATTGAGTAGATATAAGGAAATATTTAAATCGTGAAGTTTCCACTTCAGTCATAAAACAATTCTTTCTATCAAGTAAAATGAACGTATATATCCTGAATCTATAATAAAAGTTTAAATTAAATTAAGAATCGGCATTTTATTTTACCGATGACTATAATGGAACAGTGTATTAATTTCAATTAATTTGGAATCCAACAATTAAATTAAATATTGTAAATTATACGAGCGAGTTGTTCAAATCTATTCTAACAAATTCAAGGAGGTAATGGCTGCTAATAATTACAACATTTCCTAAAAAATCTCTATCCACTACCCAGCCCGTGTTCTAGAGGGGGTTGCACATGCTTGCCCTGAGAGTATACATTAAAATCCCAACCTTATAACTGTGTATCTTAGATTTTCAAGACGATCTTCTAATATAAGACAAACTACATATGGTAGGAAGTATTTGTGTCGATATTCATAATGTCAGAGATCTACATATGATAAGTCTTGTTTTCAGAACCCGATATCAATCTGTGTCATATAATGACATAGCTAGGAAGGCGTTGCTAAAAAGCGCTCATTTATTCATAACATCGGTATATCACATTGTAATCTGCCAATGGGGCATTAACATGGATCTATAAATATTTGTCTCAACATTAGGTTATATTTCAACAGAAAGCTTTCGTTTCTATGTCCTCTAAATCTGTGATGAATTTCCACTGAATTATCATTAGCGTTGTAATAAAATAACGATAAAATATTACCCGACTTCTAAATAATGAATAAAACATGTTTCAAAACTCTCTCTCTCTCTCTCTCTCTCTCTCTCTCTCTCTCTCTCTCTCTCTCTCTCTCTCTCTCTCTCTCTCTCTCTCTCTCTCTCTCTCTCTCTCTCTCTCTCTCTCTCTCTCTCTCTCTCTCTCTCTCTCTCTCTCTCTCTCTCGATAGAATGATATGATACCAAAGAAAATCCATTAAAAAAGCTAGCGCTCCTGATTTTCACTTGCGTCTTCAGATGATGTCTCTGGACCTATGAATGAGAAGGAAAAAAAAGCAGTCGCACGAGGTAAAGGACGGGTGAAGTTAGAAATGAATGATAGAAACAATTGCATGGTTGGTAGCAAGTTTTAAAAAAAATCACAATAACTTAGATGAACTGTAAATAAATTTAAATGTTTGAATTACCTCTTGTCGGTTATTAATTTCGCTGAGATTATATTTCCAACTTGTTTAAATATGCATGGTGATATGTGAAAGCCAACGCGTTTAATATTCAAGTAATTAACTATTGTTTATTTGTACTACTCTACTTTAGTCATTTAAAACCATATTTCTTGTTTAAATCATAAGCATGTCTTATATTTATTCAATCAATATGAATGAAAAGTCAGTTCAAAAACAAAAAGAAGCTACTATCATTTTGCAAAGAATATCGTGATCATTCGCCAAAAACAAGAACTATATTTTGTAGCGGATACATTGGACAGGGCTGTGCCGAGTTCATTCATGCCATCAATACTGTTGCTTCTAGTATGTCGTTATAGATTTGGAAGTTCAATATGTGTACGTGAGTTGGATTTTTAACGTAGCTTTAACAATTATCGTCATATCACTACGATTTCTGTAGTGTGGCAGTTTATAGTGATAGCTAGAACTGGGGAACCCGAACACATTATCATGACATTAGTCCTAACACTAACCTCTCAAAAATGAGCGCAAGACGCGCCAGCTGATAGCAGCCATTTTCATAAGTCTAAAATATGACTCGACAGGGGTTCCAACATACATACATACATACATACATACATACATACATACATACATACATACATACATACATACATACATACATACATACATACATACATACATACCCCTAGTATACTGGGGCCTGTGTAATCTCTAATTCTAAGAAATACTTGAAAATGTAATTAACTAAGTTAGGAATCGAACAAATCAATTAAATATTGTCTCTTTTACGAGTCAGTTATTGACTGTGTAAAGCTTGGGCTAACAGTTTGAGACTTCTTAGGAAATTAAGTTCCAACACAAAATATGTAGGAGGTGAAGAGGATGGGCGAGGAGAAAGAAGGAACTGCACGTGCAGTTGGACTAACATGGATTTTAACACAGTCTCCCAATGAACAATCGGTCGCCTACCAGCTAGAACTGAATTATTAGCCACTAGTGTGCCATTAGTCATTATAATGTGTTATTATTAGTATATAAATTAAAAAGGCAAGTTAATTCCACTTGGTTTATCACTTATACACCAGCTAATTCTAGATTATTGGGTCAAAGCCACTTCACTCTATATAGAGAGTCTTTGAGAGAAGATCTAATTGCTTCCTTTGACTGAGCCGTGGTGACGTGAAAAACGTCACACTCTCAGTAACAGCTGCACCCTCAGTCAAGGGGGCCTCAATTCTTATAAGTGTTTTAGAAGTGAAAAGCTTCCTGAAACAGTCTATCGAAACTCAGATTTGAAACCTAACTCTTCTGTACTGTCAAGAACTTCTTCTATAATTGTACTTATGGGTTAGCCACAGTATATATGTGCCAGTCAACACTGGGAGAAACTACCGAAGGACATGTCAAATTAGTGTAAATATCTCTCTCCCACCACTCCTGGAAAAGCATACACATCTTGATCTTTCAGTGACTAATTGATCCCTGTTTATTAGTTTTGTTCTAGCAACAAAATCTTTTAGTCAAAACATCTTAAAATATTGCACAGATGTTTATGAATCTGCTCAGGTTTACCACAGCATGTATAAGCCAAAATCTGTTTTGATAATCTGACCCTATAAAGCAATATTAAAGATTTGAAACTTGAAGCAAAACAAGAAGTCGCCTGAGTTAAAAGATTAAAGGTGAAACTTCTTTTAGAGTAATAATTCACTAGTGTTTTTCTATCTCGTTGTAAGCATATGGTTAATACATTGCCCTGTAAAGACATGTTGAATAAGTTGCTCTGTTAGGACATACTAAATATGTTGCACTGTTAGGACATGCTGGATATGTTGCTCTGTTAGGACATACTGAATATGTTGCTCTGTTAGGACATGCTGGATATGTTGCTCTGTTAGGACATGCTGGATATGTTGCTCTGTTAGGACATACTGAATATCTTGGTCAGTTATGGCATACTGAATATGTTTCTCTATTAGAACATGTTGGCTATGTTGCTCTGTTAGGACATGCTGGATATGTTGCTATGTTATGACATGCAGACTATGTAGCTCTGGTAGGACATGCTGAATATGTTGTTCAGTTAGGACATACTGAATATGTAGCTCTTTTAGGACATGCTGGATATGTTGCTCTGTTAGGACATGCTGGATATGCTGCTCTGTTAGGACATGCTGGGTATGCTGCTCTGTTAGGATATACTGAATTTGTTGCTTTGTTAGGACATGTTGGCTATGTTGCTCTGTTAGGACATGCTGGATATTTAGGACTGTTATGACATGCTGGATATGTTGCTCTGTTAGGACATGCAGAATATGTAGCTCTGTTCGGACATGCAGAATATGTAGCTCTGTTAGGACATGCAGAATATGTAGCTCTGTTAGGACATGCAGAATATGTAGCTCTGTTAGGATATGCAGAATATGTAGCTCTGTTAGGACATGCTGGATATGTTGCTCTGTTATATAGTTATTATATGCTAAATATGTTGTTCTGTTAGGACATGCTGGATATTTAGCTCTGTTAGGATATGCAGACTATGTAGCTCTGCTAGGACATGCTGAATATGTTGTTCAGTTAGGGCATACTGAATATGTAGCTCTTTTAGGACATGCTGGATATGTTGCTCTGTTATATAGTTATTATATGCTGAATATGTTGTTCTGTTAGGACATGCTGTATATTTAGCTCTGTTAGGACATGCTGGATATGTTGCTCTGTTAGGACATGCAGACTATGTAGCTCTGCTAGGACATGCTGAATATGTTGTTCAGTTAGGACATACTGAATATGTAGCTCTTTTAGGACATGCTGGATATGTTGCTCTGTTAGGACATGCTGGATATGCTGCTCTGTTAGGACATGCTGGGTATGCTGCTCTGTTAGGATATACTGAATATGTTGCTCTGTTAGGACATGCTATATATGTATCTCTGTTTCTCTGTTAGGACATGCAGACTATTTAGCTCTGCTAGGACATGCTGAATATGTTGTTTAGTTAGAACATACTGAATATATTCCTCTGTTAGGACTTGCTGGATATGTAGCTCTGTTAGGACATGCTGGATATGTTGCTGTTAAGATATGCTGAATTTGTTGCTCAGATAGGACATGCAGAATATGTAGCTCTGTTAGGACATGCTGGATATGTTGCTGTTAGGATATGCTGAATTTGTTGCTCTGTTAGGACATACTGAATATATTGCTCTGTTAGGACATGCTGGATATGTTGCTCTATTATGACATACTGAATATGTTGTTCTGTTAGGACATACTGAATATGTGGTTCAAATAGGACATATTGAATATGTTTCTCTGTTAGGACATGCTGGATATGAAACTCTGTTAAGACCTGCTGAATATTACCCCATTTAATGCATGCTTAATGGTATTCTACTTGTCTGGAATATTCATGCTCTTTTTTAATGTGCATGGTAAAAGACCTAGAGATTACACAATCATTTGTTTTCTTCTGTAATCCCTGATTATATAATATCTACCACAAATTAAGTTTGACTTGACCATTGGTATGCAAGTTTTAACATTTCTAAACTGTCAGTTGGTAATGACATTCAAAGTGCATGGATTTTTGGATTTAAACAGAACATAAATGAATATAACAGAAAGGTTATTCAGCGTTTTCGGTCTCCTGTCCGTAAAGCAAAACATAACAATCATAATGTTAACATATAAAAGTTTTTTCATAAACATTAGTCGCTAATATCGAAAGTTTGTAACAGGTGGTCTCTTAAATTTAAAGCAAATTACACCAATTTTTGAAAGAAATGGAAGTAGGTTTATTTTGGGAATGGACATTAGATTTGTACATTTTTCCACCGATGGGCTGATAGAATATGCATCGTAGAGATATTTGCATCTCGAATCGGTTTAAGAAGCACGCACGCACGTACGTACGTACATATATACGTATGTATGTATGTATGTATGTATGTATGTATGTATGTATGTATGTATGTATGTATGTATGTATGTATGTATGTATGTATGTATGTATGTATGTATGTATGTATGTATGTATGTATGTAGTCAAACATGATCACCTGATCATAAAGACCATTCTGATGTTCCCCTGCATACTCTCTATTTAAATGTCATTTAATCGCCAGTAACCTGTTTACCAGCGACCAAATGATTATTTAAAAACCAAGCAATGTTTTCATCCTGCCTTCGACGGTCACTGGAGGATATTTGCAGTGATCGTTTAAATTATGCAAATCAAACTTTTTCTCTTGATGAACAAGACATGACATATATGAAGTATATTAAGCAAAGTGCTATTCAAACGGTTTATATTTCGATTGTACTTACCGTACTACAGTGAAATTCAAAATTAACTAACAAAGCCAGATTCATTGAGCAGAGAGCTCACGTCATCCCGGTAGACACGCGATACAGCAAAGCCATTGTTCTCCAAATAACACATTGATAGTTATTGGATTTAATTTTACAAACTGTGTGTAACTTTCATTTAATATTTTATTATTTTTGTGCAATAACATTGGAAAGGGTTTATTCTTACTATCAAGTGGCTATTTGACCTCTAATCTCATTGTAATGTAGGGGGGCAGATTTGTGCAGTGTTTCACAATTACAGTTTTGCCGTTTCTAGCGATAAAGACTTTTGCTTGTGTGCGTGACGGTGAAAGAAGTATAAATGAGTGTAATTAAACAGTTGTAGTTTCTCTACAGAAGTGAGTATGGTACCTTCTATAATTGGCAAGTCAGATAAATGAAGGGTGAAGGAGGATGTAGTTTTGGGGGATTGGTTGGGATGCTCCCAATATTTGACTTAACTACTGTAGAGATCCCGCCCAGGCTCGATTTTGGCTGCAAGCTAAATTAGTGAAAGATAGATGTACAGCTCTGAGCTCCCAGTCAGCAGTGCCAACATTTAAATGGTTAAAAATGCAAAAAGGAAGAAATTAAATGAATAATAATTTTATAGCGATTCAATAATAAAAAATCATTCAAATTTCCTAAGTACACTCCTTACGCTCTACCCTTTAATAGCCTATTGCATCACTTGAATAGTGTGAGATAGATTTCCACTTGTTTTCGTATTCAACTCATTTGTAAATTTCTCATCCTCCTCGAAGTCTATGTACTTCTTATCCTCTTCGACTTCCTCCTCTAGACCCCTTTTCCCCTCCTCCACCTTCTATCCACCTTCTCTCCACTGACTAGACTATATCGACTCTGATTGTTCTTCTAGTCTCACTTCCGTCTCCCCTCTTGGAGACTCGGAGCACAACTGAACCGGAAGTTCTGTCCCCTAAAATGCTTCCTTTGAAAACATAATGACGGTACAATATTTTTCCTTAGCCCTCTCATCTTACACTTCACTCAGTCTATTGTCACAAAAAAAGCTATTAATTTCTTCAGCCACTAGTTCGTTCACATTGAAATGCTCATACGTTCTTGTATAGTAAAACAATGTCATAATACGACACGGTATCAGTTACATCTGATACATACAACAATAAATGGCTTCATATCAGTACATACTCCTAAACCCATTATACTAACAATATCACAATACTCAACGCATTTCATTACCTTACACTCATAAACAAAACACAGTATGCTTTGATATACGCATACGTCCATAGTAACTAATCTTACATACTTAAGCCATGTTTCCAAATTCACAATTCAAGCATTTTTAAATTATAACATAACACATTAATAAATGCACTGTTTACTACGAAGTAACCAAACAGCGAATTACAAAATTAATTCTGACCACAAGCTAACAATCAACATAATCCTCTACGTAAATCATAAACCAATTTCTCAAGCATGTAAATGAAACGCTACAAAAATAATTATACAGACTAAACTATGCAAGTAATTAAGAATATATACTATAAATAATTACAATTATAATGCCGTAACATTCTGCTCATAACTTACTGACCTTTTGGAATCTTTTATTACCTTAGAATCTGTTTCTAAGTTTTGCCACCAAATTACGAGTGGCTTATCAGAATAACTTTTTTATTAGCGATATTTCTAGGCGTCTACGAACCCCTTTTGCTTGCGGGTTATGAAGTTATAATTCGTATCTAAACTGGAATCACATCCTCTATCTCAATTCTGATTTGATATCCCTTTGAAAACCAATCCAATCAAAATTAGGGGACATTGTGCTCTAGTATATGTGGGGACGGATCAGAACACGTCTCGTTAACTCCATGGGTTTCATTTGATCCTAACCTAATCTCTTAAGACCTAGATGTGAATAATACAAACCTTTGTCAACTGACACGAGCGGTCACTTACGCCAACTCCAATTTCTGGCGGGTCACGGTAACCTTGCATAAGAGATTAACACTATCCTGTAGCAATCTTTAGACATCAAACACATGGCTGTACTATCCTAGTTTATACACAATCCCACAGCTTTGCATGGCAAAAGTGATACAAGTGATGATACAATATCATTGCGTGGAACTTATATTATTAAATTTAGTTATTTTCCTTCTTGCCACATAACTAAACTATATCCATGTCTTTTAATAGCATAGTACCACTAATAATTCGTGTGAAATAATAATGATAATACTACTAATAACAATGCTGACGATAATGCTATTAATTCATAATACATACATTTGTCATTAGCGAAGTTTGGAAGCTCAACCTGCCTTCAAATGTCACCTCTCTACAAAGAACACTTTTACCTTTTCGCCATGCATGACTGGCTGACCTTTATGTATGCGTCAACAGATTCATAGAGGCGATTTATTTGAGGAATATTAAAACTAAAGGTATAGTGAAATCTTGGATAATGTTTTTTTTACTCAATTTGGCCTTCCTAAATCTATCCAATCGGATCAAGGGTCAAATTTTATGTATGGAATTTTCCAGGAAGTTATGCACAAATTAGGCATTGAACAATCCAAAGTTTCTGCCTATCACCCTGAGAGCCAAGGTGCTTTGGAAAGATTCCATCAGACTTTGAAAACTATGATTCGATCATATTATTTTGCAGGCATTCATTTACTTTTGTTTGCTGTTATGGAGTCAGTTCAAGAATTGTAAAGATTTAATCCCTTCGAACTAGTTTTCGGTCATACTGTGCGTGGACCATTGACGGTTTTGAAAGAAAAAATTCTTTCAAATGAAGATGCCCAACATAATCTTCTTGATTATATTTATGAATTTAAGTAGAATTTTTCAAAGGATTGTGATGTCGCAAGAACCAAACTGAATTCTATACGGTCATAGATGAAATTCAAGTATGATACAAACGCAAAGGAAAAGAGTTTTCAACTTGGTGATAGAGTTCTGGCTCTCTATTGCCCATTCCATAATATCCTCTTTAGGCCAAGTGTTATGGTTGAAAAAAGTAAATAATTTAAATTAAATTATAAATACTCCTTGGAGGCGAAAACTAAACAACTTTGCCACATTAATATGCTAAAGGAGTACATTGAGATAGATAGCCAGGTACATCATGCAATTAATTTAGTTGTACCTGTTCCACCAACTGAAGATGAAGTGAAAAAAATTCAATCTGACTGCTGATTCTGGAGCAACAAATCTTCAGAACTTGGAAATTATGGAAAATCTGGACCAGACACTTTCGGATTTGGAACAAGAAAGGAATGAACTTAAACAGTTGTTATTTGAATATGAGCACTTATTTCCAGATGTTCCTACGAGCAAAAACAAAATTTTTCATGACATTGAAAATATAAATTCTAAATCTGTAAAACAATATCCATAGAGGATGAACCCTCTCAAAAAGAAATGCTTAAAAAAGGAATTTCAGCATTTGCCGGAGAATGATTTCATAAAGTCCAGTAAAACTGATTGGAGTTAACCAAATATGCTTGTTCTGAAACCAGATAAAACTTTCCGTATTGGCACTGATTACTGGAATGTGAACAATCTGACAAAAACAGATTCAGTTCTAAAACCAGAAATCGTGACTGTATTAATAAATTGGAAATGCCAAGCACGTCACCAAATTTGACCTTCTGAAAGGATTTTGGCAAATTCCACTAACGGAAAGGGCTAAGGAAATTTTGGCATTCGTGACTCCAGATGGACTTTATTCTTATAAAATAATTATGTTTTAGATGAAGGGTTCTCCGAGTACTTTTCAACGCTTAATGAATATGATTATCTCTGGTTTACATAATTGTTATGCTTATATTGATGACGTCATCATCTACAACGTCACCTGGAAAGAACATCTACCAACAATTCGGAAATTCTTTTTACAGACTCAGTGATGCCAGTTTGACAATCGGTTTATCTAAGAGTCAGTTCTGCCGTGTTCGTGTAACATTTTTACGACATCTTGTGGGACATGGACAAGTTAAACCTATAGATGCTAATGTCAAACTGTCTCTGAATTCCCTGTGCCTATCAGTATAAAGCAGCTGATGCGGTTTTTATGAATGGCTGGATACTATAGGAAATTTTGCTCTAATTTTTCTAGTATTGCTGAATCCATAACAAATTTATTGAGTAAGAAAAACAATCATAGTTTGGCTTTCATGAATATTTGTTAATAGTTTTTTTAAATAGTTATTATACAATCAGGCGTTTTGTTCATAGCATCTAGAAAACTTTTTTATACTATTTTTCCTGTATCTGCTTAATATTTTGGTTATAAAATTGCGTTCTTTTATTGAAATGAATCTTTTCTGCTTTTCACTCATTACAGATTTATTCAAAAGCTTCATGTGTGCAGTCTCCCTGTTTATTTTTCATTTCTTAGCGCAGGTGTATTTTGTGAATACATTCATCAATGTTGAAATATATGCATCTAATGTTATAATGTCTATATGCTTACATGTCAACTATATCTACCTGGAATTGATCATTTGTGTGACTAACATATATCCTTCTATAGGGAATATTCTTCTATCTTACTCGAAAGATGTGTATGTGGATTGTTCGGATAACAGAATTTTTTAAGTCAGAATAATCGACATTGTTATTGTTACACTATTTTAATTTTGTCTTGTTTGATATATTCCATTATGTATTGATACTTTCGTGATTTATTCCATGATGGAGTGATACTTGTTTAATTTATTCCATGAAGGATTGACACTTATTTGATTTATTCCATGATGGAGCGATACTTGTTTGATTTATTGTAATGTCGCAATTACGTATTCGATTAAGCACTTTATGACACACACCCCACAATAGCCCTGGGTTAAGTATAGCTCTAGAAGTCAGATAAACTATACTATCTTGTTAGATATTATAGTGCAATGCATGTTAGCATCACTTGTAGTTTAAAAAAATTGCCACTCAGACCTTTGGCAACAATTTACTATCATACATGGACTGATGAGAGTAAGCAGATGTGCTCATTTAATAAGTATATGCACGGATCTACGACACGCATTGATAATCGTCTTATGTTCCGAAATTGAACTATCTGCCTCTAATCCATGAAGACACTTAAAACATTTCCTTGAATTATTATCAAAGCTTTCACCTGACTTGCAAGAACCATATAACTGGGGTTAAGTCATGTGTCATCAATAATACATACAGCTACCATAAATTGCATATAATATCCTTTTTATGTTCCAATAGTTCAGTATAATAAGAATGTATAGCAAGCATACAATAATTTATCAACGTATGATATAGAAGATACGTCTAAGTGGTAGACAGGGGTTACATTCATAGTACCTTCATACTAATTATATGTGATTTGTGACTATATTAGACTATTTCAGTTTGGAAGCTGAATAGAACAAGCATATTATAACTTACAATTAGATTACGACATGAAATGAAATGAAGGGAAAATACTGTACAACACATCAGTTAGTGATTGTAATGGTGATAAGATCGCATTGGCTGTTTGAGATGATATCTTTATTGAAAACTATTATCGAAATATGTTAATTAAAGCTTTGTATTGTAATCAACATAATATAAGTACTTAAAAAGCCAATTAGGTTTCATTAAATATACACGACATTGCTGGACGGAATTTACCAATATCTAATTTATTCGTACTTGTGTTTTAAACTCTTTTTATCACAATTATATACACTAAATAAATAATCACACTGAGATACGGATAACATCTGTTGTACTCGATAAAACTTTTTGATAGACCGCATATCTTCAAATTTCCAAAGATAAAATTTAGATCTCGGATAATAAATTATTTTGATGGGCTTTATAAAAAAAAAGAATATAGGAGGGTAGGTGGTCTAGGGCTTTTAAAACGTGTTGACGGGTAGGCAGGTAGTGGACTAGAGTTGTTTTATCTTCACAAAGCTCTTTTTATCTTACCTGAATATTGGTATTTCATATTATAAAAAAGGAGACTTTGATGGGTAGCCAAACTTTTTTCTATAAATTGGAGAATAGGTGAGCAAGTGATCATGTTATTTTTTTATGGTAGTATAGTAACATGTTTTTAAAAATGAAGGATGATTGCTGGGTGTCCTAAGGTTATAAAAATGGAGTATAGAAAGGTGGTAGCCCTTGATTTATCCAAGTGAAATGAAAGACAGGCTGGTGGATGACTCAGGAAGCACGATTGGTAGACTACTTGCACACAAAATATGCTAAAACTCATTTGGCCTTCAGACACATAATCTATTGAAGGCCAAGTGAGTTTCTGAATAATTTGTTTAACCACCTTTCAGTAGTCTTGAAGCAAATTAAAATGAAAACGAAAATTCTCTATTGTTAAACACATGTCCTTCTAGTCCTCCGTTTTTGTTTCCAACACGAAGTTAAACGTCTTTCGTAGGTCTCTCAGGATAAAGCCTGAACCAGGTGCAAATGTCCGTTCTTGTTGTGCTTGCATTTTCATGTCCCGAAGCCCGGAATAAATATGAAATAGAAAGTATACCTACATGAATCTTGTGAGAAAAATGACATTACAGGTAGCTTTTTATTATTAGTTTTAAAGCATCACACGGGAAATTCTAAGTACTCTCAAGCAAAAGACTTCATTTTTTACCGACCAGTACATTCAAAAAGAAAACATGGAACCTGATTTAACAAGAAAAACTCTTTACCGGACGAAAAGGCAAACGGACAAACAATCGAACTCCAAAGTGATCCCTAGATTCTGAGCATACCAAGACGTAGTCTGAAACAGTGAGACTATAATCTAGAATAAATACAGATATTATATTTACTCTGATTTATATCCCTGGCATTAATAACATTCCATTTCAGGCAAACAAGCAAATAATTATTTGAAAGTTTTGTACAACGCCCATATATATATATATATATATATATATATATATATATATATATATATATATATATATATATATATATATATATATATATATATATATATATATATAAAGAATACAAATCATATGGCGAATAACAACCCTCTCAAGCGTACTGGATCCACCAAGGGATCACGTTTGTCAGGGATTAATTAAAATAGATGCAATAAACTGACGACGAACAGAACGAAAAACCTTTATAGTTCTGATTGGATGACAAAAAAGCTGTACAGAAGCCCGGTCACAGAACACTTCTCCTCCCCTGGCCACACTTTCAGTGATATAATACTTATCGCTATTGTTAACAACCACAGCTGGAGTTCCGAAACCAGGAAGGAAAAGGAATCATACTGGATACGCCGCCTTAGAACATTGAAACCAAGCGGTCTAAACCAAGAAGACTAGAAAATGAAAACTATGCACTAGTAGAATTTAACATTTTCTAAATCTTCTTATTATCCTTCAATTTTTACTATAAGAAAAACCGGTATAGAATCAAATATCCGGGATATAATCTGCGTTACATATGTACACAAAGTAAAAATAGATGTCGCTTTGGCTTGTAGACTTTTAAGGAATTATACAACGTTTTCAGTTTCCGCAACTAGTCTATACAAGCTGGTTGTATTTATAGTTTTAGCATATGTGAAGACAGAAATGTAGAGGTTTACAAACACAACGTTTTTGTGTTTATTTGTTTGTCGTAACTATGTTTTGTATTTGCCTTTGAAAAAGACTCATTAAGAGTCGAAAGCGCTTAGGCTAGTTAGTTACTAGTTTCGTACTGTTCGTCGTCAGTTTATTGCATATATATATATATATATATATATATATATATATATATATATATATATATATATATATATATATATATATAAGCATTGATTCACAGAAATTAATAAAAAAGAAAAATTCCAAAAGTGTTGGCACTCCGTCGTTCCGTCGTGACTGTAAGGATCCAAATTTCAATGTGTACAGCTACAACGGTATGGGACCAGTTTAAGTATATTGCAAAACTGTCCATCTATGAGTATTAATATGGGATTCGTATGAATAGAGGGACAGTAAGACATAACACCAACGCTATTCTTCGGGAGAAATGTCAAATAAAGTGCTATAATATTATTAAATATATGTTTCCTCAATAGATTTGTCAAACGTTTCACCATAGACAACTTAAAAGTTTTTAATAATGTTAAGAATCTATCGTCTTAAACTAAGTAACATAAAAGAGCAAAAACCAACAAATGCAGTAAAACTCTATAAATGGTCATTTTCCCAACAAAACAAAGTGAAAATATAAAATGAACTTGTATTGTGAATTACCTCCCAACAGTCCTAAAAGTTTTATCACAAGTCCAAAAGTATAGAATGTTTCGAATGAATTCCAGTGTGTTCCGAATGAATTTCAAGCATGAATTATTGAGGTACCAATACCCTGGATTATTCCTAAATGCTACAGATGCTAAGATAGGGCATGCATACTTTTCAGGTAAATAATTTTAATAAAAAACCGAATACACAATAAGATAACCAGGAAGAGGGTAACTTTTTCATCAAATTTGTAGACAAGGCCTACATGTTAGCAAGCGGCCTGGTAAATATAAGGTAGACTATATTTTTTCAATGAGAATACAAATATCCCGAACTCAAATCTAAGAAAACGGGTTTTAAAATAAATGACATTAGTCATGTTGGCCTAAATTCTACCCTCAATTATTGACAATGATCAATAACACAGTACAAATTAAATATACATAATATTATAGTAGTTCTTTAACATGTCAACTGATATATCTTATATGTTTCTAGTGTTTATTCTTTTCACTATACTTCATTCTAAAATGTTATTATGCTCTAATAATAAAATGCAGAGGCCTGAGGTAAAAGGTCATTTTTATTGGCATAACTACACTGGCCCAAAGGCAATGGCAGTGCATAAACAGCGAGATGTGAACCATAACATTTGAACTAATGTACTAGCAAAATAAAAACACTAATGGAATAAGTTTTATTAATTATCTATATTTCATGCTACATCAGTATTTATGTAATTAACTAATGCATTGATTGTATGACATGTCCAAATGATTGATAACAATCCCAACTACTCAGGGCACAGCTTTATGCCAGACTTTATACATGGCTCTAGATAGGAACAACCGCAACCAGGTCAAATAGACCATGTCGTCTATATAAAATATGTTTTACTATGTAATCGTGATGGCTTTTAGCAGTTTTCTATACTTAACTCGATAATATGTAGTTGTACAACTCAGTAGTTAGTATAAATACCTATAATCGGCAACAGGATGCATTACTTAAGTTAATATCGTTAAAGTCACATAACAATAGGATTTGGTGCTTAAGTCTGTATCCTTCACTATTGGCATCCATGTTTTATCTTGTACATCCAACATCCTAGAAACATATTATGCAGAGATATCAGCCATACTCACATATTGTGAAACCATTAACAAAATCTACATGCATCATCCATGATAATAATTATCTAACAACCTGACCTACAATATTACCGTATATACACATGTAATTTTCTTCACTTAAATATATACAGTATAGAAGTAACCAGCATTGTACAGAAATCTATGTTGATGTATTATTTACTAGCAAATCTATTTAAATTATGCTTGTAGTTACTTATACAATAACATGCAGTATATATACATACACTGACAATAGTTGTTGTTCAATGTCATGCTCACAAAATTTATAAGTAAACCACAGATTCCTCGTAACAATTGACCATTTGCATGTTTCGGGCAAAAGAGCCACTATGGGCTTTGTGTAACTTAACATCACGAAAATGGTACTATGGGCCTTATTAGAATTTCACACTAAGATGCCACTATGATGCGATAATTGAAATTAATACGAAAGGCAATTTGGAGCTTATGGGAATCGTATTTCGAATTTAATGCGAATAGAACACTTTCTTAAAGACAAATTATTAATACAAACAAATGGAATACAGAAGGTAAGAAATAGGTAATAGTGACAAACATTCATGCTCGAGGAACAAAATAATCCTTACTAACCACTACTCACATTTGCTGATCAACATATGACCACAACTCACCCACGCACACATACGCACTTGTGTGCAAGTGGGAAATATAGTATTGAATAGAACGATGAGCATCTACTTTGTTACACCACCCACACATATTCCTGAAGACAAAAGGACTTATGTGAAGATCCCTAATACACCTATATACTATAGAACCAGAACACACATCATGCATACGCATCAACAGCGGGCTTATGTTCTATTTTTTATTTTTCTCTCGTATATACTTTAATGTATGCACATTACAACACAAATATTGAGAAACTGGAACAGAAGAAGGAAGCAAAACAAGCTTTTATCATTCAACAGCAATAGAGATAAGAAGAAGAGGCAAGAAGAAAACGACAGGAAGAAGAAGAAGCACAGAAGAAACAAGGTCTAGGATAGAAATAGGATAATAAAAGTCAAACGGTGCTCTTAGACATTGTGGCATAGTAAAGGAGTCTGAAACAAATGTATCAGACTTCGTTAATACAACCCATGAGAAAAAGACCTTTCCGAGCCAAACAGTCCAACTCAACCAACACACCTGCCACACCTGAGATACCAGCTCTAGTGATTTCTGCCAATAATAGCAGGCCTAGAAGTAGGCCTTGGCTGTGAAAAGGGGTAAGATAGTTAAAGCTAATTGCTTTCAGTTCTTGAATTTTTTTATGTTTTTTTTTGTTTGAAAAACACCCAAAGTTCCTTTTCAGGGCTACCCACCTCTCTCAAAAAGAGGCTACTTCATGTTTGCCAAAATCAAATAAAACTCAAATCCCATTTTTCCCCATATGTGTGAGTACATGAGTGTTGATCTTTATTATAAAAATCAAAACCAAGAGATATTTACGTTTTTCTTTCTAGTGCATTCTTTGGTACAAATTTTCAATCCAATTTCACAGCTCACAACACATTACTTTGAAAAGTTCATTTTTCTTCTTCTTGGTCTTCTCACTCTCTCCGTTGTTGGAAATTTCTTCATTGTCACAGGTTTATCCTCTTCTTTTACCTCACTTTCTATTCATCTTCTTTTTTTCTCTTTCTAGATGTGTCTGGGTTCTTCCATTTCAGAGGGCACCTCTTTTTCCTATAAGAAACTCATATGAACCTTCTGATTCTGTTGCTTCTTAGGGCAGCCTGAAGACCAATGTTTTTTCTCTTGACAATGATAACAGGTATCTTGAATTTTGTCACTTTTAATGGTTGTCTTGCTTTGATGTTGTGGACATTCTGAAGACCAATACCCTTTCTTCTGACAGATATAACAAGTATCTTGACTTTAATCTCAAAAGGATAGGGAGAAGTCCGTCGGCTTGTTTGAAGAAACCTTTCGTATGACACCTCACAACACTGATCAGAATTTAAATTTGTGTTGGCTCTTCCATCTATTTGCTACTACTGAGAGTGAAATTAATACTTTGAAATGCACTGGCCTTACACTGATATATAAGGGACCATGGCTTTTAACATTTGTCATTTTGCAATCAAAATAAAACGATTGCATCATTTCGTGAAGAAAGGAGAAGAAAGTAAGAGGTAGAAATGTGACATATCGCCTCGCACAGTAGCTGAAGTCTTGGCTCAAATCCTTGCTAGCGATTTCGAAGATGACATGAGAAAGCCAGAATTGCGACTTAGAGAGTCTATGTCTAACCAAAGTACACTGCCAGTAATACCTCAAAACTAATACCACATTCGAGAGATGGATAAACGCCCCTCTAGAAAATTTAGAACTACAGCCTAAACGTACACAGTGAAGTTTAAAGATTTCAAGTCAGACGTACCGTTGGAGACAGCAGAAGAGTTCGTCACCGATTTGTGGGATTCTTTGTTAACCACTCTGAAACGACAATTTGAAGCCAAAGAAGACGATTGTTTGATACTTTCTATTTATGACGACAGTTTGAAGTCACATGTTTCATCGAGTTTAGCAGTCCAGCAGAATTGACACTTTCCAAAGTCATCGAACAGATGCTACACAAGCAGCAATCCAACGACAAATTTCACATCACTGATGGAACGGCGACACTGTATATGACCCATGATTCTCTTCCCAAAGATACTGGATAACGCAGAAACGTGTTATTGGTGTAGGACCTTCGCAGCATCAAAACGAGTCTTATCCAAATTAATAAGCATCAAAACAAGATGTGTTTAGCCCGTGCCATCGTGGGGGACGAAAGTATGCTAACAAAAACGACACGAAAGAATAGAAATGAACCTGGCCAACTATACAAATATTGAACCGAGACAAACAACAAAGAGAAGTAGAACTCCTGTTACAACAAGCTGGATTATCTAACGACGCACCCTGTGGTATTCCTGAAATTCAAAAATTACAAGACGTCTTAGCTCCAAGCTACATATTGAAAGTACACTCCTCAAGAAAGCGCGTTTCGAGGAAAATCTTTCAAAGACGAAAAATACATTTGCGTCTATAATCACGATGTACAGTTCGATGCCTTTGCAAATATCATTGCATTCCTGGGATATAGTTGTTATTGTGAGAAATGTGACTATGGTTATAAAAATCGAGAGCAACACAAACATTGTGGATCGATATGCGAGGGATGTTTGGCATATAAACCCTGTCTTGACGAAGAACAAAAACCAGTGCAATGCTCAGCTTGTCAGCGCATCTTTGTCAGTTCTGCGTGTTACCAACAATATCTGAAGACGCAAGGATCACAGCGAAAAAGTGCTTGTCAGCTCCTGAGATTGTGCCCTATTTACCGGCAAGGCATACGCACTAAGAGCGACAAAGCACACGTATGTTCAGAAAAGAAATGTCACATTTGTCGACAAATCGTGGACTTGGAACACGAATGCTAATTCAAAAATACCAACCCCAGACGATGACCAAAAGAAGAAAGGGAATTTCATCTTCTTCGATTTAGAATCCATGCAAACGACTGGCATTCACATTCCCAATTTCTGCGTAACTTATCGAGCGTGCGAGAAGTGCATCCAAGAGCCTATCGTTAGTCATTGCCTTCACTACAGCAAGATTCCTGGAGGATGTGAAAAAAATCTATTGGGGACCTAACACGCTGAACTATTTTGCCCAATGGATCTTAGACCCTACTGAGGAAACGTGGAGCTTAGAGGACATCAAACATTATGAGAATTGCCATCGCTATGCCACGGTGATGGCTTACATTTTCTCGGGATACAATGGAAAATTTCTTCTGAAATACTATACGGAAAAAGGCACCGAACACTCTAAAGTCACCTTAAACGGAGCCAAAATTATTTCCATGCAAGTGGGTCAAGTGCAGTTTAAAGATTCGATGAGTTACTTGGCCATGATATTGAGCCGAATGCCTGAAACGTTTGGAATGACAGAAACGGCCAAAGGCTATTTCCTCACTTTTAAATATTAAAGCCAATCTACACGCCTTCTGTCATGTTTACGTGATACTCACTACTATGTCCCCGACAACATGCGAATCTAACGACTAGAAGCTTTCTACACTTGTTGCCACACTCACGCTTTGGACCCCTTCTACATTCAGGAGGAAATGTTAAAGTATTGTCGTTCCGACGTGGACATTTTACGGCATACTGTAGAAAATTTCGAGTATTGTTCATGAAGCAGGTAATGATCGGTCCTTTGAAAATAGCCAGCACCTTTGCCAAAGTGTGTTCCATATTGTACCGCAAACGATTCATGAACAAGAAGACCCTGGCGGTCATATGGCCACAAACGACCTAAGCTGGCTACATTACTAGTGTGACAAGGAAGACAAATGGATCCTACACGTGCGAAACGGAGGAGGTGAAAAACCATCCTGGGTTAACCAGAAAATAGAGACTGATCAAGTTAACAATCATATAATTGTGTTTGTGTGGATTTATTTAAGCTTGTGTGCGTGCGTATTTGTGGGTGTGTATTTGTTTTTGTTTGTGTGTGTGCTTACGTTTGTGTATATGTGTGTCTTTCCCGTAGCAAAATCCTGTCCTTTCAATCATGGGTGTTTGTTATTTGTGAATGTGGAGTAATGTGACTATAAACACTAACTCCTTTGCTGATATGATTATAGGTAATGGTGAGTTTTATAAATAAAAACTTTACTTTTCCACTGTGTATAGTGGCCTAATTAGCATTATTGTGTAGTTTTGTATAAAACTTTATTTTAACTTAGCACTATCACCACTGTGAATTGTTTGGTATGTAATATGGGTAGCTGATGTGAGATGTTTTCCTTCAAATCCGTGTCTGAGGTATATATGTGTAGCGATCGTCAATTGAGCCATTCAAAATTGAATAATTTAACCATGGCGACAAACTATATCGACAAGAAGATTAAATTGGTGGAAGTGGTAAATGATATTGAAATGTTGGATGAGATGCTTTTAAGAATGGAAGATGACTGTAATAGCCCCCACCGTGTAAAGATGGAGATTAACAATTTAAGGAAGGTTAAGGAAAGATTAGGAGAAATGATAAAGGATGAAAAGAGAAGAGGAGGGCAAAGAGGAAAAAGAACAGATAAGAACTTATAACGAAAAATTGATGAAAGAAGAAGAAACCGAAAAGAGGAAACAAGAGGAAAAAAAGGAAAAAGATGAAAAGGGGGAGAAAAAGAAAGCATGTGATGGAGAAAATGAGAAGTTGGTGGAGGAGACAAAGAGAGTAGAGATAATAGAAAAAAGTTAAAAGGCCCTTTTCAGTACCACGCATTGCCTCGAAAAGATATATATTCTCTCTTGCCAAAAAAAAATGTTTTATTCAAGATTTTGTGTGATTTATTTATGTACATAAATTTGTGTGTGTCTGTGTCTCTAACCACGTCTTTAACCCAGTCTCTATGTATATGTCTCTATTTGTTCCTAGATTAGCGCGTATTCAGGTCAGCTCCTTGCTACCCTGCTCCCCTCTATTGAGGCCAGCCACTTGCAACATTGTTGCCAGTGTCAAGTACCGTGACGTCACCCTTGTTCAGTTCCTATTGTCCGTATACATGTTCAATACATTACCTATGTCATATTTTCCTTGTCCGCATATAGTCATAACAAAGTTAAATTCCTCTTGTCCCTATATTCCAAACACCCTTTTTATCATTAAAATCCCATTGTCCGTCCCCATTCACAACTGCCATGTCTTATCACTATGGCATAAATATGGTGCACACGTTTCCGTAGACCCATGCAACAGTTGTTTTTACATATGAACGTGATATCATTTCAAAATGTTTTAGGCATATTAGCCTTCTTGAAATTGACTTAGCTGCATATTGTAACTTGTATGACGAAGTACAAAGAAGTGGCACAGGTACGAATTACACTTAATAAAGAACTGCAGTTCGGCCTGCCTCAGACCTCTATAATAGCATAGTTATAATCAGACAATCAACGTGATCATAAACCGGCATTCGTGCATTTCATTATATTCATGCCGAGTTAACCAGTTACTTTTTACGTTTCTGTTGTATCACTGCTGCACGTCAAGTCGCGGGGTATGTTAAGTTCACAACGTATTTCCATCATTTTGGTTGCATATAAAAATGCACCTGATTATGGAAGGGACAAACTGACTCTACGGTATAATACTAAATTATTCACACTGATTGGTATAGCTAGAACATGCAACCTTTTTTAATGTAGGCGTGAATAGTCGTATTTGAAGCTGTTAATTGCAAGCTTTTGCAGAATGTGACAGTCAATTGCGTCAAATTTGTCAATATTAATTGAATTTATTATGATCTTCAGGAATGTAATGTTTCAGTTTCAATTACGAAGGACATTAAAGGTGATTCGCTATTTAATCAAACTGCCCAGGTCACAAAAACTTGAAGGTCAAATGTAAGAGAGGTTACTCGAGCAAGATTGTTATAGTTACTTTAAGGTTTGTTTCCGCAATAATTTACATTAAATATACGTGTCACTTTATTCTCAATGCCATTAAATGCGCAAGATTTATATTTTCAAAGAATTTGAAGAAAACATAAATTGGAAGACAATTTAAAACATCTTCATTTCGATAGGATTCATATGCCTGATATATGTAATGGAGGCAACTGGTAATATTACCAACCTCCTCCGAAAGCGTAGGCTATTTGTACTTGTCAAAACATTCTCTTTAAAGGCTATCTTATGAGAATTATTTTGCATAATATCGACTTTTCTATGGCCATTGCAATCTTTCATGCATACAGTTCCTTCACAACCAGAATAGTTTTGTTGTTCCTTCGAATACCTTCCCCAATCACAATAAATTACTAATATGTGTGTGTGTGTGTGTGTGTGATTTGGACTTTTAACAAGAATAGTTGTGTTGTTCCTTCGAATACCTTCCCCAATCACAATACATTACTAATTTGTGTGTGTATATGTGTCTGTGTGTGTGATTTGGATTTTTAACGTAGCTTTAACAATGTTTAGTCATTTCATTACAATATCTGTAGAGTAGTAGTTTATAGTGATGTCTAGCAATGTGGCATCATTCCACAGATATGTACTATGATGTCCCACCCATTCAAGGCATCAAGTGGGCTAGTCGTCTAAAGCGCTGACCGTTCAGGATCACTGCCATCGTACCTCTGTCTGCCTGGGTTCGAGTCTCGGCTAACGTGGGTTCGTGAAAAAGCCTGCAAGTATCTTCTCGTGGGTCGGTGGGTCTTCCAGGAGTTTTCCAGGGTTTTTCCTCCACCATATATTCTTGTCGCCATGTATAGCCTATCTTCTGTTGAAAAATGGCGTTAATTCCTACAACAACAACAATAACAACAACATGTCCTACCTAGTCACATTATCCTGACACCAGGGCGACCAGTCCTAACTTTAACTTCTTAATGCTGAGCGCCAAGTGAGGCAGCTCTTTGTGCCATTTTACAATTCTTTGATATGACTGGGCCTGGGATCGATCCCACGACCTCATGCATCCAAGGTGGACACTCTAACCACTAGCCTACCAGAGTGGTCATCAACAGGGTTGTTTACCAACCCTGAATATTCACTCTTTGTCGTCCCCTCCTTGCTGTTGAAGGTAGCGACGCGGTTAATTGGGAAGTCTCTCAATCAAACATTTTATTGAGACCTATGTGATATCGCGACCGAGGATCATGTAAATTTATCGTGATAAATCCACGAGGAATCGCTTGTGCATTTGAGAAGTTTTTAAACTTAATCATATCCATGTCTCCTGAACACCAAACCTGGTGGATGTTTCTTAACGTGTGGATATCAATACCATTAAGGACAATCAGAAGATTGAAGTTTTCTCTAATCACTTTAGGTAGTCTGTGTATATCGATTAGTAACATATCTAATATCTCTGTTTTTGTGTATTCCTCAAGAAAATATCCATGCTGGATTTGTTTAGCATCACATCATCGTATACTACGAGATTATTAATACATCCATCTAAATCAACCATAGATGGATCATCATCAATATTTGTGACAAAATCAATATCATTACCGTCATAGTCCAACAATTTTGCATTTTCAAAATCTTTAATCACGACGGAGCACTGTGGTATGATCCACGGGTAGACATGCAATTTGCAAACTAGATTCAACTGCTCCTCAACTTGGATTTGTCTCTGAACAAATACAAATGGTGACACTAAATACAACTTATCCCACTTGAGCCTTCTCATCATCAGGCTAAGCAATCATTGCGTCTTACCAGACCTAGATGGATATAATTTGTAGCGCTGGATGGTGCTTGATTGGCTCATGATTTCGTGTCGCTGAAAAGTCAATAACATTCATGTTGAAGAAATATAATAAACAATATTGATCCATATTGTGTTCGATGCAGAGCACCCATCCCACCAGTGGATTAAAAACAATAGCGACGAGGAATAAAAAGCGTGCACTTACAGGTAAGTGTGTGAAATTTATACAGAGATACGAATTTAGCTCTCATGAAATATATGGAGATATCAATGATTTGCTGGAAAAATTACTAGGGTCTCCATAGGCTAAATATCCTGGCGAGAAGCATCTTTCTGGATATGTGATGTGATGTAATTATGATTTTTAACGTAGCTTTAACACTTTTTTTAGTCATATCGCTATGATGTCTGCATTGTGGCAGTTTATAGTGATGTCTAGCACTGGGGCATCATGCCGCAGACTTGTAGCATGATGTCCCACCTAGTCACATTATCCTGACACTAGCCCTACCAGTCCTAACACTAACCTCTTAATGCTGAGCGTCAAACGAGGCAGCTGTTAGTACCATTGTTGTAAGTTTTTGGTATGACTCGACCGGGGATCGAACCCACGGCCTCCCGCATCTGAGGCGGACGCTCTAACCTCTAGGCCACCAGAGCTGTCTTTCTGGATATAATTATTGTGGTCCTGGAATCCGACTTGATATATGACTTGACGAGAAATATCAAGCAAGACCTGGAGAGTATGCAATAAATGCGATTGATCAAGCGTGCCATGTTTATGATGCTGTGTATAAAAGGTCAGATCTACAACAACGACATAATGAGAAGTTTGAGTTCACAATTTAAAGTCCGTAAAAAAATAAATCTCTCAGAGAATCGCTTGCTAAGATCTGCGATGAAAATGTCAACTAGTGCTAGGGGCCTGTAATTAGCAGACCGATTATTAATAATAACTATTACCATTGAATTGATTTAAACTTGCTGATGCAGCAGGTGTCGAACATTATGTTGCTGCAAAATGGTTAGCACAACAGGCAATATGGAAAACGTATCTACCACCACCTAAAAAGTCAGTACGCACATTTTGATGTCAGTAATCCCAATGAAGTCCATCAGGCAGATATTTTGTTTTTACCGGATGATACTTTTAAAGCTGATAGACGTCAATCACGCGCATACAAATACGCATTTACTGTCATTGATGTTGCAAGTAGATATAATGAAGCAGCACAACTATCAACGAAACAGCAACTGAAGTTGCATCTGCGTTTAAACGAAATTATTGGTCAAATTGCTACATGTTGATCCTGGCAAAGAATTGGATCTCTGATGAAACAACACAACGTCAAAATCAGAAGGGGTCACACGGAAATCCATCGCGACAAGTCAATCGTAGAGAAATTTATTTGAACACTTGCTCAGCGACTGTTTGGATATATGTATTGCGAAGGAAATATTCACCGATCTTAAGTGCCTGAATAAACTCCATGAGAATACTAGCTTTCGTGAATGGGTTACAAGACTACCAAGCGTGATAGCTGCGATAGATAATGAATTACTAGAGGAATTTTAATGACCCCCATTAATGCAATCTCAAAAAAATATATATCATTTATGCGACGTGAATCTTTCTCAAAACAATCAGAACTAGGTAATGTAACCGTCAGATATTTATACGGAACGGGAGAGCATCAGGGAAGGGGTAATAAAGCGACTGACCCAGTCGGGAGTGTAAACACACATAAAAGTTTCAGCGTGATATGATCCACGGGTAGACATGCAATTTACAAACTAGATTCAACTGCTCCTCAACATGGATTTGTCTCTGAACAATTACAAGTACTTCCTTGAAGATAGACAATTACTACAATCTTCACATTTGTGAAGGATGATTCATACTGCATCCTCAACGTCGAATACAGTCAAGACAGGTCAGCATCACATTTCACGTGTGGGGCCGAGACTACTATTAATTCTATTTATTATTATTATTATTATTATTATTATTATTATTATTATTATTATTATTATCTTTTTTATCACACTGTTGATAACCAGACAAATTTTTCGTTACTATATCGTTGTTGATTTCTTGAGCTTGATTATTATTCATTGCGCAGTCTATGATAACCCTCCGTACCTGAGATATTCTTCAGACTCTCTACACTTCCAGATATATTACATTTGATCGTTCAATACAATCATCAACAATCTAAATACTAGTATCCGAAATAGTTGATCCCTCTAATGAATGAATAGTTATAGCATATCCTAGAGTACATGGAGATTTATCCATCGTTAACATGTTCACAACAACGTTAAGATAAACTAAACAATATTATTATGAACCAGTATTTGATTCCTCGGTTCTAACCCTGACTCTGTCAGGCGTCCTAAAATTTCAAGGTCAATATTTTCTTTACGTGTATCTGCAAGGCGATAACGCAGTAGCACATATAGATTTGAAAACGTTTCCTTACGAAACATAACTAAGTATTGCTGAAGTGAATCAATACCTTCCGACTTAGAATCATCAAATCAGCAGGCTTGTTATTTCAGGAATTAATTCACGCATTTTTTCACATTAAATATTATCTTGCTGCAGTCTGTTTAGCTTTTAAAACTCTTTAACAAATTATCAAGCGCTCTGTGATCATCAAGTGTTTTTTGCGTAATGATCTACGAATTTTTTTAACCAGTCATGAGCCCATTAAAGGTGGTGTTAGACCATGATCGCTACATATGATAACAACATTGTTTCGAGTCAATAAACAATCAAGAAACATATTTAATACATCAATGGTACATATTTGTCCCAGAAAATGATCATAGGAATATATTTCTTACCCATTCGTTCAGGTGTGCATGCCCTTTCCCCCCCCCCTTTCGACTTAAATAAACTGTGATAAGTATGAGAATTAACTCCTGTTTCTTTCGTCTCTCTGGCAACCCGGGGAGTCGGAGTTAGTACAATCATGTTAATATTTCAAAGTAATTCAATCACGCTTCTTGTTTTATCAGAACCTCCAGGTCCTTTAAGATTGAATGTTTTATATCTAGCCACAGGATAATATACCGATGGTGTTGATGATGGCTGTAACATTTTACTGTTTTATAATATATATCCTCAGATCTATAATCAACAGTTTCAATATGTTTCTCTTTCCATTTTCCATTCAACCAATAATACATCAACACAGATCTGTAATTCACTTAGCAATTCTGTATTTTTTACTGATATAAAATGAATCCGTGGCGACTCTAACCGCGGTATCAAGAAATCTATTTATCATCGATATTAAGTTTATTGAAGGATATGTTAACATCAAAGATATTAAATGAGAAAACTGGTGAGTCACCATCAATATAGTTCACAATTTTTTCTAATTTGGCTACGTCCAATAAGTGAACATTATTTCGATTTACAAATATATTTGTTCTCTATTGTATCAGCAATTATGAAGTCGAGGTCAGCATTGTCCAAAATTAATCTTGTGCAATGTCCTTTATGATAATATGATCCTCCTGCGCAAATTTCCTAATTATCTTTCTGCCAAGATAGTTTGCAAGTTCAATTTCGTATTCTACAGCATCGAGACTACGTTCAAAGATCTCGTTGAAAACCTATCTTTCAACGTCAACGGGTTGTGGTAGCCGGACTTATTTTGTGGACGAAAAGATATTAATACTTCACTCACAGTTAACGATATCAGTATATTTGTATCAAGCACATATCGTAATAAAACTATTTAGACCAACCACGCTTATTAAAATGACTACCAAACCAAATAACAACAACCTAATGAAGGTTTTCCAATGCATACTCAAATGCCTCAATCTATGCAAATCTGGTTAAATCAAAATATGACAAGGGTCCATTTATCGCAAATCTGGTCATCTTGTGTGTTGGATGTCCAAATCTTTTGAAATACTCAGAACACTCTCCCATTCCAAGAACACTTTCAGGTAAACATGCAACAATGTAAACTGAGATAACATCCTTATAATCGTATTTAGTATTCCACAATCCGCCTTGTCCGTATTTGACATAACTGCGTTGTATATTTTCAAGAAATTTTAACTGTGCTTGCCTCCTTGAGCAAAGTGATCAGCATTTGACGGAACGGTGACGCAATTACTATCTAATCGTCCCATAATATTAGCATCGTTCGTGTATTTTTACGCAATTTTCATCGTCACGTCACTAAGAGATCCTGTAAGATAAATCTCTCCATTAGGCCGAACAAACTGATCATAATAGCTATATTCGGAACTTTGAAACAACAACACGGACGCCGAGTCACTCTTACTGATATTTCTGATAAAATTGAACTTATCACCGTCATAAAACATAACATTTCGAGTTCGTGGATATAATGTTCAGGCGTGAGTGTTATGATCAACAATGTCTGTTGAAGCTCCATTTGGTTTATATTTTGATTCGTACAGAATCTCGCCGGTTAGCGTCTTCCCCCTTATTGGAACTCTTAATTTCGTTTCCAACTTAGCAACATTTCTGATCGTAGCTCCATTTTCTTTAAAGCGATCGCCCCATTCCATGTATCGCATATGTGAAATGTTCTATAACTCTTTCATCCAAGGTCGAAATTTTCATCGGTAGTAGGTCATCAACCCTGGGCCTATCTTTAGTGGATATATCGCATAAACAGCTGCCGTCACAGAATATGCTCGCTCATAATATGGTTTGTCTATACCCGTCAGTATTCTAGATTTGGAATTTTAATATAACGTGACATCATCCCCAGTGCAATGTGATTCTCGAACAGGGTTACGTTTGCCTTGGATAATCCAGGTTACGTCATCCTTTATCGCGGCGGAATTTACCACTACGATAAATTTTATTCTGAAAAGGTATCTTTGTTCAACAACAAGATAATTAATGATTGTCCTTGCTCGTTGATCATTCATTGTGTCATCAATTTGGGGGTTATCGTTTTACCTAATTTTGAATGTTGAGCACACTTGAGCCGCGCCATCGTTACTAGCTCTCTTGGCTTCACTAATGCTACTGATTAAAGTCCGATACATCAATTCAACATAAACTAGAGCTCGCCTCAGCAAGTCAAGGGTTATTCTATCAAGATCGAATGTAGCTTGAGAGGGCTTAATCGCAGACAATCTTGTAAAATTCCTCCATTATATAATTAAGGTAAATATATTTAAATTAAACTTTAGTTAATAAAATAGAACCATTTACAGTTGTAAGTGGTAGATCATTGAATCTGTTACTCTTTCTAATAAGGCCAGTTTAAATCAATTTTGTGAATACCATATGCAGAGTGTGCGACGATAAGTCTAGGACTAAAGCCGTGTTAGAAATGTAAAAGAGGAATGGGTGGGGACAAGTGTGTAGAATGCGACGGTAAAATTACGCAGCCTTGAAACGGTATTGTGATAAAAACAAATAACACCAACGGCGTCAACGTTGAAATTCCTATAAAAGCCGCTGTGGATTATCCCGCTAAATTTTTACTCCAGCAAAATTCTACATATTTTTATACAGTAATACAATACTAATTTAGACAAATAATATTTACTTTATACATCAACAAGAAAATAACACCGATGATTGTAAAGCTGGTGTGATTCGGAGCTGAATATTCCAGTGGTTATATTAGTAACGCTGATTATCTCATGCTTAATGCTGGGGAAAAGGTATCTCTATCACAGATCTGTTTATGAGTTTTAAGGTCAGATCGGAGTGTTTTGTGATTAGTCATATTAACGGCTAAATTCTTTGAATAATTTTTAGGTTATTACACAGAATCTGGAAAATATGATAAATATCCAATACCAGCTATATCTATAAATACAGAAACATGATAAATAAAATTTCAATCGATATATGCAGCTGACAGATATTTCTGCTTTTTTTTTAGCTTCGGGACGAGGTGTCGCAGATGAAATAACCAGATGGAACATTTTCCAAAATATGCAAATTATAATATTTAAGTATTTCCCTCATGAATATTACGATGAAGTAGAACAGAAAAACAGTCCTAAGTAAAAAGAATATGTGAGTAAAACTCAGTAGTAAAGTACATAAATTTATTCTCTTTTTGTATTTTGAAATATTTTTCAACAAGTATGAAGTATGACAGGAAAAAAATCTTGAGTTTTGCTAAGGAAAATAACTTTGTCAAGTATAGCTTCCTCCACTTGTGGAGAGATTAAACAGTAACCTCGCTTGTATGTATTAGCCACCTTGACTTATAGAAGCAATTATTTCTTTGTCGTTTTTTGTGTTTTTTTAAAACGTTATCTTTGATCTTCTGATTGTCAGGTTCCTTTTCTCCAACCCCGATCTTGTCAGGCATAAGAGTTAAGAAAGAGAGAAAAACAAAGAAGGATAAAAAATAAGCCACGCCCCTTATATGAGCTTTTTGGGGTTTTCTAGGCATTAGTGACTATAATAATTTCTGAAACATTACAGTACAGAAAACTCGTGGTACAGTCCTAACGGTGCTGATTTTCATTCTCAATGTGTTTAAATGTATGTTTCAAACCTGTGATTGACAAATTTGCCGACGATTTTGATAAATTGCATTTAATAATTGGAGTTCCAACCCCAAAAGAACAAAATAATGATAACTAAAACTAAAATTTGAGTACACCTCTACAACGTGGTGCACAGAAATGCACAAAAAATTAAAGTTATCAGAATAAATTTGCTGACGTAAAATTCCATGTGGTGGAAAACAGGCCCCCGTCCACCTAATGGAAAAACATAGTAAATCAGTGACTGGCAACTCATGAAGCAGTACCACCGATATATATAGTGAGAAATAGCCACACATACCGCTATTTTTTAAAAATACTTTTATTTTATGATTCATTCTGAAAATGTTAATGCGATTATTTCTACGATTAAAAAATTATATGACATTGATATAGAACTTTCTGATCAAACTGGTCCTAAGAAAATCACAACTGTTTTCGAAATATTACAAGAACGAAGATTTTAAGGGAGATACACTAGCTGCAGAATACATGTTTATTAAATTTATCAAACAATCACTATCTCATGTCTATGATACAAATATCCTGCAATTCATTCCGCTCGTACAGGCAGTTGAGAAAATTAGATCAGAGTTATCTCAAGAATATGAAAGAAAAAATATTGTGAGTGTATGTTGAAAAAATTATATGCGATTGTAAACAATCGGATTGTGAATGTGAAAGTTGTGAAAATGAAATTTGTGAAAATGAAATTTGTGAATGATGAAAGTTGTGAAAATGACAGTTGTAACGGGATTGTAAACAACATAATAATAACGCGCATTTTGAATATTATCTCTATGATTATATCATAGACTTTGTCAAGGTAGCATTTTTTTTATTTGGTCAGAAAATTTCGTTCTTCGGTTGGGTAGTTTTAATGTTTGGATAACCCTTAAAGTAGTTCCTGTAACGTGGACCATTTAAGGCAAGAATATGCGTAATTCAGAAATTGATCGCGATCACACACTGCTGTAATAACATGTTCTCTTTTCAGCACATTTAACTGTTCCTGCATTAACAAAAAAATTCATCGCCATAACCAACATTAAGTACACTAACTTTAAACATGTCTATGTTGGGAAGTGTCAAGATTGATTTAATGTTATTGCATACGAAACTCTCTTGTGTTGATACCACACAAAATAATTTATTTTTTCATTATCGTTGTAAGGTTATATGGGTCAATGAAACCTTAGTATTTCGGAATATACCCGGAAGGATTCTGTTTTACTCCCCTTGACAGAGTCGGGATCTAGAATTTCGACGTTCTAGGAACACACGAACGAGATCTAACAATTACATATGAACTCATCGTAAAAGTGTCATATCGCAAATCAAGACAGTGTTCTTGCTGGTCAGTAGGAATGAAATGTGTCCGTGATAATATCAGATTATGACATCTAAGATAAACCGGATTAACAGGTACTGACTCAATTAAATATCCAGGTGGAACTTCAGGGGTGAGTAAATATAGGCTATACCCTTGCGCTGCCTGCCTAGGTCTTTCAAAATCTACTTGATAGGTGTCATCGATAGGATCACACACTAGATTAACTGCAATCCTTGATGCAATATTGACAACACCTGTGAGGCATGATGACAATTAGCTGTCTGGATAATTGTTATGAGTTAAAATACTCGAACGAGGAACTATTTTTCTCCATGATTCTAGTATCGCTGGAAAATGTTCATCGGTGATATAGTTGGCGTCGGCGATGTTAAATTATGGTATTATGCATTTTGGTAATTCCTGTTTCTGTGATCTCATAGTGACTGAGAAACAGCTGCTTAATTGTCGTTGTCTTCGGATTGATAAATTTATTTCCAGTATTAATCGTTGTGTCAGTAGTAACTCAATTGACATATTTTGGTCAGAGTGATCCTGTAGTTTCTACGATTTGCTGCTTTAGATCGTCGTTATGATGTTCCCATAACTTTGAAGCAGCTAATGCAAATTGCTGCGTACACGCTTGTTTTCAGGTGTAATGGTATCGACGAACGAATTAATAAATATTTTTGTCTATGCGCGGCTTTTTATCGTCGTCGTAATCATTTATATTTCTAATTAGCACCAAAAGCTTTTATGATACTCTTAATGAAATATTCTTTCTCATGATATAACAGCAATCCGTCAAAATTTATTCTTTGGGGTCGATCCATCCATTTCCAATATATGAGTTTTTCGATATTCTGGAAGGTGTAAGAATATTTTCTTGTCTCAGTCGTAATCAGAACCTTGAGTGTGCGGTGGTGCTAGTGGTGGCTGCGGTGGCACTTCTGGCCATCCTGACACAGTTCAGATCGACGACTAATAAATGGCACAATCAGGCGTCGATATTTCTAACACGGATGATAATGCTGGCTAATGAACCGTGATAGCTCTCTTGGATTTTTTTCCAGTGATAGATTTGGTTCTGTGTTCAAATTAACTATTGATCTGTTTTGTTTGATAACTGCCTGTTGAAATACGAACAAATTTGGCAATTGAGGGTTTCATCAGATTTATTGTTATGTGAAAATACCAGTGAATCATTTGCTGCTTGCAATCCACGTGAGTTCGCTCTAATATTTGGCAAGCTGTAAAATATCCGCATTTGTGCTAGAGCTATTTCCTCAGCTTGAAATGCCGTTGAAACGCTGTCCTCAATCTCAGGTTTGGTTGAGCTTGCTGATAACATCGAGGTTGTTGGTGGTGTCGTATTAGCAATGATTTGTTCTAGAAACCGCTCATATTGATCCTCCGATATTATGAAAGTCAGAGATCTAAATGTCGTAGACGTCGACGTCTGTCACTTTGACAGTACCCTTGTCTGAGACAACGGGGTTTGGATTTCCAGTTGCTTCATGATAAACTTTAATAGTTTATGCTGATTCCTGATCTGATAACACTCCATCATTGAGCTCAGATATCAGCGATGATAATTTGGAGTGTACGTGTGTGGCCGCTGATTCCTGATCTGATATCAGTCCATCATTGAGCTCAGATATTAGCGATGATAATTTGGAGTGTGCGTATGTGGCCGATGATAGCAACGTTCTATATTCATGCAATTTATCATCCGCACGCGCAGAAATATCAGCAACACCGGTTATAACTGCAACATCAATTCCTGTTACTGGTGTTATTATGTATGTCGCTGATAATGCTCCGATTATAGTTACTGTCCATGTGAATTCATCGAGTATGCAACCCGGTGAGTGCTTAGACCCAGACCTTTCATCGGGATTAATGATAACGGTTACAACACAGTTCGGTTGTTTTGGTAATTGATGACGCATAGAAACACTTCTGCAGTTTTTAATGTTTAAGTTTAGCAGCATCGAGTAAATCAAAACTGGACATAGGAAACAAGTTTAGCGAAGTGCCCATGACAGTCTCAGACCTGAGTCGTTCGAAACCCGACCGTACCACGAATTGGGGTTTCTGGCAGTCTTAGACCTAGTCCTTTTCTTAATGTTTTTAGTCCTTGGCCTGTTGCTTTCTTTAATGTTATCCCAGCAGCAATTCCAACAACACCATGTGCAACTGCTTATTCAACAGCTGAGGCTTCGGCGGCTATTAACACGTTTATATCTGCAAGAGGTGGAAATATACCACCGGTCTTGTCAAAGTCAATAATAACCGTTTAGAGGCCTCAATTTAGTGCAACTGGGTTAGAGGTCTTGGTTTAGAATTATTTGCGCTTGTAGTTTCATTTTTGTAGAAGCTTGTTTTTAAAACATAAACTTAGTCTGGTCACTCCTCCGTAGGAAGATTCATTTTCGCGAAATAATGCTCCTAAAAGTTGTTGGATTTACTCACGCTGCTGCTCGTCGTACAGTTTATCTTCCGACAATCTAGCCGAGTTTGTGTTCTTCTATGTCAATCTAACGTTCTGTTTTATATATATTATGCATATTTATAGATTTGTAACGTATTTCTGCATTCTATTGACTTTGTTCGCTTACCTCGTCCGTTACGGAGTTCTTAATAGCGAAGTTTTAAAGTGTTGCTTAATATGCATGCTTAGTTTATTTGTATGTCATGCTGTTTAGATAAAACTGGTTTAATTATTAACCAAGAAGTTTGCATAAGTTTGTAGTACGGCCATATGTTATTGAAACGACACTTTCACTTCTCAGTTCGCTGCGACAGTGTTTTAGCGACTTAGTAATTTCAAATGCTTTACTATTTTCCACTTTAATTTTTGGATTTTGTGTCGTTTCAACAGTATGTCATTTAAATGATATATATGCAAATTCAGTGCATAGACGTCAACCATCCCTATTGTTATGTTAATACTAAGTATATGGACCACCTATGAAAATCAGCTTCTATAATGTGGTCAGAGAAAATAAAGGCTACCATTTGAGCTAGTTAGTTGCATACTAATTTACTAATCTATGTTTCGTTGTCTCTTCTTGTGTCGTTTCAGGATAAAATATTTACTAAATGTTTGAAATAAAATGCACGTTCAAATCAATAGTCCATTTAACACTAAAAGGAAGGAAAGATGAAATAAATCAAGACAACCTTCGGCTTGTTATTGGCGATAACGACTCATTGGGGAGTATTCCCCAATTTTAAGAAGCCCAGTGAGTGTAAGCCTCCCCTGCATCTCAGATCATGGCTTCGGGCCTGTAAGTCATAGCGCATGGGGTTCTTGCCGGGTCCGTTGAATAGAATTCTAAAACTAAATTATAGTTACCGGCCGTCTCCAAATCACCATCTGTCTCGTCAGCACCGACAGTCCAGCCGTCCCAGAATGGTCCAACTAAATAGTTTATACGGGAATCATAGTGATAGATCGGTCCATCTAGCCGCAACTTTGGCATCTTATCGCTACTCTAGAAGATATTTCAATACAAATTCTGTGCTTTAAGCCAGGACTTCAGATACGTCAGTATCCTGGCTGATCACAATAAATCATTCACCCAGCCGGCAGTGCCGGCTATGTCAGACTTTTGATTACACACTGCCTACTATCAGGGAAGAGCTAGTGATATTACCAAATACAACCGACCAGAGTAGTCGATGCCACCCGACATGACTCCAGCCGAGCTGCAAGCCTATCCAGTGTACAGTCAGCGAGATGAAATGTGCCCCAATAAGGGAACAGACTAGATTTAGCTTTTAAACCGCCATCGAGGAAATCTATCAGGTGCTTATCATTTAAGGATGCCCTCCCGCACCCACTGCCCAATTTAAGGCATCATTTGATCTTTCCGGCTCCAACCGTTATCGGCAGCGATTAAAGAGATTATCAATGGGCTTTAGGGTCAGAGTGGCAATCCGTGCACCTTTAAGTCGTTCTTTTCGGAAAGACATGTATAAGCGACTTTCTCCTCTCGGTGGCATCAGACGCACTCCAACTCCTTCATCATGGGACTTCCAGCTCTCGAAAAGAATTTGGAAGTCGTCCACATGTGGATCAGAACGTGTTAATGCCACTTTGTGTACATCGTGGCGACAACATCTATGTTAGATTTCGCCTCATTCCCATTAGTCAAGCTAGCCGAACAATCCAACCGTAGAAACATAGGACGTGACAGCATAATAGCTCGCGTACTTAGCCGAGAAGTTCACCATACTATGGCAACTATTTAGACGGCTTGCCGATGATACTTGATCCGCCCTTATTACTATAGCTGGTGAGACGGAACAACAATAACTAAGTGGGAGGAGCTGATCGTTAGATATTGGAACTATCCACTGCACTTCGTTGCTAGAAATAAAGAACTACCACGAAGGTCTATTTTAATACATTAATGTATCAATCATTATCGCATCATGATATTAAGTGGTAATAACCTCACTTTGGTTCTTCGGTAAACGCTCTTGTGTTTTTTCTTAGACTAATTCATGTTTGCTGTGTGTAAATTCACATCATTTGCGAAGACATTCCACACACATCTCATCCCGAATATACTTCATAGCAATTACATTAGAGACTCTTTTTGTCGTCGGAATTTTGAAGTCCAATCAAATACATTTTTGGACACAATCCCACACACTCTTCGATGGGATTTTCAGAGCATTTGTCTTTGAATTTTCCTGTGACATTTTTGTTAGTGTCACACAACAATGGAAGCTTTTTGGATACCTGTTGTTAGATTCTTGCTACTAATCTTTATTCAGTCACATCCGTTACACATTGTTCGTAGTAATATGAAGAGAAAAAACAATGAATCCCTATCCGTCTACAGGATTTTCTACAGTGTAACTGTAGAATGGTTTGATTTTTCAGTAATAAAATTCATCATGTTCAGCTTCAGCAAGTCTAAATGGCGCACCAAGATATATATATGGCTCTGTCAGCTTCAGTTTTATTTCTTGCTATATACATCAATCCACAATCAACAAGTTACAGGTAGAGATTACATATTTGCCTAATATAAATATGTTGGTAACTAGACACATGATGTATGAATGTGGGACAGGTGGGTCATATCTGTCTAAGTTTTTTTATTATTGGCACGAGCAAAGCGGTGGCTTGCCATAAAAATTCCATTTCACGCTAAACAAGCAAATGTGGATCAGTATCAGTGTTATGTATATTTAGTTTATTCGTTTGTTAGGTCTCTTAAAATATAATTTCAAGACATCTGTTGTAATGTAAGATTGTATGCTGCACTTGACTTTGTCAAAACTTGAGTTCATTTCTGCTTGACCTGATTGACTTTTTATTTCATTTTCTGTAGACAACTAATATTATACCGAAATCATTCTATATGTATTTGAGCTTAATATACACAGAGATAATTATAATATAAAAGAAGTAAATGTTTATTTGGGTCAAAGCTTGGGGGTTTGCTAAGTGAATTACATATAATCCAAGTTATTGCGTTGTAATCAGGATTATTCTAGAAGGTTATTTTCCAGTAGGCAATGGGTTTTATTTCGAAAATGCTAACTATGGCCTGAGGTCAAGTAGAGAAATATATAAGCTTGTTATTGTGAGGACTTGGTCATTCGTGGTTTAACGTTAGCACTTTGAAGCTGATTAATGTTGTGACCAGTTGGGCTGAATATTAACTTCTTCAATTATTGAATTCAAGTGGTTATTTCCTCTGGAAACGTCAAAGTACTCTGATAAAATTCCTGAATAAATACATTCACTGGAATTTATACTGAATTCAAACCTGGAATTATATTACTATGATTCAAGAAAAGACTGTTCTAAAACCTATAATAGACATGTGATCGCCTTCAGTTTTTGGTTTTCATGGGGAGTTGTGCTGAGTTTTTATTCAAGACGTTCAATTATTAGGACTTGTGTCTGTAATTCGTGGATTATTTTGATATTATTTCGCAATACCGTAAGTTCTTATTTTCACTTTGTATTCTAGGGAAATAAAGTATTTGTTAAATTTTAAAAAGATTATTGTTTTGCATTATTTTCTGTTACGTATCTTAAGAGCACACTCGTAACAATCAGTAACTAAATTCATTTCCACTCTTTTTAATAGTAACACATCCCGACTGTCCCGATGTGTAAGAAACTTGTTAACAACTCCTGCTTGATGTTATGAGTATCTTCTAATAGAATTCATAATTCAAAGGACTAAGGCTAAAATCAATACTTGTTATGTAATATTACGACCAAGACAGATCCTGAAACGAAGAAACTAAATGTCCGTGAATTAGCCTATGCGTTACAGTCAAATTCGCATTTACTTCCTTCGTAGAACCTTGCCGCGGGGCGAGAAACTGGTCGTTTGCAATTAGCAGTGATGTTACCTGTCGACTTAGGATTGGAGGCTGGAAACCCGACATTTTAACACCTCAGTGATCCTACCCCAGACCGTTTTCAAAGAGACCACCGGTATTCAATCAGAACTAAGATCGTCGAATTTTTGGCGTGTTTCTCGCGTTGCTAGACATTATTCTGTTAATTTCATTGTGAAAGAATTAGTGCACTTCTGGACATTGGCGGGTGCCGAATTTGCGCGCTCGTGAAAAGGGCAGGAAAGGGAGTTCAATGAACTTCGGACGAGACTGGAACAAAGGCTTCTGAGATAAAATATCTTAGCCTGAATCTGTCCCATCTTCCTAACTAGGTGTCATAAGATTTATGCATTATATGTACATTTAATTTAGTAAATATTTAATCTTCCATTTATAGTTGAATTATCAATATGTCGTAATGAAGTGTATATATTCAAGATTAATGTATGTAGTTCTTATGATAAAATCAGATTTGATAGTGTGATCTGCTACGATGTTGCATCGTGGTGCCGAGCTGAATTTAATAGTGATTAGTGTTAAACCTTATACTTGTTTGTAGTTAAAGGTGACAAACATGCAAAACTAAAATTCGTGCAAACTCCGTATATAATTTGCTATATATATATATATATATATATATATATATATATATATATATATATATATATATATATATATATATATATATATATATATATAATTTTCTGAAAATTTGTACCTTTCTTATTTACTTGTTACGAAGAAATTTATGAAAAACCGATCATCTCTCCCGATCCGTTTTGAATAAACTAACGCATTTCCCTCCCCCCTGAACAATTAGCGGATGTGACGTCATTTGAGACACTGTACACGCTGGCATTGTTCATAATAGCACATGAGTCTGCAGTTTTATCAATAAAGCACGACGAAATTTAGGACTACATGAAATCACCTAACGGTATCATAAAATAATTTTTTTATATTACCGTTAAGGTAATTTCATGGAGTCAGAAATTTCGTCGTGCTTTATTGAAAAAACTGCAGACTCCTATGATAATACAGTCAATCATTCTATGAGTTGGCTGTACTTGAATGTTTAAATTATGTCGACTGTCAGTGATGTGGATGACAATCCAGAAGTAGAATATTTAATGAATATCCAACCTTATATGTATGAACCCGAGACAAATTCGTGTGACAAAGATGTACAGGAATCGTCAGGTTCTGACAATGACGATGATTATAAACTACCTTTAGTTTTAAATACAAACTAAATAGCAGTACAAAATCTAATCAATAAACCGGGTAGGGAGAGGGCTATAATTTTCTACCGAATACGATTTCTTTCACAATTCATTTTTTGTTTCATTAATTCTTCTTCTTTTTTTTAATTTTCTTTTAAGTCAAAACAATTTAATATTACAGATCAGAGGTTTTCTTGCCAGTTTTTTTTTTGGTGGGGTAGGCTAGAAATTGGTTTTCACTTTCTATAGTCTGGATTAATCCAACAGTTATTGATATGGACTTATACATGTCATAATTGGTTGAATGCTCGTCAAAGAAATGGACATTTAAAATACAAACAGGCAACAGTTTTTTTTCAAATAATTTTAGCCTTTTTTTCGCACAGGTGCTTATGTAGTAAATGTGTTCCAATGTCCAACCAAGAATGGAATATTTGTGGCCAATCTCAGTGGCTCTCGGAAGAGAAAATATGTGTGTGTGTGTGTGTGTGTGTGTGTGTGTGTTTGTGTGAGAGAGAGAGAGAGAGAGAGAGAGAGAGAGAGAGAGAGAGAGCACATGTTATACCCCCACCTCTTCCAAGGCTCCATAAACCAATCTGTTAAAAAATAAATACCACGTAGCCATGTATAAAGTGATTGAATTGTTGTGAAATTATGTGTAATAACTATACTATTCATTAAATTATTTTGTCCTTTTAGACTCTGCCGACGCATCATATAGACGATTTTTCCGTAGGGTGTAGAATATACTAGGAAAAAAATATAAAATATTACCATCATGTGTAGTGAGCACGATTCGCAAGACCTTCTCATCTGAAACCTTCACATGATTCATGTATTCTCGCTTCTGACTGATGATTCTGAAAACTTATGATAGTTCTAGAAATGTGTGAATGAATGTGTATAATGGCAAAATAAAATATCAGAAGCTACTGAGGTTTTGAACTTTATTGGCTGAAATTACACGTTCAGGTATTGAAACGTTGACGGTGCTCCTGAATTATTGAGTCCTTAATGCTCCCACAGGAGTCGGCAGTTTTATCAATAAAGCACGACGAAATTTCATGTAGTCAGAAATTTCGTCGTGTTTTATTGATAAAACTGCAGACTCCTGTGATGCTCCCTGGCCTATGTCGACTACGACTAGCCGGCGTGCTTCCCGTCTTCTCTCTTATTATCAGAGTAAAAAAAAAATATTTTTACAAAAGAGCCGGCACTGCATCAGGCTTCAAACGTTAACGTTTTGGCTCAGACCCAATAGTTTGAAGAGTCTCTGGTCTTTTGAAAAACTTTCATGCTCGAAATGTCTCGGTCATAAATCCCTTCTCTCTTTAATTTGATCGCCCATACAAATCACCCTTTAGGGTCCTATAGAAATGTGAGAAAAAAAATATTTGTCGGAAACTGCTTTTATTCACACAAGTCAGAGCTGCGGATTGAAACATCGTTTCTACTTGACACTGAATATTTATATGCCTGTTGTACGGGAATCGTCTCAAATGACGTCACATCCTGCTTGTATGAAAGGGAGATAACAACTTGAGGGGTAGGTTCTTTCCATTTGATCTCGGAATTCAACGCATTTTTATTATTAAATGTTTGTGCAAATACTATAAATGCAACAAAAAAATTAGTCAGGATAGATTATATGCACAAACTATTACAAATCCTTCTATTTACAATAAAATTCTGCAGGTTAGGGTTTTTGTCTCCTTTAAATATATATTTATGGATTGTCAAGACATGGGCTTTGTATGTATGTATGTATGTATGTATGTATGTATGTATGTATGTATGTATGTATGTATGTATGTATGTATGTATGTATGTATGTATGTATGTATGTATGTATGTATCTGAAGCTATGCTAGTATTATTGTTGTTGTTTTAGCCTTTATTAAAGAACAAGCGTGTGTGGAATATTTAGATGTGAGTGTATGAGTTGACCTAATGATTTAATTGCCATTATACTAATGATAGATCAGAAAGAGTGTTCTTTCTCCTGGGGAAAGGCACCATTTTATGTCCTTTCTAATTTAATGACGCTTTCAGGGTGAGATCGGACGCCACCCGAAAATTAGAGAGAGAGAAAGGTGGAAAGCACATAGAGATAGGTAGCTATGCGAGGAAGTAGGGCCGGAGACAGGAACCAGGTTACCGTAAGTACAGATAAGGAGAGCCGGGAAACGAAAACAAAGGTACCGAAAGTATTGAAAGGAATACAAGACGGAAGTTACAAACGATTAGCATAGAAGGGACACGGGAAGGAAATACTTTCGCATTTAATTTCGCGAGATGAAATAATTAGCAATTTGAATATGTCTTGTATTGATTGGTAGCAATTGCATTGAAAAATTGTCTTAAAATGAATACCGTGATATAGTTTATTAAATTGTTATACCTTTCGCATAGACCGTCGGCTATTTATAATTTAAATTGTCTGCCCTCCTCGGGGGTTTGGTACACTTAGGAAGATATAAAGATTTCTGATCAGTCTTATCAAAAGTTTCATTTCTACAAGTTGTGCCAGACTGAGATCTGGAAGTACTTGTATGATACTAAGATCGTTGTTTAACAAATAATTACTGAGTGGAAGACTTATTGACAAATGAAACATCCTGAGTCAAAATTTAATCATCAGTTTCTAAAGTTTCGACCTTTTGCTGACCAAATTAGATCTTGAGTACCGTATGGATTGAATTATTGAACTAATATGAGTTGCTATGTGATATTGCGATCTTGATCGATCGTTTTTTGCTGAGCACTACATAAAGCCTAGGTGTTTTTTTTTTTCTTGCCCATGACAATTTCAAATGGATCTGTCCAGTTTCTACAGTTCCTAAACCTTTGTTCGTATACCTCAAAACTCTTCTTCAATATATAGTCTTTAATTTCATCGTAATTAGTATTTTGTACAAACAGTGAATTGTAGGACTTCAAGAACTTTGCCAAAAAATGGACTTTGTAATAACAAAGTCCATTGCTCTCTTGGCCATTGTAGATTTTCACCAATTTTCCAAATATTATAAATAGAACATTCTACTTCTTTTTCTTTAAAAGTGGTTTCGAACCTAATATTTCTGGTAGCACCAAAAATTGAATTTGCGTCTAAAGATGGAGTGCCTTTCGCTTGCAATACTCGTGCTATTAATTTTAATTGCAGTTCTCTTTTTTCTCTCTGCATCTTCCCCTTTTCTATGTCTTTTTCTTCATTTGCATTTTTTTTCTCTGTTTTATCCGATTCTGTATTTATTTTTCCTCTTTCTGATTTTGGATTTGCGTCATTTCTTTCAGAAACTGCAGCTTTTTAGTCCTGTTTTCCATTTGGTTTTGAATTGAAATTCTTTAATTCATTTCATATGGAAATTATAACTTAATAATCAACCCGAAATCCCATGTTTTGGGTTAAGAATATATATTTCTTTTACAATTAATGACATTGAAATGCGTGTAAATATTTTAAATTAGTATACATGTATGGATATATGGAATTCACAAAACTTGTTTTTATTTTTTTTTGGGAAATAAAATGGAAAGGCACTTTCCTATCTATTATCCCAACTTGGAAATCCAGCAACTTTTCTGATGTTATATATTGCAAAATGTGACAAACTGCAGCAATGGCCTGCAAAATAGAAGAATTGTTTTAATTTATCCACATTTCGATTTATTGTATTCCGAATAAACTGAACCAAATATTCATAAATTTCAAGTAGCCAAGAGTATAAAATAATTATAGACTATTTCCTCATAATTATCATCGTCTTAGTCATAATTATGATATAATAGACTACCCATTGCATAGTTTCGCAAATTAATAGCTGAATTAGCAAATAAATCATCCCTAAGGGGTATATTTTGTAATTGTTTTGGTGTATAATGGAGCAACAGCACGTATAAGGTTATTAAATACAGAGTGAATTGCCGTGATGTGCTGGCAAAATAACACTTCGTGACTGCCTAATCTTATGATCGCGAGTTTGGTAACCTGTATCTTATGATCGCATGTTTGATAACCTTTATCATTATGATTGTGTGTTTGATAACCTGTATCATTATGATAACAAATTTAGAAGGGTAACAAGTGTGTCACTGCTCAAACTCACCTATTTTAAAGCGTTGAGTTCAAACTTTGAAACACACTTTCTTTCATTACATTTCTGAAAATAAAACGAATGTGTATATATGTCAATCACTTGATACTCTTTCCAACATACAATGTGGAATTCAAAGTATGCTATTTCCGCCGTGTCTGTTATATAGGTGTGTGTGAGTGTGTATATATCTCTGTGCATTTGTTATGTATATTTATATTATACTAAACTTTTGTCGATTATGTTGTATATCTATAGTGCATGTTTAACTTTTGTTCGTGATTGTTTTTACGATAATGTAAACATGTTGACTTGGCCTTTTGACCTTAGAAGGTACTGGAAGAGTACCTGCTTTTTGTCTTATTGCTGAGCTGGGTTTTTTTACCTCATCATGGTCAATCAACAGTGTCTTGGATTTTATTATAAGGTTCTTGCTGTCATCAAATATTTTTTATTCCTGCTTTAAGTTCAGTCTTTGGAGTCATTGTTAGTTGTGTTCAGCTAGAATCTGAGTACTCATTTATTTGAAAATTATTGATTGGAATTGTATAGTGCTTATTGTAATTTTAAACGAAATCGCTATTTTGTGATTATGGTAAGTTCATTCAAAATAGTCTTCATTATTTCATTGTGTTAAAGCATGGCAGTTAGCATATGAGCTCATCAATGACCATTGACACATCAGCACAGTCAGTACTGGAATTCATTCGGAACACACTATACACTGGACAATTGATAAAACTTTTAGAATAATTTAGAATTTAATTCATGATTTAAGTTCGTTTTAAATTTTCACTTTGCATTATTGGAAAATAAAAATTCTGTTGAATCTTCTTACAAAACTTGTCAGTTTTTCTTTCTGCTATTTAGTTTAAGACCATAAATAAAATTTGTAACAAAAAGAACTAAAATGTGTCATTGCATCCATAGTAGTTAATCGATTATTATCTGGACGTTCACGTGGGTGCTAATTGATATATTCAAGCGTGTAAATTATTGTAAATCATACCGACTAGAATTCTTTTCACATTTAATCATATTTTACTGTATATTTTTCCACATCTGTATACAAGGAAGGAATATCTTGTTCCTATCATGTCCCTTTTTCATAAATTACCCATATCATATGTATAATGAGCTTTATATAACCTTGGAAGCAGGTCGTATTTAAGAGAGAGAGAGAGAGAGAGAGAGAGAGAGAGAGAGAGAGAGAGAGAGAGAGAGAGAGAGAGAGAGAGAGAGAGAGAGAGAGAGAGAGATTACCATTTTTCGTCCACATTTGGTTCCTGTGGCTGCACTGAAATATTCATCTAGACATATTTGAGTTTTTGGATCCGTACATCTCATGAAACGACAAACATCTGCAGCAACAAACTAAAGAAAACAAATGAAGTATAATGATGTAGACCTCACTGTGTACAAGGTTATCCAACTATTAATCAACGCTAAGCAGCATCGTTTCATCTAGTGCTATAATTTACCAACCGGGGTTCGATTGCCGCCGCCTGTGATAGTCTGTATAGTTTTCCTGTTACATTTGATTCCGTGAACAGTCTTTAACTGTCGGTGGCAATGTGGGTATGAAAATTTGTTTCAAATCTGTACATATGATGTTTACGAATCTCAGTACATCGACTAATTAGGTTCCTTCCTGTTTTACACAGAGCCTATCTTATTTATTATTAGCACTAAAATGGCTGGAGATAGCACTGTAAGTGGTTCTTCCAGATTCGACCCAACGTCACACCTAGCTGCATATGATTCGTGGGTTCTAGGGACTCGAGGAGTCGTGCCTCTTTTCCTTCTTTTAATTTTCAGAGAGTGCTAAAATGGTCAACTTTTATCATTCAAGACACGAATAGACCAACCCTAGCTGGGTAGCTTTTAAGGTATATTTGGGATTCGGTCTAGAAATAACACAACCGGAACAATGATAACAACGGAATGAAAAAATAACATCACTCATCCACACAAATTAAAAAATGTTGCATATATATATATCATACAATAGATTATGTGCGAAACGTTCGATGAAAGGGCAAAGTGTACGAATACAACAAATCTTATTCCCTTGCAACAAAGCCGTACTTAGGCTTGTTGGAAGCTCCATGGAATCATAAAGCCGTTATAAATGACAGATGAACTGTATGGAACCGTTCACTCTATGCAGTTGAATTGCCAAATGAAAGAGAGAATCACTTCTTTATATCAATTAATTGAATTGCTGGCAATTATGTTATATATATATATATATATATATATATATATATATATATATATATATATATATATATATATATATATATATATATATATATATATATATATATATCTGAGAGGACTTTGATTAAGTGTACCCATCGATATGCACCACAGCCTATTGATTGAATGTGCCCACGATAAACACCAAAACTTTGACTTAATGTGCCCGTCGTTATATCATTATACACCAAAAACGTTGACTGAATGTGCCCATCGATATATACCAAAACGTTGATTGAATGTGTCCATCGATATACACCAAAACCTTGATTAAATGTACCCAACGATACATTCAGGAGTCTTGAATGTTTTTACTACTTGAAGAACAATGTTTGGATGGAATGTCACAATATATTGTTACTTTCTGACTCTTCTATGTATGTGTTTGTATCATCTAATTATTATCTCAAACATCGCCTAACAATTTGCAATTATACCTGTAGTGGAGCAATATTTTTTTGCTGCAAGCGGTCAAGATAAACTTATCGTATACATATATCTCTTATCTTTTTTAATAACGTATTTTTAATAACGTATCTTATTTATGGTGTTTCATAAAATAGAGCAAAGTAATCGATCTAGAGAAGAAGTATAAAATATTTTAACAAAATGGTGCAAGGCACAGACATTCATATCGTAGCTTTTAAAATATAACACTTCTGTGTTTATATCATAAGCGCACTTTGCCATTTTTTTATTGCTGACAAGATATTTTTGTATGACAAACTTAGATGTATCACAAAGACTCGGAATATATACCTACAAATTTAAGTTTGAATTGAAGCCATGCTTTAGATTAATAGAGGTTTCTGTTTTTGAAGATGACATGGTCAAATGTAGATCAAACATTCTGTTGTACAATATAATATTTATTAACTCTAATTGAACAAGATTATTATTCCTTTTTAGAACATTTAGCTGATTTAGTGAATTGTATATTTGTACCAATCATATATTTGTATCCATGTTAATACATTGACAACTGGTTTAGTAATATTTATATTAATACAGAATTACTCCCCCAACCAAATAAATTGACACGATGCCAGGGGAGAGTTGTTGAAAATATTTTAAAATCTATTATACAAGTTCACAATACTACACGAAACCTTTATCCCCCGAATAATGAAAACTTCCTAAAAGGAAAGTTGTTATTCAACAATCAGCCCTTCCATATATGTATACATTTCCCCAAACAATTAGCCCTTCCATATCTGTATATATTTCCCAAAGCAATTATCCCTTTCATATCTGTATACATTTCCCAAAACAATTAGCCCTTCCATATCTGTATACATTTCCCCAAACAATTAGCCCTTCCATATCTGTATACATTTCCCAAAACAATTAGCCCTTCCATATCTGTATACATTTCCCCAAACAATTAGCCCTTCCATATCTGTATACATTTCCCAAAGCAATTAGCCCTTCCATATCTGTATACATTTCCCCAAACAATTAGCCCTTCCATATCTGTATACATTTCCCAAAACAATTATCCCTTCCATAACTGTATACATTTCCCCAAACAATTAGCCATTCCATATCTGTATACATTTCCCCAAACAATTAGCCCTTCCATATCTGTATACATTTCGTCAAACAATTAGCCCTTCCATATCTATATACATTTTCCCAAACCATTAACCCTTCCTTCTAATTTATACATGTGCTTGAGAGAGCTTCTGCTGTGGATTACAGCTAATTTGATCAGAAGAGAAGACGAGTAAAAAATTCAAGGTAACACATTTTCCATTGATATTTATAATATTGTTGTTGTTGTTGTTGTTGTTAATAATAATAATAATAATAATAATAATAATAATAATAATAATAATAATAATAATAATAATAATAATAAAAATAATAATAATAATAATAAAATAATATATAATATTATTATTATTATTATGTTGTTGTTGTTAATAATAAAAATAATAATAATAATAATAATAATAATAATAATAATAATAATAATAATAATAATATTAATAATAATAATAATAATAATAATAATAATAATAATAATAATAATAGTAATATTATTATTATTATTATTATTATTATTATTATTATTATTATTGACTTATTTTATCCAGGGAATGATAATTTCCAACCCCAACAAGCCCTGACAACCAATATTAACTTCAGGCCAAATTAAATGTCATGTATATGGCCCAATGTTTACAAAGAAACAACAGACAGAATTATCAACAATTTAATATTTCGCCCGTCAACAGTTTTGATTAGTCTTCAGTATTATCACGCAAAACTTAAAAACAAAGTCAGTATTCGCTTCTGAAATAATTACCACATCACTTGCATGCTTTTTGTATCAGGAACGAATTTCACCTTTAACCTCCTAACCAGGGAGAAAGGTCGTTAATGAGATCTGTGCAGAAAAGAATAGAGTGATTGTTCACCAGAAATATCAATCGTGGATCTTATCTATGCGCTCATTGTTACAAACCCGCAAGGAGTACAAATAACTTCAGTCGATAGAGCCATCCTACGGATCTATTCTGGAGCGTAAGGATTCCCTGACAAATTGACATAAAGTTGATTACTTTTTCCTTATTCCTTATTCCCGTTAGCTCGAACATTTTCCTGCCACCAATGGACTGGACGCTGAAATGAACAGCACCGAACGGGCAGCTGAGTACAACCAAAAGTGACCAAAGATTTAGCAACCTTGATTATGGCGACAACTTTAATGTCTCAGGTGCTACAGATCTTACCTCTCATCCTGTACATCATGCTCGAGGAAGCCATCATTTTTGGCCTTGAATCAACCGGAGTAAGGCAAAAATCCAAAGGACCAGTCGGCAAGCCATCACGACAGCAAAAGAAAAAAAAAACCTACAGGGGCACTAGGTTAAGATACTGGACTGATTACGTACCTCAGTTGCTGTTAAACATCTCAAGCAGCAGAGTTGTCATATCGAAATAAGATCCATTGACTAATAAAAGGGACTCAAAGATATGCCTTGTTACTAAGATCCGGCTGTATAACTCATAATTTCTTCCAACTTCCAGCTGTGATGGTTAAACAATTACTATTTTTAACCAATTGTGCCTCAGCATCATCCTCCGTGTCACATGCACATTACACATCAATAATTCACAGCTAATCTAAAGAACGAAGCATATGCTTGTCATGTACTATAAGGCAAGGATTTTTGTCCACTCATAAGTCAGAAGCGCCTTAATCTGCTTGTTTACTTTGTCTGGACAGCACACTTATTTGTTGATATTTTTTAAATTTTGTTTTAGGAACTTGGCCGTTTTACACCGAAATTAATATGAAATTGATTCTATTTCATGTCCGACCTGTTATATATCTCAATCAGCTTATTTGTCTAGCTAGGTGCGAGATTGTAATGGCGTTAAAAAGTAAAGTCAGTGCATATTACTATTAACAATAGGAATATTCATCTCAGTTCATTGTAAACAATTCAGCTTCATTAATATGCATTATTCATATTGTTGTGGCCTTCAATTAGCTTTGTATGTTTTGGTGAAGTCGGGAAACAAACTTTTACGTGTCTAAGCTCGAACAAAGTAACAAAAAAGTGTGAAGAAATCAAGTTTTGTAAATTTTAACAAAAATAATTTATTTCCATAAACAACAAGGTAAAATATAACAAAGGACTTACGGTTTGTGAATCTAATCTAAGCATTAATCCTAGAATTTAAAAGTATAAGTCCTATCATTAAAAAGTTCTAAATGAATCAAAGTTCTAATCCCTATGAAGTTCCAAGACGGAAGGGGATGATGTCTTCCATATCCTGTATTGTGCTGTTGTGTCAATAGTTCCTTGTTGAATTTTATGAATCATAGAATTCCGAATAATTTCCAATAAATGTCTTGTCTAAGACTTTCGATGAACAATAGTGTTTTCCAGGGGGAATAAAATTTTTTGAAATAAAAAATTTAACTCAAACTGATCACAACACAAAATACCACTGAGCTCCGAAGGTATCAATTTACAACTGACTGAAAACACTATAAAATCTGTTTTAAGCGTAATCTTAGATCACGTGACGGGGTCACGTGGTCACTTAGTTCGAACGGCACAGTTAACACCATGGGCCAACTGACACGTACGCCATGGATGAATTTGATTCTACTGAACGAAACTTACTATAAGATTCAATAATATATTTTTTTTAAAATTTACAACAGATATAACAAATGGACCAAATATGACCTTGATAATCACCAATGATTTTCACTGTCTTTACCAATTCTGAATTAAGTTCAGGAACTAGGTCAGCTAAAGATACAATTTAATAACACTGATGCGTTTTAATCAGACTAAAATGAAGTGAATATAATTTTATGAAAATGACATTTTAAGTGAATAACATTATCATTACATTAGCATGTAATGAAATTTAAAAAAAAAAATAAAAATTAAGACCAACAGACAAGTAATTAAATTACATATACGTAACATAAACGGAAAATTCCTAATTTCATATAATTGTGTGAAACTAACGTGCGGGTTTTTGGTGATGTTTAGTGGGACAACTAAACGATTCATCGAGATTGCCTTAAAATAGTTTTGTGTTAAATGTTCACCAATGGACAGTAAACTTGGGTATCAAACTTGCTCCTTTTCTCCATTCTGCTATCATTAATCAGCTTTTATATTTTGTTAAGGTTGATAGGGATAAACGGTAAAATTTCGTCATTGAATCCTCACATCGACTGATTGTTTGGTTCCGAAAATAGCATTATGAGCATTTCTGCAAAACCCTAATATATGACAGAGAGGAATCGCATACGAAAATAATCATGATGGAGGATTCATGAAGTTATCCTCGACTCACAGCGGATTCGATGTTGTAATTAAGGGGTATACGTTGCACCATAGTGCCTCCACCACCACGTGTCAGCAAAACCAGGGATTTGTGAGTTCACTAAAGCATTGTGCTAACTTTTTTATATAAATGCCCGATATGACATGCATTTTCATTTGTGTCGTTATAGAACGTCATAGATGGATTAGCGTATCAGGCATAGTATCACAGCATCTGACGAGTTCGGTATTTGTCGTAGTTGTGTCGTTATTCAAACATCATTCGATTTCGTTTCCACCAATTAAATAGCGTACGCTCTTGAACACCGCCATGATGACATTTTTAGCAAATACAAACTTCTCAGCGTCGTATTAGGTGTCAGCGTTAACGCATATTTTCATTAATTAAAAGATAGCTTCACATTGGAGATTATAACAGCACGTATCATGTACTTGTAATTCGGTTTGGTATTTCTTTTTATAAAGATACGATTAATACTGAAACAAAAAACATTTGTTCCTTTCGATCTGCATCATACGCATGCCCATGTTAAACCCGATGTATGATGCTTCTTTCAACTAAACCATTGTTTTTACTTATACATTATCAGCTTAGTATAACGCTTTTTTTTTACCACTCATCGCCAGGCATAGTCCACAATGGTAACCCGCTTCCTATTACCGCATTCGCAATCATCAAATCAGCTAGATATTTTTGCGAAGCTTCATTGGTGACTTTACTGACAAAGGCTGGAATTATTATGGTCGCTGGAAGTGTAACTATTGTTCGAGTAACTAATCGCTGTCGTTGATTTCGAACCGATTGCTCATCTATCCCCTTTGTATCATGTTTGCTAACCCAAACAAACGTTTTACTACATCATACTTTATTGGATGGTAGTTGACATTACGTCATTCATTAATTATAAATGTCTTATAAATGGTCTTGTTGCAAGGCATGTAAGCAATATATTTTGTCACGCGGCAGCCTCTGAAGTTTGGTATCAAAACGACATTCCAATGCCAATACAACTTTCTTCAAAAAGTGAAATTATGGCACATTTTATCTTTGAGATAATGCGGTACACTAACTCGAAATTGACCATGCTTTGTGAGCTCACATGCAAGAATTACACATGTATTATAGTCCTTGTATTTGAATCTGAAATTATTTGTTTACATCAAAATCACTCTTAGCAGAAATAATATCATTTCATAGGGTTTTGAAATATATCTTCAAAAGTTTTATGATTGCAAAGGAATTCATGTGTTATGCATGCGTGTGAGTACCATTGATACATTTTGTATATTATGCTGAAAACAGTTCTCACATTAATTTATGTTTGGCGATCTTCCATGCTGCTTCTAATTCTTCCAATTTCACCATCAGAAATTCTTTTCTTTTTGCATTATTAGTTAATTCCTTAATTCTAATAATTTATCATCTTTTCTGAACACTTAGTTCATTAATCTTTATTCTTTTTTAACAAATCTGTATAAACCATTTATACAAAATGGCGATTTAATATTTAATGTAACATTACAAACACAATATTGTTTATGTAATATGATTCCCGTATTAGAAATACTGATAAATTGTTTCAAAATATAATACGCGTTCATCTATAAACCTTCCTCAGTATATCAATATATACCACGGTGATTGTTTAATATAATATTTTCAAAAATCTCTACCGTGGTCAATACAAAATATAACGACACAAAGAAGACATTATTTGCAACATTATTTATAAACAGTATAACGGGGAATAATAATCTTAGAAGCATCTGAGTCTGAGAGAAAAGTAATCTCCGAATATGTAGTATAGTCCCTATCAATAATAATGTATTGATCTAACTGCAGCATCTAGCCAAGTATGCATCGCAAACTCGTTTACGCGACCAGTCGATGTCGAGATTGTATTTTAAAATACCTTAGAAATGACTACGCAGAAAAATCTTTCACGCAAGCTTTAACATTATATTTTACTGCCTAAACTTTATCCATACTACTACATACACCTGCGTGTAACAAGCGGAATAGAAATAGTAAAGTTTAGAAATATAGGAGGCAAAAGGCATCCATTTTGAGTAACAAGTATGTCAACTTGGTAAAGATTATGAGTAAACGCGTGAAAAGTCATGGCATGACATTGTGCAAAAAACGTTGATGTCACTGACTTTGACTTGACCAAACAGTGTAGGTAATGAAACGATTAATGCCAATCTCTTGAAATTGGCAGTCAATGATGCCCATTTTCATTTTGAAGAATTCTTGAAGCAATCAGGCCAATCAATCTAGCAGCCACTAACGAGTCTTTGGGTTATCTGTGATACTGTTTATCTCAAAAGGTAGAGTTTGATTGAGGATTAGATGTGTGGAGTCTATTATCTTAAAATAACCCTGGTTTTCATCCGCATCTTGTTTACTAGTGGACTGCTGCTCATATTCCTTAACTCCTAAATGAAATGTTTTCGCAGATTTCCGTAAGCAGCAAGAATCTGTGCAATGAGGCTTTACTGCACCACCACCTGCCGTTGTCGATCTGGCCACAATCCCGATTTTGTTTTGCATTCAACTGATTATTCACTCTATATTGATTTACTTGTATGTTTTGTCTTTTCCGAGGCAGTCATAACACTATTATATTTATGTATAGCAAACTATCACCAGCTAACGAATATTTATAGCTTAACAACAAATTGAATAAAACCTTCCTGAGTGCTGAGATTGGGGATGTTAACCAATCTTTCCACTATGCATACATAATATATCCATATTTTTACATTCCTAAAATGTTAAACGTCCTTTGTTTATTAAATAAGTATGAATAAATTATGCGCATACACTTTCAAAAGACAGTTATTTTTTGACGGTACAGATAATAGATAGATAGATAGATAGATAGATAGATAGATAGATAGATAGATAGATAGATAGATAGATAGATAGATAGATAGATAGATAGATAGATAGATAGATAGATAGATAGATAGATAGATAGATAGATAGATAGATAGATAGATAGATAGATAGATAGATAGATAGATAGATAGATAGATAGATAGATAGATAGATAGATAGATAGATAGATAGATAGATAGATAGATAGATAGATAGATAGATAGATAGATAGATAGATAGATAGATAGATAGATAGATAGATAGATAGATAGATAGATAGATAGATATTGGTCCTTCCTCTATCCAAGTTTTATAAAGTCTTGATGTTACAGTATAAGATGTCAGTGACGAACGATGCATAGAATTCATAGACATACGATCAGTGAGTTGTACTCGTCAAGATATATCCCTCCGCCTAGTTAAATAATATATAAATGATAGGAACAGTCCGTGCAAAACCAGATTCTAGTAAGTCTAATTGATTTCAACTCGCGCTTAATATTTGACAACGGCAATTATAAGACAGAAACAAGACAAGTAAAACATAAAGGAAACCAATTACAGACATTCACAAGGATGCCTTTAATGAAATATAATTTAAAAATCTGTAAAGTTGCACTTGATTCGTTTGAACTCCAGTGACAACAATAACAACTTTATCGATATTACCAGACACAAGCTATCAATTTTCCTAAAATAAAGTAAAGTAAAATAAAGCCGTAATATCCCGGATAATTCATTTTTCCTGTAATGTGTATAGGGCTTAACAAAGTAAAATAAATAAACGAACCGACAGCTTAAGTAGAGTCAACAAAAAATTTACTTATCTACTTTATAGAGTAAAAATTTAAGAGGAAAGTATAGTATTGTAAATTGCATCTTAAAAAATCCTAAATGGATTTTCATTCGTCCGAAAGTATAAAGTGTTCCAAATGAATTCAAAAATTAAATGTTCTGATGTATCAATAGCCTTGAATATGTTGATGCACGAACATTCTTGGTGTATCACAATGACATAATCCTGAATGACTTTGAATAAAATCACAACAATATACAGTCATTTAGTTCAAAAAGTCAAAGAGTACTTTGTAATTCGAATGAATAATTTAAATAAAGTATTCCTCTCAAAATATCTGACCACAATAGTAAACTTGAAAAGGGTATGAATAATTTGAATACTACAGCCTTACATAAAATTATAAGATACAATAAAATGACCTGAACATGGGTCAGAAGTTAGTTTTCATAACAATCAAAGTATGTAAATTGGCTATACCTTGAACATAAATACCAGTCAACAACTCACTTAGAATTTACAAACAGGTCAAAAATGAACACACAAAATCTCCATTTACAATCATGGACAAAGTTCAAGCACACAATATAAATAAAATATGCATAACAAACAACAGTCATTTGTTGTTATGACTGATTATGATAATACTAGCAAAACTTACTCAAAAAACCCAGTAAAAGTCATGGGTAAAATAGTTATAATTGAGAAAAATGAATGAAGTTTGTAATTTAATAAATGGGGAGTTTAAGATTCGTTTTTCCTCGATTCGTAAGCAACTGCAATTAGTATTCAAAGAATAACCAAGGCAAAAAAGGTTTTCCGCAGGACTTCTATGCAGCTTCTTTATCTTCCAATCAGATCAACGAAGATCAAACCTTCTGGGCACCTTTTCACTTATCCCGTAATATTGAAGGGCCGCATATCATATGTAATAACGTAAATTAAAGTATCTGTTTTATACATCTATCAAATACCTAATCTAAGTCTCTTAGTCAATAAAATGTGAAATGTAGGCACAGTGGCATTTTGTGAAATAAGGCTGATGTACTGATGATACGCATGCATAATCAAATTTTAATATTTAATGCATCGACACTGCATGAGACTGAACCCAAGACATTGAGGCATGTAATATGGCACACAATGGCCTACGTTTGTGACAAGGGTGTTGTACCCATCAAGATGAACCCCATGGCCCAGTTTTATGCCAACATGTACAATGAAATTAGAACAGTTTGTGAATATCTAATGTTAAAATTAATCAACAACTTACAAATTATATATATATATATATATATATATATATATATATATATATATATATATATATATATATATATATATATATATATATATATATATATATATATATATATATATATACATATATATACAATGTTTGCCCACTGAGCCTTGCCTTCTCTGCAAGAGTCATGTAACTGATTGTAACTATTCTATAAAACCTATGAGGACAGAATGGTTGATATCCAATGCGGATGTACCACATATCACCACGTATGGGTGCAGAAGCAGATGTAGACGCCTGGGGTTGGAGTCAGTATAAAAGCTTTCTTCAATTTGATAACGTTGAGCTTAGAAAGTGAAATATTGATAACATTTTTAAAGCATTATGATTATTAGGCTGGTCCCAAAATTGTAACTGTTGTGGCTTACAATATTTATGAAATGACGTCATATTCTGCATGGTATATATAAAGTCTTCGATGATAATAAATGCTTCTAATTGTTTATTATTATTATAATTATTATTATTATTATTATTATTATTATTATTATTATTATTATTATTATTATTATACGTTGTTGTTGTGGTAATGGGTGTCTGAAAAGATATGTAAACTACATACATGTATATACATTATATCTTTCTGAAATTTATGTAGAGGACAATAATACAAACGTGCAAAAGCATTCTCAGACCCTGACATATTCCTGAAGAACTTCCGACTTTGTGATACCTTCTCCATCTACTTCCATCTCAGCCTGCACTGGTAAGGCACCAATGTTTACTTATCGAAATAATGTTGTTTTTTGTTGGGTGGGTTTTTTTTCGTTCTTGTAAAAATCCTTATCTATGTACTTCATCCTTTTGTCAAAATATTTCTGTTTAAAACTGCAATATTGTGAATGTGACACATTCTTCGTAAAAATTCGCTCCCAGGTGTGAAATAGTTCTGAGTATTTACAAACATTAGTTTATTTCCTTGGCTAACTTTTACTTTCTACATTTTTCATTCTTTTTACAAAAACAAAAATGTTCAGCTCGGCAGTTATGTACTAAGACTATGTGTCAGCCACACAACTATATAAAGTCAGCATAGATGGTGTTCATATTGTATAAGAAAAAATATTTTGAAAGAACGGACTGGTACTATGTTTCAGTAAACTGATCTTGAATTTGAATTAACGGACTAGTGCGATATTTAATGTTGTTGTTGTTGTGTTGTTGTTGTGGGGTTTAACGCCATTTTTCAGCACAGGAAAGGCTATACATGGCGGCCAGTATTAATGGTGGAGGAAGAAACCGGGAAATCACCGGAAAGAACCACCGACCCACGAGAAGCTACTGGCAAGCTCTCTCACATATCTACATTCGCCGAATCTTAGACTCGAACCCACGCAGACAGAGGTGAGATGGCAGTGATCCGTAACGGACAGCGCTTTAGACCACTCGGCCACTCGGGGCCCCGATATTTAATGTAAGCGATCTTTCCGAAGAAACTGAATCACACTTACTTTCTTTGTCACAAACCAGTTGGTTTTTTTTCATTAGAATTTCTACTGAATGAAAACAACAGTCTCCGGTGTTAAGTAAATCTTAAGGATAAATAAAATAAAAGGTAATAATGGTTTAATGGTGAATATATACAAGAATAAGCTCGTCGACTTACAGCGGAAATACCATGACCTTTTGTTAAAAGGTTTTTGACTTTCAGACAAAAGAGTTACATAAGGGAAAAAGTCACTGTAGCAAATGTTTTAACTGCATTTATTCACTGCGCGAGCTCGATCGGTTTCGATTTATTCCGCTCCTCGCTATTTCAGTATGCTTCAGTTATTGTGTAGCTCACTAGTCAGGGGGCAGAGGCCAGTTTTTATGTACAAATATAATGCCCTAATCAGTGACCTGGTACACAAAAGCATAAAAAATCAAATACACAAATGAGGTCAATAATGTCCATGTTTTGAGATACCTATATGAAAACAACAAAGCATTATCCACTTGACCAGAGAAGTCCGTGGCAGTTCATAGCAGAAGTTATGCACCCCATCCCCAAATTTATACCTGCAATTTTCATGTCCGAAGGTCATTTTTGACACCAAGTGGTGCTCACAGTGCAAACACAAGCCCTTTTCCTAGATGGCAATTATGCAAAACAGTGTGTACTAAACATGCTGATGTAGTTGAAAATAGTTGCCATCCAAGCCTTTTTTAAGATATTCTCCTTGCCCCAAACCCATGTGTTTACTGCTATTAAAGGCTATCTCTTCTTCCTAACCAACTATTGGTATTTCACTATCAACATATTGCAGACTAACTATATCAATTTCAAGAACAATTGAAGCCCGAAACTCCTAGTTCACAAATATATCCATATCTTTAATTAGTATACAATAATTGCTGAAAAAGTCACACTATAGCTTTAAGTTAAGAAATTTCCAGGGGCCAAATTACGAAACTCTCCGTACCCTGCCACATTAAACTCCATAATGCCCTAATACATTCCGACACAACACAACAGATGGCGAAGAACAACTTATTTGTGTAATACAAAATTTCGGCAGCCCTGGGTATCTGAACGTATCCATGAAATGGCCGTTTAAAACTATTTTCAGAGGAAACATCACGATTTTGTTATGAAAAAATCGTAATAGTTAGAAACATTTTGGTATTTTAAACGAAAAAGGTAATCGTACTCAAAATGACAACAGGTGGTCCAGTGTCAGTATGTCGAAGAGGAGAAATACAAGACCGGATGAGGAATCATATAGCTATAAAATTAAGTATCAAAACGAGTCCAGTTTTCTGGGTGAAACGCAGAAATCTCAGATTAGTAACACCTGCACAATATTGCATTAAAATACAACTTAATGTGAATAGAATGTCTTCCTCCCGACATTCTACTAACCAAAGAGAAAAACGGAACTAAATCATTTGAGAAGTTTCCATCGCTTATCGTACTTTCCTGCTGATAGGAACGCGATCACGCACTCATCCGCACACACACACACACACACGCATACACATACACACACGAGAGTGTACATACCTCGCAGTTCACAGATCCAGGCCCAATAATGAGATGACACTGTTCATCAAGAGTATACACCTTTCCTGGCCATTTCTTCACAAAGTTCTTATATTCCTGCTCGTTGTAGAAAATACCCTTATTGGTCACGCACTGTCTAAAATACGAATATTGACTGTTTGCTGTAATTAATATGTAGACAGTTAGTGTAAGGGATACTATATAAGCAATGAAACCCTATACTGACAAAACAATTAACATTAGGCCTCCATTTTCCAATGGTACCCTATAAGAACAATATCAATATGGCATTATAGAAATAACATGATGGGATTTTATACAAACAATAATAACATTTAATATGATTAACATTATTGAACAGTTTGCAGACAAGGAACATATTATGTTAAATTGTCCATAATTTTAACATTACTAGACCGAAAGGTAATGTAGAAAACATTGACATATTACAAGGAAATGCTGACCAACTCTAACACTTGCTATACAATTATTCACTTCTTATCACTTACAAAAAGGGAAGAGGGTGTTTACATCATAGATATTACACAAAGACAGGCGTATCAGGACACACGTAGTTTGTCAATAATGGAATTGCATCTGCTTAATGGAGATCTGGATCGCACGGATAAAGGGACATTGTGGTTTTGTTCCTAAGATTAGTCTTATTGCAGATCTATAAATCAATGTTCTTTTGGGGCGCCGTCCCTTATTGCGCATTATTCTCTTTCAAACCACTTTGTGTGTTTACTGGTGATGGCCCAGAATTGACTTCACATACATGATACTGTATGGATCAAGCTGTATGATGGAAACGATAATAGATGACAGCATGTTAATCCACATTTTGGCACATCTTTGAATATAGTCTAGAACCGTATAGGGTCTGACTTTGCAATAACAGTCATAACGCATGTACGTATAATTCATTGGTGAAGGCTTAAACTCTGCTGCTCAAAATGATGTTGTAGGGTTAAACACCATTTTCAGCACAAGATATATGGCGGCCAGTATTAATGCTGTGTATATATATATATATATATATATATATATATATATATATATATATATATATATATATATATATATATATATATATATATATATATATATATTGAGAGAGTTATTATTCTAATATATGCCTTTTTGATTTTTTATCCTTGCAAGAATGTTTCCGATAATAATCCACCTTTTCTCCTACTTCGCCACTGCCAGCACATAATGGTTTTATAGAGAAAAGAACAAGAAGCTAAAGATATTTTGAAAATGGCTTTAGCAATGACAAAACAAGAAGGCCTCACTTTTATTCGATAATGGCAAGATGAGGAAAGAGAAATCAACAAGAGGAAATTAAAACAACAAATAATGAATCGAAGAAGGAAGTGAACATATAGCCATCAATCTGTCAGAGAAACTCATGAGAAGAATATACGAATATACGAATATACGAAGCTTCTTTGTCAAAATCCAGGAGAAAGAAACTTTAAAAGAATTCTAAACATTCATTAATTACATCACCTGGCACCAGATGTATTATCAGTAGTGACAGCAGTTACTACCACTTTTTGTTTTTTAAACACCCAACCACCTGTTACAGGGTCACCGGGTTCGCTTTTAATATAGTTCTTCTCTTGCTCTCCCAATATCTTTCCTTAAATGACTTTATACACTTCAACATTATCTCTCAGCTATATAGTAACTATGTGTCACGTTTGCTTAGCCCCAGCGGTAGGGTAATGTATAAACTAAAATATTACTGCGACCATGTGTTTGATGTCTAAAGATATCCGCAGGCTAATGTTAATTTCTTATGCAAGGTTACCGTGACCTGCCAGAAGTTAGCTTAGGTGACCGCTCGCGTAATTTCACAAAGGCTGGTAATATTCACACCTAGTTGTTAAGAGGTTAGGTTAGGATAAAATGAAACCCGCGGAGTGGACAGACAGTGAAATGACATTGACCGCTAAGTTCGTTACAATTTAGATCCGAATTATAACTTCATAACTTTCAAGCAAATCGGTTAGTGGACACCTAGACAGACCTCTGAGAAATTGGGTTACTCCGAAAAGCTCTCGTAATTTGGCGGTAAAACTTATAAACAGATTCAAGGGAAGAAAAGCTTCAAAAAGTCAGTAAGTTATTTGCTCGATTTTTGCTGAATATTACGGCATCATAATTATAATTGTAACATGTATACTTAATTACTAGCATGTTTAGTATATATAATTATCTTTGTAGTGTTTCATTTACATGCGTATTGGAGAAAAGACATTGAGATTTACGCTGAGAATTATGTAGATTGTTAACCTCTGGTCAGAATAAAATTTGTTATTCGCTATTAGGTTGCGTCTTAGTAAACCAGCACATTTATTAATGCGTTATATCAGAATGTACATATCCTTGAATTGTGAGTTTGAAAAGTGGTTGAAGTATGTAAGATTATTTACTATAAATGTATGCGTATATCAAATCATGGATATTCGAATATTTGTGTATATTGTACGAGTGTAAGGTAAAGAATGATTCTTGTGCTATGTGGAACATAACGGGATTAGGAATATGTGTTGACAAGAGGGAATTTATTAATGTGTGTGTGTGTGTGTGTGTGTGTGTGTGTGTGTGTGTGTAGAACTTGATACTGTGCTGTATTATGACGTTGTTTTACCATACAAGAATATATAAGTATTTCAATGCGAATGAATGTGTGACAAAAGAAATCGAATAGCCGCTATTTGACGAAAGGATTGGTTTAGTGAGGTGAGAGGGCTAAGGAAAAATATTTTACTGTCTTTGCGTTTTCACATGAAGTTTTTAAGGGAACAGAACTTCCGGTTCAATTGAATCACAAGTCTCTAATAGGGGAGACGGAAGTGAGACTAAAAGAACAGTCGGAGTCGACAAAAGTCTCGTCGGTAGAGAGAAGATTTAGAGAAGGTGGAGGAGGAGATAAAGGAGTCTGGATGATGAAGTCTAGTAGGAGGATTATAGTGAAGTTTAGGAGGAGGAGCAGGAGTGTAGAGAAGTCGAGAAGGAATTGGGAGAAAGTCGGGGGAGAAATAGTGAAGAAACTGGGAAGAAATAGGAGAGAAGCATACACAGATGAGTAACATATAAGGACAGGCGAAAATTTGTCTCACACTTCTAATCAATTGGTGTAATAGGCTATTAAAGGGTCGAGCGGAAGGTGTGTACTTGGAAAATTTGAATCATTTGACTATTGACTTGTTATTACATAGCTATTCATTAAATTTCATCCTTTTTGTTTATAAAATTATAATAATGGAAGCACCTCAACCCAATACCCACAACCAAATCCTCACAGGCTGGGCATCCTCCATGCTAATATTAAATTAAGTATGGAGTTTAGAATTAAAATGCACTAGTGATAACCAGTATTACATATAAAATAACTCGAATTTATAAAATATTTTGAGGTAATACTTGGGTGATTACCCAAACCTCTGTTACCTAGGTACTGGAAATATTAGGATATCAAATTTGGGTAGATAAATTAAAAAGTATATAGGACTATGTTGGTTCTTACAAATTGAGATTGGTTACAAATTGAATAGCTTGGTTCAATTCAATGACGTGAATGACATAAAACCCGACTTATCTTAGAAGCCGTCTTTCACAACTGTAATCCTAAAATAAACGATTTACTCGCTTCTTTTCAACTGAACGAATAATTGTTCCTTACAAATTGAGATTAGCTACAAAATTAAATAACCTTGTTCAATTTCATAGCTTGGATGTCATAATAAGCGACTTACTTGTAATTCATAACAATAAACTATTTCCTCTCTTTCTTTTCACTGAAAATAAGCCGAACAAATCAGGTCTCGTTTTCGTTTGAACTATTACTATATGTTACGAGTGGTAATCCATGTCATAGGCCATAATCCATGTTAAGAGTTGAACAAAAGCGATAGTTCTTTACAATAATTAACCCAAAATGGACATTCTGATTTGGACACGTAGATAAGACACGTTATTGAACAAAAGCGATACCCTCTTTACAAAATAATTAACTCAAAACAGATATTCTGATTGAAACACGTAGTTGTTACACGTCATTTTGGTACATAAAAAGGCCGAGCCTATCTGAAAACTTCAGTCGAGTAAAATCCCAGTCAGAGAAGTTTGTTCGTATTTACAGTTGATAATTTCCTATTACTTACTATAAAGATTTTTGTAGCAACTTGTAGTCGCAATATTTCTCTGAGTTCTCTTTTTATGAACTACTATAGTGTAATGAAAATTTTATTGGTTCTATGTTCATTTGTATGAATTCGCTAGCTTCATAGTATTCTTTAGATAATACTGTATAATGTCCAGTGATCGTTTGTAGGTTATTTTTATATGACACGAAATATATTCCTTGAAATGATTATAACATCAGTCGTAACTATTGAATTTTAGGCTTTTTGAATTCAAGCGATATTTTAATCACTTGAATCGCATTCTAAAATGCAGAGAATTTTACAAGCATATGAAGTAGTAGATCACAGAAAAAATTCCAAAATGTATTGTAATATGTATTGTATTAATAAGTGTATCTTTTGAACATAGTTTCATATATATCAATAAAAGTCGATTCAAGCCCCAGTCAGAGAAGTTTGTTCGTATTTACAGCGATCTCAGCTACCTCTTGCTGCCGGGGTTTCCCCAAAAATGTTCCATTATTAAGCGACACTTTGTTCTTAAAGGGACCACTCTTTTCTCTCTCTTCCTCTCCGTTCCAGAGCCGAAGAATCATTCTCATAGCAAGATGTGAGAAAATAAGGTTATGTTAAGAAATAACAATTACACAACGAACAATTTCTTACATGACAGAAAAAATAAAAATCAAATGAAGTCTTTTATTTTTTAATGGCGTTGGCTGGTTTGAAAGCGTTTGTGAAACATTATTTTGCTCACTGTCGATATTTTGCTAGAGATGATCGAAATTTTAGGCCTGCGTGATTCTTCTGAACCTGTCTTCAATATTTCTTTTGTATTAAGCAGTGCTTACATCGGTCTTGTCATGCGCCTTCAAATTGTTCAGATCAAGTTAGTATTACCAAGTAGAACAGTAGCGTGAAACTATACATTTGTTGCAAGAGATAAAATACCTACTAGACAACTACACGTCAGTAATAGATCAGATAGAGTTTAACATAAGCCGACAAGCTCTTGAAGCAGCATCTTTTTAGCAGCCCTCGAAACACCAAACGGACTACTGGTAGATGGAGGCAAATCAGCTTCAGTTTGCACTGTCAGTCTCTATCTTCGTAAAACCAAGGGAGCAAACACCACCCGCCCTACTCCAAAGAAAACAAACAAACTGAACAAACAGAAACAACGTCTGTTTTAAAGGGCACCCAAAATATTTTATAGTCAGAGACACTTTACATAATTACCAAATGTTTGTGTTCGTATGTGCTTTATATGTTCCCCCTAAACTATGGCTTGACTTTGCCAACTTATACTTAATACCCAGCTTCCCTTTATATGAGTAATAATATAGTTAGCAATAGTACATTTCTATGCGTGAACACTCCTGCCGTTTTCATGAGTGATCTGTTTCATTGTGATTACATACTACTCTTTTCTCTCCTTTCAGATCACGTTCGTTGTTATAAAGAATTTGAGGGACATATGGTAATATTTCTTATAAGAGGATTGTAATAATATTATAGGGGTTATAATGGTATTAAGAGATTTAGTTTTGCTTATTAGAGGTATATTTTGTGTTTGATCGCCGCTTTTATTGCATCCTCCTCTTTGTATGAGTCTCTGTGGGTGTTGGTCAGTAGCAGTACCGGATTTAGGACAAATGAGGCCCTGTGCTACTTAAGTTCATCGTAAGTTTTTTTCTTTGGCCAATAAGATGGGCACCTTGGACAACAGGAGGTCCTGTGCTTTAAGCACACCTAAGTACAATGGTACAATGGTCAGTAGCTATAGGTAATGATCAGTAAGACAGTGCATCTATTATCATGTGTATTGGACAGTAGGTGTGCTAATCCCCAGCTGTATGTGTTCGTCAGCAATTGTCATTGTTCTTACATTAACTTTCATCTTGTCAAATTAAAGTCCCACAATGTTAAACGTTTGAAAATTGTTTCAGATATTTTCCATTATCCGTAACCAGTCGCATAATGTTAATCCTACGGGCTAAAGTTATTATTGTCTGCATAACAGTCCATCGAAGTACTCCAACGTATTAATTTTAAATTCCTTTGATTTTGTATGGGCCACATTTTAGAATATAGACCTAATATATTTTCTTTTTTGATAACCTAATAAGATAATCTACTTGATAAACTAACACACACACACACACACACACACACACACATATATATATATATATATATATATATATATATATATATATATATATATATATATATATATATATATATATATATATATATATATATATATATATATATATATATATATATATGCATATATATAAATATGTATATATATATATATATATATATATATATATATATATATATATATATATATATATATATATATATATATATTTATATATATATGGGAAAATATGAATATTTCGGACTGATATACGACCTTGGGAGTGCAGTATCTCCATCCGAGAAAACGAGCTCATATTTTATTATATGCTCATTTTCTTATTCTACCTAAGGCTTAATTATATAAACAAAAATACACTACAAGAAGCAAAGCAAATGTATTATGCTGTATTCCAAACTAAATACACAAGTGCAGATTAATCAGTACACAACAACAACATTATTAATGCTCACATAACTCCTCCCAGATAAATTTGAACTTAGTGGCTCGCTGGACATCACTTTCGAAAAAATGGCACTTTGGTCTACTTAAAATTGAATTTAGAATCATATTATGATTGAATGCACATGACAACAACTTTTCCATTTACTCTGGAATGAATACATGTTGGTATTTTTGACAATGACTGGATTTATGTGTGCCAATTCTGCATGATTTACACGTGATTTAAGCAGCAAAGGAGTAGCGTCTTGACATCTGCAATTGTGTTTCTGCTCTGTCATTGAATGTTTGGAATCATAATATGGAACATAGGAAGTCTTTCAATTGTAATTATCGAAAATACGCTATGAAATATAATGTTTATTTCGTTTTGAGTGCAGTAATGAGGATGTAATTGTACTTGGAATGTAGTCAAAATTATAGCACTATTTAGAAATGAGTAGTCAAGCTTTAGAACCCATGACATGGTTCATGCAATTCGGATCTGTAGAACTAAGAACATTTTGAGGAAATTCAGGATGTAAAACAAAATATATTTTTGCCATTCTTATTACCAGCTAAAGAAGACACGTTTATACCTTGTCCCTTGGATGTTATTTGTAGGGAACCAGCAATGTTTGACCTGTCTTGCGTCTATCGCTAGCCTAAACTCTAAACATTATATAAAATATGTTAAAGCGGAATATTGTAAAGCAACTGGTGTGTGGCAGTCCACCAAACATCTGCTTTATTTCATTCAGAAATAAATTTAGTCAACAAAACGTAAAGCGTCTACTACATAAGTGTACACAATTTTTTTTCAAAGTAGTTCCTAATAAATACTCTACTACTGTGCACACCGTGTTGTGCACGTGAGTACAATATGAAGGTGTGCAATATCGTAAAATATTGCACAATTCTGACAACGTAAAGATAAAGACAAAAATGAGCATATATATATATATATATATATATATATATATATATATATATATATATATATATATATATATATGGAAGTCTGAACAAAATCAATATAATAATTATACGTGTATCGATATACATTATACATACTTGTCCTTTAGAGTGTCCTTAAATGCTTGTACGGAGCAGTTAGAAAAGATATAGGGGTTTCTGGAGCATGAATGGACTGCTGAGAAAACGGGAGTCATAATAAATAAATCCTCAGCTTTACAGTCAATAGAATTCCCTTCACCGTCATGATCTGCTCCAAGACTACAAATAGCAAGCAGACAAGGTACATGAATATAAACCTGATGCAGTACAAGTCATATATACTGTTATGAAAATATCAGTTATAAGCACAAACGTCAATTCTACTCCTTTCCGATTTTTGTAATATCACAACGCAAATATATTTTTTCTTCTTGTTTAACATACAACTATCGACTATTACAACACCTGGGTTGAGACAGCAATATGCGAACACTACGGGGAAATACTTATAAATAATATTCGCTAGTAAAATCTGTCATTTTTTGTTTTGTAGGTTAGGCGTATACCTTTAAAAAAATATGTGTTCTATTATTGCAAATATTAACATTTAAAAGGCTTCATTCTACTCATCTACAGTTTATGTAGAAAAAAAAAAGCAATCATACTGCCGTAAGTCATTTTCAGAAGAAGAAAAATAATGGTCAGCTCACCAAACTAATGAAGTGGGTTGATGGGAGCATTCTTTTAATCGCATGTTTGTTCTGCAGGTGTAAAATTGTTGACGCAGTATCTTAGGAGTCTCAATAGGTCAACTGATATGGCTTATAATGTACGCCATGTTTACTTGCAAGCCTTTGTAACTTGAATAATACTCAGCCAAGTCTCGTCAACATTTCACAACATATTTCATAGTTTTAAGATAATTAACATTATCATTCTGTAAAGAATAAGGAAGAGACTTATAATAATAGCTAGGAGAACAAATGGGCTGGGCATCTGTCTTAAATTCGAGAGGTCATTTGATTATCTAACTGTATGCAGTTTACATTGATCTAACTCGAAGCGTTTACAACTTCTCAGGTAGATACCGTGGTCTGGTGCATGTGATAGGAAAACGGACACCAGGAATCAACCACAAGAACTACTTAATGAGCGAACATGGCTGCAGGTGAATGGAGGTAAATGGGGTTCCATGAATTAACTTACTTGTGTCCAAGTTCGTGTACTGCTGTCCTCACCATCATAGGAAAATCACCTGACATAGCAATTGATGTTCTGCCACAAGGTTCACATACATGCCCGGTAAAAGAAATACCTGAAAGGAAAAGAGCCATACGTTTTACGTTAATGCCCTGACGTCTCATATACATGTACTGTAATGACAAAACCTGAAAGGAAATGGACCATACGTCTTACATGCATGCCCTGTAATGATAAATCCTAAAATGGAAACCACGTCTTATATACATGTCCTGTAAAGGTAAGACCTGAAATGAAAAGGGAGATATATATATATATATATATATATATATATATATATATATATATATATATATATATATATATATATATATATATATATATATATATATATCTGAAATCTGAAAGAAAAAGGGCCATTCGTATGACATGCATGCCCTGTAAAAGTAAGACCTGAAAGGAAAAGGGCCATACGCCTCACATGCATGCCCTGTAAAAGTAAGGCCTGAAAGGAAAAGGGCCATACATCTCACATGCATGCCCTGTAAAAGTAAGACCTTAAATAGAAAAGGGCCATAAGTCTGACATATATGCCCTGTAATGATCAAACCTGAAAAGACATGCCTTGTATAAGTAAAATCTGAACCGAGAAAGGACCACAAGTCTAATATATTGGTATGTAAGGGTAACACTTGAAAGGAAATAAAGGAAAATATTGCAGAGGACACCATAATTACATTCTTAGTGGTTAAAATTCAAGACTTACCAGATACTCTGATCTAGATGGGTAACATGACAGTCCATAATTTGCAAGAATTTATTTTTATTGATCTCAAATGACATTCAACTTTCACACAATACATTCCAAAAGCAAACCATATAGAAAGGTGAAATACATAGATTATATCGCAATGATTACATCAACATAAATAGTTGCACCAATAAATAAACAATGACTGCACCCAATGTCAATATCTATATTTGCTTTTCTGAGAAGTGTGTGTGACTATTGACCTTAATTAATTACAAAATTCCTTACGTAACATGAATTTTCATCAGTTTCGTTACGAAACTTAAATGTTTATCAAGATAATTAAAGATACTAATAATAAGCTGTATCTTTTAACATATGAAAATATAAACATCCAAATGAAATCTTTGCTTTCTAACAGCTATCTAAATTTCTAGTCGATTTCAATCAACTACATAACCTCAATATATTAAACGTTTCAAGAACGAACATTTACTATTGCCATTTCTGGATGGCGTTCACTTATGTTTACGTAGTATGCAAGGTGAAGGTTGTTTAATTTGAACAAGAAATCAGCAATTATTCCATACAAAATATAAAGCAAAACTATAATAAATACCGGTTTTATTTTCTACCCATTGCTTTTTCCATAAGTCTTTTATCAGTAACAGGACTAGGACTCTTTAAACAGGGTCCATCTCTGTCCTTGCTTAGCTATAGTTAGCTCATTTTACAAGTGGACCTATTCAAACGAAATACAGAATATAGCATAAAATAACCTTCAAGTATGAATAATACAGCTATTGCATTCATTGAAACCAATAGCAGCATATAGTCAGATAGATGTATTGAAGGCCACAAAGTAAGTTTTTGCTATAGTATTTATTTTAATAATATAAGACAACGATTCTGGTGACAATATTCCATGGCATTCCATGAATAAGATTCAACTCATTCCATGCAAAATTATATATACATATATATATATATATATATATATATATATATATATATATATATATATATATATATATATATATATATATATATATATAGGTGGTGTGGTGTTTATAATTTTTAACGTAGCTTTAACAATTTTTCAGTCATATCGCTACGCAATAACTGCAGTGTGGCAGTCTATAGTGATGTCTAGCACTGGGGCATCATGCCTTAGACACACAACCCCAAGTACTCTCCCAACCAGCCCCAGGCAGACAACATATAATAGGCTAATAATAGTCTCAAGTCTAATTCTGCGTCTGCCTTTCATTTTCAAGATATATGTACAACTCCCCTATCCCTTTGTTAGCCTACTAGGCCTTATAATTGACATTACATCATATTGCCCTACCACCTCTTCCTCCTTCCATTGTCATTATCCGAAAAAAAAACATTTAACAACTATTAATATATATGCCTAGAATAATTCAAGATTATCAAGCTGCCCATAAACTAAAATTTAAATAAATTATCATTATACTTGGACACCAGAATTAATGAAATCAGTTTTACACTGTTTGAATAACAACAAAATTAACTTTTTAGTATTTAACTCCTTTAGTAGGTGTTTTTTTCCGATTCGATCAACTACCAAATAATTTTAATGCGAATTGAGTGTGCCATCAGGTGTAATAGATATACTGACTCCGAAATAAGACATTTGCCACAGGCTTGTATTGTGTATACTAAGTAATTAAACATTTTAATTACAATTTATTTAGTTTGTGTGTGTTTGTGTGTGTGTATGTGTGTGTGTGTGTGTGAGTGCGTGTTTCTGTGTATGTACTTACCACCCCGAGTATTATTAAAGGACTCGATATACAATTGGTACCTAAAATAAAATAGTCGGTATATATACTTATACAATATGCTTTCTCGACAAACTGGCAACATATTTAATCCTGATTTAAAGACAAAAGCATGACATTTATGACTAGATATTATAGAAACGTCTTATTAAAACCTGGTTAAAAATGAACATTTTTCATTATAAAAGGAAAAAATTTGAAAACAAAAAATTAACAAAACATTGACAAAATACTCAGATAAATTACTTAAAGAGGAGACATAAGAAATGTTTTTCTCATTTTTATTCATAGTATGGGACAAAGTAGAAAGTAGTCGAAATAAATCTGTCCACATAATGTCAAGCTGACATGCCTTTGACCTTAATTCAAAAATGATCATTACAATTGGAGCACATACAATTAAGCCTTAATTGCCGATTTCACCACAGATACAGAAATGTGAGAACGATACCTTTATTTAAGATAATAAAAACTCAAACCAATATATAACTTGTAATATATTTCAATGAATCAAAAAACCAATGTAAAGCTTGCAATATATTTCTATGAATTCAAAGAAATGTGTAACTTGTCTTATGTATGTTTAAGTTGTATTGTATGTTGACATTTCCTAATGATTCCAAAGTCCAGTTCACTGGTTACCTGACCTGTTACATTTACATTTATTTTGTAAACATTATGATAATGTTTATCTCAAGATTACTCATTCTTGCCTTAACATCTTGAAACAGAATCAGTCTTATTATTTGTGCTCAGTTTTTAATTTGGATGAATTAATTTATTCAAATTATTATTCACTGGAAACAATAAAAGTTTTGACTACAACATTATTTTGGAATTTTTGGACTATGTTATTGTGATACATCAAAAGACTTGGCACACCCCCGCAATCCAAGCCAGCGGCACATGAGTACATTTAAGACTATAGACACATTAAAACATTCACTATTGGAACGTGTTCGGAATACCATTGGAATTCAATTGGAACTTTGGACTAGTGATAGGACTTTTAAGACTATTTGGGAGTTAATTTGCATTACTGTAAATTATTTCTAAATTTTCATTTTGTATTCATCAAAATAAATTATTTGCTGAATTTTGTAAAACCAGTTGGTTTTCGCTTTTTTCTATTCTTAGTTGAATACCAATCAGTCTTAAACACGTGTAAGAATCCAAACCAATATAGCTTCCAATACATTTATATGATTCCAAAGCAAAACATAGTTTGTAATATATTTCTGTACATCCAAATCAATGTATAGATTTTATATATTTCTATGAATCCTAACCAATGTATGGATTATAATATATGTCTCTAAATCAAAACCAATCTATTGATTTTAACATACTTCTATGAACTCAAAAATGTATAGATTGTAATATATTTATATGAATCTACGTCAATGTATATAATCTGTGATACATTTCCATGTATCCAAACCAATATATCGATTGTAATATATTTCTATAAATCCAAACCAAGGTATGGCATATATTTATATGAATCCAAACCAATGTATGGATTATAACATACTTCTATGAACTCAACCAATGTATAGTTTGCAATATACTTCAATGAATCATGTTTGACACTCTTATATAATGCATATCTTTATGTATAAAGAGGTAACATAAAATGCCCTGGCGTCTATATAAGACGCTGTCAATCTTTGTTATTCAGCAACATTCGATAATGCTTGTATTTACACCACTCGCTAAAATAGCACATATACATATTTTACGTAAGCTTTATTTTTGTTTGTAATTGATTATTTTACTGACATTTTATTTTGTTTGTAATTGTTCGTCACTTGTCACTGTTTAGAGAAACAAATGCCCTTTTAAATCTCAAAAGGACTTTTCCAGTTCTTGGTACGCGGTGCATTTTGGTATTTATCTTCTGTGTAATACTTTGTGACAGGATCTTTACTGCACGTTAAGTTAGGACAATTATTTTGATTACTTTGATTTACTTAGAATTTGGATACAAAGAAAATTTCTATACTGAAATGTTAGTGTAGATAATGTATAAATAAAATGATGTACTGCGTAATAATGGACTGACGATCTTTTGGTTCATTACTTAAGAAATGTTGCTCATGAGTCAAACGTTGTCAAGTAGAGAGCCAGTCTAAAAATACTTTCTTAAAGTGCAACCGCGTCATTTTGATAAAGACACGCTCAAATTTTGGGCGAAATATGTTGAGAACACAAGGATAAATGTCTGCCAAAAATACCCTTTCACTACTCATCTTGACCCGTCATATCTTTGCGAAATTGTATAGCCCACGGATCGCTATATTGCAACTGGTCTCCTAAAGGAAATTACTTCTAATAAACGTGTTATAGTGTTCACAATTAGTAAACTCCAGAGTTCTTTGAAAAAGACCTATGATACAAGCAATAATTCAGACAATGTAAACAACTAAGAGACTAATTATAAGAAAACAGCGAATATTATTTTGTGTTAAAGAAAACAGTGAACGTTATTTTGTGCTAAAGAAAACACCAATTTAAAAAAGAACTTTAGAAGCATGTGAAACAGAATCAGTGCCACAAGTAGTTTGAAAGACAGATCAAGTAATAGATTTACATTATCACAATTAAATAACCTACATGGACCAGGTTTTGTAAATATTCACAGAGATGGACTTTCGTCCGAGGGGTTATTGGTGGGGATGTAACTTTGAGTAAGATTTCATTTTGGTAGATCTCTTATTGTTCTGATTTCTCCTAATTCTAAAAAATAGAAGTATATGGTTTATTATTAGTTCACTCTCCAGTTTGATTTTACCCAGCCACTTATTTTAAAAACAAAAAGCATCGGGTCCATTTTGCACCGTGGTAATATACCTCTTTTGTGTCAAATTCCTTGTCTCCCATAGCTGTTACTCAATTGCCGTTTATTCAAAATTCCCACTGGAAACTGGATATATTTGTCTCGGCCAACTTCTGATTCGTTACGTGCTAAATACTTTATTTTTTTACAGATTATTTTACTGAAAGCACTCCGACTGAACAAATGTTTAGACCTTGGTACATTTGCCCAGTTTATTTAAACATTAAATATTGAATAACTCCGTCATTTTCATCTAACGTTTTCCCATTAACAAAACAAAAGAATAACAAACCTATCTATAATAAAGAGTGAACATTTTCAGCAAGAAAACTTTATGTATACTATTGTAATGAGCAGATGCAACCATCTCCGTTTTTGACATTTCGTTACTTCCAGGTTTCATTATTAGACGGATGAGTGTACACGTATACTAGGGACGATCATATCCTCAAAAACAACCATAAATCAGCTAACATTTGAGACCAAGAGAGCACATTAAGTAAGTTGATAGAGCTTGTTGGACACTGTGTAAATAATAATAATAATAATAATAATAATAATAATAATAATAATAATAATAATAATAATAATAATAATAATAATAATAATAATAATGATGATGATGATGATGATGATGATAATAATAATAATAATAATAATAATAATAATAATAATAATAATAATAATAATAATAATAATAATAATAAGTAGTAGTAGTAGTAGTAGTAGTAATAGTAGTAGTAATCTGGAATAGTCCTGTTTTTATAGAAATTGTAAAATATTATTAGGTAGATTCTGAAACATTCTTCATCAAGGCAGCAATTAGTTTATTGTCGGTCATTTAGGTACATCATCAAGAAGTGAACTTGGAGTATATTTTCAAGGAGACAAAGAGGCAGCCGAGTTGACTTGAGCGGCATCATTATATATTGGGGTTGGGTTTTTCTGTTGATTTTTTATTCGTTTTTATAATCATTAGTATTCATTAAGTAATTTCAGAAGAGGAAGAGTGGATTGAAAATTTAGAAACATATCTTAAGTTCATTACAATGTTTTGTAGCATGTTGTATGCATATAAAAATGTCGTTGCTTAAACTTTTAATGATGCCACCCAGTGGTGCATGGATTAGGAAATATTCTGCCTGTTGTATATCTAAGTTTATACTCTACTGGATTATTGTATAAATGAGATAAACGAACAAAACACGTAAGTCGTATGGTCCATTTCATTGAAAGTATAAAACATGAAGTCTTTTTATAGTCTAGAAACATTTAAGAACCTCTCCGATATGATACAATCTATGTCACTTTCACAGATATTATTTTATGACTTTTTCCCGAAATATCTATAAAAAAGTGGAATGTGAGTAAAATTCAGGCATACAATAGGCATATTGTGCATAGGCAATTGGAAAGACCACATCGTATTGTTACCACTCTAGTCCTAATTAATGTAACAAAAAGAACCCAACAAGTTACTTAATATCAACAAGTTATCTGTTTCTCTATAAACAAAACGATAATTCAATTGACGATTACAAAATAACGGGATCGTGTAAAGTCACTAAACACATAGAAATTCGAATGAATAATTTAAATAAATAATTATTCTCTCAAATTAAATCTAAACACAACTATACACTCTCGTATGAAATGAATTACAGAGACTGACCCAAGATGGGATTAAATTATCTGTTTATCAAGTTCCCTTTCTTATAATCATTTTAACTTGACTTAGATGTCAAAATCTTGTTTATCAAGTCCCCGTTTTATACTCATTTTAACTTGACCTAGATGTCAAAATCTTGTTTATTAAGTCCATTTTTATACTCATTTTAAATTGACCTGGATGTTAAAATTGTTTATCAAGTTCCCTTTTAATACTCATTTTAACTTGACCTGGATGTCAAACTCTTGTTTATCAAGTCCCCTTTTTGTACTCATTTTAACTTGACCTAGATGTCAAAATCTTGTTTATCAAGTCCCCTTTTTATACTCATTTTAACTTGACCTGGATGTCAAAATCTTGTTTATCAAGTCCCCTTTTTATGTTCGTTTTAACTTGACCTGGAGGTCAAAATCTTGTTTATCAAGTCCCATTTTTATACTCATTTTAACTTGACCTAGATGTCAAAATCTTGTTTATCAAGTCCCCTTTTATATTCGTTTTAACTTGACCTAGATGTCAAAATTTTGTTTATCAAGTCTCCTTTTTATACTCATTTTAACTTGACCTAGATGTCAAAATCGAGTTTATCAAGTCCCCTTTTTATACTCATTTTAACTTGACCTGGATGTAAAAATCTTGTTTATCAAGTCCCCGTTTTATACTCATTTTAACTTGACCTAGATGTCAAAATCTTGTTTACAACTTCCATTCCTGGACGAACGTTAGCTATGTGAAGTGTTGTTTACAAATGACCCTTATCCTGAAGTATGTGCCTTCGTGGACAAAAGTTAAGCACGCAGTATAGATATACTTATCGTTAATTTACCAAGTAATTGAGATTTTAAGGACCAGAGTTGTAATATAATTGCAATAACTACAACGTTTCTGCAAGGTGATAAGCTTTAAGGAGAAAATAGAGATATTGGGAACATTTATATTTACGAATCATTTATACATGCGTAAAAATGGCAAGTAGTCGTTATCCTCAATTACCTGGTGAAAAGCATTGCGTGGTCGAAAGGTGGTAGATGTTTCACGCTTTCATCCTCATCCCATTTACAGAGATCCTCAATATAATGTATTGCATTAATATATTTTGTTTCGTTTTCTATCTTCACTTTAGAAATCCTGTGTGGAAAGTCCATTTGCCGCTTTAAGAAAATATGAAACAAATGGAAACAATGCAGAAAATCAATTCACCTCCCTGAGAAAAAACAAATGAAACAAAAATCTAAAACGATGTTTTATTTTTCTTTGTTGATTCATTTCTACATATGATATGAAAATACAAACGAGGCTAGTCACATAGTCGACAAGGAAAAGCGTTCCTTAGTTCTATATCTGTTTGTTTTCCTAATACGAATCTAGGTCTTAATATATGTGACAGAAAAGTGAAAACAACACTTTAAGTAAAATCATGTTATTCGTTTATCTACGGTACAAGGTGAAAATTCAAACCGCTCTTTAAGTACTGTCAATTCAATCTCAAATAATCCTAAATGTCAAAAGTTCAATATTAAAGAATATTTCAATGAATTCCAATCTACTTAGATGTCTTAATGTAACACAGTGATGCAAACCAGACTATCCGTGAATGAATTCTCAATAAGTTCTATTTTCGAAACTTTCAATTATGATCATGATAAACGTGAGGTACACAAGCACAAGATAAATTAAATATGCACCATTATATGCATATATATATATATAAATATATATATATATATATATATATATATATATATATATATATATATATATATATATGTGTGTGTGTGTGTGTGTGTATGCATGTATGTATGTATTTATGCATGTATGTATATATGCTCAAAGTAATGATAATTTATATCGATATGTAAATTAGCTTATAATATCACTGTTGATATGTGCGTTTTAAACATAGTCTAAAGTATATGGTTTATTGCAGCTAAGAAATCTTCTGAACTGACATGTTTTAAAATAACGAATTTCCAAATCCCATATTGCAGCTGCAGACATACTCTGTATGATCCCAAACAGTGTATTTTTCGCACACGTAATTTTACATATAACCATTTTGTGGTTAATCATGTCATCCAACATAGATTATGATTGTTGTTAATACAATAGTATCCAAACTAGAGTATGTTTGTTGTTAATATGATATCCAATCCAGGTTATGCTGCTTGTAATAACATAATATCCAACCCAGATTATGCTGCTTGTAATAATATAATATCCAACCCAGGTTATTCTGCTTGTAATAATATAATATCCAACCCAGGTTATGCTGCTTGTAATAATATAATATCCAACCCAAGTTATTTTGCTTGTAATAACAAAATATCCGACCCAAATTATGCAGCTTGTAATAATATAATATCCAAGCCAGGTTGTGCTGCTTGTAATAATATAATATCCAATCCAAAATATGCTGCTTGTAAAAATATAATATCCAACCCAGGATATGCTGATTGTAATAACATAATATCCAACATAAGTTATGCTAGTTGTAATCTTTTATTATTATACAATATTACTTTTTAAATATGTCGTGGATTGTTTATTTTTTTTGTTGGTATTTTTGTCAATTTATAATTATATGATTAAATTAACTTCATGCTTATGTATAATTACTTTAGAAACAAAAGACGTTGTTTTTTAAACTACAAAAATAATGTTTCGATGTTTTAAATCAAACATTCAGTAATCTTTTTTGATTACAACTAATTTTCGTACGAGTTTAGAACACTTAATTCTTAAATATTTTTTTAGGATTATTGCTAATTTTTTCAACACTATTTTCCAAAATACAGAAATTACTGCATTGTGCAAAGTTGGATAGAATTAATACATATCACAATTCTATACAAAAGTGTATAATTTGATTTGTGTGTAACTTTTATATATTGAGTGATGTTTGATTTAAATAAAGAATGGCCATGTTACATGCTTCCGGTTCTGACTTTCTTTTTACAGTTCGATCACAGTACCTCTCTGCACACACTAGCGATGTAAGACCCACATCGTAGGAGTGATACCGCCATCAAAAAGGATGCCAAAATAATGCTCTCTCTCTCTCTCTCTCTCTCTCTCTCTCTCTCTCTCTCTCTCTCTCTCTCTCTCTCTCTCTCTCTCTCTCTCTCTCTCTCTCTCTCTCTCTCTCTCTCTCTCTCTCTCTCTCTCTCTCAAAATAAACTGGGCATGATGAAAAGAAGTTTACTCAAATACATGTAAATGACCAATACATTGAGGAAAAAATACCCATTAATTAATTAGTCAGGGCGTTTGGGTTGTTTTTTTTTTATTCGCAGTTGAGATTTCAAGTATTATCCTCTCAAACTAAACAACTTTTGTCTGTCTTAATTAGAGTAAAGACACGTGAGATTTAAGACATAACTTTTTTATATGCACCTTACTACTTAAATAATTTGTCTGAGTCGCTCAAAAATATTGGAATGCCAGCTGCATTTTGTAGAATAAAAATATATAAGCCATTTACCGTTCATCATTTATGGCTCATAAATAATGATAATATCTAAGTAGGCATTAGAAGGAATAAGGGAACAATAGAGACGAATATCAAACTTTGACCACATCAGTGATGAATATCAAACTTTGGAGTACATGTCCATTCACAATAAAAACAAGATTTATTAGAGCAAACTATATCGTAACTTTGGGGTACTTTTCTTTTCACTATAAAACAAGATTTAATAGAGCAAAATATATCGTAACTGAACTAAAAAGATCTTACAGAAGTGTGGCACTTTTCAAAATAGAATTTTAGTTTCGTAAATCAAATCTAAAAACAAATAGCGAATCCTAGTATTATATATTGATCTGCATACAGCAGTAAGACATATATCAACGTAATTTCTCTACCTATAAATCAAGCGGAGATTGAAGCCAGTTTGATATACAAATGTTGCATAACTGGACCTATGATATAATATAAGCTTTGTCGTGACAGTGACTGTATCTCTTGCAATAATATTATACCAAAAACCGATTTTTTCTTCCCGACTATGTTTTGAATAGTTAAACGTTTTATTTTTTATATGGCTTAAAAATTGACTGAAGTTTAGATTTATTAAATTAACACAGCATCATCGATTCATCCAGATAATAAAAAATCGTTTATTGCACTTCTAAGTTTTACAATCCGAGCCTTGCCCTACATGATGAATCTGGCTTTGACATAAAGATATATTAATCTTTTTTGAGAATTAACAGTTGTAATAAAATGTACATCTATCTATACTTCAGGCAAATAATCTTATTTTCGCTGCAGATTTGGTGTAATACATACGTGTTTCTGGATTAACCAAATGATTTCTATATCAAAACTAGAACTTTAAAATCTTTTTGCCTACTTAAGATAATCTTTCCTCATTTTGATTGTAAATCAAAATGTTACATTTGTCATAATAGAGGGCTTACGTTAAATCACATGTTCACGGACAAAATATGTACCACTATCGCAAGCACCCAAGATCATGCAAAAATTTACCATATTTCTTACCTTGAAAAATATGAATGCAGAAAGGGTGACGGAAATTGATATATTAGGATCTTCTATTCCTTTGTAGCGCATGTTTGCCTGTGTCAAAATATAAATAAAATTATTTTACAATGTTTATGATTTATAATGAAAATGTATAAAATATTCCTTTTAAAATTTTTCTCGGAGGAGGTATAACATTGATACTTATCTACGTTTGGCATAGAATTAATATTATATTTTGTAAAGAAAGAAGAAGAACGTTCTCGAAAGAGAACACTTCTGTTTTTATTATATACTGATATGTTTTTCTCCAATAACTATAAATGTTCAAAATCGTGCAGTTTTTCCCCATACTACACTGTATTATGCTGTAAAACATGTGTGCCTAAAATAGCCTGGTGTGTTACAAACTACTTTTGATTGTAAACAAATTACGCTTGTGCTGCAAACGCCGGCGCTTTCCATTTATTAGATTTGTTGTAGATGAACTAATCAAGCTGCTTGATCCATATAAAAAAAACAGATAATAAAGATGACGATGTGAATGAGTTCACTGATTCACAAAAGAAACTTTTTAAATTGAGTAAACGAATGAACTTGGTTTCTGCAATGGCCAACAATGGTTTTATGACAACAAACCTGAGTATACGCAATACTGAAAATATAATTCTGACCGTTTCAACACTTATGCTGGAGAAATGTTAACAATGTTTGGCAAAATTGAATGATTTAGATATTCAACCGTGCTCGCTAGAATCTATGAAAAATAGCCCAGAAAGACATATTAAGGTCAAGGACATCCCATCTCTTGCAAACATGTCACATAAAATAAGTCATTTCAATCACTAATTCGAAACAAATATGCAACTGAAGCAGTTGGGTTTCCGTAAAAGAGAGCAATAAGCCAATAAGTCAAGATGACGAAGTTTTATTTTCTACTGGCGAAATGGACTCTCGCTGCCTTGCAATTGTCCCCGTTTTACTTTTGCTTAGAAATCCCTGCTAAGCTCATACAAGTGATGAAGCCTAAAAACCATCTGACTCATAGCTAGTAATAACAATGGTAATAAATTTACTGACCTTTCTGCATCTTGAATTTCCTCAAAATGCACATTCTTATTTTATTCTGCTAATCAGAATTTCATGGGCTCCAGAAATATATCCACAGCACGAAACTGTACTGTAATTTAGACTACATTTCCGACAATGACATTTCAAGGCAGAATATAATGCAATCAAAAATTACATGAGTATGATATTCCATAAAAAACAATATTTAATCCCGAATCTTCTAAAAATGTTCAATTAAAAGAATTTCATATTATCCCAGCTTATCATTCCGAACTATCATTAACAGAACAAAAACACATCTGCAGCTACATCAAGCCACATGTACATCGTACGGAATCGAAACAGAAAATATAATTTAGTCGGATCATTAAGAAAAGTTGTTTCAAGATGCATTTATTCCCAATATACTCTAAATTTTAATTCTAAGTAGACAAAGAGGAGATTTCTTTTTTAAACGAATTATTGCGCTCCTGATAGTATACAAGGTTCAAAGGTTGCTGAGTGGTGTTATGTGCACATGAATACTGTTACTGTGTATTTTCTGAACTAAGGTTGTGTATTTACTTTGGAATCTAGCAGAAATTAAATTGCTTTGTTTTGTGTATTGTGTGCTTTTATTATTCAACCTTAATTAGAAAAGTACAATGAGCATATAATAAAAAGTTACTACATTTTATTAGACAATATAAACACGTTGGTTCTTTTTGAGCTATATTATACTCCTAACGTCGCGCAGTATCGCTCAGAAAATAGTCGTTGATATTTTCCCAAACAAATGCATTAACATACAAATATTAAATAGTTGCATTTTTCATAGAAGCTGTCAGTATAATCTGCCTAGTATAACGGTCTTTTTAGGGACAATTTTCCGCCCCCCCCCCTCCAAGTCATTCAGAGGCGGCAGGATAAAAAGGGACCCGTTTATGTGTGATCATTGTAGGGACATCGAACTGTTATGACGTCTAGAAAATGTAATAGCACCAACCGACGGACTACTGTAAAAAAAAAGTAACTAAAAATTCTGCTTGTTTAGGCAATAAAATATATTCTGCATGTATTGTCCATATGTCCATTTCAGGTCATCATTTTTTTTAAAAATAAATATAGTATGCAAATTAATGGAATATTAATGTGCTCGTTGGTAGACAATTCATTACTTACACCATTCATGATGTGCGAATAAGCTTGTCTAATCTTCCATTCCACTAAATTATCTCTTGTAAAGGGGTTAATGGATCCTACTGTAGAAGAATATCTGAAAAGTAAAAGTGAAATAAACATTTAATTTTCAGATGAGTGAGTGCTTTGTGCATGCATATGACAAAGGGGACCTAAAATGAACACGAAAACTGCTAAATGATCTCATTATCAAGACTATAGTAATCAATTTACTCATGACTTTTGTCTGCCTCTTGTTTGTGGCATACATATGGTGCTGCGATTATGCGGGCTTAACAGTGCTCGAAAAAGAGGATCTTAATTATAACAACTGGTTCAGCATTAATTATATATTTCAATCGCATTGCGAATTGGCAAATAAAGTGACACTTGCAATTCACCAACATTCTTTGCTTATAAATACTGTGTGGACGTTTCAACAGAGACTCTAATGTGAGAATCAAGTAAATATCTTTGGAGAGCTGCAGAGAGGGTGAACAGACCATCAGGTCTACGAATTAGAGAACCGGTTCCAACCGCTTCCAACCGGTTCAAACTGAAAGGCATATGAACCACCACTTGTTGGAAACCGGAAACAAATATCGTCGTTGTTGTGGTGGTCGCCCTCTCTGCTGCTGACAATTATTTGTCACAAAACAATTTTGTAGGGTTCACCTTTCCAATAAAATGTATCTACAATTTACCAGTATCAAACAAAACAATTATATGGGGGCTTTCTCTACGTTCAACAGATTTAGCACACTTCTCCCATAATCAACCCCGGTAGGGTGCAAATAAAAAAATAAAAAAAACACCCCCCACCATATGCTGACATGGTAAGAAAGTGTTCTTCTATTGAAGTTTGAGCCAATGGGTCGCGGCCCCCAACTTATTAAAAAAATGGGCATCGATCGCCACCCCGACATATGTCCAATAGAGGGAATCTAACTACGGACCTCGAGTATGAGGTAAAGAAGAACTAGAAATGCTCCATGGTTCTACTTAACAAATATACGTTTCAAAAATATATACAACACACATTCTGTGATATGCAGATTCTTAAATGCCATTTATTCACACTTTACTACAGTGTAAGTACTAGCATGGCGTGGATTGTACATGTTGCGGTTTTTTGCGCACAGTTACGCTATGTCGCCGGGAAATAACTCCTTCATTATTTTGTGACAAGGTTATTCACCTTTACAATCACAATCGAGGACCACATATTATATCAATGCCTACACGACACCTTGACCTAGGATAATGCAAGTAAATTATTATAATACCAAACGGAGTAGCTTGTGCTTTTGAAAAAAGTGTTTGAACTTAATCATATCCATGTCCCCAAAACACCAAATATACTAAATATTATGCAGCATATGATTATCAACTCTGCCTGCCTCTGGAAAATATCCTAGCCTGATTTGGTTGTTTGTCATGCATGACATCATTGTACACTACAAAATTATTAAAACTTATATTCAGATCATCTACAGATGGCGCTATATGAATATCAGTAATAAAGTCGATGACCTCACTGTCTTCATTTAACACTTTTGCATTCTCATTAAAATCTTTAAGTACTTCACAGCATCGCTGATCGTCCACTGATGGAGCTACTAAATACAATTTATCCCACTTTCAGCCACCTCATTATCAGATTAAGCAATAATTACGTCTTCCCACCTCCGGACGGACCTATTATTATCATTCTAATGGAGTTAGGTAGCGCTGGGTGATGCTTGACTGGCTCCTGTTTTCGTGTCGCAGAAAAATCAATTATACCCATATGATAAATAATATAAATTTATATTGTGTTCGGTGAAAGACAGCCACGCCCACCACTGGATTAACAACCATAATAACAAAAAACAAATAGTATGCACTGACGGGTAAGTGTGAAAAGTGTGGCACAAAAATATATATTTATTTCAAGACAGGAACAGATATTACTGCTTCGTTGGGAAAATTTCCAGGACTTCCGTGGGCAAAGTATCCCAAGAAAAATCATTTACCAGGATATTCAGATATTCGTCATGACAAGAGAAACCTCGTCCCGATGAATATCCCGTAAACGGAATTGATCAAGCATGTCACGTTCATGATATTGCTTATCGAGTTAAACATTTGCAACAGCGACATTTTGCCTATATAAAATTATTCCATGCATTAAATAATATGAAAGATAAATCACTTCGAGAAAAATTAGCTGCTTTTCTGGTAAAAACTGGTATGAAAAGTATAATAATTCTAAGGGTTGGGTAATTAATTATATAACTAATATAATGGAATCCATTTAACAAGCAACTATATCAACAGATAAAACACTACGATGATTTTATGATTGTAATTAGCTTATTTTCATTAATTAAAATCAATGTTAATGTACCATTTTACTCAGAACATCATACATAATAATATGAAAATAAGAAACATAATTGCAAAAATCTTTATATTTGTTTTTAAGGTGGTGCTCTACAGTTTCGTATTTAGCATAGGTTTAGATTTTTAAAGAAAACGAATTTCCCCGGGTTTCTTCTCTATTTATACTGGCTATTTAAAAAAGATTTTGTATATCTTAGTTATTGTTCAAAGAACCTTTAATTCCCTGCATTTTGATGCATGATTGATTTGTGTAATATGGGTTAGAGAGTATACAGCTTAGCCTTACTTCATATGTGCACCTTTCAAAAAAGTACTAGCTCCACTTGCTCATTTTCACTTCTCAAACTTCAAAGGTAAATTGTAAAAAATAGAACCGATAACGTTTTTTACATTTTGTGTATTTGGTAATTCAGTCATTGCACTTTTAGAAGCTGGTCTTGTCTAGTTTGGCAAAATTCATTTTCCATATTTTAATAGCTGCCAAGAATAGTGTACTTTAGACAAATTCAGGTTGATTTTTGGAGCATAAGGGAGCAGTCATTTTAGTTAGCAGTGTCCTAAGATCATTTAAAATTTCCAAAAGTACAATATCCAAAGAAATTTCAGCCACATTACATGAAAGTAGTATATAGTTATTCAAACATTCTCTCCACTATGCATGTTTAAAAATAAACAACTACACCTTACATACATCACTCTCTCAAAAGTACATAATACTGGTGGGCGCCACCTTTACTATCAGGACGTTCTGCTAGTCCATCATTAAAATATATATTAAAAGACCAAGAATAATCTAGAATTTTGATGAGATTTCGATTATCTGTTAAAAAATCTTCTTGGCGTGGTTGTGACGGATCTTCATATGGTGATGCAATATCTGGCCATCTTAACACTGATGTGATCGAAGACTGATAAATATCACAGCTTAATCCAGCGATAATATTTCAATCGCAGTGTTGGACGGTACTAGCAATTTTGGAATTTTTTTTTTCCTGTGATGGATTTAATTCTGCGCTGAAAATCTTCATTGATCTGTTCTATTTGATAACTTCCCGTTGGAATACTGACTACTTGCCAATCGAGTTTGTTTTTATTTGCAAACACCAACGAATTATTTCGTTCTAGTTCACCAAACGTGCTGACCTAATGTTCGGACAACTATAATAAACCCGTAATTGCGCTAGACCTATTTCGGACACTGGTATTGCAATTGGAAAATTGATTCTGAATTCAGGCAAAGTCGAACTCAACGATATCATTGTGGTTCGTACCAAAGCAATGTTATCAGCGATTTGTTGTAATGATTCCTGCGATCGCTGATTGAACGATGTGGCTGGGGATATCATTATTATACTATTATTGTTTTAAATCATGGACGGCGCTGACACGCTCGACTGCGTCACTAAAGTTATCGTTGACGACAACATCGTTGAATACTTCATTGTGTATCTTTATTGCGATACTGAATTCTTCATCAAACATCATTCCATCATTAAGTGACGAAGAAATCAGCGATGACAATTTAGAATATGCAGTCAATGCTGTATGTTTTTTGATCATGTATTCGTTCAGCTTTTCATTCTTGTACGTATCTATCTCCTTTGCGACTATGTTGAATATTCCAGCAATCGACTTTGAAGATGAAACAATGATTGTTACAACGATTGGCGCAATCATCGGAGCTATAGATGCTAATATTACGCCGGTTTCAGCGACGACCTCGGAAACCGAATAAACCACAGCATCAGCGACGATTGCTTCTGTACGATATTTCTTTATTATTGCTGTATAATTATCGATGATAGCTTTTAATGTATTCTGCTATGTCGTTACTTGATCGTATATGTGTCGCTGAACGTCTATCAGTATTCTTTAGTTGTTGTCTAAACGTTGTCTAAGACAACGAAGGTGTTTTAGCTACAAATTCCAGACACCACCAGTAAGACGCTGTGGTAATTTTTTTATCGATTGGTTCCAGTATAAATTCTTCTTCTGCATCTATAGACACGATTCAAGAAAAATCATTGTTCGAATGACGCCATGGTAATGTAGTAAAAATCCTAAATTTTGCAAAACTGAACACTGACAGCCTATACACACCATTGACCTCCGCAGTATTTTGCAAGATATTGATAGTTCGTCTTTGAGGAATCTTAATCAGATTGGTTTTTTCTGAACGATATTAGGAATTCCACTGATAATTTCACTGATTTTTGCATTTATGTCGATGAGACTTATATTAACGATAGGTGGACTTCCAAAACAATCAATAATGTTTCTGTTCACTTTTACTGCGAAAATTGAGCAACAATTGTACTTGATTAGTAAAGTCAGTTTTGAATGCGATCATTCCATCATTAATGATAGCTAATGAAGTCATGACAGGAATTTCCTTTTTATGGACATATTTCTTCGTTGCTGCGTCATTATTTTCTGTTGGTTCTCCTACATTAATAATTTTATTGTGATTCATGTTAATAACTCGATTGCGAATAATACTATCGTTGATGGAAATATTACTCGTCTTCAATTTTCCTTCACGGTTTTGAAATATAACAAATTTGTTTGGGTTAACGTTAGCAAAATTGAGCATGTCAGATAATTCATCATTGATCTGCCGTGCAACTCCCTTGAGTAAAACTTCTGTTGGTGCTTGTTGAGGTTTGGTTTTAGCTGATCGTCCGTAAATTTTATCACGTCGTCCCTCGTTGACGGGCGACGGATTCAGAAAGGGTTCGTCTTGTCACCAGCTTCTGGTTCATTTGAGGATATGCTATCATATTCTAAGGGAACGATCTTATTCCAAAGGTGCAATTAATGAGCAGAGGCATCAAATGAAGGGGACATAATTTAATTACAACAAACTTCCAAGCAAATCAAGTGACTTACATGAAATGTTAGTGAATTATAGCATGAAATGCAATATATTATGTTCTAAAGTATTGTTAACGTAAACTGAATCTGTTAGTAGAACATACATTTGTCCATATAGCATGCTAACATACGTGAGCAGGAAGCAGCTAGAAATTACGTCTGCTTTTCTAACTAAATTACTTTTAAATACAATTGTACCGAGCTGATGCATGTAAGTGCATGACAATAAAGTGTCAAGCAACTAACTGGCAATAAAGGCTAAAATAATCATGTGTATTTTGTTATTCCTTATATGCAGTATTAGAACGGTTAGTATGGAGCCATGCAAGATATTGGTGTTCACTATGGTCGCATTTATTCTTTATTCATTCATGGTGGGGAGGGGAATAACATAAATAAAAGAACCTAATATGGGTTAATGGTTTGCTATTGTTGGTTCACCAGTCATTGGTGCATGGTGTTCTTAAGTTTTAGGTGCAGAGGCACCCAAAGCCTATGGTTCTGGTTCACAGTATTCTTATGGTTTGGGTGCAGATGCACGTAAAGCCAATGGTTCTGGTTTCCAGTTCCAGCTTTGTGTGCAGGAGTGCGCCAAGCAGGTCTTGTTCACTGCCTCTATGATTTATTACCCATTTTGGTGTAATGGTTTGCAGACAAACAAAAGACAATGTTCTGTTACTTGAATTTCACACAAAAAGTGTAACTTCTTTAAAAGGAATAATGTATAAATATAATGTTTGTAAATGTAGAAATATAAATTATAAACTCACTGAATTTAGAGTTGCTTTGGTGCAGATTTAGGTTATGCACATTCTATTAAATTCCAAAAGACATAAGTTCAAGACATGTAGTTTTACTAGGTCATACAATAAAACTCTGCTAGTGCTATTTTACGCAATGGAATTGGTCAACTTTAACATTTCTTTTTACCATAGCTACTTCTGATTTCAAAGTTGGTTGAGCCATTTTGTAATTCGCGCCTGCGACAAAAACTGGAGAGTGACCAATCAGAATTTAGCGCTTGCGATCATCGGTCAAGAAAAAATTACTGACCAAGCAAAAAAAAGCATCAAATATTCATGCTGAAACTGACGTAATCGTATAAAATATGAAGAATCAAGATTACGAAACATGCTAAAGAGTTACTACAACTTTTACCTGAATAATTACAAATAAAATGCAACTACACAAGGCATCATATATTTAAGATGTATGTAGACAAGTCGCGTGATCAACATGTCAAATCAGTTCGAAATACATTTCTTAGAACATCCTTCGACGACATATCATAGCCGTAATATACATGTGCTCCGTATGAATGAATGTTCCAATCACGTCTGCCGAAATAAATATACATATATGTGAATTAAAACCAGGATATTTAAGCGTAACAATAACGTATAATTTAATAGGGTTATTCCTAGTTGCATGAAATAGCTCACTTAATGAACAAGATATGTGCTACGATGGTGCAGTGAACAAAACATTCCATGCTGTAAACATGCTAATGGTGACACTGTTGACTTAAGCCAACTGTACCGGCATAACAATATATACCATTATATAATTAACAATTATTAAATGTATATTCATGTACAGTTTTATAAAGTGGTTTCGTTGATCTTTATACAGCATCAAATAATGCAAGTGCTTCACAGCCACATATTGGTGGATCCGTTATTTTTTGTGTTGGTAGCGTTGAATACCAGAGTGGAATATTTTGAAATCTTTCCACGTACTTCATAAATTCTACATGTGGATCCAACTCGTACGAATCAAAATAAACAAATGCACGTAAATCAATGGTGCATGAGACCCAGTGAGTACTTGCTCCAGAACATTTATCGAGGTTAATAATATATGTTTCTGACAGATTTGGATTCTTGGTAATTGATCACGCATAAAAACACATAAATAAAATTCTTTTTTTGCACTCGCGCATCAGCATCTAGTAAATCAAAATTTGATAACGGAGTTATCACTGGAACTGTCAACGAGTCACTGGAATTACCAATCTGGATCCCATGGTGGGCGGTTGAGACCCTGAAAGTCTCAGACCGTGACCTCGTCGTCATTTTTCAAATCCTTTTCCTGTTGCTTTCTTTAGAGCCATTCCAGCAGCTATCCCAACTGTACCTAACGCAGCAGCTTTTACAACAGCTGGAACGGCTGCGGTTATCAATGCTGGGATAGCTGCGATAAGCGAAAAAATTCCCCCTGTTTTATAAGTATCTTTGATAGCACCCACGGAAAAATTTGATCGTATTTTTTTATTGGCGTGTTTAGCTTCGTTGAATTTCTTAAACTGACGTTCGGTTAATTATAAAAACTTTTGCACCAGATATTATTATTTTATTGATATTTTTTATCCGTATCGTGATGCTAACTGTGATTGTAATCGTTTAATCTTGCATATTCTCTACAGGAGTATCAATAACTCTCATGCGGCCACCAACACCTTTAAGGAGCATTGTTTTATCGTATAATATAGCGGCAATTGCTCTGTACTCAGCAATAGCTCCTCGCGTCCCACGATCTCGAAAATGTATGTCAACGATCGTGTAGCATTTTAAAGTGCATCGAATATATGTCACGGTGCAGAAACACCTTTGCTGTGATGCTATTTGCCACGTAAATATCCGATTAACGGTACTTTGAACAGCATCTGTGGTTGTTAACCATGACAACGTCGACTTACCGCCGCTGACCATGAGAGCGAGTAACCGATCTTCTTCAGATATCGATAGGATTATTACTATCTTCCACAATGAAAGTTTTGTCAGAACTACTTTACCAACTTCTCCAGCGGATCACCGTATTGCATCATTGTTGTTTCCTTTTCGTACTAGCACATATGTTTGGCTCCAAAAATGACCTTCCGTACGTGTCTGCAGAAGCAAAAAGATGTACGATAATGAAATCATGCAAGAAAATCTTGTTTTCACCTTGCAAAATTTATCGACGGGATTTAAATCCGAGGTTGAAGTCGACGTCGACGTTGATAATCATACTTTGTACTTCCATGTCGGCGTTTCTAGCAAAGTTTCTTGCTCGTCCTATTTCATAATTGTGGTACTCAGGATGATAAGAATTATCCTTGGGTAACATCATTGATGGACCAGCTGTTCTTGAATAATCATCGCAATATCTTGCAAGGCTGAGTATCAACATCTTTCTGAATCGATTCAACATTTCTTCCGTCATTGTCAAACAACGCCATAATACAGTTGTTAATGAAACCAACACTGTCGGCAGCATCGTATTCTGTATTATTTCCCCTTAAAATTTCGCCTTATGCTTCAATAAATGCTTCCGAGAGTAGGAAATATCTACTTGAATCTTGAAATTGTAATTCAGTTCACCCACGCTGATTTGGTTGTCGTGCGTCATAACAATAATACTGATAATCTCGCACAGACTCATCTTTGAGAACTGGCTCATCCATGTCGAATGTGGTATTGGATATCCGTTTAAACATCGCTTATGATATTGATCATTGCCTAATACAAAAGCCACTTTGAGTAGTTTTACTTCTTCGAGGCAACCCACTTCCAGCTATCAGACTTGCTGATATTTCTGCTATTTTTTGATTTGCGGCTTGATTTAATAGTTTACTAACACTTGCAGGCATAACCTCAGTGATAGGTAATTTTACTATCTGAGGTCGGACCGCTCGCTGTCTGTGTATTAATCGTGCTAGTCTATCCTTGATTGCAGAGAATGCTTTACTAGTAACATCACCAACAGTACTAATACCGTTTTCACGGATAACGTCAATAGCTTTCATGCCTAATTGCTTTGCGATCGGTATTGCTTGTGGGGCTATCATCAAAAGTAAACCCATAATAACATCACAGAGTCCATCTACGTAAAATGTGCCGAATACAGGTAATCTTGAATTTACCAACCTGACCATAGCTGGTTCACGTTAATCAGTGTGCATGATCATTTATTTGATTATTTAGCTGTTTAATCAGTGAATTAATCGGGCGACCTACAGTCGTTATGACAATCATCGATAATTTAATTAATGAGAGACCGATACACGTCAACGTTCATGATGTCACTGGTAAATAATCGTTGGCAAATGGATGTAATTTCGTTGATAATTTCTGGCGAAAAATTACTAGCTCGTTTTTCGCCAACCAAACTTTTAATCGGTCTACGTCAGAAACGACACTGTCGGGGCAAGTAACAAAAGCACTTCCTCGATCATTAATACCACTTCCGTTGAACCTGATTATGGTTGTTGTTGTCATCGTTGTTGTGTTCGTTGTTCCAGTTCCTGTCGTCGTTGTTCTAGTTCTTCTTGTCGTCGTTGTTCTAGTTCTTTATGCCGTTGTTTTTTTGTGATAATTCTTCCCGCAGTCATTGTTCTGTTTCCTCTTGTTGTTGTCGTTGCTGGGGTTCTAATTTTTCTTCTTGTCGACGTTGCTGTATTAGCTCTAGTTGTTGTTCTTGTGGTAATTGTACTAACGAAGCAATTTTATCTATCGCACGAATATACTCATCATATTCTGGATCGCTGGTTTGAATTCTATCAGTACCGCTGTATAGACGAAATATCCGTCTGCGCATAGTTTTGCGATCTAATGATTCATTTACATATTCAGGCTTTAAAAAATCTTTTCGTTGATCATAACTTTTCAGGGCAATAATTGCTAATTGAATAATATCTCTGACTAGTCTTATATAAATAATAGCATCTTCGGTAAATTTATCAAATGAATTAACCCTGACTCGTGCTCGCTTTTCTGGTTCTTGTGGATTCTGATAAATATTTGTGCGGATACTGAAACATTTTGCAGTTAATTAACTTGTATTTAATTAATGTTAATCAATGGTTTATCTATGCTTTTGAAAAAGACTCATTAAGAGTCGAAAGCTCTCAGGCTAGTTAGATACTAGTTTTGCACTGTTCTTCGTCAGTTTATTGCATCAATCAGTCCCTGACACACGTGATCACTTGCTGGATTATTCCAGTGCGCTTGAAAGGGCTGATATTCGCCATATGATTTGTAATTTGTATTCTTTATATATATATATATATATATATATATATATATATATATAAACATATATATATATATATATATATATATATATATATATATATAAACATACATACATACATACATACATACATACATACATACATACATACATACATACATACATACATACATACATACATACATAGACACACACACACAACTAAATGAATAGACAGCTTTGCATGCATAGTGATCACTTACAAGTCCCAGATTTCTGAATCTATCAGTACGGCGACCTCGACATCGTAGACTTCCTTTAGCTGGCGAGATTGATCTGTGTACAGAATTTGCAATGAGAAAATATAGTCATGCTATATAGTCACAGTCTTTGATAATAAACAGAGATGTTTATCTTTTTTGTATGTTTAATATGGAATATATTGATCTATTTGTGTTAAAAGTAATTACCGCGTAAAATGTTTATTCTTTCATCTAAAGACATATTCTCAGAAGTATTAAAATCATGAATGACATTTGCTAAATAGTACAGCTGATTTGTATTAATCGTTGTCACCCTGAGATAGGTTATCATCTTCATATGTGATATTATCTTATATTCATACATGATAATATTTTCCATGATTATTCCACAGCAGTTATTCTCACCTCTTTCCCCTCTAGTATGTAAATTTGCTACATTTCGGGATGATGACGTAGCATCAGAGTGAGGAAAATGGATTTGTTTGTGTTGACCTTCGAATAGTCGGAAACGAGCTATAAGATCTTGTTCTACTTCTTTCATGTCGACATGTGCTGCATCTACAAGACGAGATATTTTGTTGCATGAAAAGATTGTGAGTTATTTTAATTTTATTTTCCTACATTTTGTCACAATCCTCTACATTCAAACAAAAATAGAATCGAATTGGGATTTTATTCACACCAAAAGTATTGAGAGAGAGAGAGAGAGAGAGAGAGAGAGAGAGAGAGAGAGAGAGAGAGAGAGAGAGAGAGAGAGAGAGAGAGAGAGAGATGGGTTTTATCCCAGTCTCGTGTTTGTTTTGAAGCATGGGAGAATCAAATATTGTTACACTGTAGCTGATAAAATGAGATAATAATCATTGCTTACTTGGAAAGATAACACGGAAGATACATCTCAAAATTAAGAAATAATATTTAGGAAAAAAAATAGACGACATCGTGTCTTTGGAATATTAATAATAATAATAATAATAATAATAATAATAATAATAATAATAATAATAATAATAATAATAATAATAATAATAATAATAATAATAATAATAAACAAATAATGTCTTTGGATATTCTTTGCTACAAATATTGTAAGATATTGGAAACCTTTATTTTGCACTGAATTGTGTATATCGTTATGATCTTGGTCCTCTAGAACATATGGCATCCCGAGAAGACCCGGAACCTCCAACATGCTTCTGGACGCAACGTCAATTTCCGCTTGTCGAAGGTTGTAACCACGGTCTCCTATTTGTATGTGACCGTTCTATATATATATATATATATATATATATATATATATATATATATATATATATATATATATATATATATATATATATATATATATATATATATATATATATATAAATTAAAAAAGAGGGTTTCTCCTGTCACTATTTATCCTTTGGGATCATATCTTTCATTTTGAACTCTAGTGGTTGTGGTTTGGCGTGTAACGGAAATAAAAAAAAAAACATACTATATGGATCAGTTTATATCTTAATTCAACTATATTCCTTAATTGTCTATAATAACGTGTCATCTACTTCATACAAAATACTATGTTCTGAGTACTGGATCTACTTAATCAAGTAAGAAGGTAAGGCGAAGTATTCAAGGCATTAACAGGTATTAAAACTAATGGGTTGATGTAACTGGAGACTTGAGAAGAATATATATACGACAGAGAGTGAAATGGCATCTGCTAAGGTGGTTGAAACGCTGATATAAAAGTTATGTAATGTATCAGATGAAAAACTGGCTCATTCATTGCCTAAAAATGTATCAGAATAATCTCTGCCTAAGCTGCCTTATTTGTAACTGAACCTGTCCAATACCGAATGTTTTACCTATAATTGAAGCAAAACCAATCAATGCATACAAATTTACCTATGATGTATCCAGCAACTGCCTAATGTTATATCAGTATTCATATAACCACTACCTAATGTTATATCAGTATTCATATAACTACTACATAATGTTATATCAGTATTCCTATAACAACTACCCAATGTTATATCAGTATTCCTATAACAACTACCTAATATTATATCAGTATTCCTATAATCACAACCTAATGTTATATTAGTATTCCTGTAACCCACTACCTAATATTATATCAATATTCATATAACCACTACCTAATGTTATGTCAGTATTCCTATAACCACTACCTAATGTTATATCAGTATTCCTATAACCACTACCTATTTTTATATCAGTATTGCTATGACCACTACCTTATGTTATATCAGTATTTCTATAACCACTACCTATTGTTATATCAGTATTCCTATAACCACTACCTAATATTATATCAGTATTCCTATAACCACTACCTAATGTTATATCAGTATTAATATAACCACTACCTTATGTTTATCAGTATTCCTATAACAAATACCTAATGTTATATCAGTATTCCTATAACCAATATTTAATATTATATCAGTATTCCTATAACCGCTATCTAATGTTATATTAATATTTATATAACTACTGCTTAATATTATATCAGTAATTCTATAACCACTACCGATTTTCATATCAGTATTGCTATAACTACTACCTTATGTTATATCAGTATTCCTATAACCACTACCTATTGTTATATTAGTATTCCTATAGCCACTATCTAAAGTTATATCAGTATTCCTATAAACACTACCTAATATTATATCAGTATTGTATTTATATAACCACTACCTAATGTTATATCATTATTCCTATAACCACTACCTAATGTTATATCAGTATTCCTAACAAATGTTGTGGATAATGCTATTCCTAAACTATCTAATTGCACAAACAACAAACAAACAGAATGAGAAAAAGAAATATTGTTAACAATAGATTCCAACAAAAGAAGACGTGTGTTAATAATATCGGTAATTCTAAACGTCTAGCTTTATTAATATCTGTCCTGTGTTTCACAGATCCGTTTCGGGATACCTCTGCCAATAGTTGGAGGGGGTATTTTTTTTTCTACCTACCGCTACAAATGTTACCACAAAATGCTATCTGTCTTTGCTATGAATTTCTGATCGATATTTTACCTGCATCTATACCACGGTGGTTGTTCGCTTTTGATGTTGTTGTATTGATGGTAAAGTGTTAACCGACTTAGGCCAAGTCCGTAATGATTTTGACCACTGTGGTAACGTCGTAGCATATAAAATTTAGGAAAGTTTATTATTGACATTTGGCCTTCCCAAAGAGCGTGTGTAAAACTATGCAACTTAAGACTGCATTGGAACACTTATTGCATGACGAAAGAATACGATGTGCACTGAGGTTGACGGATGGGTCTTGATTTGTAAAGTATGGAATTTTATTCTACACAAATGAGAACCTTGACAGACGTTGAGCTTGAGGGATAGGTCTTGATTTGTAAAGTATGGAATTTTATTCTGCACAAATGAGAACCTTGACAGACGCTGAGCTTGAGGGATAGGTCTTGATTTGTAAAGTATGGAATTTTATTCTGCACAAATGAGAACCTTGACAGACGCTGAGCTTGAGGGATAGGTCTTGATTTGTAAAGTATGGAATTTTATTCTGCACAAATGAGAACCTTGAGAGACGCTGAGCTTGAGGGATAGGTCTTGATAGGTTAGTACGAGATTTTATTCTGAAAAATGAGAATCCTGACAGATCTAATAAACAGGAGTGTTTATGTGTGTGCGTATCTAACTAATCGTTTATCTTGGATTTTTCATCTGTAAGTCTTTGGTAAAACTACACCCTTGCGTGGCCTATAACTTGTCATTGCCCTGAATCACAAGGAAACTAAATAGTATAGCATGGATACTTTGATTTATAATTGTAGCCGCACATGCTGCACATAGACTGCAAATTTTACTATCACAATATACTTACGATGACTCTATCGCACTGGTCATTTGATCTTTTAACATATCTGACGGTCATGACTGCCCCATTCTTCCCATCTTGGTAATAACCAACATCCTATTCAAATGAATACGAGTCAATTTAGATACGACGGCAGGTAAGTAGGTATTTAAATCTGTGTAGGTAAGTTCATAATTTGATTGAAATGAGTTTTTTACTTACCAGCTTTTTATGTCAATAAGTGTGGAGGTACGTGACTGGGTAGGTAACCTATCTCTAGGTAGGATAGAGAGTTAAACAAGTAGATGTAATGACAAGCTGCAGTTTTAAGTGCTAAGGCATACATATTTTTTAAAGTTTTAGTCATGATCATGCGCTTGACTAAAATTTAGAACATGCAAAATTTGATGATGCAATAAAAGACTGAATATTATGATCTATTCCTTTTACTCTATTAACTTTACATTGACAGAATCGTTCAGCATTCTACGATACTGAATACGTTGATATGGCATGCAGGTGCACGGCACGCTTGAATAAAATAGTATAGTTTATTAGGAACTCATTTGAAAATGAGTGTTTAATTTTTTTAAAAAAGTTTACTACATTTGTATGGAAAACTATGAACGCCGAAAAGAAGTTCGTTCATATTTTCTTATACGAGTGCAGTAACCTATAAATATGAGCGAGAATGTGCGGTGTTACTTGCTACGATGAATGCATCTTGAAAAAAAAAAACACTCGTAAAGCCGAACGCTGTCAGAAAAATAAAATCTGATTCATAATGGAACCAAGTACAATTTTGTGCCATCCATTCGGTTAGCGAGAACTGTTCAATTATATGATATTTTGTTCATCAAAACAAGTTGATAGAAATTAAAACATAAAACAAGTTTCATGCATATATGCCTTTACATTTTATTTATTTATCAATCCATATTAAGACAATGGGAACTTAGATTTGAGAAAACGAATTAATGGAAGGAAAATATGACCTTGGAGACTTTAAAATGTTTTGTTATCTTTTCTCGGGAAATCGCCTACACGGAATTGTTTTCATAGTGGAGCAAGCATTTAAAATAATCCAGTATGTTATTGGGAATAGCGTATTATTTTAATTAAGGAAAATTCCAGTGAGTATTATATAACTGAAAGTGTGACCTTGGTAACACAATTGTTCCACCACATAACTTCTTTCCATGTTTAGTTTGGTCTGTAAATCGGATAGGTGGAGATAGCTTTAATGATCACTCTGAGATTGTACTTAAAATGTGTTTATTTTTTCTTCAAGAGATGGCACTTATTGCATTTCTTAGCTTCCCAGTGTGTCTGAATGTTGCAATTACTTGAAGGCTGTCTCGGTGGAATGGTAGGATGTATTTGTTCCGTGGCTTTGTATGTGTTGTTAGAAGGTAATGTTTGGTTTCTTGTCGTTTGTATCACTTCTATTATTAGATCTTAATCGGTGATAATAAGTTAGCTTTTTGTACCTATCAATGCAAGGTTGCATAGCAGGAGATATTGATCTGATTCTAAGATCTTGGCTGTATTGGATATTCGGAGTAGTGGTCTGATTCTAAGATCTTGACTGTATTAGATATTTGGGGTAGTGGTCTGATTCTAAGATCTTGACTGTAAAAAATGTTTGGGGTAAAGGTCTGATTCTAAGATCATGGTTGTAATGGATGTTCGGGGTAGTGGTCTGATTTTAAGATTTTGGCTGTATTGGATGTTCGGGATAGTGGTCTGATTCTAAGATCTTGACTGTATTAGATGTTTGGGGTAGTGGTCTGATTCTAAGATCTTGGCTGTATTGGATATTCGGAGTAGTGGTCTGATTCTAAGATCTTGACTGTATTTGATGTTCGTGGTAGTGGTCTGATTCTAAGATCTTGACTGTATTAGATGTTCGTGGTAGTGGTCATATTCTAAGGGATTTGACTATTGGATGTTCGAGTGTAGTGGTCTGATTGTAAGGGCCCTGACTGCATTGGATTTTTGGCAGCAGTGCTCTGTTTCTAAGAGCTTGACTTTGTTGTATATCTGGGGCAGTGCTCTGTTTCTAAGAGCTTGACTGTATTGTATATCTGGGGCAGTGCTCTGTTTCTAAGAGCTTGACTGTGTTGGATGTTTGGATGCATTGCTCTGATTCTAAGAGCTTAACTATGTTGGATATTTGGCTTCAGTGCTCTGATTCTACGGCCTTGACTATTTGATGTTTGTGTGCAGTACATTGAGTGGCAGCTACATGCATAAAACTATTCTACACTCGGTTTGGTATAAATGTATGTTCTTATGCAACACCTTTGCTTTTATTTATCTAAAACGTATACTGGTTTTACAAATTCAAAAGTGAATTGGATTGAATGATAGAAATTACGAGTTTGAATTCATTATTTTCCAATCAAGATTCTATTTAATTTCCACAGTCTCAATGAAACGTAAAAATTGTTATGGTTGTTATGGGTTATAGCTTACAAAAACCAGTTGATGGCTTTCTCATAGCCATATAAATATGTTTACATATATCTTAGACCCAATGGCCTGTTCCGTTTATACGGAGGTAGTTCTTACCATTGAATTTAAGGTCACTGAGCTTTGGGATTAACTCCAGAAGTATGACATTGAAATATGTAGGTGGCGTTTTCACAACTGTTGTTTACACATTTTCATCCCCCTCTCATGTACAATATTGGTATAGAGAAATGTGTTTTTTCAAGTGACAAAATATATTTTGGATGGTATCGAGTCGACGAGTCGTCAATCCTTGTTGTAGCCGCACTTTTCATATATATACGTGTGTGTGTGTGTGTGCGTGTGTGTGTGTGTGTGTGTGTGTGTTTGGAGATAGAAAGGGGTTTCTGAAATGCCCGTAAAAGTTATTTAAACGATTCAATGACTGTGTGTGTGTGTCGAGAAAAGTGGGTTTCATGTCCACAAACAATTATAGACACATTTAATGATGATAACATGTACCTACACTTGACACGAGAAAATAAAACGAAGCTTCATCCAGAAAGATAAAGGTAAGTCATATTGATGACTAGTGGCATGCAAGTATTGTTACAACAAAGGCATTTCAAAAATACAACTATGACAACATTCTGAGTGACAAAAGTCTCCTCAAACTGCGCATGCCCCTTAATGATAAAACTAACAATTAAATTTCTATTCACTAAGCTTTCAAGGAATTTTCCCAAAAGGAAGACCTGAAAAATTATGTTTGATGAAGGAAAATAGTTTCATAAGAGAGTCATTAAAGATGCATTGAAAAAGCAAAACAATAGTAATTTTCAGTATTTCTTATACTCAAATGCATATGTAGAGAAAAGAGTTTAAAGATCAGAAAATGAAAGCATTTTACGCAGAATGAAATAATGTGTTGTTGTACTGTCAAAGCTATTTTATTTTTTCAAAAACACTTATCATGTTAGTTTGCATCATTGTTGTTGATACTAGGATGGAAGAAAACAGATAAAAAGTACGGATAAATATAATTTGTTATTGAACTTTTGATAAATGTAGATTTCTGAGATCTAAAATTTATGAAGTGGTCAAACTCTATAAATAGAAAACAATATTTACTAAGGCTTACACCTGCACACGCGATTAGACGGCAGACTGTTCAACCTGAAACGACTGAAGGTAATGAGCAAAGTAAGAGAAGCAACCATTAGGGACATGCTCTTTGCCGATGATGTTGCTCTAGCCACTCACACAAAAGCTGAACTACAACGCCTGTTGGACCTCTTTGCTAAAGCATGCGATGAATTCGGGTTGACCATCAGCCTAAAGAAAACTAACATGATAGCTCAGGATGTGGATACCCCCAATATCATCATCAACAACTACAAACTAGAGGTAATCAGTCAGTTCACTTACCTTGGCTCTACCATCACTAACAAACTCTCACTTGACGCCGAGCTCAACAAGCGGATTGGAAAAGGCGTCAACAACTCCTTCTAGATTGTCATAGAGAGTGTGCAACAACAGCATGTTGACCCTGAACACTAAGATCTCTGTGTACCGTACCTGTGTACTAAGTATTCTCCTGTACGCCAGCGAAACCTGGACCCTGTATGCCTCACAGGAGAAAAGACTGAGCGCCTTTCACATGGGATGCCTCCGATGCATACTCGTGATCACTTTGAGCTATTGAATGACAAACAACGAGAAACTTGGATGTGCCAAGATTCCCAGCATGGTCACACTCCTCCGCCAACGTCGCATCTGATGGCTGGGCCGTGTACGTCGGATGGATGACGGACGGATCCCCAAAGACCTTTTTTATTCTTAGCTTGCCTCTGGCAGAAGATCAATCTGATGACCACATCTACGGTTCAAGGATGTCTACTAGCACGACATGAAAGCCCTTTAAATTGATGTCAACTCCTGGAAAGAGCTTTCTCTAGACAAGTCGAGCTGGCGACATGTTCTGATCACTGGTCTGAAAGCCAGCTCGGACAAGCTACGACTGCTCGCTGGCTGATGAGAAACGATCTCAGAGGAAGAGGAAGCAGCTCCAACCCACACCAGACTTAACCTTCATGGGCAGCAAGGATTGCCACTCCCGTGTGGGGCTCCATAGCCACGGAAGATGTTGCACAGCTACCATCCGGGACACCTCTTATGGGCTAATATCCATCGTTTCTCGAGACTAAGGGATGCCAACAACAAAACTTCCTACCACTATTGACGAAATATTCAGAATAAGACATAAATATCAGTTGGTCCAACTTTTTAAACGTAGAAAAATATTGAACTGTTTCTGGAAGAAGTCTGTCTCTACACAACAAGCAGGATTACATATATAAAACTGGAAAGATTTTTAATACTTTTTGAATGAAGCTAAAATGATTGTATTTTTCAAGTGGAGTGACATGATGAATCATTTAGCAACTGGGACGCAGCAAAACATATTATTGTATTAAAATAAATATGTGAAACGTACCTCTACAGTTGAGATGATGGGGGAAGCATTAAATATAGACAGATATTCTTAAGGAAATAATTTCTGGAATTTTAAAGATTTAAGAAACACATTTTGCTAGATGAAGGAATACAAAAAAAATGAATTTATATTCTTAACAAAAACAGAAGTAGAAGAGAAAACACAATATAGACAATATCCTAGTTTTGTTATGAATACAATAACAAAATAAAACAAAACAAAATACCAAAATATCAACCTGATTCCAAATACGGCTGGAAAACGGTCGTAAGCAAATACAATGTAAACAATTGCAGGTTAGTTTAATATACTGTATACAAAATAAAGGGCACTGATAGTCTTATACACTGTATACAAAATAAAGGGCACTATTAGTTTTATATACTGTATACAAAATAAAGGGCACTGTTAGTCTTATATACTGTATACAAAATAAAGGGTACTATTAGTTTAATATACTGTATACGAAATAAAGGGCACTGCTAATTTTGTATACTGTATACAAACTAAAGGGCACCGTTAGTCTAATATACTGTGTACAAAATAAAGGGCACAAAGGTATACTTAGATGTTGATTCAATCATGAAGACCTTTAAACTGTAATCTCATAGAAAAGAGGCTTTCAAGAAATGAATTCAAATGCTGTCCATTGTGCATTTTCTTTCACAAAATGTTTGATAAGGCAAATTTCAAGTAATTCCCACAAAACTAATTGTCTGTACAAGAATTGCTACAACAGCAAAGATTGGTTGGTATGGGAAAATTTGTGGACTGGATTATATTCATGAATTAATGCCATGCAACCATTCAAGACGTCTATGTACAGGCAATGTGTGTATATATATATATATATATATATATATATATATATATATATATATATATATATATATATATATATATATATATATCAAATTTCAAGTAATTCCCACAAAACTAATTGTCTGTACAAGAATTGCTACAACAGCAAAGATTGGTTGGTATGGGAAAATTTGTGGACTGGATTATCTTCATGAATTAATGCCTTGCAACCATTCAAGACGTCTATGTACAGGCAATGTGTGTATATATATATATATATATATATATATATATATATATATATATATATATATATATATATATATATATATATATATATATATATATATATATATATATATATAAAGAACACTAATCATATGGCGAATAACAACCCTTTCAAGCGTACTGGATCCACCAAGGGATCACGTGTGTCAGGGATTTATTAAAATAGATGCAATAAACTGACGACGAACAGTACGAAACTAGTAACTAATTAGTTAGTTAGGCTAGTTAGTTAAACAAACTGATCTAAAACACTAAAACATACTATTCATATACTTGATACCTGATAATATTGATACTCACTTCCTACTTGCAATAAGTTTTGAGATGAAAACAAATATAAGTAATGATTTTATAGACACTCCACTTGCGCCTAAGAAAAGAAAATAATAATAAAAAAGCACTGACAAATATAAAAAAGATATGTGCTTCATAAGAATGATTTTTGCAAATCAAACTAAATTGATAAATCGATGTAAAAGATCAACTGTTCATAATTTGCTCATTACCTTGAAAATTAATATAACAATAATAATGTATTACAGAAACCCAACATTATACATGTAATTGAGCTTTAATTATCATAACTATAGAGTTGCCTTTTCTGAACAATACATTTCGTTAAAATCGTACGTTAAATTAAATATGAGTTTGTGACTAAAGCAACAAAGGAATGTAGAACAACTCAAATCAATGAACAATGATGTAGACAAAATTCGAGATTGGATGCATCTGTTTACTTTTGTTTTTACGGTTTTGTTTTCGAGAAAAGATATACGATGGATAGGCATCTCAGTTACATTATACTGGGAGACGAATGTGGAGTGAGAGTATGGTACAAGGATATTTAATTCATAAACAAGGAATGGAACCTTATGTGGATAATGTTAATTCTCTCATATCTTTTGACTTTTCTAGTGATGTTATTTCTAGCTTTCTACAACTGAATATTCTTATGCTATTATATATTTTGACTTATCTCAACCTTAACATACTCTTTCGTGTTCTGACAATGTTACTCGTGTTTTAAAATGATTCAAGAGATTTTACAAGCACATTTATTATTTATGTGTTTATTAAATTGCATCAATGCTAGACTTGATAAATCTTTTATTTCAGTCAGCTTGATTACTCACTGAAAAAATTCAAAATTTCAAGTCAATTTTATAACAGAAAAATAAACACATTGCTACTATTTTACTGTTTTTGCACGATGATGACATCTCTCTCTCTCTCTCTCTCTCTCTCTCTCTCTCTCTCTCTCTCTCTCTCTCTCTCTCTCTCTCTCTCAGATAGATAGATAGATAGATAGATAGATAGATAGATAGATAGATAGATAGATAGATAGATAGATAGATAGATAGATAGATAGATAGATAGATAGATAGATAGATAGATAGATAGATAGGTAGGTAGGTAGGTAGGTAGGTAGGTAGGTAGGTAGGTATATAGATCTTAAAATTCTTAAAAGAAATTTTACTTTATATTTATGCTTTTTAAATTTAAAAAAATTACATTGTTTATTTGAAATATTCAACATTTATAATTTATAAAATATTAAATTTTTAAATGTATATTATACCTTTTTATATAGATTTTTGCAAAATGAAATGATTACCACAATATGTAACTTCTCTGATGCTGGGAGCAATAATTAAATAATTGTTATATTAGAGAGAGAGGCCTATTCCAGATGTTTGTTTTTTTTTCATTACTATATTCTTTCCGCACACTTGTTAAACATGACTATTGTTTTTATGCCCCTTATGTTGATGACATCTCTTTAGTGTCTTCAGCATGAGGTGGTACTGATTTATCTGTATAATTGCAATTTGTGTTTTACAAAAATTTTTGTTGATGAATAATTATATTTTGGCATACTAGCATCTTGTTTTGCCCTACTTAGACGCTTTGGTGGACGTAAATATTAGACATAATCATTTCCTTTTTGTAAACACTGTTCTTGTGTCCCTTGTTTTAAAAATTGTTATGATCTATTTGGATACAATAGTTTGTGTCAAATATCTTTAAATGTATACAAGTCTTACCTAGAATTGGTGTAAACAAAGCTAAAGAGATAAATGTTTTATTCAAAATATTTTTATACTTTATATTTTTAATGGTAAATTTCTTGTTACTTTATTTTATTTTATATTTGAAATCTATATAGCATGTCATATGCTCCGGTAAAGAATAGGTAAATCATGATATCATTGATTTCCATTTGGCCAGTTTCATTATATATAACACTACTTATAAATTAACTAAATTGGAAACTTACCTCCTTTCCCAAATTTCGTCTTTTTAATAGAGCGGATCGACCGTTTTTCAATCTTCGTACATAATATACGTCAGGATTAATAGGACGGTTCCTCTTCAGACTTAAGAGGAGAATATCTGACCCACGCTGGAGATGAAAGGTCAGCTCCTTAGGGAGCTCAGGATCACACCGTGTCTGTTTGTCAGTTAGGAACCCAGTGGTGACGTCTTTCAGCCAGACCGTTTCCATACTTCCAGATACTGGTAAACGGAAATAAGAAAATAGTTACGCGAATAGTGTCAACAAAAAAACGAATCAGCAAATGACGCGATAGAGTACTCAGGGTTCAGTTATTTTATATTAGTCGATAAATGAAGAAATTAAAGCAAATTAACAGAATTGAAAGATTTGCATGTTGATCATCCAAGTACATCTATCGAATATGTTTCAATAAAGTTTATAATAATAATAATAATAATAATAATAATAATAATAATAATAATAATAATAATAATAACAATAATAATAATAATAATAATATGCATTATTATTATTATTATTATTATTATTATTATTATTATTATTATTATTATTATTATTATTATTATTATTATTATTATTATTATCGTCCTTAATTTCTCAAATCAAGTCTACTAAGGCGTAATTGCGTCTGGACAGATAAAACAAAAGCGACATGACAATGTCATCAATTTTCCGACGAAAAAAACTACAGTGAGAAATAACTTTTCTTGTCACCATATGGGCATCATAGTGCTAAAGTAGCATTCAGTACATGTACAGCAGTTTCAACTGTGATGTTAGCTGTGAGGCGATAATAATTAGTGTTGCTACTGTGTCGATATCAATTTTGTCCCAGTGATACATCTCAGTATCTCATTATGAAATATTATATTCAAAAGACGATACAAGCGTTTGAACAAGAATACAGTGAACGGCACATAATGTGTGCGCCCCGTGTTTAATAGTCGTCTATGTATACCAAACATTTTCTTTATAAATAATATCCTTGCGTAGAATCTGTTTTCTTGCGTTATCTTGAACTTGACCCTTCTGACACTGAAATTGACGGGCTTCTTCCTTACCTTAAACCGAATCCACCCATACATTTCATTATACGGAAACCATTTTTTCTCCTTTCAGTCAGTGATATTGACCTTTCACCTTAATTAGTAAGGATCCACAAAGTATGGATGAGGTATATCATATAAAACGAATGTTGCAAAAATTTAATTGCTAAGTCTTTTGCACACAGCCATTTGGACCTTTGACCTCATGACTCCAGAATCAAATGGAATCTACTTACAAAAAGGGCAAGCCATAGTGCTGACTGCCATTCAGCTCATGGGGACTATCAGGCGATTCACATCCAAGAGTATAGTTACCTGCATTACCATAACGCACATTACACGAGTCGTTCTTCCTGTATAAATGATAAACAGAAGCAATACGTGCACGTCTTTTTAAATAAAAAATTATGTACTGTGATTATTAATACTGCTTATGCCACTACTACTACTACTACTACTACTACTACTACTACTACTACTACTACTACTACTACTACTACTACTAAATTATGCAGGAATCTTTAGTTTCAAAGTGCATACTGAATGCATTCATGGAAAGAAATAGTATGTTTATTCTGATCAAATATGTATAAATTTTGTGCATAGTAATGTCGATAAAACAATCATGTTTGTTGCTTCAATATTTTTGCAGTTCTATGCATTAAGAAATGGCAAATAAATACAATGGCATGTACTACTGGATAGAAAGAGTTGTACTGCTTTATAACCTCTGGCATTAAAACTCAAATTATTTTCTTTTTCGTCTCAGTAATATGTCAATAAATTTGCTATAATATATCCAGTAAGGATTCCTTTTAGCTTGTATGCGTGCTTTCGAAGATAATTTTTTTTAAAGTTAATAATGTGTCTTTAAATGTTCGTCCATTTGTGAGTCTGTCACTTTTTCTAATTTACTTTTATCATGAAGTTATGTTAAACCTAAACTCTGTTTACAGCACACGGAATGCAACTGTGGGTGTTTCTATCCTTGTTGGTGGTTCAACTCTGCTGCTTTTCCAACTGGATAAATATTTGCTAGGGTATAGATGTGACGTTTCCTTTGATCTTGTCTAAAGTGTCAATGTTCTTCCACGCACCAAACATTCTTACAGTGCAATCATATTAGGTCAGCGAAGAGAGAGCTTTAATTCCTTAACAGTTTTAGTATTATAGCAGTTGGGAATATATATTTACTCATTAAAATGTTGTACTATCCTGACTGCCCAAAATATATTTGGTATTGATATGGTCGTTATTATAGGCGAACAGCATCGATAAACCGTGGACCCTATTGCCTAGACAAAGAAGAAACTTTATTTTTGACTTACCTTTATCCTATAGAGGCCGATGAGCCGTTTGCTGTATGTTAATGTCATTAAGTTGTAAAAGCTAATTTCAATACTTTGATATGGGTATGATACAACTTAATGACGCATAATTCTTTTCATATATAAAATGTCCGGAAAAGAAAACGAGAAAAGACAAAATGTACAGTCACAAACTTATGAAATCCAAAGATGAGAATAATTCTAATAGCAGGAATAAATATATCCAGTTCCGAGCAAGCCTACAAGAATTAACTGTCTCATCCGTTTTCCTTTCAGAATAACAAAATAACACCTATTCACTGACGAATTACAAGAAAATGCAGGTATCATCGGTTTTCAGTGTGTTAGTGAATAGCAGCATTTTCAAGCAATCAAACAATCACTTCAAATACAGTAAAATATCTTAGTTGTTAAATAGCAAAGAATATATATATATATACAAACATATATATATATATATATATACAAACATATATATATATATATATATATATATATATATATATATATATATACAAACATATATATATATATAAAAAAATAGATACATACATATAAATATACATACATAAATATATATATATATATATTTGTGTGTGTGTGTGTGTGTGTTTTTTTATATATATATATATATATATATATATATATATATATATATATATATATATATATATATATATATATATATATATATAGATGCAATAAACTGACGACGAACAGTACGAAACTAGTAACTAACTAGCCTAAGCGCTTTCGACTCTTAATGAGTCTTTTTCAAAGGCAAATACAAAACATAGTTACGACAAACAAATAAACACAAAAACGTTGTGTTTGTAAACCTCTACATTTCTATCTTCACATGTGCTAAAACTATAAATGTGCTACAAACACAACGTTTTTGTGTTTATTTGTTTGTCGTAACTATGTTTTGTATTTGCCTTTGAAAAAGACTCATTAAGAGTCGAAAGCGCTTAGGCTAGTTAGTTACTAGTTTCGTACTGTTCGTCGTCAGTTTATTGCATCTATTTTAATTAATCCCTGACAAACGTGATCCCTTGGAGGATCCAGTACGCTTGAGAGGGTTGTTATTCGCCATATGATTTGTATTCTTTATTTATATATATATATATATATATATATATATATATATATATATATATATATATATATATATATATATATATATATATATATATAAAACTGTCAGTGACAGTTAGAAACTGATACATGTACCTGATCGAAAATATGCCAGGAGACCAAGGACGAGATAAAAGACTCCTGTATTCATAGTCTTGTCTGGTTGTCGTCTAGGAGAATACTGCTCTGTTTGGCCTCTAGCATCTAAAGGTCAGCAATGACCACGGTTTCACATTCTTATTGGTTCAAACTTACGTCATACACACAATAAAAGCTACGATGAAAACATTTCACAGATCTCAGTGTCAAGTGTGTTAAAAAGAGTTCGTAAAAAATGGACGTGTGGAAGAATATCCGCTTCAGCAAGGTCTTAAGTTCAACATTGTGTAGTAGTATTCAGTAATAAGTAATTCTGTCAAAACCAAATTTAAACACTGAAACATATTTATATTTGAAATCTAGCGACAAATTGAAGGATGACAAAATACTCTTCGCATGCTTAGCCTAATCTTTGTTCAAAATCTTTTGAAAATCTTGAGCAAACAATGTTTACACAACGATGATAAGAAGGTTTGTCTTTCTTACCAGGTGATAAATGCATATGTATGTATGTATGTATGTATGTATGTATGTATGTATGTATGTATGTATGTATGTATGTATGTATGTATGTATGTATGTATGTATGTATGTATGTATGTTAACTTTATATGACACCATGATTACGGTTGTGTATTGCTGCTGCTGCTACTACTACTACTACTACTACTACTACTACTAATAATAATAATAATAATAATAATAATAATAATAATAATAATAATAATAATAATAATAATAACGTAAGAATATAGGAAGATTAATATAAATTTACCAGAGTTTCTGAAAGAGAAGTGTTAAAGTGCACAAAAAGTTCAAGCTAAGGGTACAATGATGCCATGCTGACGACGCATTCAATCATTCGTTCTTTCATTCCATGTGTTTTTCTCCCTTTTGGAACTTAAGAGCAGAGAGAATTGGTGCAGACACGAGATTGGCTAGGACAATACGTACAATTACATATATAAATCATGAACTCGTACATATAATCCTACAATCTCACATTTTATATATATATATATATATATATATATATATATATATATATATATATATATATATCTTTGTAATAAAAAAATCATATATACCTTGATTTCTTTCATAGGAATCTGGTGTAGTGGTGGTGTTTATAATTTTTAACGTAGCTTCATAGGAATCTGGAATAACTGTGTGTGTGTGTGTGTGTGTGTGTATATATATATTATATATATATATATATATATATATATATATATATATATATATATATATATATATATATATATATATATATATATATATATATATATATGCCAGTAGCTTCTTGTGGGTCGGTGGTTCTTTCCGGTGATTTCCCGGTTTCTTCCTCCACCATTAAGTTCAAGTATTGGACATAAATATTCTTGAAACTTAATATAGAAATCGGTTGTAAGGCCATTAGAACCTGGCGCTTTACATTCATTTTAAACTTTTTATTGCACTTCGGATTTGATCAATAGTGATGAATCCGTAGCACAATTCAGGTGCATCACTCGTGATTTTGTTTAAGCTTGTACTATTAAAGTACCATTATATTTGTGTCAATTCTTTGAGAAGTATAAAACTTCTTATAGTTTTGTATTTCGTTTAGAATTTCTTTTTTGTTGATTACTATCCTGTTGTTTGCTTTTAATTTGTCGATTTTTTTTCTTTCCTCTTGTTTAGTTCTTTTCTCCTGTATATTTCTCTCCCTTTAGTGTACAGATCACCGAATTTCCCCACTCTTATCTTAATTCTCTCTGTAATGTTTTGTTCGATTTTTTTTTCTATAAGTTTTTCTTTATCCGTTTTCTCCCCTCTATTATTTTGTAGTCTCTTATATCTGTTTTTAATCCATTCTTTATGTATTTTATTATTTGTGCTATGGGTTTTGATATCTCCTTTATTTTTTTCTTTAATCTTTCCCATTCTATAAAAAAATATCTGGTTGTTCATTTTGTATAAAATCATTAATATAATGTTGAACAGTGTTCATATAATCATTATCGTTTAGGAGAGCCCCGTTCAACTTCCATACTCCTTGATACAATTTGGTCAGATTTTCCATGAATACGTTGATTGTTACGGGTTTGTGGTCAGAAATATTTCCAGTTAGTATTATACGATTATTGGCATGTGTTAACACATGTTTCTGAAATGTAAAATTTATCTAGACTATTCCCTTTTGTTTGTGTATACATATGTGCAAATTCTACTTTACATACTGTTTTAATAAAAATTCAAATAAAATAACGAAGATTTACAAATACCGTAAGGATTTAACAGCCATATTGAATCTATTATTGTCTAGTGATAATAAATTATTAAGACCCGATCTGGATTCAGGAATTGCTATTCCACAATACACAATATGTTTATTTTGAACAGGCCTATTTAATTTAAAACAGACATTGCAAAAAGAAATTTGATATACTTTTGTTGATTATTAAATTGCATTTGACAATGTTTAGAACACAAATTGTACCTATTTCGCATCAAGCAAATTATTTTAATTTTACACTGAATATTTATAACAATAACAAATCATGTGAAAAAAAAAATAATTTTTAGGTCAATTTTTCTTTTTGAAAAAAGGCTGTAAGCTAAATGGGCAAAGGTAATTTCCATTATTGTTTTCCTTATTCCTAAATGACCTAAAACAATTTGTACTAACAAAGGAATGCTGAGGTTGAGCTGTACCCTGCACAATCTCACTATGTATGTATGTATGTATGTATGTATGTATGTATGTATGTATGTATGTATGTATGTATGTATGTATGTATGTATGTATGTATGTATGTATGTATGTATGTATGTATGTATGTATGTATGTATGTATGTATGTATGTATGTATGTATGTATGTATGTATGTATGCATGCATGTATGCATGCATGTATGCATGTATGTATGCATGTATGCATGCATGTATGTATGTATGTATGCATGTATATATATATATATATATATATATATATATATATATATATATATATATATATATATATATATATATATATATATATATATATATATAATGCTACGCTGCTTTAGCACGCTGATAACAATATGTTTGGCGTATATAAAAATGCCAAGCAGTGGATATATTGTATATGTATGACAAGCAATGGATATAATAATGCTCTTATGCAATATACCCATTATTAGTCTGATTTCATTATATTTACTCTAGAAAGATAATAGGACTGGCTGGTCATTTTGTAACAGGCAGCAGATCAAAAAGATCTATTGTTTAATAAAAATCATGATCTGGATTAGAGAAAGAAAGGTCTTTTTTATATTGAATAGTCATTTTTGTTCATTTGAAATAAAGCAATGTTTAAACTGATTAGATCTAGAGGCCTTCTGATGAGAAAGGTCTCAACGCTCCAAGGCAAGGTCTGGTCCCTGAGAGATGATCCTTAAAAAATTGATCTAAGTCAGGATCCTACTAAAGTCCTGCATACAAAGAAGAGTGCATTCTTATCTGCTTCCTATAGCTGGGTTTTGCCACTATTCGTGTAAAATCCACGGTTATTCTTCATTTGCCCTTTGGTTATCTATGTAAACAAATACAACACTGTCAGGTGTATAAATCTTAACGTGGACTTCAAAGAGAATTACGCAAGTCACAAATTGAATACAAAACGCCAAGGACCAGGTCGCTTGAAATAATATCACTTAAAAATTATATAACATAACAGGCACACTTCACGATAAGAGGTAATACAATATTATATAACCCTAAGAAATCACAAAACACTATAATCAATATTTAGTATATAAATAAAACGTGTACATTGTTGTAGGACCACAATCCAATACCACTTGACAACAATACGTTCCATTATTGTACTCTATATTTGTTGTTGGTCAACCAGGTATATATGGCTTTGTGAACCAGTCACCACCCTCACATCCCTTTTCCATATTACAGTTATCAATAACCACGATTAGTTAGAAGAAAAAAAAAAAGGTTCTTCACGGTCGAATTTAAAGTAATTTATTACAATCTTTACATAACGTATTTATCACACGACAAAACCAATGTGCTTTGAAAAATGTAGTAAATGTTAAGACATATTTATCATTGGTGCTATCAGGATCTACTTGACAAAAACTGCAACTGAAAGACTTCATGAAAATGTCTAAACAGTAAAGCAGTATTGAATAACATTACTGAGTAACAGAAACCTTTGTACGAATAGCCATTTCCTTTTATTTCGCTGTGTCACGCGTGCCCACATGTGTGTATGTAAACGGGAATATTTTATATGAATGTCTGACAATTTTTTTTTTTGCAATTGTGTTTTTGGGAAGGGGAGGATGCAGTATGCGGGTTGGGGTTCTGTAAGTAGAAGGAGGAGAGGTAAACGTCACTTTCCCACCATCTTGAGAGAAATTTAACATCTTCATCATTTAGGTGGCGCTCACCAGTTATTATGTATTTTTGAGAGAGTGATGTATGTAAGGTGAAGTTGTTTGCATTTTAAACATGCACAGTGGAGAGAATGTTGGCATACCTATATACTACTTTCATGTAATGTGGATGAAATTTCTTTGGATATTGTACTTTTGGAAATTTTAAATGAGCTTAGGACACTGCAAACTAAAATGACTGCTCCCTTGTGCTCCACAAATCAACCAAAATTTGTCTAAAGTACACTATTCTTGGCAGCTATTTAAATATGGAAAATGAATTTTGCCAAACTAGATAATGCCAGCTTCTAAAAGTGCAATGACTGAATTACCAAATACATAAAATGTAAGAAAAGTTATCGGCTCTTTTTTTTACAATTTACCTCTGAAGTTCGAGAAGTGAAAATGAGCAAGTAGAGATAGCACTTTTTTGAAAGGTGCACATCTGCAGTAAGGCCAAGCTGTATACTCTCTAACCCATATTACACCCATCAATCATATATCAAAATAAAGGGAATTAAAGGTTCTTTGAACAATACCTAAGATATACAAAGTCTCTTTTAAAAAACCAGTATAACTAGTGAGGAAACCCGGGGAAACTCTTTTTCTTTAAAATTTTAACCCTATGCTAAATACGAAACTGTAGAGCGCCACCTTATAGGGCATCGATGTCTATCGGAAGTTAACAATTTTGCAGTTAGGTTTTGAGAGTCATATGAAAAATAAAACATTAGGATGCTAGTTTTGGGAACATACAGGGAAATTAACATTAATCCAACATACATTCTTTATACCAGTATAAAAAAACGTCGAAATGGCGTCAAACACGTTCATAAAATTAAACTTTTGAAGTCCATGATAGCCAACAGCTTCAATAAATTTATATCAAACGCTATGGTCTTTCTCATGACAGAAATCAGATTTTTATGACGTCATAACCGGCAGTAGATTTGCTAATTGAATTTGTTTTCGTAGCTATTTTAAATGGACAAATTGCGCATACATACATACATACATACATACATACATACATACATACATACATACATACATACATACATACATACATACATACATACATACATACATACATACATACATACATACATACACACACACACACACACACACACACACATACATACATACATACATACATACATACATACATACATACATACATACATACATACATACATACATACATACATACATACATACATACATACATACATACATACATACAACCCTAAATGTCCCAAGTATTAGTAAGGGTAGGGCCTATGACATCTCACGCTTACAAGCAAGAGCATACCATTACTCAAACCTACACTACCACCACACACTAACAAAAGACATAACGGTAGGAATTTAAGTTTCTTTTGGAGATTAACATAAAAAGATAGAAAAAAAGGTAAACACGTTGTCTTGGTAATAATAGGTAATAACTCTGTTTATAGAGATCTGCATTTTAAATAAGTGGTGTTTGTTACTGCAAAGGATCGTAATGAAAGTTGTGGCTATCCATAACAACATCTTCTTTGCCAGCCTCTACAGCAAGGGGATAGCTTGCAACACTTTTCTTAATGGACTAAGTTAGGCTTAGTCAAGGCCCATAACTCAGCCCATAACCTTTGATGATACCGAATGTCAGGTTAGTATTATAATAAGTTTGGGGCTTATTTCGGCTCTCTTCGCAGCATTTGTTATTGTTGACGCAACTTTTGAATGTCGTCCTTCTCTTGTCGTTGGGGCTTTTTATTTATGTCTCAAGTTATTCTATTTATTATCAATCAATTTCATTTCTCAAGACATCTATAATTTGCTTGGCTATCCTAAATGACGGCACATTCCGCTTGACGTGTCGTCGATTTGGGTTTAGAGTTTCAACTCCTCAACCCTGTCTAGGAGACTCTTCACCCTCTCTAGGTATACCAAGACTTTTAAGTATCCTATGCATGCTCTTTAATTGACCTATCTGGAAACAGGAAAATGAGGAGAACTCGTTCCTTTTTGTGGCTTTAATTAGGAAATCTTCTCAATCGACGGACGAATGGATTGTATTTGTGTATCGAAAAGTATTTCTCGAAATTAGTTTTCAAACCAAAGTGAAGACCCTAAGACATTTGAGACAATTTAATATTCTGCAATGCGTGAGGTAAAACCTCCGATGGTGGGAGTAGATACGGTCTCAGCAGTTCCGGTAGCTCCAACGTGCGCCTGATCGGTGTGGTGTTTATGATTTTTAACGTAGCTTTAACAATTTTTCAGTCCTATAGCTACGATATCTGCAGTGTGGCAGTTTATAGTGATATCTAGCACTGGGGCATCATGCCGCAGACATGTAGTATGATGTCCCACCCAGTCACATTATCCTGACACCAGGCCAACCAGTCCTAATACTAACCTCTTAATGCTGAGCGTCAAGCGTGGCAGCTGTTAGTACCATTTTTGTAAGTCCTTGGTATGACTCGACCGGGGATCGAACACACGACCCCTCGCATCCGAGACGGACGCTCTAACCACTAGGTCACCGGAGCTGTTAGAGCTGTCTGGATCTGCTACTACTTTTCATGAAGAACCCGTTTACGGAATTAATTAATCAATGGTTGGGATACGGCCTATATTTTGATTTGAGAGAGAGAGAGAGAGAGAGAGAGAGAGAGAGAGAGAGAGAGAGAGAGAGAGAGAGAGAGAGAGAGAGAGAGAGAGAGAGAGAGAGAGAGAGAGGGGGGGGGCTGACATTTATACTCTTTATTTATTATTCATTAGTACTCTGTTTTACCTAAAAATATTTTATTTAAGGTCATTAATGATTGGTGTGATTCTAATGACTGAACAACAAGGTTAATAACATAGAGAATATAGTCTTCGGTTCTAATTAATATCAAACATCGGCAGCGCATGTTTTTGATAAACATAGACATAGACATTTACAAATTTTATTTATTATTTAAAGTCTGAGTTTGCATTACATAATATGAAACATTGGCTCATTGGAGCTAATTAACCGACTATAAACAATAAGTAGCACTTTATTAAACAATCAGTCTTTTTTAAAATCGTGTTTAATTTATTTTAGGGCAGTTCTTAAAAAATCATGCAAAATGGCTTGCCAATGCACTCTTAAGCTAATTTCCTTCCCTCCATCTTATAATCTGTGTTTAAAATACAATGCATATATGTCAGTTTACATCAATATGATGTATGGTGTTTACAATGGTTTAGTTTAATAATTTTTGGCCGACAACATCCTAACCATGTCGTTTACATGAGTGCTAATTTTAAATATAAAAAGACAAAAGACAACATTGTCAAACTAACTATGCACACACCATTAGGGTATACAATTTTCCTTCAACAAGCGTAAGCAGCTTAAGCCGAGAAAAAAAAAAAGAGTAAATCTTAGCATTATAAATTAATATTTTGTGAGAAATAGAACTTGTGGAGTGTTTTTCTAAGACATTCCTAATGTTTGGAGCTCCTTTTTTCCCCATCACACTTTTAGTTTATTACAGGTATGAAAAATCGAGATCGACTACTATGCTTCGCAAACTTAGCAATGGCAGAGTAGCCTTTCTTTTAACATCTTCAACAAAGAAAGCATAGTTATCGTGGTTTGTTTTTTTTTTTTAAAATGGTTACTTCCGCATTGATTGTCCGGCAAGCATGTTGCAGTTTATTGCAAAAGAATCGGTATAAGCATGAAATTCGACCATCAGTATTAAATGAAAACGAAGTTTTATGTTCCATAATGTACAAGTAGCAAGTTTTTACGCACTGTATATATGAAGTTGTGCACTATTCATTTATGTCATATGTTTTCGATATTGACTATGAAAACATTTGACTACTTGATTAAAGTGCATGCTATAACTTTGGACTTAGATTTCTGCGTAGAACTTGTTCTGGTCCTGTAATTGTTCTCATGTGAATCCAGGAAAGCTGTTTCCTTCAATAAATAAAATGTCTCGCAATAGACCATATGTCAGATTCCCACGTATATTTATATTTTTACATTCGGCTCAGAAAACAAAAGGCATAGATTCTGCCGCAGTAACTCATAGTGGTGTACTGATTGTTGGGTACAGTAGTTTGACAGCCATTAGTCTTGTAGTGGTGGACTGATTGTTGGTTACAGCAGTTCTGAGAGATATTAGTGTCTTTACAAATGTAAATGAGCTCTTTGTTCTAGATTGGCCAATTGGGCTGAATTATTCAAGACTCTTCGGAATCTCAAAAATGCAATGTATATTTCACTAAAATAAACTGACATATAATGAAACTTGCTAGCATGCTTAAGCTGCATTGATGTTTAACTTAATTTCTTGATTGGAGGGGATGACTGTGTTAAAAGACCAGTATACTATCTGTTAACCCACTTGAAATTAATGTTGTATGCTCCTGCAGAAAATTAATTATTATTAGCTTTGTTGTAATTAACCGTAGATGTGTTTCATATTTTTATGGTAATTGAATATAGTTTTGGGTTCAATTTGACCACAATTATATGGTTCCCACATAGAGAGCTTAGTGACATGTGGCTTCCACACAACAGTATTGCATCCTGCTTTACAAGTATTTGTGAAGGTCTAGATAGTAAAGTAATGGGAATTTAAACTGACTGCCACAATACCGGTGTTAATGTCTGTCATAAAGTGATGGGGGAAAATTTGCATTTGGATGTAGACTTAACCATATATTGCATTTGTGAGAGGATGGGCCAGTAATTACAAATAGAGAGAGGAATGACTTGGGTGATCCTATGTTGAGACAGTTACTGTGTAGTATTACTTTTCTACCATCAGTAACCTTTTTATTTCAGTTGTTATTGCTCCCAACCCAAGGACACTCTCAGTCCTCCAGGAAGACTGCGTCGTTACCTGATGGATAAACTAATGAACTATGTAGAGAGGTATGAAGGGTTCCTGGAACACAAATCGCCTAAAGTCTTCAGAGTGTACAAGACATTTACAGTGGGTGAGTTAAGAGAATTTATAGACATTCTAAGGATTGGGTCTCTTATTTATAACAACTTTAGAATGAAATCCAAATATCAGACAGAAGATGGTCCATGATGATCTTTCATTCAAGTAACAATTGATATCTTGCCTATATGCCAATCCCTAATGTAGTCACTGGACAGGCAAATTGTGTAATAAATGAGCAATCATAGACTTAATTTAATGAAAAATTCTGAGTCACATTATGATTCCCATGATATGGAAATGGATTTGAAAATGTTTTAAGTGAGAATGTGTTTTAAGTGAATTCCTAGGAATAATATTTTAAAGGTAGTTATATGTAAAGTTGTTAAACATTATACATTAAAACATATCGGAAATGACTCCTTTGTAACCCAGTCTTCTTTGCAGACTGCAACACTGAATCCAAAAAGGTCATTCTAATGATAGACCTCTGTACACTTGCCACTTATGTAATATGTCCAAAATGTTGATTCCATGCAGTTCAGGGAAGTTTTACTGCAGCCTTAACTTGGCAAGTATGAGTTTATTAATTTGTGCAAGTTCAGATTTTGATATTGGCCCCAACATTCTAGATTTTATTGATGTTTTTCAACTTCTGCAAACACCTTGCACATTTTGAACCTTACTGCATACACCTTGAACTTAATGAAAAACTACTACCTACACATTGCACATGACATTTACTGCACACACCTTGCATACAGTGACATATACTGCATACACTGTGCACACAATGACATTTGCTGCATATACCTTGCACATAATGAATCCTACTGCATACACCTTGCACATAATGAAATCTACTGGATAAACCATGCACACAATGGTATCTACTGTATACACCTTGCATATAAATGACATCTACTTCATACTCCTTGCACACAATGGTATCTACTGCATACATCTTGCATGTCATGACATAAACTGTTTACACCCTGCAAATAATGACATCTACAACATACTCCTTGCACATAATATCCTATGCATACATCTTGCACAGTGACATCTGCATACACCTTGCACACAATTACGTCTACTGCATACACCTTGCACAATTACATCTACTGTCATACATGCATGTATTGACATCAAATGTATACAAACAACTTGCACAATACAACACTGCATATACTTTTCACATTATGAATCTTGCACATAATGAAATCCACTGGATACACCATGCACACAATGGTATCTACTACACACACTTTGCATGTCATGACATAAACTGTATACACCCTGCACACGACATCTACTGCATACACATTGTACATAATGACACCACCTGTGTACACCTTGCACACAATATCTACTGCATACACCTTGTACATAATGACACCACCTGTGTACACCTTGCACACAATGATGTCTACTGCATACACCTTGCATGTAATGACTTTAGCTGCATACACCTTGCATGTAATGACATTTACTTGTTACACCTTAAATATAATGAATCTTACTGCATACACCTTGCACACATATGTCTTTACTTCATACACCTTGCACATAATGACATTTGCTGGATATACCTTGAACATAATGAATCTTACTGTATATGCTTGCACACAATGGCATCTACTTCATACACCTTGCACATAATGGCATTTACTGGATACAAGAATGATTGTATTCTAATGCAGATTTGTGCATGGTTTAGCCACATTTGGATTGACCCACCCCTATTGGTTGTTTAAATTTGAATTTTTTTCCCACTGGTTGTTTCAATTACAAATTATTATTATATATTTATTGTTTCTTTATGTTCCAAATACTTTTCCCTATTGGTTGTTTATATTACAATTTTTTTTTCCCATTGGTTGTTTAAATTCAAAGTTATTTCCCTTTGTAAATTATATTGTGTGCTGTGAGCACTTTCTTTAGTATAACAAAAAAAATAAAAACTGGGTTGACTTATCTCTTTTCCTTACAGGTGTAAAAGACCTCTTGACAGACATACACAGATATTACAACATCAGCTCTGAGATATGGAGAGGCAAAGAACTGCACAGTTTTTCTTGGAAGGATTTAGAACTCTATTTAATGGTAGTATATGTGACTTTTTGGGGTTAATTAATTTAAGTTCAGATTATGAATGCTGCCATTCATTTTTACCCTGAAAAGTAAAGTTGCTACTGTACTGTCATTTCCATCAATCGACCAGTGCTAAACTCAGTTCAAATGATTCCTAAACTACACCTGTGACTTTTAGACTCCCATTTGTCTGTTTCTTTTATTGCAGTGACTTGAAATCTACAGGACTTGGTATAGAATAGGGGTCATGTCAAAGACACCATTGTATGGAATACAGGGCATATCTAAGAAAACATAATGAATAGAGGTCATATCAAAGACAACGTTAAGTAGAATATAGGTCAGCCATATCAAAGACAACATTAAATAGAATAGAGGTTAGTCATTAAAGACAACATTAAGTAGAATAGAGGTCAGTCATATCAAAGACAACATTATGTAGAATAGAGGTCATATCGAAGACAACAAAGCATTTTCATAACAATCAACTGGAGCTCCAGAAATTTGTGAATATTGTCATATAGTTATTCAACTATACAGATCATTACCCCTGATACCTCAAAAAGGTAACCCCAATATAGTCAACATTTGGTCTTGTGTTTAACTGACCTTTATTATTTTTAAAGTCAGTAGTGCACCTGTGAACTTAAGATCACAAAGATGTATATGGGTGATTTGATATGTCTTGGAACACAATCGTTTTAGCTGCAGTGGTTGAGAGTTTGTTCTCAGAATTGCTACTTTATGCAATAGGGTAAAGTTTTAATTATCATTGTCAGTTATTTGTGCCAGTTATTTCACTTTTTCTTTTCTGTGCCTTTTTTGAAGATGGCTTAAGTATTTGTTGGAATTTGCTCTTTAACCAAGAAATTAAATGGTCTGCTCCAAAACTTGGTTAAGGAAGGAAATTAGTTCCCATGTACCTGGCCCAGGCAGAAGTTACATTATAATAATTTGCATGTTATGAATTTACCTCATTTTCTACAATTTGGTTGTATGTAAATGGTCACATGACACAGATCTGGAACCTTTTAAACATCAATAAATGCTGTTGACTATGTTTGAATCTGTTTCCAGGTCATTTTATGTGAAGTTTTGTTTATATTAATGCCTTGCATCATAATAATAACAACATGGAGAGAAAAAAAAACACCCATTATAAGTTAAAACAAGATACTTGCACAGATCTTCCTGCACTCCAATACATGCTCCTTTTGCCAAAGAAGACATAGGGCAGGCTTTACAAGCCAATCTTTAGAATTATTGCATTTCACATCGATAACATGCTCCAGCAATGTTAAAGGTCAGGGCCATATCACAAGTTGGGGAAACTCACTGAATTGGACACTTTTGAAAGATTGAAATGTGCAGAAAGCAAGAACAATGGATACTATAACAACACTGGCCATTCACAAGCTTATTGTTCAAAAATTACAAAAAATGATCATAACAAGATCTTTAAAAAACTCTACAACTGGCTGTGGTGTCCACCTCCTGCTCTCTTCTCAGCTTGTGTTTGGCACCTTTAGCAGTATAATATGTTTGAAGATGAACACATTGTGATCATAGCAGGAGATGCTTTCAGTTTTATCATTTTTATCATCATTTACATAAAAAGGCAAGGGAGAACTAAGACTCTAGTCCTGTGTCATCATAGCTGGGATTTTCTAAAGTGCTCTTATCAATGAATCCATATGCAGGTCTGCCAGACTTCATGCAGACTCAGTTCCTTGTGGGCTGAAAATCCAGATGAAATCAGCATGGTGCTCGTTACCCTCAATTTATGAGTTAAATCAGTACCCACTATGGTTGACTCATTTCAGCAAGTTTTAACACCAGGCTCTTGAACTTTTTTTTCCAAGCCACAATTCCAAACTTTAGGCACAAACACCCTTTCCCCAAATTCGAGTGGTCTTAGTAAAACCTGCCTTTCCACTTGCCCTTTTTGATTCTCAGTGTCTTGTAGAAATTAATGAAATGCAAGTGGCAACAAATCCTTCTTACTCATCAGCTACCTAATCATTCATAGCATTCCAAAGACAGTCTTGTCTTATCCTCATTGCCAAAATAGTTGCTACAGGTTCTCTCACCAAAGCTAAAGTTGCTGAACCAGTATGTCTGTCTGTATTAAACAGTAGTTTGAAGGTTGAGTTTCTCTCATGATGCCCATGCTCATTTTGCCTCACAACTAATGTCATCAGGCACACTTCTCCCAGGAATATCTATAGGACCCTGTTAGAGTGCTGAAGCGATATCTGACTAAACATGGAAGATCAAACTTGATTTTACCATTCAAAAAGAAGAGAGGGCTAATTGGTTGTGTCATGCCAGATCTTTTGTTATTTGATTAACCCACAAGAAACTTACTCCAGACCAGCTGAATATCAGCTCATGAAGTCAGGGCAGTCACCACTACCACAGTATTTAGATGAAACTTCTTCCTTACTGATATCGTTGAGACTGTGATATGGAAAGAGCCCTGATGGATCTGTTGAGTCCCATGTCTGCATCACAAGAGGCTTCCTTTCCAGATTGCTTATCAGCTTCATCATAAAGATGTAAGTTATTCTACTTCCACGGAAATTAAAAGACCCCAAAAATCATTTCTCTGATCCACATCAATGTACTTAACATGCACTGATGCTAGTCAGTATCTAGTGTGAGACTTGAAGCTGCTGTACAAATGTTAGGTGACCATAGACATGTCCAACTTAGGGAAGAAGGGGAAGGTAACATTATGATGGGAGTAATATATCTGAAGAAGAAACCAATTAGAGTTAAATGTTTCTTATTATTATACTTGCCTGATCATAATGTGTGCACACCCTCATAAGCCCTTCATTCATTTACATGGTAGTGTCTGCACAGCCACTACAGTTGTAACAGATTTTTATAGGATTTGGCATCAGTCCCACTATTCAGATGGGGACCACAATTGTATGAATGCAGCATGGCAAACAGACAACTTTATACCACTCTTGTTGCTAAAACAAGCTGATAGTCATGGTGATCATCATTTTAACTTGGGCTGGCTAGATTTGCTTGAATATGGATATATTCTAAATACATTGTGACTGAAGAGGTGTTTCAAAAATATCTATTTACTTCAAAAACTAGATTTTCCACATGACATGGATGATAATTCTGTCAATATAATGACTGGTTTTGAAATCTCTGTTTGGAATAATGCCCTATATAAGTACAGTATCTGTACATAGATACAAAACATTTGGCATGCAGTAAGTGACAGCTAGTAATTCACATGTCTCTTTGTATTTTACCATTTTGTATTGAATGTCAATTTTTGTTGATGTGGTTGCAAAAAATAACACAATTCAAGGTTTATAAAAGAATAATCCTTGTAATGACAGATTTGTTTCCCCTGAAGAGTCTTCATTGGGCCTTAGAACACAATTAATTTCACTATATTGTCTCTACATTTGTTTCTCAATACTGAACTTTACACTGTGTGACAACGGAACACAGATTTCACTTCCGGATCATCACCATGACCTTATTACTCAATGTGCACTGTCGCCGAAATACACAGAGACAACCACACCATAAGCTCACATTTTAAAGAATAAACAATTGCCTTTAAATCCTTACCAAGAATGCCAAAATCTAACTCTAGTATCACCACGAATTCAGAAAGGAAAAAGTGATCTAAAAATAGACTGGGACTACATTCGTGGGTACTGAACCAGATTTTATTAATTGTGTACTGATTCCTGAAAGGGTCAATATTTTTGTCAAACTTTATATTTGCATTTTATTTTGCATGCCACTACTGCTTCAACTTCATACATAAAGTCTTTTGAAATTTCCTTGCAAGCAAGACATGTGACAGCTGTCAGAAAGTGTTTAGTGCTGGTGTTCTATATGGTGAAATTGGAGGTCCAATTGTTCTTAAGAAACCAAAACTAAATTTGCCATATCTTCCTTAATTATAGGAATTTTTCAATGCAGTAAAAACCTAATTGTAATACTTGATAAGGCCTGTCTGAAAAGATTCTTGAAATTAAAAAATATTGATATATTAAATTTTAAAGGAAATTTAAATAAATATTTAAATTTTAAAAACTTTATTTTTAAAAAATTAAATTTTCATACAATATATAACATTTAGTTTGACAAATTTAAGGCAGCAAAGTTGATTAATGAATGGTGTTTAAAACAAATGGTGTTTTGGGTCTGTACAACTGATAATACTATACCCAGGGGTACTGAAGCATGACAGCTCACAGTGATTTGGACAGCAAATTGCAATATGCCTATCCAGCTGCATATAGGTGTACATATTTAAGAGACAATGACAGGTGCTATGTTCTACATTTATTATTTCAGGTACTTGGGCAGTTGTTTGTATAACTAATAGCCCACTCAAATTTAAAGTTTTGATGGGACCACTACCATATTTTATAGCAAATATGCATTCCATTTTAATGCCGATAACTACAAAAGTCAACAATGCAATATGAAAATACAGTTTCACCTTACTGAAAAATGATGCAAATCTCTCTCATGAAGATCTAAGCCATGTCTTTGAGTTGCTGTATATTAGTGTACTGATATGAACACATCTTGGTCACTTATAGCAGCTGACTGCACATGTCCTTATGAGACCTTTGCTCTCACCATTGGACTACTGGAGAGCTTCCAAATTGATCCAACTCTAATACTTTGTTCCAGATACCAGACTAGACCTGAAAATATATAACATGTTTCACTTAATTCTAAAGAAAAGGAAGATGTAGGCAAATGAACTTAAAATGTGTTAGATATGGTGATTTCAAAATAACATTCAGCTTGCAAATATGGGTAAAAAAAGGTAAACTTGACAGAGTGACACTCAAAGATGTGAAGCACTGGGCATGTATTAAAGTGATATATGCATTCTAAAAATAGAAGAAGTTTCTACAAGCATATTTAGCCATTTACAGGTTAAATACCTAATCAGACAGAGTATGTATCATAAAGTTTAAGGCAATGTTGGAACGGTGAGGTTTGATTATTGGTGCAAACATTGATACATACCAGTATAGTGGAAAATCAAATGACAATGTACCAAATTAAAATTTATTACTATATGCAATCCTATTCATGAATGAAAAACAATTTTAGATATTGTGAGTGAATATAGCAAAATGTGGCCACACAGATCAACTATAGGTACCAATAGATCCGATATCATCAACTAAATGTGAAATTTTCATCCTGAAAACTTGTAAACAAGGATAGATATTTGCATGTGTGGGACATATGCAATACACCTGTTAAAATCACAAGTGCAAACATGATTCAAATAATCTGTTTGAACATTTTTAGTCTATTTTTAAGAGTCTTGGCTACCAAGTTATTAAGTTCAATGATTCAATGGAATCAGATATCAGCTAATGTTGCAATACCGCCCTCTGTCAAAGTACTAAATTGAAATGTCTTACCATACAGAGGCCTATTCATGATGAAAATAACATATTGGGATATTTTAAGTGCACACAGTCAAAACTGAGCCTTACAGATTCACTATAGGTACTATGTCAGCCTAACAATGTCAACTTTTGATTCCAAACATTACAAAATATATGCATATTTGTTCATGTCAGCTATGTAAGCATGTTAGGATCAGTTGTAGAAAGTTAAATTCAAATAATCTGTTTGAATATTCTTATATAATCTTTAAAGTGTCAGATAACAAATATTATTAGTCATTAATAATGCATAAAGCAAAATGGATCATGAGAATTCCCATAATATCATCTGGGCCACAATGCCACACTACATCAATTAACATCTTAAAGAAACTGAACAATAAAATGGATGCATTCTGTGTTCAACTTACATCATTTTGCTGTTTTCTTACATGCAATGGTAAATATACCTGGGTAAAGTATATTTTACCCCTCTGACCTGTATTTCATTTTCTGACAGCTTAATATGATTTTGTAGAGAACTTGAACAGGTTCTAGTATAAAGTCTTCATCTCTGTCCTCTCACTAAATACCCTATAACTATGTTTATAAACAATTACTGATAGCTATACAAGCAGATATGTGTTACTGGGGAAGTCACCCCATCATAAACACATAAATTAACTGTTTGGACCCCAAATAAATAGTTTCAATGACCCAAAGGTACAAAGCAAAATAGAATTTTGTCTTCATGTATTTTAAATGAGGGTCTCATTTTGACTAATAAAGATATTTTCTCTGATCAAATTTGACAAATATCCATTATTTGAGCTTGTATATGGTGTAGGAGTATATATATGCTGATATCATTTAATATCATTCCCAAAAAATATTATAAATGTGTATACTTGGTAGAAAATGTTTATTTTTTAATTGTTTTTTAAATTTTAAATTTTTTAAATTAAAATTATTTTTTATTTTCAATTTCACTTTTATATTTTTAAAGTCAATATACATAACATATTAAAATTTCATGTGTATGTCATTAATAATAAATTTTTTTTATCAGTTTCAAGTTTTTACTGACAGGCCTTAGAACACAATTAATTTCACTATATTGTCTCTACATTTGTTTATCAATACTGAACTTTACACTGTGTGACAATCAATACAAATCATATGTTAATTTAAAATACCTTCAAAGATGACTTTACCGTTTAGTTCTTGTCAAGGGTTGACCTGCATTTTTTTGAGAGGCTGAATTGTAAACAAAACACCAGGCAACAGAACACAGATTTCACTTCTGGATCATCACCATGACCTTGTTACTCAATGTGCATTGTCGCTGAAATACACAGAGACAACCACACCATAAGCTCACATTTTTAAGGAATAACCAATTGCCTTTAAATCCTTACCAAGAATGCCAAAATCTAACTCTAGTATCACCACGAATTTCAGACAGGAAAAAGTGATCAAAAAATGGACTGGGACTACATTCGTGGGTACTGAACTGGATTTTATTAATTGTGCACTGATTCCATTGGCTGAATATTTGGTTGCTTAGTCTAATATGCAATCAAGCAGAAACAGAACCTGTGCACTTAGGACAAACCTAACTGACCATTTACTGTAGTACACTGTATCAGATGATGTAAATGAATGAACGGAAAGAGTAGAGTCCAGCATTGAGTATGCACTACAGGCATGAATTGCCATATAATGGTAGATAAAGTTATGAAAATTATCACTTGCCTGACTTGTTTTAAATGGTTTTAATATCTCTTGTCTGGGGTTAGTGCATTGGAAAATGTCACTTGCCTGACTTGTTTTAAATGGTTTTAATATCACTTGTCTGGGGTTAGTGCATTGGAAAATGTTACTTGTCTGACTTTGAAAATGAATAGTCCAGGCTTTCAGCCTGTAGAATTTGATCAGTCCTGTTAAATTTTACATGGAATTTTTTTTCAGAAGATGATACATTATTCCTAAATTTGTTGAGTTAAGAGGTGATATCCAAATGTCTTGAGACAATCTTTTTACAGCTGTTGAAACAAAAAATATAACTTATTTATATTAAACATCAACTTCTCTTACAAATATAAAGTAGCTCTCTGCCATAGGGCTTAGTAGCTGAGGTACTGTGGTAAGTACCATTTGGCTGTATCCATGTGAAACAAAAAGTAATCCCTGTTGCAGAGCTGTTATAATTATAATGATCCTTATTGTTAAGCTGGTGTAACTAAAAAAATAACTCTTTGTTAAGCTGGTGTAACTACAATAATCTCTCTTGTTAAGCTGGCATAACTACAATAATCTCTTGTTAAGCTGGGGAAACTACAATAATCTCTTGTTAAGCTGTTAAAACTACAATAATCCAATAATCTCTCTTGTTAAGCTAGTGTAGCTAAAATAATTGCTCTTTGTTAAGCTGGTGTAACTAAAATAATTGCTCTTGTTAAGCTGGTGTAACTAAAATAATAACTTGTTAAGCTGGTGTAACTACAATAATCTCTTGTTAAGTTTGTGTAACTACAAAAATCTCTTGTTGAACTATTGTAACTAAACTAATAACTCTTGTTAAGCTTGTGTAACTACAACAATCTCTTGTTAAGCTAGTGTAACTACAATAATAACTCTTGTTAAGCTGGTGTAACTACAATAATCTCTTGCTAAGCTGGTGTAACTAAAATAACTCTTATTAAGCTGGTATAACTTCAATAATCTCTTGCTAAATAAAGCTGGTGTAACTAAAATAATAACTCTTGTTAAGCTGGTATAACCAAAATAATCTCTCTTGTTAAGCTGGTGTAACTACAATAATCTCTCTTGTTAAGTTGGTATAATTTGTCATTTCAGATGCCACAACAGATATTGAAAATTCCATTTCTGTTGGTACTGTCTGCTATGCCTGGAGGAGCTTTTGTCTTTCCATTGGTGTAAGTGTAGCAACAATTTTGTTTAATCCTTTCCCATTATATCACTTGACCTTGTCACTGTTAATTTATACATAATACATTTTCTTGTCCCCTATGTGACAGTTAAATTTTGCTTTTGCTGTTTTTTTCTTATCTCAGCCTAATTGTCTCAATCATGGTGTCCATGCTCTCTGCAATTCTTTGTCAAGGGAAACAACCATTGTTGTCTTATGCTTAGCATGATGGAGTTGTTTCCTTGTAATAAAGATTAATTATTTATAGTTAATTTCATATAACATCCATTAATTGTGGTAATACTTTCAAACATTTTATGGGTTTTTTTTATGCATAAAAATTGTGTACTTTGGATGAACAGTTCATGTCACAGTCCTGATTAACACATAATCTCTGTGCAAACCCCACCATATATTCTTTTTATTTTATACAGACCTACCCATTTTATTTTGATATCCACAGGCTTCTGGTAATATTCTCATCATAAGCAGATGTTGGAATGAGTAGGAAAAATTTCTCCTTGACCCACATACAATGAACATTTGTAAATGTTGACCAGTCAAATTGAGTAGGATTATGCTTTGGGAAGATAAATAAAGGAATTTTTGATGAAGACCAGTTTGAAATACACTTGCACATATTGACAGCTTACTTTTTTGTTATCTTTGTGTAAAACATTCCTTAGTGCATTAAGTACATGCATGAGAAAAATTCATTATTTTAGTATAGATTACATGTATGAAAATTCATGTATTTGTCATATCCTGTTAGAAAATTCATGGTAGTTTTGTTTCATCTATATCAAAGTGCCATCCAAACATGTGTGACTTACAATTCACTTCAGTACTTCTCACCAGAAGCATGTGGCTGTCTAGTTGTTTACATGCTAATTAAATTGACCTAGATTTTGGTCTGATTGAAGCAAGACACATAATCATATTACTGCGGTAACCAAGGGGATGAGGCTGTTTATATGGAAATGAAAGGATATTAACAAGTTATGGATTTTCTCCAAATAGCAATAAAAATGTCAATTACAAGTGATTGGAAATGATTTAATGATATTCTTTTTTTGTTCAATTCTTAATTATGCACAGTTAGGACATGTATAACACACAAGTATCCCAGTATATGCATACAGAGTAATATACAGACCTGTATACCCATCTGTATTTTACTGTATTTGTAAAGCCCATCTGTACAGTCTTACTGTCATTGATCTGAAAATATAATTTGAGCTTGCATTTATTTATTAACTATTTTAAATTGATTTTTAAGCTGTTTTTATTCCATGCCCTTTTGATGTATCGTCTCTTTGGTCCGCATCTCTGTCTACAGTTTGTGCCACATCACTGTTTTTAACATTCTCAACATACAGATGATTAAACAAAGAAAATGCCGCTGACAGGAAAGTTTCAGGTATCAAAAGATTATGAGCCCAGACTTTGTTCTGTACTTTTTTTTGCTGACATAGGCAGATTGGCAATATAAGTGATATTGATATAAGTGGGTAGGACTTTATTACAGCTGTAGTATTCTACTGTATGTATTGCTGCCTCACTATGTGGTGCCAAAATTGCAAAAACTTACCTTTATTGTATCTGTTGCTAACATATTTGTGCCGTTTTTATGCCCAATAGACTTTTGCCCATTGTTATGTATGTTTAATATTTATTGTTTGTTGGCTTTTTTCTCCATGATTATATGTTATGTATAATTTTATTTTATAATTGACTATTAGGATCCTTATCAATGGAGGTAAATATGTTATCTTAATCTGAGCTTAGACATTGGTATTTCACAATGGAAAACATGATATACCATTTATTATTTTAGTAATAGACCATAACTTGTTAACAACTTAGAATGTTCTAGAAATGCACTTTTGACCCTCATCCTGGTTTTAAATTTGTATCTTAGCATTCTAGATAATCTTGCTTACTTGATAAAGATTACTCCTTCTTGCCTTAATGTCTTGAATCAGAATCAGCCTTATTGTCATGCTAAAGACTTTCATTTGGTTGATGTTTTGAGCTACATCCTATGTGCAATCAGGACTACAATGTGCGTGACATGAAAGAATGTTTTGATACATTAAACATCACTTCTATTGTAGAATTCCTGAATGAAGTAAATATTTATTCTAAGATATAATCTATCTTTATTAATATACACCTTTTACATTCTCTGTTGATAATGAACCTTTATATGTTGCCCTTACTATCTTTTTACTTTCAATTATTTGGTTTTTATATGGCTGGTTGATATGAAACTTTTATCATTTTTAAATGGTGTGCCATAAAGATACAATTGTTCAATCAATCATTTGGTTGAAATTATTTATCCAAATTATTATTCACTGGAAATATATTGTGTTCATCAGTAATATTCTTGGACAGAAACATTAATTTGGAATTAGAGCAAATTCAGCAAGAACATTTTTTGATTATTGTTGTGATACTATTGTGATACATCAAAAGACTTGGCATATCATCATAATTCAGGCCATCGGTTCATTACCACATGCAAGTACATCTACACATTCAATATTGGATCTTATCTGGAACTTTATAAATTTAGACTTTTGATAAAACTTAGGACTATTTGAGATTATACTCACAATACCATTGGTTCTTTTCAAATTTTCACTTTGGGGAAAAAACTATTTGCAGAATTTTACAAAACTTTTTGATTTTTTTTTTCTGTTACTTGGTTTAAGACCTGAGATGTCACACCATGCACATCCTATTTTATCCTTTATTTTAATTTTAATTTTTACAGACCTGCCAACTCACATGTTTTTTTTGTTGTGAATTTCATGACTCTTGATAGTGATTCATGGATTTAAGCCACATGCAAAACAAATCATGAATTCCCAAATTTGCAATCAGTTAAAGTCAGGAATAAGATAACTTTATCCAATTAAATGCTAGTCAAAATTGCAGCAGTGGTCACTAATGCCATTAACAGCCTTGTATTACTAGCCACGATGTAGGTAGAACTGTATCCAGTTGTTACAGTTTGCCCTGTAGCAAGCATTGTAAAGTATATAGTTTATATTTAGAACAGAAGTTCAGAAAAATAAGACAAACTTTAGTGCCTCTTTAAATACAGAATATTTGCAACAATTTTAGTCACCAAGATTAAATGACAAGCAAGAAGCCTGAACTGTAGAAAACAAATTTACCATGGCCTAATTGAGGAAGTCTGCCACAGGATCATATTATGACAAACAGCATGAAGTTTGTGTATATCAGTAAATTTGGCTGCAAATAAATTTGTACATGTTATCAGTGTAAATAATATGGTTTTTTTTTATTTTATGGTACTGGCATTAGAGTTTATGAAGCTAGTGTCATGGTATAATTTTTTACTCTGTTCATAATTCACTAATTTTTATCACTCTTTTCACTAATTGCAAGTGTGGAGCTGTGTGTTTATATCAGATGTTATTGGATATTCAGTTGTTTTTCACAATTGTTTTATAATAGTTATAGCACTGACATTTTGTCACTCAAAGTGCCGATTTTGTTGTTCACATATGCCTTCTTTTGGTAAAGATTATGGCAATGACATTTTGTCACCCCAGAATGCCTTTTTTTATGAAATGTTACAGCACTGATAATTTGTCATAAAAAAATTCCTTATTTATGGAAAAGAATCAACTTTATTTTCCAGATACTTTTTCCCAAGGCACATGCTAACTTCTCACTTCTGGACTGATTCTCAGAGACAAGAATTCAATCAGTATTATCATCGTCATCGAGTATCTCACTTCTCACATGTGTTGGATCATATGCACAGACAGCTGAGGTACATAGACTCCCCCACAGATCATCAAAAGGTGGACACGATCCTGAACAAGGTGAGAGAGGGAGAAGGATCAGGAAGAGTGTATTCTATTTGTTGATCCATCTTAACATGAGATGAAAATTTCTTTATTCTATATATATGGCATAGTTTTAAATCTGCCATTGCATAAAGTATAATTGAAGTCCACAATATTTTATTCTATTTGTGATTTCATATGTATTAAGTAATCATTGGTCCACAAGCTCATTTTGTAATGGTCAATCTTGATCCGATTTTCACAATTGAGAATGCATTGGTCCTCAAGATCATTATGTAATTGTGAATCTGGATCTGTGCTTTTGAAAGTTATGTATTGGGTCTGCAAACTCATTTTGTGTCAGTTAATCTGGATCTGTGCTTATGAAAGTTATGTATTGGGTCTGCAAACTCATTTTGTGTCAGTTAATCTGGATTTGTTCTTTTCATAGTTGAGTATACATTACATAGAGGTAAACCCGAATATATGCTTTTCATAGTTGAGTGTGCATTGGGTATCCGAGCTTATTATGTAGTGGTCAATCTGGGTCTGTGTTTTTCAGTTGAGTATGCATTTCATGTAAGTATGGTACAACAAGTACTTCAAAGTAAAACGAAGGTCATGATCAAAGAAAAGACCAATGATCTGATGGCATATGCTTGTTTGTCTGTCTGTCTGGCTATTGCTATTTTAGGTCAGATTTTCCGAAATACCATTGTAATGATCATTCCATGCCACTTGTAGGTGGCTACCCTTGTATGTGACATTCTTGAATTTAAACTTGGCTGCATGACTGACAATATCAGTAAACCTATGTCTTATTTCATTTCTCATTGCCAATAATCCACCTGCAAAGTCAGAATAGGACTATGATATTACTTCAGGTATTAAAAATTTAGTTTGGTTTTTCACCAGTAATTGTGCAGTTTTTTTGCCTGTCAAGGACATTGCCTCTGACCTTGTAATCACAAACGTTATCATCAATACACACTTTTGTAGCTGACACTGGTGAATTTTTGCATGTTTTATACAATTGTGTTTTTTTCTCATTTAATAAAAATCATTGAACATACTAATGTAAAAGAATAAGGTTGCAGAGGACACATATGACATATTGTATCAACTTTTGTGTAATCTGATCTATGCTGTGTCTGTTCTTGATGTTCAGAAGGGATTTAGTTAACAGTTTTACACAAACAACTGAAATGTAAACAGAAACTTTTAAAGTTATGATCATAAGACACTGAGATTTTGAGTTTGCACCAAACACAGAATGAGCAGCCAGTGTAGTTAGGAATGCCTTGATGGCCACATCTTTGACCATCATACATCAGTCTTTGCCATTTGCTTTGTTTATTAATTAGTAATTGAATGGAATTCCATGGATGCAAGTGCAATACTTCCCTGTTATTCCCTACTCAAGTTTCAGATGAGGTGGCTGTTACAGGAGACAGTGTCACAGAAGGGGACTTTCTCTGCCAACTTTCTTCATGCCTTTCTGTGATAAATGTACACAGCAGGAGTTTGCTACTGCATTTTGGCAGCCCAGTAGTCCCACTCATGCCTGAGCAGGGCTAGAGAGCCCTTAAGGCCAAGTTTTGTCCTGACCATGCCTGGTTTAACACCTACCCCACAATCCATTCATGCTTTCACCTGCGAATATATTCCACGATCACATTACATTAGGAATATTAGCCTGCTTATGCACTAATCCATTCCCACTTAAAGACGAAAATTTTTCACACATATATGTATATATCTTTGTATGTGCGTGTGTATGCATGTGCATGTATTTATAAAGGGAAATCATTCTTGCCCATTACCTCTTGTTACCACCATCAGGTATCACCAGTTTTTATCTTTGCTACTGTACAGACTACACTAACAATCCAGCCCTTTATGTGTTCCTATGGGTCCATCCAACCTTTGTTTTTTTTATTATGCAGATTTATTGATCTTACTGCTTTATTTTACAATTTTTGCCAATTTTTTTGTGATTTGTCACTTGCTTAAACTATTGTCTTGTAAGACCACTGTCCCACCATGCTATCATTGATCTTATACAAGGTTATTATGAGTTAGCAAACCATTGACTTTATTCACTTACTCCACCTATTATGGAGTGCTTAGTAGCAAAATTCTGAAGTGCTACTTGATAATTATGCTTAGTTCATTTATATTTCATGCTGTTTTGATTTAATTGTGGTTTTATTATTAACTATGCATCGTGCATAAGTTTATAACAGGGCACATGAAACTTTCACTGATCTGGTGATTACTACAGATTTTTGCAACCTAGTTATTTCAGCATGTTACTAGTTTCTGCTTTAGTTTGTGTATTTTGTGTCATTTAAGCAGAATGTTGATTTAAATGAGCTATATGCAAATTCAGAGCATGGAAGTCAACCATAACTCCTGTTTTGTTTTATACTATGTTTGCACTGTTTCTGATATGCAGCATCTATAAAACCTAGTCATTGGAAGTGGGGGCTTTCGATTTAGGTAATTAGGTATGTACTGACTGGCAGTTTACGTTATCAGCTAGTCACATTTTGCTTCTCCATGCTTTGTTTTCTCATCTTGTGTCATTTCAGGAGGAATGTTTACTATATGCATGAAATGTAGATTCACAGCTATCATCCACTTGGCATTGAAAGGAAGGAAAGATGATAATTTAAGGAAGACAATACATAGTTCATTGATGGAGATAAGAACTAATTTGGGGTATATTCCCCAATTCACTCCACGAGGTGTAAGTCTTCAAGTATGGCCATCAGGTCTGTAAGTCTGGGTACATGCAGTTCATGATGGATTCATTGGATCCAACTTTTAATACTGTGTACCATTATTGACTGTCCAGCAGTCACCAACCTTCATGCCAGCACTGGCAGTCCAACCACCCCAGTATGTGGACTGGGGACCGTTTCATTGAAATGGTCCAACTAAATAGTTAATACTGAGATCTTGTTGGTAGATCCGTCTATCTAGTCACATTCAGCATCTTGTCATTACCAGAGATTTTGATGAGAAATCTGTCCGTTCATCCAGGACTTTGGTGCAATTGGCACCGGTGATTGCTGAACCATTTGCATACTGCCAGCATTCTGGCCAACCACATGCCATTCACACCTGATCCATTTGATCTAATATATATTATAACTGCACCATCGCCTGCCATCCAGCTGTTCCAGCATGGGTTAGTGAGAAATCTTTGTCTATAACATCAACTTCCAGACCAACCATTCAGCAGGCAACCAGCCTACAGAGCCAGCATTGCTGGACTTCCATGTGTTTACTGCTTTTCAATAAGGGGGAGTTAGTGCAGTTTTACTGAGAATAGAATGAGTCTTCATACCACTTGGTATGTCTTATCTAGCACCATCAACACTTCTCTAAAGAATTGGTAGATATTGTTGAGGAAGAAGAAACAGATTTATGGCAATGGACGCATTCAGAACAGATCTTCTGGCATGTGACAAGAATGTAGCAGTGGTTCATATGTATGCTCATCTTTTTTTTTTAGAGTAAGACAAACCTGCTGCATGCCCATCAGAGCTGGTTAGGGATGTCAAACCTGCTACATGCCCATCAGAGCTGGTTAGGGATGTCATTGCAGACACCCATCAACAGCCACACTTGGGAGGCAATGGCCAAGATTGCTATTGTCACTGCCTCAGACTGCTCACCATACTGTGGTCAACTCTTTTACGGGTTCGGCCAGTCTACTTTTAAAATGACACATCCCATTGGTACATTTGTATCATATCATACCCTCCATTTCCAGATGACCCAGTTTTGATCACCATTGCTTTGGAGGAAGAATAGAAGAAGTTTGGAGGCAGGCATCTCAGCAACTGCCCATAAAACTTATGTGTGTTTGGAACCAGTGTGAATATAGACATTCAGCTGCTTTAAGATGGCATCTCCCAAGTCATGCATGCACCAACATTGATCCCTAGAATAGAGTTGTACAGTGGCAGAATGAAGAAATCAATTTTGAGCTCAGTGGACCTCCCTATTCCCTCAGAAATGGTCATTCGGAGGGGCTTTGGGGTTTAGTTCATCATCAATCCCCTAACCCCTCTTCATAAATACACTGTCAGGAGATGGATAACTTTTTACAAAAGGAGATACAGTCACTAATAATTAAAAAAATAGGATCAGGAGCTTGTTCAATGGCCACAATACCCTGCATTTTACTTGAGGCTATTTCTGTTATGGAAAGCAAACTGCATGTTGAAGCCCACCATCAACTGGAGTCACCTCACATAATTCAAGATGGAGATGGCGAGGTCAATCTGCATATCTGTCAGATGGCAAGTGTGCAGTCTTGAACTAACAGCTGCATACTTTCACATCCCTTGCAAGCCCAAACCCATCTCTGACAAATTTCTCAGTTTTGATTACCACTGCATTATTTATCAATTCACCATTTTTCTCTTTGCCCTCAACATCAGCCCCAGGTCTTTCACTAATACTGAATTGTGTTGTCTCCCTACTTCTGCTGACATCATCTACATTGACAGCAGCTTACCTAGGCAGCATCCTACAGAAACACATGGTAATTCTATCCAACACTGAGGTGGGAACAATCTACCATCTCTTTAGATCATCTAGGCCTTTTAATGAATTGGAAAAATCAGACCTCCATCCATCCCAGAACTTCGTCCAATCTGGATATGGAGTTTCTTAACCAACCAGAATCTGGCACACCCATTGTGTTCAAATTGTTAGAATCAGTGATCAAATCCATTTCCAGCAGAACTTGGATTTAAGTGAGTGAGTTCTTGCAACTCTTTGGTTTATTATACAGCAGTGGATTTTAACCTGATTGGCTGTCTCTTTCTACGGGCTTTGCCAGCACATTGGTACCCCATTTTATATACAAATCAGGCACATTACTGGCAGATTCAGTGTCTTGGCAGAAAATCAATCTTGAGGTGGTCACATCCTTTATTTTGAACTATCCCTCCATTGATCAGCCTACACTTAGATTTGTGTACTTTGAGGGCATTCAATGATTAATCTCCTTGTGACAAGGTGTAATAAGAAGCTACCTACCATTGTCTCATCAATGCCAGACTCCAAATCCTCTGCTATTTGAGAGTGGTTGTAGGTAGGGCTGTCATCGGGTACCCGGTTACCCGGGTACCCGACCTTATAGAAAACCCAGGTATTGAAACATAAATGTGGGTACCCGTAAAAAAAAACAAAATTGCCACACTCGCCAACCACTTCAAACAGGTGTGACAGCTATGGCTACAATTAAAAACCAGATCTCTGCTTAATATAAATAAACAAAATATAAATAAACAATACCTCAGACAGTCTGTTTGGATTAATAAAATTCATTGGCATAGTGCAAGCAGACAAAACGTTATCCAGAGGCATTATATACCAAGGTTAAAAACATTTGTTCTACAGGTAATAAACCTTTTTGTAGATGATCACTATTGAATGTGGGTGCTAAATGATCGGTACATTGCATGCTCTTTTAATGAAATCCAGATGGATACTTTTGATTTCCGATCAAACATGTCAAAGAAATCCCACAATTTATATTATGAACAATCATCACCTAGACACTTTGAAATCTTCGTAATGCCTCAAATCTTTGCTCATTATTTTTCTAGTCGACTAGCTCTGCGAATTTCGAAAGATAGCCATCATACATATACTGATATTTCTATTTTCGATACTACTACATTTTTACTATGACTTTTTTAAGAATAATAATTCCAAAATTATGAACATATAGTCATGATTACATAATTTTGCTGTTAAAATGTAGAGGTAATAAATTGTTTTAAAAATATGATTATTTGTTTCAGTTTAAATGTAAAATCATTTTGCAGTATTTGTAAATAATGTCAAACAAGAAACATGACAAAAAAGTCATATGTATAAATGAAAGGGTTTTGGAGGGGTTTGGAGATTGCAACAGTTTTTTAGTTACATAAAACTGATCAGCCATAAGAAGCCACTTTTATTTAAAAAAGTTGTAGCATAAAAATAACATTAGAAGAAAATGTAATATTTTTTATCAGCTTAAGGTATAAATGTTATTAAAAGTTATCAGTTGGTTAAGTAGAATCGATTATTGATTATGAAATTCTGACTGATTCCTATCACTAGCTTTAACCTCTTTATGCAGGGTCAGTGAACTTCATGCCCTTTCAGTTGACTGGAATTATGTTCAGTTTAGATTGGATAGTTCTGTAGTCTTCCTAACACAACCAGGCTTGGTATCCAGAAATCAGTTACTGTCTGTTGGTAACCAATGAGTTTTCATCCCCTTTCCATCCCCTTTCTTCCATAGACAAGTCGAGAGTAGCAGTCATGCAAGATCTTGTCTGTGATCAGTCGTGACATGTGCAAATGCATCTTTGTCCTAGTGAAAGCCTGAAAACAAGACATCACTTCTCAAGCCCTTGTTTCATGGTTGAAGTTGGTTATATGCTTGGTGTGTTGCCTCGTGAAGATCACAGCTCAGGAGATTAGAGCCATTTCTGTGAGCCTTGCTTTCAAACCCAACGTTTCAATCCAAGATGTAGAAGCTGTTGGCTGGCATGTAGAGTCAACCTTCTCAAGTTTTTACATCGGAGATTTAGTGTTACAGAGACAAACTTTAAATCTGTTAGGGCAGTACAGATGGCCACCAAACCCAACTAGATCAATCACTACAGCCTGTTAGCTTTACTGGATTCGCCAGTGACAATTTTTGTAGGTTTGATGATACCAACTTCATCTTTTCAACTGTATGAGACCCTGTCAAAGGATCCTGGGCTGTGTTGCATGTGCCATTAAGAGAAAGGGTTATCTTTCATATGAGGAATCCAGTCTATCATTCCCAGAAGGATGCCCAAAGTGGAAGTTGGATGCTCATCATCCCCTCCTCACACTTATTCTCCTCGTGTAATGTGATTGAGGAATATAGTCAGAGGAGAAAGATGAATGTTTAAGAATATTGTTTCACTGAGAGTACTTAACCCAATTAAATTACTTAAACACCCACTGAACTACACTGCCAAGTGAGCATCCTTATTAGTATCTCACTCAGCTAAAAACTGGCAACAACTGGAGCAATCAAGGGGAGGTAATGGACAATAATTATTGCCCTTTGGCTATTAAAATGTATGGCAAGATGAATTTTCTTCTTTTAGAACAGCTAGATTTGCAGTGTTGAAGGTTAATATTCCTAATGTAATGTGATTGGGTAAGTATTCTTGGAGAAACATAATTTGCTTAAAAATTTGCTTTATGTCGACTTCACTTCTGACCAGTCAGTCCAGTTAGCCAACTGCTCAAGACCAGAGGTCAGTAATGAAAAGCCATCCCATCTTAAATGACCTGGGACAGGAACACATCTAACTGATCCATCTTCCTACCCAGCCAGCTATCACAGTGTCAAATTATATGATGAATCATCTGTTCATGGCTTATCCTTTGGCAGGTACCAATATATACCCAGTTTTTTTCCTCCATTAGATTGGTATGTATACATGAATGGCAAGGTCAACCAGAAGAGGACATTTTTCAGAGTAAATTACAATGGAAGTCTATAAGCTTATTCCCTCTGACTGTACAATGAAGTGAATGGAATTAGGCCTAAAATTGCAATTCAGAAAATATCTCAGTAAACCAGGCATAGAAATTCAGGGCTTTTGTGGACATTCAGGACAAAAAAGAACTTTCCATATTTTAGCTGCTCCCTCAGTCAGTTGAAATCAAAGAAAATGCCCATGATAAATCTGATAAGATCTAAGACCCAGATAGTATATAGTACCATATTTGCTTGATATATCATAAACGTGCAAATTTGTGCCCCATGGAGAGATTGCATAATGTTTATGCTTTAGAATCAACTTCCTGTTTCACTATGTGGTTAACAGAGCAGTGCACAACACAATGGTCAGCACACTAATGGTGTGATGTAACCTCATGATAATGAGACATGATGCCCCAGAGTGGTTTAAAGCACTCTCCATTATGGATCACTGCCATCTCTTCGTGGGTTTGAGTCTAAGATTCAGCAAATGTGGATATGTGAGAAAGCTTGCCATTAGCTTTTTGTGGTTAGGTGGTTCTTTCCTCGGATTTCCTGGTTTTTTTCCTCCATCATTAATACTAGCCGCCATGTGCTGAAAAATGTTTTTTTTTTATCTGTAACGGAGAGCGCTTTAGACCACTTGGCCACTTGGGGCCACATTCAGCATTTGGCAGACATACAGTAAGGATGAGTATTCCTTCTTTATACCTGATTTTATACCATCATCAGTCAGCAATAGACATCAAACTGTAGTAGGAGTTGTGTACAGTTATGTAGTACCTCCTCCTCTTTACTGATTTCCTTCTCCCACTCCTCCCTAATATCCCTCAGGTAATATCAGTCCCAGAAAAAGATGATGACAGCTGCTGTACATGTTCCTCTGAGGACAGACTGGATCTATCTTGTTTCCAATTGTGAATTTCAGGAACTTTGGTGTTAATTGTTTGCTTCCAAGTTGTTTTTGTGTTTTGATGTTGATTGTTCATTTCCAAGTTGTTATTTTGTTTTGGTGTTGATTGTTTGCTTCTGAGTTATTATGTTATGGTGTTGTTTGTTTCCAAGTTGTTATTGTATTTTGGTGTTGATTGTTTGCTTCCATGTTGTTATTGTGTTTTGGTGTTATTTGCTGCCAAGTTGTTTTGGTGTTGTTTGTTTCCAAGTTGTCATTGTGTTTTCATGTTGTTTGCTTCCAAGTTGTTATTGTGTTTTGGTGTAGATTGTTGGCATCCAAGTTGTTATTGTGTTTTAATGTTCATTGTTTGCTCTCAGACATTAGTGTTGATCGAACTGGACACCAAAATTTGAAAAGCACAACCCTTTCAGTTTACCTATAGTCTGAGATAACCAGATGGTAACTACCATATTTCATGTATTTTTATTTTTTGTACTCTTTAATTTGTTTTGTACACAATTTAGTTATCAAAATAATAATTATTTAAATGTATCATAATTTTTTTGTACATATCACTATTTTTCAAAACTATTACAATATAAAACATAAAATTCCTTCTAAGAAGACTTATCTTTACAAAAATGATCCAAAATACTGTATTGCCATTTTGTTTTTACAAAAAAGCAATTGTTGATGAGAAGATACAAAGATTGATATGTAAGTATGGGTGCCAGCAGCAGATGTCATTGGAGTCACATGACCCCCCCTGGAAATGATACTGAAATAAATATAAAAAATTCTGACAAGTTGTATTATAAAAATGAAGCTGAAAATATGTCAAAAGATTCTGTTTAAAATGCTTAGTAAATATTAGCTTAAGTTTCAGACTGTTTACTAACTCTCCGGCTGTAACTGACTGAAACCCCCTAGCTGCAAAAAATCTTGCTTGTGCCCAATTGCATAAGTTCTCTTATTGTCATTACAGTATCTGCTGGTGTTTATTAAGAAATGGACAAAGAACTTCACAGACTATACCTTTAAATATTATCATTATTTGGTTCTCCTTATTAAGTCCATCACCGTAACAAAACACAGTGTGTATTGTAAGAGTTTGGAACCCCTTTGATGTTTTCTTATCCAACAAACGTTACATCTCAGTACATGCTAAAGTGAATACTACAGACCATTGGTCAGCTAGTCTTATTTTTTGTTACATTATAGTCATAAAAACAAAATATCAAAACATTATCTATATATATATATATATATATATATATATATATATATATATATATATATATATATATATATATATATATATTATACCCACTATTGTCCTTATACTATCTTCTATATGAACAATGGCTTCAATAGGACATTAACAGATTTTTATTCCCTACAGAGAGCTTCATTTTCCTACTGGCGGCCTCACTGATTCAACCTCTTGTAGATTCTTTCCCTCAATCTGGTTTCAGCTGGAATTACCAAAGGGCTAAGCTTGTTTATTGACCATGTAAATAACACTACATAGCCATGTGGTTGTTGTGATTATGTACATCACAAATAAAACAAAAATGAATTGTTGGTTTAGCAGTGTTTATTCCTAATGGAATGTAGTAGGGTCATAATGTATGAGGATTATTATCACACTGATCAGGTAACTGAAAATAGTCTTTTTTTCTCATTGAAAAAGCTATAAATAGAAACCTCCCTGAAAAAAAATATAGTTTTGTACAGGCACACTATTTTTTCTCTTTCTTTCTTTCCTTCATTCTTTCTTTCTTTCTCACATGCACACACACACACTCAATACAAATGCAAGCGTGTTTATGTACATTAACTAAAAAGTGATTTCAAGTTCTTTATTTATTTTTTTATTGCAATTTAATAATGAGATTATTGTTGCTGTAAAAATACAAGTTGCACTTAATTTCTTGACAATGTGGACTCATATCATTGCATAGAATTTACCAATAAATAATAATACATATAACTTATACATGTTCAAACCATCTTGATCAATTTGCCAACATTACACAATGTAATATGCTCTAAATGCAAACAAGCTTGCACACTGAAACAATCCTCTCTCTCACACACAAATAACAACAAAAACTCTCTCTCTCTCTCTGCCATTCACCAATTACAACAAATATCTTTTTGAGTACTTTTATTTTTATTGTAATTAGCATCTAAAGTTGAGACAAAAATATACCTTTACTGGGTTCATTTGTACTGTTAGGTTGTCAAGTAGCATATTAGCATATGTTCTGTAGAACTTTTTCAGGTATGATCGCTTTATTTCTCATACATGGTCAGTATCACCAAATGATAATTATTTATTTTACATTTAATTTTTCATACATTGGAATTTATTATTTTTTATGTACAAAAAATTACATAAAATATGGTACAGATTCCTCTTTTCTTTTTTATTGCAGGTGGAACATGCAACACAACCATCTACTGAGGAAATTCTGCAGATAAAGCCACTGTTTGAATCTTTTCCTTTTCATGTTGAAAGACTCTCTATAGCTTATGTTGTAAGTGTCAGATAAAGCCATTGTTTGAATCTTCCTTTTCATGTTGAAAGACTCTCTATAGCTTATGTTGTAAGTGTCAGATAAAGCCACTGTTTGAATCTTTTCCTTTTCATGTTGAAAGACTCTCTATAGCTTATGTTGTAAGTGTCAGATAAAGCCACTGTTTGAATCTTTTCCTTTTCATGTTGAAAGACTCTCTATAGCTTATGTTGTAAGTGTCAGATAAAGCCACTGTTTGAATCTTTTTCTTTCTGTTGAAAGACTCTCTATAGCTTATGTTGTAAGTGTCAGATAAAGCCACTGTTTGAATCTTTTCCTTTTCATGTTGAAAGACTCTCTATAGCTTATGTTGTAAGTGTCAGATAAAGCCACTGTTTGAATCTTTTCCTTTTTGTTAAAAGACTCTCTATAACTTATGTTGTAAGTGTCAAATTAGCATAATAAAAATGAGAAAATTGAAAATTTAAATATCAGAAATAATAAAGCAATATAATTAAGTCATTCAATGGACTAAGTCAATCTCATTAATGTTATTTGTCTACCAGAATGTTTTCATGCTCTATTGTGCTAAATCATTTGTTGAGTCAGTACACCATAGAAACTACTGTTTACCTTAAATATTTTGGGTTTAAAGCAAGCAAATTAGACTGTACAATGACATCATGTCAATCTTCATTTTGTAAAATTGATACTTAAGACTTTGAAGATTTTTGTGATTTTCTTAATCCCAGGATTTATTAATAGCTTGTAATGTAGATCATTTTTAAAGATAAACACCCTTTTTCTCAGTTTTGCCCATCAAAGTGCAAGCTTAGCATCCCAAAGGACAGTTGATCTTATTAAGCTTGCTTCAAGTGAGATCATGTCCAAGGATCTGCATGCCGTCATCATATGATCATTTGAATTTTTTTTGCATATTATATTGATCGAAATGTTGTACTAGCAAGTCAGCTTGACTTAAGCTGAAATGGAGAACATGAAATGGGTAATTGTATTTTTAATCATTGTTCATTAATGCCATGATTCAACGCATGTTTTAACATGTGACTGCATATTTTCAGCGTCATTTGGGACAGTGTTTTGGTTTTTCCCTTAGACGGTCACGGTTACAACAAGATGGGCTTGTGCAACTTCACATTGACCTAGCTCTATTACGATATGGATTGGACAATTTAAGTGACCATGAACTACAGCAGGTGCTTTGTATTGCTTTACATTTGTTTATGTGATTATTTGTTATGTGTAGATTATTCATCCTGAAACTGATATCATCTTATTTCTTATAGCTCAATAGGCTGAAGGCCAATTGATCTTATAGAATGGTCTTGCATCTGTCAACCCTCCATCTGTATATCCACCATTGTATGGGCCTGCATCTGTTATTCATCCATCTGTCAGCCATTATAAGTATGGCCCTTCATCTGTCATTCATCCATTCATCAACAGTTGCTTTTTGAGCATAATGAAGGTTTTAAACTAGATTTCAGTCAGCCTTGATATCATCAAGAACTTGTACAAGTTTGATCATGGGTGTCAACCTTGCATATTAATACAATAATTTAGGATTTGATTGATTGAAGTTGTGAACACCCCAGAACCATATTTCTGATTAGATTTTGATGAGATTTGGTATACAGGCTTGTATCAAGATTTTACATGATTTTGATTACAAGTGACAAACTTGCTTAATAATAAGGTGATTTAGCAAAGTTTCCCATGCCTTGTCTTTTTTGTCATTGATTCATATACCTGACTGATAAGTGCCAAACTCTTTGTGTTTTCAGAAAGCATTGATTTCTTTCTGCCCAGCTAATATACAGCCCAGTTGTGTTGGAAAGATTCATATCTCCCCTTTTGTGCTTTCCTTTTATGATGGCAGTACAAATCTACATGGTAAAGGACACATTTTTGCAGCAAGATATTGGGATGCTCATCAAGAAGCAGGTTGTGAACATTGTTCAGATCCACAATCTCCAGAGTTTTCCTCCAAGCTTTTTCTGGTCAGCATGGTCATCTGTCTTGATCTGACAAATGTATATTTTCACATTCCTGTCCATCCATACTTAAGGAACTTCGTGTAGTTTACTTACTAAGAAAATTTCAGTTTTGTCCATTGGTCTTTTTACACCTACTCTGATATGTTGGTGGACGCAAGTGGCAGAGTGGTTTAAAGCACTCACCGTTACAGATCATTGCCATCTCACTCTGCATGTATTCAAGTCTTGGGCTGGGCCTGTGTGGGTAGGTGAGAAAGCATGCCTTCTTGTGGGCCAGGTTCTTCCTCCACTATTTGTACTGACCATCATGTAAAGCCTATTTTGTGCTGAACAATGGCATACTCTAATATCACAAAAACAGATTCATCACATGAAGATCTCTGCTTATGAGAAAAGAGTGGTCTCTGCAAGCCTTGCTTGTGACTGATAGCTGTATCAAAGACCATCAGTTAACATGCATAGTTAACCTTCTAGAGCTTTTATCTAGGAGATGTGGCTCCACAGCAATAGGTTATGGATCTGGTAGACCCAGTCTCAGTCATACATGCAGCTGCCAGACCAAATTTACACCACTACCACCTCCAGAGCGGTACCCTCTGCAGTGTGATTGCCAGAAATCACCCAATCTTGTATGTGGTAAGAAAATCTCATTATTTCTTCCTCCCAAACTTAACTGTATCAACTTGGGTTATACTACTCACAAGTTAGGAGTAGGTTAATCTTTATATGGGCAATCCAATCTTCTTCCCTCAGTGGTTAAATAAGGTAGAATGCGTTAAACTCCCTCCACATATTTCTTAATCTCCTAATGTTAATATGATCAGGGAACATATTTTTCAGTAAATTATATTTCTTCTAGAATACTTACTGAATCACCATCCTATCCTCTCTACAATGCAACCACACTGTTACATGATGTTCCACTCAGCTTAAAACTAATGCCACCTGTAGGTTGCAAAGAGAGTTAATGGGTAAGAGTTAATTTCCCTTTGTATATATGGAAAAGACAAATTTTTGTAGTTGGGAGGGCTGGATACAGGAGGTAGTAGAGCTTATATAGTGCCCAGAGGTAATTAGTTTTCTTTGAAGTTTCAGCAAAACTATTTTTTCCAGGTACATTTAATAAACGAAAAAGAAATTGGCTGTCATTTGGTTCATTGTAGCAGTTATTGTTCCAGTCTTCAAAGGCCAGTCAATTGTAGCTAGTCCCAGTATATTGACTATTGGAGTCTAACACAACATAAAATACTCAAGTCAGATGTTAGCATAAGTGGGTAAAGAGATAACAATGTACTGTTGAGATGATTTGCTGATATGAACAGAGAATTTGTTTATGTAACAATAGATAGATTCCAGTTTATTTTGTATCAACTCCTCAACTCCAAACCAAACATACAAGTTTAAAAAAATGTTGCAAAAAATTCATATTTTTCTGGCAATAAGGAAAAAAATTGCAATTTGTGTCATCAGAGAATTCCAGCACAGTCCCTTGTTAAACTTTTTATGTGTTATTTTTCCTATTTTTAAGAAGAAGAAAAATTATTCATGTATGAGAAAAATACATGTGCATACAATTTCAAGAACCATGACAATTGTTTTATATGAGAATTCATACAGGATCTCTTCCCTAAAATGTTAAGTTTTTACACTTTATTTTTCATACTTGTTAAAAAGAATCTTTTTCATGTATATTAAAATTTGAGATCCACACCACAATTGTGTTATATCCAAATTCATGTTATAATAGAACATGCTATAGTGGAGTCACTATATAGATCTGCAGGTCATAAACCAAAAGAGCTTGTTGTCCTTCATCGATCTATCTGTAAGCACAGATTTCTTATCATTACCTCTCCTAAACTAATTGGAGGAATGCCGTGAAACTTGACAGACATTTACCCCAAGGTTTTGTGGGTCCAGATGATAAATGTTGCTGAGACAGCAGATAATTTTCTTATAGCTACTTCTCCATAAAGGACAGTCATATCAACAGGATATTTTCACTTCAGACTCTTTATGATTCTCACTTTGTTGTAAATGAAGATGGTTATAATCTTATAGCCAATATGGCCACCATAGCAGCCATTATTATTTTATTAGCAATACTCCTAGCAATCATGCAATTTTTACCTAAAGATTTCATATTATGTCCAGTTGGTCCAAAATTGAAGTCAAATCAGCTTGGTTTTTAATAAGAAGTCTTCTTATGGTATTCCTAAATAAAAATGATACTTGTCATCTTGAAAATCTAGTAATGGCTGCTCTTCCTGAATGGATGTCATATTGACATAGTGTTTTTGCCCAAAAACATTTTACAATATCTAGGTGGTCTGAATAAAAATGGTGTATCTTAATATAATATGGCTACCTTGGTGGCCATCTTGGAAATCTTGTTTTTGACAAGGAATATCAGAGATGGTTTCAACACTTAGCAGTTAAAACGTAGAAATGGTATTATCTTGGATTCATGGACATTCTTTTTGGCCAGTAGAGTTTTATTCACTTTGAGGGACTCTTGTTCAAATGTTAAAGATTTTTGTTGAGTGTTGGAATACAGCATTTCACTGTTATGGAGTTGCATCTAAAATGTTCACCTGGATTACCAGTAGTAACTCTAGCAATTAAATTTGGGTTCAGGTTTGGTTCAGGTTATTTATTTACAGTTTCTTGTTTTCCTCTTTCAGGCATGTTTTAGGCGAGGACTGAACCCAATTGGCCTGGATAGAGCAGAGCAAATCCTCTATCTTACAAAATGGACAAATATCGTACAACACCTGAATGGTAATCATCCTAATTAGCAGTAATCATCCTAATTAGCATATAATTAAGAATAATTAGTCAGAATAGTCCTTGGTAATCTGTCAAAATTTACTAATACTCACTAATCTTTTGCTGTTTAAGCATTAAAGATGTCAAAATATTAGAATGTCATCTAGGTTTCTGTCCAGGGTTCTCAATAGATTTAAAAACTGATGAGTCAGTTGACCCTTGACCCCAAAATGACAAGAGTCAAAATGAAAATCCCAAGAGTTAAACCAGAAATCTCAAGTCAATTTTTTTTGACAGTCATAAGTTCATAGCTGTGATTCCTTGTTATTGGTGGAAACAAATGATGTTTAAGATTCTTGTCTCGTGTTGAGTAATGAGAAATACTTCTACAGTATTTTGTAAGAAACATACAATCTGATTTTTGTTAATGTGTTTCTCTATCTAACCATGTGTTACTGTGTGTATATTTTGTATGTTAAACAGTCAGAGGATTATGTTATACTTTATTATATTTTCAACTTCTTGACATGCATGTATTCTGTTTTCAACTGCTCAAATTATTTTATACATAAAAATAGACCCATACAACTATGAAGATTATATATTATTCAGATGTACATCACAATATTGTCAATTCACTTTTCCACTTGCCCTTAAATTTTCTAACAAATATCAGAGATTGACTCTCCTTCTCCTCAGAGCCGACACTATCTTTCTCATTTTTTGGAGTGTGAAGGTCAGAAAATTCATCACTGACAGGTCATTTCCAAGACTGAGACAGAAAAGAAAATATACTTCTTTGCGCCATTATGGTTTTAAAGTTAAGATGTATGCACTTTGTGTTATTGCCACTCAATTTTTCTGAATGATCCATTAATTAAAACACTTGAGGATTTAAACATTTTGCCATTTTGAAGCAAATTAAGCACCAATAAAATACAATCCCTCTTTAAAAATTGGCTACCTGAGAAGCCATATAGTTTCGTTTTGTCTGACTGATTACAGTTTAACTAGCAATGAAAAAACCCCAGATATTTTAGCAGAAATGATTCCAGTGATGTCATAAATCATTAAGAATTTTTTTAAACATTCTGCAAAATGAAGCAAATTAAATGCCAAAAAAAACCCAAAGTTGATCCACTCATACAAATGCTGATATTTGAGTCCATTCATGTCATCATTGTTTCCTCCTCCTCTATCATAAACTTCAAACGTAATATCAAAACAATCCAGCTTAATTCAGATGCACCTGATCCCTAAGTGTAATGTCAGTGAACTGTTAACTCCTCCCAGTTCATATACATATCTTCCATTGGTGTGATATTATTTTCTATCAAAGTGTAAAAGCAGATGTCAGTCAGTGCCTCCTGCAGTAAACTTATTACAGATAGTGCACACTTAGTAAGAGACTAAGTTGGAGTAGAATCAATAATAATTAAGACTGGTTCTCCAGTCCAAATATACTTGCATCATCAAGATGCACTAGTCAGAATTTCCATATCAGAAATGGGTCACGTTCAAATTCTACATGTCAAAACCCAAGGGTACATGTCTATTCAAAACCCTGCTGCTGATCCTAATGATTGGTTACCCAAGAACCTGATCAAATGGAAATTGTATTAAATGTGGGCCTGAACTGGTTTGTTTTACATGTCAAGCCCCTGATAGGTAAAAACATAATTAATATGAATATGAGTGGCAAAAAAGTGCAATTTGAGCATAAAATGTATTAAATCAATATATGCCAGATTTACAGAAAACCATATGAAAAATAAATTTATTTTTGCTACTTACCAGGATCTGCTGTTAAAATTCTTGTCATAAATTGTCTAACTAGCATGTTTAACTTTTGTTGAAAGTTCGTAAAGTCAAGCCCAGAAATTATGAATGCTGTATTACATAACTGGAGATTTCCTCTCTGAAAATTTGTCAAGTGCTATTGATTTTTCCTTTTTTTGATGCAATATGTTCTTCATTTTCACAGAATCCTTCTCTAACATTTTTAGGTATATAACATCCACAAGTCACATCAATAAAGTTTGTGTATTTAATATTTAGCACCTTGTTTTTTTTCAGTATTCACTGGTCTCCTACTTAAGTATGTCTCAAACTATAATGAATCTGTGACACATAGTTTCAGATTAAAAAAAACCCATATGTTTTCTTAGAATCGTGTCATGTACATTTACTATAAATAGAAAATATGGAAACTTTTTGACATACATTGGCAAATGGTCACACACATCAAAATTATCAGCAGATGGAGGTTTATCACACGACACAAGCCTAAAATTGTGCTAATTATTCTAAATCTCATTCATTCTTAATTCACCAGATAAAAATAGTTGATATGAACTTGGAACTGTTTTTGTTTTTGTTTTTACATGAACTAAATGGGTACCCTATAGCAAACTTTATCACCCAGTCAATTTTGAATGGACAAGTACCTGAGTATCTGGGTATCCATTGAAAACTTTATTCGGCATTTGTTGAATATATGTGTTATAATATAGCTGGTCACTGTGGATATGATTCCTGTCACAGCAAGGCCATTCATGGTATGCAGTGATTCAACAAATTCTATTGGCGACAACATGCACTTTTATTTCACAGATAATGAGTTTCTCTGTGCAATTTCATTTTGTTTTGTTTCAATTAATTTTTATGTTGGGTATGTTTGAGAATGTATCATAGTTCTTCTAGTAAGAATGTGATTGCATTGTATACTTGCTTGACAATAGCATTCTTCAAGTGCAGATGTTTTAGTACTACTGTCATGTCCGATGGTATATATTATAGGTGGTTTAAATAGTTGGATATCATTTATCAGAGTGAATATAATATTATGGCTACAATGATATGCCTTCATGTTGTATCTGTTATGTGTCTTGGCTTGTACAAAGTAACAAAGAAAAGAGTGAAGCCAACAAGCTTTGTAAAATTAAATAAATAATTTATTTCCCTTGAAAAATAAGGTAGAAATATGAAAAAGAACTTACAGTTTATGAACCAAACCCAAAAATTAATCATAGAATTGAAAAGTATAAGTCCTATCACTAAAAGGTTCTAAGTTAATCAAAGTTAGAATCACGATGAAGTTCCAAGATGGAAGGCAATGATGTCTTCTATATCCAGTTTAGTGTTGTCGTATCAACAGTTTTTTGTTGAATTTTATGAATAAAGAATAATATTCTGGCTTTAGAAATCTGAATAAATGTTGTCCAAGATCGATGAAGAAGAGCACTTATGTATGTTTTCCAGAGAAATTAATTATGAATTCCAAACACTAGAAAAACTTAAATTGGTCAGAACACAAAATACCTTTGAGCTGTGAAGTTAATAGTTTGTGACTGAATTAAATCACTATAAAGTGTTAGTTTTAAATGCAAGTTTAGATGATCACTTAATTTGAATGGCTTAGTAAGACCATTGGCCAGCTGACACGTATGCCATGGACGAATTTGATTCTACCCAACAATTCTTACTATAAGATTCAATAATGATTTTTTTTTAATAAAAAATTGTTTACAGTAAAGCTGACATGCAAGCCAAGTACATGTACATTGTTTTTGTGAAAAATTCTGGAAATTGCGGTTAGCCTTTGTTTGACGTGGTCAACCACCATTTTGGACCAGAACATCATACTTTAGACTATGTTTAGAACTTTTTTTCAGGACTTATGGGGTTTTTTTTATTATTATTGAACAAAATTTGGATAATATCTCTAAAACCGTAAGTCTTGTTTAAATAATAATTATTATTTTATGTGATCTAGTAAATAAATTGTATCATTATTAAAATTTATAAAGCTTGTTGTGTGCACTTTTTCTTTTTATGTTACACAGAACGAGCCATCACGTAACATAAAAAGAATTGGGGGCTCGACCAGGATATTTGTAATTGGCAAAAATTTGAAAGTTAAATTCCCCTATTTTACTTTATTTGAAACTTTAGTGAAAACAACAAGCTTTTTCTTTGAAAATGTCGAGAGTGGAGATCTTTCTTTCTACTTCAACCAAAGTTCAGTTGGAGAGTTTTAGGAAGGATGAATTGCTTGAACTTGCCAGAAAATATGAACTATCTGAAGCAAAAACTTCTTTAACTAAACAAGAAATCAAGACAATTATAGTTCAACATTTGATTGAGAAGAATATTTTGGACAAAAGTGTTTTGACCTCTGTCAGTAAGACTTTAACTGATGCTGACGTTAAAATTGCAGAGCTAAAGTTGAAATATAAATTTGAGTTTCAGAGGGCACAACTAGAAAAAGAACAAATGAGAATGCCATTAGAAAAAGAAGAGAAAGAAAAAGAAAGGCAAATAGAATTACAAAAAGAACAAATGAAAATGCAATTAGAAAAAGAAGAGAGAGATAAGGATAGGCAAATACAAATAGAATTACAAAAAGAACACCTTGAACTTAAGAAAGAAGAAATGAGATTGCAATTTGAAGAAAGAGAGAAAGATAGAGAGATGCAAATTAAAATGAAAGAATTAGATCTGGCAAGTGACAGGCATGATTCCACATCTCGTGAAAAGTTCAACATTATAGGAAATATCAAATTAGTTCCCCCTTTTAGTGAAAAGGAAGTAAACAAATATTTTATAGTGTTTGAAAAAGTAGCTGAAATTTCAAAATGGCCAAGAGAGTATTGGACTCAATTATTGAAGAGTGTACTTCATGGCAAGGCCAGAAATATCTATATATCTCTATCGGTACAACAAAGTTCTGATTACGATTTGGTTAAGGAATGCATCTTGAAAGGTTACGAGTTAATTCCTGAGGCATATCGACAAAAGTTCAGAAGTTACAAAAAAGACATTATGCAAACTTATGTTGAATTTGCTACGGAAAAAGAACAGCTGTTCAAGAGATGGTGTCTGTCTGAGAAAATTGAACATGATTATGAAAAACTTGAACAACTGGTATTACTCGAAGAGTTTAAAAACTGTATTCCCAGTGATATAAAAAAATCACCTTGAAGATCATGAGGTTAAGACTTTGGAAAATGCTTCTCTGGCTGCAGATAGATATTCCTTAACTCATAAAGTTGCTGTAAACAAAACTTTCACTCAGCAACCTACTGATAGAAAGGTGTTTCAAACAAATATGACTCTCAGTAAAAATCAATCTGGCACAACTTCTAAAAATCAAGCCTCTGAGAGGCTTGATTCTAAGTCCTTGTCTCTACCTACGTGTACCTATTGTAAGAAAAAAGGAGTGCTTCAAATTGAAATATAGGCACCAGAATCAAGATAGACCTATACCAATTGCTCTTATTTCTAGAGGTCAAGGTCATGTATTGAAAACAATACATTTGATAGGTTTGATAAACCTCAGTCTGATTGTATTTTGGAGAATTTCGAACCATTCATGTCGAAAGGTTCTATATCACTCTCGGGTGATTTGGTCAATCCTATCCCTATTAAAATTTTAAGGGATACAGAAGCTTCTGAGTCTTTTAGTTTCAGGTGTTTTGCCTTCTTCTGAGAAGACCTGTTCTAATGAGAGAGTTCTCATTCAGGGAGTAGAGTGCGGCTTTGCTAATGTTCCTCTCCATTCTGTTAATTTGACATCAGACTTAGTTTCAGGACATGTGATCGTAGGTGTAGTGTCTACTTTGCCTGTTGAGGGCATTCATTTGTTGCTAGGCAACGACTTAGCTGGAGACAAGGTTGTGGTTAATCCACTTGTAACTGACAAACCTTCTTTGGATGAAAAAGTTTATCCTATTAAAAATAAAATCCCTGATTTTTGTTCAGCTTGTTCAGTTACCAGAGCTTTGGCAAATAAAGTTCTTGAGAATGATTTTGATAAGGACTGTGTTCCTTTAGCTGACACATGTATTGGTCAAGCTTTTGATGGGGTCACTTTCACTTCTAATTTGGATCAGTCGATAGATATTGATCATAGTGATCCTTTTTTGAATACTCATTCTCTTTTATCTGATCAGGGTGATAAACGGCAATCACTTGTCGTTGAACAGGAGAAGGATCCTGAGATCTCCTGTTTGTTTCATCGGGCTGTTAGTGAAACTGAAGCGAATGAAGTACCTGTCTGTTACTTTATTAAATATGGAGTTCTTATGAGAAAATGGAGACCTCCCCAAGTACCTGCTAGTTACAATTGCTCAGTAAAACATCAAATTGTGGTTCCAAAACTTTACAGACAGAAAATATTTTGTTTGGCCCATGAAACTTCTATGGGTGGTCATTTGGGAAGAAATAAAATGTATCACAGGATTTTGACTCATCTCTATTGGCCGAAAATGAAAAGTGATATTTCAAAGTTTTGCAGATCTTGTCTGGTATGTCAAATTGTAGGAAAACAAAATCAAAACTTTCCTAAAGCTCACTCAAAACCAATTCCTGCATTTGACAAACCATTAAGTAGAGTTATAGTAGATTTTATTGATCTTTTACCAAAGACCATGCCATGTAACCAAAATTTGTTGACAATCAAGCATGTGTCAACAAGTATTTTAGAAGTAATTCCTTTAAGGAATTTTGCTCAATTTGGCCTTCTCAGATTTGATCAGTTTGGTCAAAGGTCAAAGTTAAAGTCAGTATGTTCCAGCTTATTGCACTTGAATGTGGCATTCGGCAAATCAAGTCAAAAGTGAAACTATGGTTTCACCAATACGTACTAGAGATAATTTTTGGCTCCTGTAATAAAGTCCAGTCTCTCTTGCGTATTCTGCACAATTTTCTGCAAATAAGATTCTATGGCCCTTACAAAGTAAAGAAGAAAATGATTTAGATTATAACATTCATACTCAAGTCTAAATAAATTTATGGAGTACTACTGTTTTTAAATAAATAGCCAAATAGATCATGTGATAATTTAGTTGTACCTGTCCCACCAAATGTATATTCACATGAAGGATTTCAACTGGATACTACTAACATTGGAACAAGTCTACGGAATTCGGAAGTTATGAAAAATCTAGACCAGAAACTGTTTTAATTTGCAAGAAAAAACCGAACTTTAATAATTTGTTGTCCGAATATAAACATGTTTCCAGATGTGCCTACAAGGACAAACCAAATTTTACATGTTTTTTAAAAAAAGGATTCAGTAATTACTGGACAAATGTATAGAGCCCAGTAAGAGTGGAGTTCACAAACAGTATAAATCTGAAATGTGTACAGATTATAGGAAAGTCAATTGTGACAAAAACAGACTCATTTCCACTGCCAAGAATCTATTATAGTATCGACAAAATTGGAAAAGCCAAATATGTCACTAAATTCGACCTCCTGAAGTTGTGCAAATTCCCGTAAAGGAAGAAAAAAGAAATTGAAATTTGTGACTCCAGATGGACTCTAAAAATTCAGTGTTTTATTATGGGATGAAGATTTTTTTCAAAATACATTTCAATGCCTTATGAATGATAATCTCTGGTCTAGACAACTGCGATGCATATATTAATGTCATCATTTACAACAATACCTGGAAAGTACATACAACTATGATTCGACGTTTTTCAACAAAGTCACTGATGCAAATCTGACTATCTAAAAGTGAGTTCTCCCATGCAGGTGCTACCTTCCTAGGACATATTGTGGGACATGGACGTATGAAAACTACAATTGTTAAGGCTATTTCAGAATTTCCTGTGTGGAAATGTAATTTTTATTAATTCATAAAGTTTATATTATTTCAAATTTTCACTTTGTGTAGAAGTTAAATAAAAAGTTTTATGACAAAACTTTTTTTTCTTTTTATGGGGGAAGGTGTTACGACCCTGGAGTTCTAGGCTTTAAAAAAAAATCAATTTTGTATAAGTCTTTTTATTTCATTTTATTTCATTATATCGTCTAACATGTTTTTGATAAGTTTACTTGAGTCGTAGATGTAGTTTATGTTGGCACGTGCTGTGTATGATGACGAAAATTCATTGTTCAGAAGTATTGGGAAATTGCATGCTTCCTCGTGTGAGTGCAGTTCAGGTTACGCTTTAGCCTTCCCATATATGCTTTGAGTTTTTGTTATTCATATACAGTCACATACAAACTGTCCTGTTCGAGAGTAAACAGTCACGGACAGACTGTTGTAGTTGAGTCATACAACTTTGTTGTGCAAGAAGAAGAATTCGTTATTATATCTACGTAAAATAACACATCCCGTGTTAGAGGAACTATTCACTTCTTTATAACTTTCCTAGCAAGCAACATTGCATATTTGGACATTTTCTTGCTAATTTTGGAACGGGACAATACATATATTGTTTTTGTGAAAAATTCTGGAAATTGCGGTTAGCCTTCGTTTGACGTGGTCAACCACCATTTTGGACCGGAACATCATACTTTAGACTATTTAGAACTTTTTTTCGGGACTTGTTGTTTTTTTTATTATTATTGAACAAAATTTGGATCATTTCTCTAAAACCGTAAGTCTTGTTTAAATAATTTACATTATTTTATGTGATCTAGTAAGTAAATTATATCATTATTAAAATTTATAAAGCTTGTTGTGTGCACTTTTTCTTTTTGTTACACAGAACGAGCCGTCACATAACAATAGGCATATCAAAAATGATTATCATTATATTAAAAATGAAGTTATGTAGTTATTGTCAGGGTCTCCTCATGGAGATCTAACACATATCCATCATAATGGTAAAATGTTGGAATTTGTTAGTTACAATTTATTTTAGAAATATGGTTCCAATTTTTCTTTTCCTTCAAATGCATTCACTGATAACATTAATATAAGGATATAAACCTGTAGCCTCCTGAATACAGGCCTTGTAAAAAGATGAAAATTTGCCTTTTCTGTTTCATGTAGACAATGGGCAATAACTCTTGCCCATTAAATTTCCATGCCACCATCTGGTAAACTAGCTTTTAGCTTCACTTCCATAATCTCAACTTTGGAGGAATATCTCTGCATCAATCCAATATATAATAGCCATTCACCCACCCACCCCAGAATTTGGATTTCTTGTATGTAGGATTCATTTTTCTATAGGTTCTATACATTATTTATATTATCAAATTTCGAGTTAATTTGTCACATTCTGTGGTCTTTGTATATTTCCATGTGTACAGCATGCTATCAGTGAACACCTATTGTCACTCATGGTTAAGCATGATATATTTTTTTCCTTCCTCTTTTTGGTCTTTTATTAGCGACTTCATAAAATCTATTGTTAATTTACTCTATCTATTCTCTACCTGTTCATTTCAATTTAGAATGTCATCCATGTGTAAAAATGCAAGAAATTGAAATTGGTCTTGTCTAGTACATACAAAATGTAATCTCTTCCCTGGAGCATGCATGCAATGTGGTCAAAAGAAGTTTGCACCTTAATTGTACAAAAAGCAATCAGAGGGAGAGACAGAAGAAAAAGTCTCACAAATATAACATTGATATTCTAGGAATTCATCCAAAATCAGTATTTCTTAAGAGCTTTGTGGGGGCCCCCTTACCTAAAGGGCAATATTTACAACCATCAGCTCCAAGTTGACGAGTGGTCTAAAGTGCTGTCCATTACGGATCACTATCATCTCACCTCTGTCTGTATGGGTTTGAGTCCAGGATTCGGCAAATATGCATATGTGAGACAGCTTGCCAGTAGCTTCTCGTGGGTCGTGGTTCTTTCCGGTGATTTCCCAGTGTCTTCCTCCACCAATAGCACTGGCTGCCATGTATAGCATATTGTGTCCTGAAAAATGGTGTTAAGCCCCACAACTACAATTAACTTCAGCAGAAATGGGGGAAAAAGCCATTGCTTTTTTTGCAAACTACTGTCTTTGAACAGATGTCTTTGGCTCAGGAGACATTGATGCATTTATCACAATCAGACCAGATTTTACTCATGTCTCCATCTACTACTATTACAGGTTATCCTGACTCTTTGGGGGAGTGTTCCCCCAGTTTTAGGGAGCCTAGTGGGCAGAAGTCCCCTTGAATGTCCAAAATTGCCATCAGGAATCATGGGGTTTTAATGAATTTATTAAATCCATCTTGAAGGTTTCGCTGTTTAGAACTGTCAACTTTCCAGCCAGCCCAACTGTTGAGGACTTTACTTGTACATCCAGCCATCCCAGCTGTTGAGGACTTTACTTGTACATCCAGCCACTTCAGGAGTCTTAGTCCAGGTCCATCACTCTCATCATGCAAAAAAGCACGTTTTCATGAGTTTTATTCCAGGTTTTTTCTTATCCAGAAGGCAAAAGAGGAAAGAGACTTCATCATTCAGGTTGCTTAACCAGTTTGCTTAAGTTAGAGAAATTAATGACCATTGGATGGAAAGAATGTGTGACCCAGGGAGTGATAAAGGCTTTCTTTTCAAAAAGCCAAATATCAGTGACAGTTTCATCATGCTGGTATAAAACCCTTGCCTGCCAGCTCAGGATAAAAATTAGCAGTGGCTCACATGTCTTCATCTAAGTTTTATAGAATGGACAAAAGTATATTTCATTGCTCAGGTTATAAATACAGTAGAGAAGCCCATATTTGTTTACCATGTTGCTTAAGTTACAACAGATGATCCTTGCCTTTAATCTTTCTTTGCAAAATTAAAGATGTTCAGAGGCAGGCACCTCCAACTACAAGGCACTCTACTTTCTAGGACCAATCATCCCCCACCAGTGTCAGGATTATTGGCAGGTCTGGGACACAGAATCTTTTCAAACATTCAGTTTAGATTCCAGTCTATCTAATGTCAGGTTTATCCACTTCCAAGATGCCTAATGGTTGACATTTACATGCCAACTCCACTGTGCACAGACAACCTTCATTGTCAATGGTTCACCTTATTTCTTCAGAATGAATGGCTAATCCAAGAGATTTCGGATGGGATTTAGATTTCATTTACCCAACCTCTGCCTCCTTCCTCTTCCTTTTTCAAAGACTTAGCATCAGATCAGAAGGACAATTTTCTACTGCAGGACATATGGTCACTCATAGACAAAGGCAATGGAGATTGTGCAGAATAACAATCTCCAGGGCTTTTTTCCAGGTTTTCCTAATAAGAGGGTACACAGCAAGTTATTCCAATTCGAGTTACCTCTAAGAATACATTACTATATGATATCAAAATTAAAGATGAAGGTGGTGAGATCAGTATGTCTATCCCTCAATAGGGCCAAGTATGGCATCATCTCAATTTGAGAAACATATTTTCAAGTTCCTCTCAACCCAGCATAATGTATATTTTTCAGTATTGCTTACTGCTATTCCTACCATTAGGTCTTCTTGCAACTCTTCAAATTATTTCATATGGAGGTAGACTTATCAAACTCAGCCATTGTTTTATGCTCCCTGTACAGATGATCATGCTGGCTTAGTGGCATGTCTTTTCAAGTCCCCTTTATCAGAAAAAACATGATCCTGCTTGAGGTACAATCAATTCTGTGTCAGTAACACAACTTAGTTTAGCTCAGGACAGATTCCTCTGGAGCAGCCTCACATGGAAATTAAAATAAGTACCAGTGCATATGGTTGGGGTACCTACCTGTTGCTGGACTTCTCTATGATCAGCAGCACATGGAAGCCAGGAAATCAACCTTTCAACATCAACCTTCTTGAAATGAAGGCTTTCACTAATGCCTCTGTTTTGGATGAATTGACTGGCAGGGGAAAAAAATAGCCCTGATTATCTCCTACAACTCTGTGATGATTTGCCCTCTCAAACAGCAGGGTGCCAAATCACCCCTTTGGCAGTTCCTACATTTGGTGTAACTAGCTTCCTATTAACAAATCAGGCTGATTCATGTTGACAGAAATTATTCCTACTGAATAGTCTTTCCATTAATTAGTCTTTCTTTAGATTTGCTTGATTTGAGTGTGTCCAATGATTGATCTTTTTTCAACAAGGTGGAATCACTAGTTTTCCACCTTTGTCCAATTCTGAACCTAGTGACTTGGGCTAAGGATACCATTTAAATAAGTTACAAGGGGTTGTGGACCTTTGCCTGCTCTTTGACAGTCATTGTACCAAGGAGCTGCAGGATGCTTATAACCCCTCTCAAGTGGAAAAAGTCCTGGGTGACCGATCTGCTCAAACTAACAATATATCTGCCACAGAAGATTCTGGCTAAGCTAAATCTTCTCAAAAATGGTTGTGGGTATTCCACCCTTGCCCAGACTGTCGTCATGTCTGGACAACCCTGTGATAGAATTTAAACCTTGGATTATGGAGAAAATCTTATGATCAGTATTGACATCTACACTGAAAACCTGAGAGGGAAAGTGCCAAGTCAGGGACTGATGTAGAGTCAGTAACATTCTCTTTGAGTGCCTCAATCCCTCAACCTCTCTGGCTTTACAAGTTGTCCTCAGTTACTGCTCCATGATATCAGACACATTCAAGCATAATGGTGTATGCTATATTAGTCAAAATAAAGATGAACTTATTTGCTAAATTTGATGTGAATTGACCACAATCCATCACCCTGTTTACAAAAAGGAATTTATCCCAGGTTTTGATCAGCTCAATTCAGCTCAATTTGAGTCTTTATCTTACACTTAGCTGAAGCTACTATCCTACAAAACAGGTTTCCTGATAGCATTAGTTTCTGCAAACAGGCTTTGTAGCCAAAAGTAGGGTATGGTCAATCAGCAACAAAATTTGTCATGTTCCCTTCATCCATAGACATGTTAAGACCAGCAGCCATGCAAGACCCTGTTCATACCCTATATCATTGCACAAGAAAGCAACTCTTCTGGTGAAGCTGGGAAGCATGATATCACCCCTCAAACCATATGTTTCTGGTTGAAGTTGATTATATGCTTATAGCATATTCTGAGGTCTCAAAAGATTGAGAGTTACCTCTGATGATTATCAGCTCATGAAATCAAAGCAATCTCTGTAAACCTTGTTTTTAAATGTCTTGTTTCAGTCCTTGATAGAAACTGTTTGCTGGCATGTAGAATCAGCATTTTTTAGCTTTTATTTAAGAGATTTAGCCTAACAGAGATAAACTTTGAATCTGGTGGATCAGGTGGTGGCAGCCAAAATGAACAACAGACACAATTAGAAGTCAACACAACATATTAACTTGCTGAATTTGCCAGGAAAAAGTATGTCAATACGAAGTTTTCAGCAACTATCTTCTTAACTAAATATAGGATTCACATACAACATGACCCTTGGCAGTATCATCACATTAAAAGATCTGTTAAATTTTCTTTTTTAACTGTTATTCCTTAGATGGATACACAAAGTATAGGTTGGATAACCAGCATTTCCTCTCTTACAGTTAATGTGATTAGGCAATGTATTTGAAATGGAAAGCAAATTATTAAGCAAATTTTGTTACTCTGAGGATACTTAGCTAATCACATTACTTAAATATACTCCCAAACTCCCCACCATGGAGTATCCTTGTTCCTTGTTTGTATATCACTTAGCTTTAAAAAAAAAAAAAAACATTGTAAAACCTCATGGTGGCAAGGGGAGGTAATGACCAAGAGTTATTGGTCTTTGTCTATATTTCATTGAAAATATATATTTTTTTTCTTTTCTTTTGGTAAAGCTGAATTCAGGAGGTAATAAACCTAAAATTAATGTGATCAGGTAAGTATTCTCATATAAGCATTATTTACTTAAAATTTTGATTTTCTGCTCATTATTTACAAAATATCTTGTTCTGGAGTCTAAAGCATTTTTACAAGCATCCTATGTGTTTATGTTCCAGAGAACAGTATCTCATTATTGCTGCATTGTCCATTGCTGTTAGCCTGCAGCCAGCCCTCCAACAGAGAATTAATGGGGAAACACTTATTTATTTGGCGAAGGAGGAGGTCACCACAACAGGAATAAACATCGTTTCACATTGTTGTAAATCATATTACTGCTGTGATTTCATTTAAATTTGTCTTTGCAATTCATTTCAGTTTTAAGGTTGTTCATTATGTGCAGAGAAGCAACGCTTTTATTAAATTGTCTTAGAGCTGAAATGTTTTTTTTTGTTGTTGTTTACATCCATTTATTTTTCTCACACATGAGGTATAAACATAAGTGTCAGTGTTAATTTAGATTTGTTCAGATTCTCCGATACCATGGCAAGGTTGGTGCTGACTTTAAGAGAAGCTTCACCCAAAAAAAATCAACCTCAACATTTTCTCGTTAATTTTCAAAAAATGTCACCATTTTCTAATACAGTACTATCTGTTTATCTTGACATCATTGGGACCTAGGTAATATTGTCTACATAAGCTGATGTTTAGATAAGTAAAGAAGGAACTGAAAATAAAAAGAAATGTAGCATACAATTGAAATTTTTAAGAGGTGACCTGTCACACAGACAAAACTAGCAATGGAAACTTTAATTAAATGATGACTAGTCTGGAACACTTGTATATTGACAACTTACCTTTGTGTAGTACATTCCTCAATATGTTAAATAATGTACATGTGTATGGAAAATCCATGAATTTGAATATTATAGATCGGACATTAGAAAATAGATGTATCAGTTAAATCCCACTAGTAAGCACAACACATCCATATATGAAAAAATTTTAGTCCTTGTTTGATCCATATCCTATTGTCAACAAACACCATTCTGATATTTATTATCCTAGTAGCAGGTGGCTGTATAGTTGTTTATATTCTACATGTACTTAAATTGGCCTAGATTTTGATCAGCAAGACACATGTGCCATCATGCTGAGGCTACCAAGAGGCTTATTAATAGGGAAATGAAAATGTGAACAAATTGCGAAAGTTTTCAAACATTCTTGCAAGATGTCCCACCTTCATTTGACTTGATGGCCAGATATCTTTTTTGTTGCAAACAGGAAACTTCCATGGCACTATAAATATATTCCATACACTATGAGAAATGAAACAATGCTTTTATTTAAGTTTGTTGCCAGTTTCCTTCATCAAAGGTCTTTGGCTGCTTTGATGAAAGCATGTGTTACTATAGGCACCAAAAAAAGGCCCTGTTTGTTATTACTGCAGCAACATCAAATAATTGTAGAACATCGACTGAGACAGATTTTATCCAATTTGCTTAGGATATACAGAACGATCAGTGTTTCAAAGGTAACCAGTTTTCTTTGATATTTCAGCAAAACTGTTAGGTTTTTTTGTATATTTTTCACACAAAAAATATTATCATCTGGTCAATTGTTGTCATGCCCCTTCCCGCCTTCAGAAATGTTTGATTGCAGCTAGTAAGGTAGAATGATTATTTGTTATATTATAGCACACAGTACTAAGGGTAGACATCAACATAAACGGATTATGATATAACAGTGCACTGTTAGGGTGAACAAAGGATTTTTGTATATAACAATAGATCCAGTGCATTTTATATTCAGGTTTGCAACTTCCTGTCATGGTGCCTTTGAATTTCTCAAATCCAAACCAAGGACTGAATATACAATTTTTAACAGCCAGGATTGTTGTCACCAAAATAATGGCCAGATGGTATATCTTGTTACCTTTATGGAATCACAATATGTTACAAAGGCAAAACTGAGCGCTATCCCAGCATGATTATATGCAAAGCCATAAAACTTGATGTATTCATCATGACTGTTCCTCACAGGCAAAAGTGTTTTACACTGCATGGACTGCATTCAGATTTTGCATTTAGCTCAGATTTTCTGCCACTTTTGCATATAGTCATGAAATTTAATGTAAAAAAGGGTTTGTGCTCAAAAATGCACAAGTCCAAATATTTAAATGAGTCTCTCCATGGGACTCTATGCTTTATAGGCCAAAAAGAATTTAAGTAAAACAAGACTGTTTCTTATGTTTAGCTACCAGGTGTTGAAACCATCTCTGGATAAATAACAAGATTCTCAGGATGACCACTGGGATTGGCCATATGGATGCAAGACAGCACCATTTTAATTTAAGATCAGCAAGACAGCGTATGAAGTATTTTGGTGAAACCCTGGATAGATATTACCATCCAGAGTAAAGATGATAAGATTTTCACAATGGCCTGCAGTATTCTTATTTATAAACAACTTGATATCATAAAGATGTCTCCTGGTGAAAATCCCTTTTTGATATAACCATCCAAGTGTGAACATAATAAGATACTGGACATATTGAATGTCCTAGTGACACCATCTTGGACCCAACTAGGATGAATGTGTCTTATGGCAATCTATCAGATAGTTTGTTAGCATCCATAACACGTGTACAGAAGGACATATGGCTGATGGACAACAAACCTTCCCATAAAGTTTTATGACCAAACAAAAAATTGCATTAGAAAACTTTATTGACTGTAATAACAGAGCGTTAAATTGGCCGACTACATTTTCCATGTATAAATGTGTTAGCCAAATTTCAGTTGTAAACACCAAGTGCTTTTTAGTGCAATCTTTGCTGAAAAACCTTTCTGAACATAGAAATGGAAATCGGATATTTTATGGAGGGCTAGGATCAAACCATGCTCTGCACCCCATGGGGAAATTTAAATGTACAATAATATATAAATATGCAGAAAAGAGGCAACTTTATCAAACATGGGCGTGTTTGATATATAATATTATCAGAAATAACCCACAAAATACAAACCATAACTTGGATTATGTGATGTGATCACAATTTTTAACGTAGCTTTAACAATTTTTCAGTCATATTGCTACGACATCTGCAATGTGGCAGTTTATAATGATGTCTAGCACTGGGGCAGACATGTAGCATGATGTCCCACCCAGTCACATTATCGTGGCACCATGCCAACCAGTCCTAACACTAACCTCATAATGCTGGGCATCTATCGAGGAAACTGTAAGTAACATTTTTTTAATTCTTTGGTATGACTCAACCGGGATCGAACCCAAGACCTTTCACATCTGAGGCGGATGCTCTAATAACTAGGCCACTGGAACGTTAACTTGGATTATGTAAAATTCACTTAGGAAATTCCAAAACCTATTTACTTCTATTAATAATAATTCTGATTTTTCTCATACAAAAAGAGAATAATTTAACATGTTAGTTGTTTACACAGAATAAAATTAAAAAAATCAATTTGGGTCAAACAGAAATGACAAGGCCAAAACGATGAATGGCTTGTCTTTAACAGATGTAATACATTTTTGCATTGTCCTTGATATATTTAACCCATGCAAAGCGCTTTCAAAAGTGTGTGGAGCACAGCCAAGACACTGTGTTCCATACAATGATGATTGCAAAATCTCAAATAACACCATATGGAACTGTTCATTGAGCAATTATTAGACATCAAAATTATAAAGGTAATACAATAATAGAGTTAGTTATAGAGTCTATACAAAACAAAACAAGTTTTTTATTGCCAATAGATTTTCTCCTGCCATTTTTTGTCTCTCATCTGGTAGTCTGCTTCATATGGGTGTGTTAACTATATTGTCTATAATCCATGAAAAGAGGCAGTGGAAATAAACATGGACATTTCAAAAGTATATTTTCTCGATTAATATTATATAAGAAATAAATACATTTCTTTTATACTATGAAATAAATTTGTGAATTTACCATTAGAAACAATTTTGACAATTCCTGCAATTTATTTTTTACTGATTGAAATTTTTTTTTGTATCAGAACATACTTACCTCCTCTTCCATGTCTACTACTTGTTCCTTATATATGTCACTCTCTTGTCTATGGCATTTGCAACCAAAACTAAAATGGAAAAACTTATTATATATCTTTATTTATCTACTTTTTTTATGCAATATATTACTGAATTTTCTAATAGAAATAATTTTGGTAATTTGCTGTTGTGAATTTTTTAATTTTTTCACTAATTGAACTACTTTTTGGACATAACATACTTACTTCCCCTTTCATTTATTTACTGCTTTTTCTTGATTTACATATCCCTCTCCTGTCTATGGTATCTGCAACCCAAATGAAAATGGAGCAACACAGTACTGATGAAACAGCAGTAGAACTATTAGTCAGATTTAACAAGGCTAAGACTTAGGGTGCTGACAATCTTTGTGATCTTTTACGTTCAATGGGGCTCAATTGCATCATGCACTTTGGAATGCAGACAGGAAAGGAAGTGCACAATCTACTTTGGGTTGACATATCCCTGGCAAGTATGGGAATCTGATTGGTGACCAAATACAGCAATTATTGAACCTTTTCCTTTGGAAAGATCTGCCTCTCAACCCATGGTATGTATTTAGTTTTTATCCAGGATCACAGTTAATAAAGAAAATCTACTATTAAAAAGTAGATGGTTTTCTCTTCTCTCATGGAACCTATTTTTGTGGATTTTAGATAGTATGACAAACAAGCCCCTATCAAGCTGACAGCAGAAAGAGATACACCCAAACCTCTGTATTTGCATGCAGTATGCCTAATAAACAGAACATAGAAATGTGTCTTTTTGTTTGAAGCTTTGAATTATATATAGTGTTTGTGTTGAGATCAGTTGATTACCTCCATCACCTATTTTCGTTTTCACAAAAAATTTTATTCAGTATTTATGTTTAACAATGACTAATCATATCAGTGATATTATGTCAGGTATATAGATTTGTTACACATCGAGGATTTCAATTTTGATATATATGAAGACAATGATTGGCCAACTTCTTATTTTATATATGGGTACCCAAAATGAAGGAAACTGTTACATGTAGCCACATACAAAAATAAAAAGAGAAAAGAGTGAAGCCAACATGCTTTGTATATTTTAACAAAAATAATTTATTTCCCTACAAAAAAAATGTAAAAATAGAAAAATAGGACTTACAGTTTGTGAAAATAATCCAAAAATTAATCCTAGAATTGAAAAAAAAGTCCTATCACTAAACAGTATTAATTAAATCCAGGATCAAATCTCAATGAAGTTTCAATATGGAAGGCAATGATGTCAGATGAAGTCATTATACTAATGGCAACAGTTCTTCATTGAATTTTGTGAATCAAGAATAATATTCCAACTTTAGAATTCCAAATAATTTCCACTAAATGTCTTTGGCCAAAGCTTTGATGAGTAAGCGCTTATTTTCCAGAGAATATAAACTATTCTTAAATAACAAATAACTCAAAATTGGCAACAACAGAAAATACCTTTGAGTTCCTGAAGATATTTTTTTTACACCCAAATGACACCAAATGGCTGTTTTAAGCCTGCTCTTAGATCATATAGTATTTCAAACTACATGATTTCCAACTTGAATAACGCAATAAAAACAACATAACATTTGTCACATAGCTTAGAACAGCCCTACCTAAAACATCAGATTCTAATGCTAGAAATGAAAAATAAAAAAAAAATGTTTATACATGTGTGACACATGAACCAAAAATGACCCTGGAAACAGCCAATCATTTCCACTTAGTGTTTACAAGTTTGCAAACCATACTCAGCTAAAAATAATGCTAATATAATGCTTATGTAAACAGAATTTACTTGAGAAAAAAAATTTAATCCCATGAAAATAATCATTACAATAAAATTCAGTGAAACAAAAATAATTTTAAAAAATTTAAAACTAAAGCACAAGCAATTTAATTATGTATTCATAACACTACCCCCCATAAAGAAAAATAAAGATTTCTTTTTACCATATGTAAATTATACACGAGGTAAAACAAAATTGCATAACAAAACTCCTATGAATTATACAGAATGTATCTGAAATAATAGTTCTATATGTGGGAAAGTGCATCTGCAATCAAACTGTTTTTTCTTTGATGTGCCTGATGTTAAGATTATATTCTAGCAAAAACAAACTCCACCTATTTATTGATTTTTATATGTCAGCATGTTGATTAAAGGGGGTTGTGATCACTATACACAACAACTGGAGAAGGAGCTGAGCTAATGTAAATTTCAAATGCCAATATTAAAGCCAAACATTCTTGATTGTTGAGCAATTTATTTGGTGATTCTTCTTAGAGAAATGGCACACTTGGTGATCATCACCATTTCTATCTTCTTGAATCAATACTGCTCCAACCCAAGCATCATTTGCATACACAGATAGTTTAAAAGATTGATTCATGTCTGGAGCTTTGATAACAGGCATACCTTTGAGTATGGCTTTTAACCTGTCAAAAGCCTCCTGACATTTTTTCAGTCCAAAAAAAACTTGTTTTCCTTACTTAACAAGTTTGTCAGGGGTTCAGCAATATTAGAAAAATTGGAACAAAATTTCTGATAGCAGTTGGCCATACTCAGTTGCTTTTTACTGACAGGCACAGGGAAATCAGAGATAACTTTAGCATCTATAAGTTTAACTTAACCATGTCCCACAATATGTCCTAGAAATGCCACACAAGCATGGCAAAACTCACTTTTAGATAAATTGATTATCAAATTTGCATAAGTCTGTTGAAGAATTTCTAAATTGTTGCAAGATGTTTTTTCCAGGTGTTGTTGTAGATGATGACAAAATAAGCATCACAGTTATATTCATCAAGCATTAAAAGAACTTGGGGAACCATTCATCCTGAACAGCATTACTTTATAGATCATTCTCCAACAAATACTGAATTTACTGTTTCAGAGGGTTCATCCTGTATGGGAGTTGTTTTACAGGTTTTGAATCTACAATTTCAATACCATGAAAAATTTTGCTTTTCCTTGTAGGAATATCTGGAAACAAGTGCTCATATTTTCGAATAATAACTAGTTAAGTTCATTCCTTCTTGTTTTGAATGCAAAAGTTTCTGGTCCAGATTTTTCATCATTTCCAAATTCCGAAGATATGTTGCTCAAAAAATCAACAGAGTCTAATTTAATTTCTTCACTTCAATCCTCAGTTAGTGGGACAGGTACTAAATTAATTGCATGATTTACTTGTCTGTCTCTTTCAATATACTAGTACTCAATTTATTTATATTAGAGTACTAATAATATAATTTAACTCATTTATTTTCTTCTTAACTTTTTAAGGGCTTAAAATCTAATTTTAAGAAATTTCTGAAGAATAATCAAGAGAGAATAAACTCTACAAGACTCAAAATTTCTCTCCAATTAAAGTTCTGTGAAACCATAATCTACCTTTTGACTTGAATAGCAGTTGAGTGCCATTTTCAAGCATAACAAGCTGGAAAATTCCAGACATAAAATTTGACTTTTTACAAGACTTAATAGATTAGGAAAGGCCAAATTGAGCACAAAAAAACTGCCAAAGCTTTTACTATAATTTTTGTTTTAATATTCCTCAAAAGAATTACCTCTGGGAATCTTGTTAATGTACACATAATGGTCAACAAATATTGATTGCCTGACTTAGGTAAGGGATCAACACAATCTGACGTAAATCTGCTAAATGGTTCCTCAGATGCAGGAATAGGTTGCAGATGAGTCTAAGGCATCTTCTTATTGGGTTTTCCTACCATTTGACAAGTGTGACAAGATCTACAAAATTTACAAACAACACTTCTGATTTTTTGGCCAATAAAAGTGAGTAAAGTTCTTGTGATCAGTTTTATTTATCCCTAAATGACCAACCAGAGGAATTTCATGGGCCAAACTAAGTATTTCCTGTCTGTAAGATTTTGGATCTACAATCTGATAGGTCACTGATCACTCATCACTGACAGGTACCTTGGGAGGTCTCTATTTTCTCATAAGAATTCCATTTTTAATGAAATATCAGACAGGTACTTCAGTGGCTTCAGTTTCACTAATGGTCATCTGAAACAAACAGGAGATCTCAGAATCTTTTTCCTGTCCGATGACAAGTGATTGTCATTTATTAACCTGATTAGATAATAGAAAATGAGTATTTAAAAGAGGATCACTGTGTTCAATACCTTTAGATTGATCCAAATCAGGAGTGAGAGTGACCTCATCAAAAGCCTGACCAATACCTGTGTCAGCTAAAGGAATATTTTCCTTATCAAAATTATTCCCAAGAGCTTTCTTTGCCATAGCTCTTGTAACTGCACAAGCTGGGTATAAATCAGGATATTTTTTTCAATAGGATCAACTTTCTGATCCAAAGAAGGCTTGTCAGTTAAAAGTGGATTAACCACAACCTTGTCTCCAGCTAGATCATAGTAACAGGAAAGTATTCACTATTCCGACTCTCACGGGTCCTGAAACTAAGTCTGATGACAAATTTACAGAATAAAAAGGAATATTAACAAAGCCACATTCTACTCCCTGAATGAGAACACTCTCATTAGAACAGAACTTTTCAGAAAAAGGTGAAGTACCTGATAATAAAAGATTCTGAGAAGTTCCTGTATCCCTTAAAATTTTAATAGGGATATGATTAGCCAAATCGCCCAAGAGTGATATAGAACCCTTCTACATGAATAGTTCATAATTCTCCATAATAAAATCAGACAGGGGTTTTGAGACCCAACAAATGTATTGTTTTCAATCATGACCATGACGTTTACCTCTTAAAAAAAAGATCATTTAGGATAGATCCATCTTGATTCTGATGCCTATATTTCAATTTGAAGCAATCAGAAATGACGTGTCTTTTTTTCCTGCATTAGGATCGGAAGCTTGATTTTTAGTAGTACCATATTGAGTTTTAGGAGGTGTCATATTAGGACGAAATACCTTTCTACCAGTAGAGTGTTGAATGAATGATTTGCCAACAACAGGTACTTTCTGGGTTAAAGAAAACTTGTTAGCAGCACGCGCAGCGTTTTCCAACGTTTCAATTTTGTGCTCTTCAAGATGTTTCTTAATGTCATTAGGAACACAATTTTTGAACTCTTCAAGTAGCACAAATTGTTCAAGACTTTCATAATCATATTCAACTTTCTTGGCTATGCACCATCTCTTAAATAACTACTCTTTTCCTCCTGCAAATTCAATGCAAGTTTGTCCAGCTTTTTTATAGTTTCTGAAATTTTGCTGATAAGCCTCAGGACTAACGCAAAACCCCTTTAAAATGCACTCCTTAACCAAGTCATAGTCAGAGTCTTGTACTGACATTGAATGGTAAATATCACTAGCTTTACCATTTAGTACACATTGTAGTAATAGTCCAATATTCCCATGGCCATTTCAAATTTTCAGCAATTTTTTTCAAAACGAAAATATTTGTCTACTTCTTTTTCTTTAAAAGGGGCACTAACCTGATATTTCTTGTAATGTCAAAACTTGAATTTGTATGTAAAGTGGGATTGTGCTTTTCACTTGCCTGTTCAAATTCTTTCATTTTAATTTGAAATTCCCTTTCATTCTTCTCTTTTATCATCTGTATGTGCATTTGTTCTTTTTGAAACTCCAATTGCATTTATCTTTCTCCCTCTTCTGTCTCTCCTCTTTCTCATATTGTAATTTGTTTATCATTCTCTTTCCTCTCTTTCTCCTTTTCTTCAAATTTCAACTGCAGTTGCTCTTTTCTCCTTTCTGAAGCTCAACCTTCCTTAATTCCAATTCCATCTTGTATTTCATTTTTAATTCAATTACTTTTATATCAATTTGTGATGCTGACTTACTGACCTAAGCCAAAACACTTTTATCAAGAACATTCTTCCCTACCAATTATTGAATCAAAATGTTTTAATTTCATGTTTTGTTAAGGGAGATTTTGCTTCAGAAAGATCGCACTTTCTGGTAAGTTAAGCAACACATATCGTTTCAGACTATCCAACTGCTCCTGAATTGGACTAGAAAAAAATGTCTCCACTTTTGTGGATGAAAGCCTGCTGTTCTCACTATAGATTTCAAACAAAATGTAAAACAGTACTCGAGATTTAAAAACTACAGGAATTTAAATGTCAGTAAACAGTTTTCTGAAATATTTTAGCCAGAATTAAAATATTCCGAGGATGAGCTCCCAATTTTCTCGGTTTTTTTTAATTTAAAAAAAAAATCCCAAGAGATTTCATGCACTGAAAACGTTTTCAGATAGCAAATTAACCTTTTTCTTCAATAAATATTTTTTTGATAATTGCAGAACCTAATGGTTTGTTAAATGTGCTTTAGCCTACCCAATAGGTGTATTTTAAATCCCATTTACTGATGATAATTAAAAGTTAGGAACTAAAATATTTAATAAAATTGAAACAAATGAATAATGATATTAATGAATATTGCACTCCCTGAAGAATCTGTTTAATTTTTTTCTCTCATAAGGCCACATTTTTTTGCTGGTATTTAATGCACAATACACAAAGTTTCAATGATAAAAAATGGGATTAAAAAAAGAGAAAACATTTTTTGTGTCATAAAAAAACCAATATTCACGGTCTTAGAAGAGGTAGTATTCACTAGTCATAAACATTAGTATTCAACAAACATAAACAGAGCAGTAATCACTAGTCACAGACAAGATAGTATTCAAGTCATAAACAAAGTAGTATTCAACAGTGTGTTAACATGTAATAAAAAGAGTATTCACTAGCCATAAACAGGATTGCATTCAAGTCATAAACATTAGTATTTACTAGACAGTGTGGTGTTCACTTCTCATAAAAATAGTATTCACTAGTTTTAAGGTAGTATTCAGTACTCATAAACTGAATTGTGCTCACCAGTCATAAATAGAATAATATTCACCAGGCACAAACAGTATAGTGTTCACTTGTCATAAACTGGATGGATATATATATATATATATATATATATATATATATATATATATATATATATATATATATATATATATATATATATATATATATATAAAGAATACAAATCATATGGCGAATAACAACCCTCTCAAACGTACTGGATCCACCAAGGGATCACGTCTGTCAGGGACTAAAGAAAAACTAAACATACATGGTCCACACAAAACGTGCAAAACAGAGAATGTGATTTATCTCATCACATGTAAGATCTGTGGCCTTCAGTACGTGGGAGAAACTGAAAAGCTACACATAAGGATAAACCTTCATAGATCTGATTGGATGACAAAAAAGCTGTACAGAAGCCCGGTCGCAGAACACTTCTCCTCCCCTGGCCACACTTTCAGTGATATAATACTTATCGCTATTGCCAACAACCACAGCTGGAGTTCCGAAACCAGGAAGGAAAAGGAATCATACTGGATACGCCGCCTTAGAACATTGAAACCAAGCGGTCTAAACCAAGAAGACTAGAAAATGAAAACTATGCACTAGTAGAATTTAACATTTTCTAAATCTTCTTATCCTTCAATTTTTACTATAAGAATAACCGGTATAGAACCAAATATCCGGGATATAATCTGCGTTACATATGTACACAAAGTAAAAATAGATGTCGCTTTGGCTTGTAGACTTTTAGGGAATTATACAACGTTTTCAGTTTCCGCAACTAGTCTATACAAGCTGGTTGTATTTATAGTTTTAGCACATGTGAAGATAGAAATGTAGAGGTTTACAAACGCAACGTTTTTGTGTTTATTTGTTTGTCGTAACTATGTTTTGTATTTGCCTTTGAAAAAGACTCATTGGGAGTCGAAAGCGCTTAGGCTAGTTAGTTACTAGTTTCGTACTGTTCGTCGTCAGTTTATTGCATCTATATATATATATATATATATATATATACACAGAGAGAGAGAAAGAGAGAGAAAGAGAGAGAGAGAGATATTTATATATATATATATATATATATAAATATATATATATATATATATATATATATATATATATATATATATATATATATATATATATATATAAAGAATACAAATCATATGGGAATAACAACCCTTTCAAGTGTACTGGATTCACCAAGGGATCAAGTGTCAGGGATTAATTAAAATAGATGCAATAAACTGACGAGGAACAGTATGAAACTAGTAACTAAATAGCCTAAGGCTTTCGACTCTTAATGAGTCTTTTTCAAAGGCAAATACAAAACATATATATGATAAACAAATAAACACAAAAACGTTGTGTTTGTAAACCTCTACATGGCTGTCTTCACATGTGCTAAAGCTATAAATACAAGCAGCTTGTATAGACTAGATGCGGAAACTGAAAAGGTATAATTCCCTAAAAGTCTACAAGCTAAAGCGACATCTATTTTTACTTTTTGTACATATGTAACGCAGATTATATCCCAGATATTTGATTCTATACCGGTTATTCTTATAGTAAAATTTGAAGGATAATAAGAAGATTTAGAAAATGTTAAATTTTACTAGTGCATAGTTTTCATTTTCTAGTCTTCTTGGTTTAGACCGCTTGGTTTCAATGTTCTAAGGCGGCATATCCATTATGATTTCTTTACCTTCCTGGTTTCGGAACTCCAGCTGTGGTTGTTAGCAATAGTGATAAGTATTATATCACTGAAAGTGTGGCCGGGGAGGAGAAGTGTTCTGCGACCGGGCTTCTGTACAGTTTTTTTGTCATCCAATCAGATCTATGAAGGTTTATCCTTTTGTGTAGCTTTTCAGTTTCTCCGACGTACTGAAGGCCACAGATCTTACATGTGATGAGATAAATCACGTTTTCTGCTTTGCACGTTTTGTTTGGACCATGGATGTTTAGTTTTTCTTTAGTCACTGTGCTAGTGAATGTCTTGGTCTCTATCATATGTTGACAGGTTTTGCATCTTTTATCGCCACAGTGTCCAGATTGACTAGG